>CATIUR010000002.1:137742839-138951589 GCA_949592205.1 Helichrysum umbraculigerum | reverse complement strand
GTATTTGCAATCCCGCAAATGTAAGTAAGTAAGTTTATACCGTTGCCATGAGGCTCATAATCGAAGCTTAACCCGTAAGTAATAAGTTTGCTCCCGTGACATGCTCGTAAATGAGCAAGCATCAGTAACGAATAATTAGTCACCCGTTTCTACGTGTAAATCAGTACGTGGCAGCGCTACTGCCCCGGGTGGGGAGGGTCATTTCCCTAATGGATCCATTAACTAGTGTTCGCGCTTAAGTCCATAACTAACGATATATGATGGAGAGACTTCTGTTTGTAAGTAAACTCATGCAATTTCGTTTGGTATAGTAAACAGTTTAGTACTTGTGTTCAAGAAAATCAGTAGCATGTATCTCCCCCAATAAGATAAAACAGTAAAAGTGGGGCCGTAAGACTCACCTGAGTCTTGTAGTAATCAGTTGCAATTAGCAAGTAGTAAGTAAAGCAAGTAGGTTCTCTGAACCCGTAACCTTCAAATGCCTAATCATATGAAGTTATGTAAGTATGCGTCTCACGAGACGTTTCGTTTAGATGTACACAACTAGTATATCCAGTGTTTGTCCGTATGTTTGTAATTGTTTGTTTGTTGGAAAACATGTTTGGCCCGTTGGTGACGGTTTGTAGCAAAATTTCTAAAATGTTGACTTTGCTACAGTAGATTTGCTACAGTACTGCTACAGTAAAATTTGACTTTTTTGTACAGTAACTTTGACTTTAAAATTCTGGTCTTCTGTGTTTTTGCGACACAATCTGCGACACTAAAGTTTGGTATGCGACACAGTGGTTGTGTCGCATAAAGTGCGACACAAGAGCTCTGCGACACAGTGGTTGTGTCGCAAAAAGCTTGCGATGCTAATTCAATAGCGACAGAACGGTTGTGTCGTATTAAATACGACATAGTATGCGACATAGAGTGTGACACAATATTGTGTCGCAAAGGTTACGACACTAAAGGATTGGTACGACACAAGGTGCGACACAAACGGGTTTATGCGACATAGCATGCGACACAAGGCTTGTGTCGCATGTATGAACACCAGCCCAGAAACTTTCGGGTTTCAAGAATTTTCGACCAAAAACGCAAATCTAACCCATTTTTGAGCTATAAAATCGTGTATTCTTCATGTATTAGGTTATAACTATGTTGTGTACACATCAAAACATCAAAACATTACACCAAATTGAATAGATCTAAGATTTTAGAAATTTCTTACTTTTGCAAATCGAGCTAAATGGAGGATGAAATGGTGAAAACGATCTTGATATTCTTGCTCCACTCGTGATGGTGATTCCGAATATGTAATTTTTGTGGGTCGGTTTGTACTCCGAAATTTGGGTGTGAATTGAGGTTGAGAGGGTTTGGTTTGTGTGTGTTTTGGTGATAATGAAAATGAAAGAGGGAGAAGTGGGTGGGGGTTGGGGTTGGCTGATCCAAGGGCAAGGGAGGGGAAAACATCCCTCAAAACACGGTATTTACTCCGTGTCCTAATCGGTTAATCACTAGTTTTTAATATTTAACAAAACGTTTATATAACTGGAGTATTTAAATAAAAATACTTTGAACTTAATAGTAAAAACAACTGTCGCAATATTTAAATTATTAAGTCGCGTTTATTACGTTTTGTTGCGTTAGTTAAAATGTCGTCGCGATAATATATAAATAATGCTCGTTCGGTTGCGTATTTTACATAACAAAATACATTCCCATTATTTAAGTAAATTTTCTGTCACCAACGTCCAAATAACCGTGTCGGACTCCGTCCGGTTAATTCGTACGATTTATCCAAATCGCGTAAGTACACACATATATATATAAATCATCTTATATATATATACAAATAGAGCCTGTAATTAGTCCTATTACATACTAATTACAACTAGTTACAAACAATTAGGCATAATTAATTATCCTAATTATGCAGGTGTTGCATTCTCCCCTTGTTAAATAAATTTCGTCCCGAAATTAGCTTGAGTGCACGGACGGTGCGTTATCTGGGAAGAGATGTGGGTATTTCTGTCGTATTTGGTCTTCCCATTCCCAGGTGAACTCAGGGCCGCGCCTAGAATTCCACCTGACCTTTACGATGGGAATACGACTCTGTTTCAATCGCTTGACCTCACGGTCCATGATTTCCATAGGTTCCTCGACAAAATGAAGTTTATCATCGATTTGAATTTCGTCGAGCGTTATAATCAGCGTCTCGTCAGACAGACATTTCTTCAAGTTAGAAATGTGGAATGTGTTGTGTACGCTGCTAAGTTCAGCAGGAAGTTGCAGGCGATATGCCACTGGACCAATCCTTTCAAGGATTTCGAATGGTCCGATGTATCTAGGATTTAGTTTGCCTCGTTTTCCGAATCGAATAACACCTTTCCACGGTGCCACTTTGAGAAGTACCTTGTCACCTACCTGGAACTCAAGGTGTTTGCGTCTCACGTCAGCATAACTTTTCTGACGATCACGTGCGGCTTTCAGCCGGTTTTGAATACCAACGATTTTCTCAGTAGTTTCCTGAATGATATCTGGACCCGTGAGTTGGGAATCTCCTAACTCAGTCCAACAGATCGGTGATCGGCACTTACGCCCGTAAAGTGCCTCGAAGGGTGCAGCCTTTATGCTGGTATGGTAACTGTTGTTGTACGAGAACTCGCACAACGGTAAGTGATTTTCCCAAGAAGTACCGAAGTCAACTACGCAGGCTCGTAGCATATCCTCCAGTGTTTGAATAGTTCGCTCGCTTTGGCCATCAGTTTGCGGGTGATAAGCAGTACTCATATCCAGACGAGTACCAAGAGATCTTTGTAGCGATTGCCAAAAGTTAGAAGTAAAACGGCTGTCCCTATCCGAGATGATCGAGATAGGTACACCGTGTCGCGAGATGATTTCTTTGACATAGATGCGAGTCAGACGCTCCATTTTGTCGGTTTCCTTGATGGCCAGAAAATGAGCAGATTTCGTGAGACGGTCCACGATCACCCAAATGGTATCGCAACCACTCGAAGTTTTCGGTAGTTTGGTGATGAAGTCCATGGAAATCTGTTCCCATTTCCATTGAGGAATTTCAGGTTGTTGGAGCAACCCCGAGGGTCTTTGGTGTTCGGCCTTGACTTTGGAACAGGTTAGGCATTTACTGACGTACAAGGCAATGTCAGCTTTCATGTTAGGCCACCAATACAACCCTTTGACGTCATGATACATCTTATCAGAACCAGGATGTATAGAGTATCGAGATTTGTGAGCTTCAGCCATCACCAAATCTCGCAAGTTTCCGAATTTGGGTAACCACACCCGGTTAGAGAAGTATCGAGTTCCATCGGGTTTGATTTCGAATTGTTTATCCAAGCCTCGCAAGGCTTCATTTTTCAAGTTTTCATCGTTGAGTGCTTCAAGTTGAGCGGTAAGGATTTGAGCAGGAAGCTCGTTATGAATTGTCATAGAAAGTGCTCGGACTCGAAGGGGTTTCACTCGTTCTTTTCGGCTTAAGGCATCGGCAACTACGTTAGCCTTGCCCGGATGGTATTTGATCTCGCAGTCGTAGTCACTAAGTAACTCAACCCAGCGACGTTGCCTCATGTTTAGATCCTTCTGATCGAATATGTGTTGGAGACTTTTGTGATCAGTGAAGATAGTGCTTTTCGTACCGTAGAGATAATGTCTCCAGATTTTCAATGCGAAGACCACAACACCTAACTCGAGGTCGTGGGTCGTATAGTTTTTCTCGTGGATTTTTAGTTGTCGTGAGGCATAGGCAATGACTTTTTCCCGTTGCATCAACACACAACCAAGTCCTTGGTGTGAGGCGTCGCAGTAAACTACGAAATCGTCGGTGCCTTCGGGTAAGGACAAGATTGGTGCACTGCAAAGTTTGTTTTTCAATAGCTGGAAAGCTGACTCTTGTTTATCAGTCCAATCGAACTTCTTATCTTTCTGAGTCAGTGTGGTTAGGGGAACAACTATTCTTGAAAAGTTTTCGATGAATCGGCGATAATAACCAGCAAGACCTAAGAATTGTCTCACTTCGGTTGGAGTGGTCGGTGACTCCCAGCCCTTGATTGCTTCAATCTTGGCGGGATCAACATGAATTCCTTGGCTGTCAATCACGTGCCCGAGGAATTGAACGGTTCGAATCCAGAACTCACACTTAGAGAATTTGGCATATAACTCTTCGTGTTTAAGAAGTCCTAGAATGGTTTTCAGATGTTGAGCATGTTCCTGCTCGTTGCGAGAGTAAATCAGGATATCGTCGATGAACACAATGACGAATTTGTCAAGATATGGTTTGCACACCCGATTCATAAGGTCCATGAATACGGCCGGTGCGTTGGTCAACCCGAATGGCATCACTTGGAATTCGTAATGCCCATAACGAGTTCGGAAAGCTGTCTTTGGGATATCATTGTCACGGACTCGGAGTTGATGATAACCCGACCGTAGATCAATCTTTGAGTAAACACTCGATCCTTGGAGTTGGTCAAACAGGTCATCGATTCTAGGAAGTGGGTACCGATTCTTTATGGTTAGCTTATTCAGCTCTCGGTAGTCGATACACATGCGGAAAGATCCATCTTTCTTTTTCACGAATAAGACCGGAGCTCCCCAAGGCGAGGAACTTGGTCGAACGAATCCTCTGTCCAGGAGTTCCTGTAGTTGGTTAAACAACTCCTGCATTTCGGATGGTGCTAAACGGTAAGGGGCTCGTGCCACGGGTGCAGCTCCAGGCACAAGTTCGATTTGAAATTCAACTTGTCTAGGTGGCGGAAGTCCGGGCAAGTCTTCAGGAAAGACTTATGGGAAATCCCGTACGATTGGAACATCCTCAAGTCGCTTCTCCTCCGACTTCTTCTCCGTTACATGTGCGAGAATGGCTTGATACCCTTTTCGTAGATATTTTCTAGTTTTCAGACAGGAGACAATATTCAGATTCCGTCTGCCGGTCTCCCCTTGTAGGACTAATGTTCCACCGGAGACAAGAGGTATGCGAACGAGTTTGTCATGACAGATGATTTCAGCTCGGTGTTTGGATAACCAATCCATACCGACAATAATATCGAAGCTGCCGATCTCGACAGGGATTAAATCAATGGAAAACGTTTCGTTCGTGAGGTTAAGTGTACAGTTGGGTATGATGCTATCAGTTTCAATCAGTTTGCCGTTAGCTAATTCTACAATGTATTTAGCATCTAAGGCAGTGGGAGTAATATCAAGTAAAGGGCTAAATTTCTCACAAATGAAGCTTCTATCGGCACCGGTATCAAATAACACAGAAGCAGTAAGGTCGTTGAGAAGGAACATACCCGTCACGACATTCGGGTCTTGTCTGGCTTCTCCAGCCTTGATAACGAATGCTCTGCCGCGAGCAGGGTTGTTGTTGTTTTTCAGCTTTGGGCAATCTTTCTTGAAGTGCCCAGAATTTCCGCACCCAAAGCAGGCCTTTGGTGCGTTGGGGTTGGGGGTAGAAATGTTGGTTCGGCAATCCTTGGCTAAATGCCCGAACCGTTTGCAGTTAGAGCAAGGGCAAGAACCGTCATGATGGCGGCTGCATTTGGAACAGTAAGGCTTGTTCCCGCTGTACCCTTTCTTTTCCGAAGTCCCCGATGAATAAGCCTTAATGTACTCAGGCTTTTTGTTGGAGGTTTGGTTGGATGTGTTGGGGTTTCCTTCCCACTTGCGTTTGTTGTTTGCAGATGGGGTTGAAGTTGTGCCACGGCGGACAGAATTTGCCGTTAGTTCATGGGCCATACGGATGGCGCTCTGAATAGTACCCGGTTTGGATGAAGTCACCAGGTCTTGTAGTCTCTCGGGAAGTCCATCGACGAATTTCTCGATCCTCTTGTACTCAGGATCGACCATGGTTGGGCACAGGAGTGCCAGTTGATGGAAACGGTTGGTGTATCCGGTGATATCATCACCCTGCATCTTGTGGTTCCAGAATTCCATTTCCAGTTGTTTCAATTCATCCCTGGGGCAGTACTCGCCCCTCAACATTTCTTTCAACTCCTCCCACGGGAGTTGGTAAGCAGTAGCAACACTCACAGTCTGGGCATAAGTGTTCCACCAGGTGAGTGCGGTGTCAGTAAAAGTACTAACGGAGAACTTAACCTTATCTCCCTCCGCACAGTTGCAGAATTGGTCATCAGAGGACCCATCGTTTACTCACCCACCATGATTAACATTCGGATTCAGAATTCCTCTAAGTACAAAATCTTTTCCTATCTTTCTATCACATTTCGCATAACCGCTGATATCTGTACGGAAATAATATCCCCGACACCTCTTGTAAAACTCTAATTCTTGTAATCCTTTAAACTCACATGTTAAATGATTACAATCTTCATTATTCTACACCATTGATTGTCATTTGTGTTGTAATATACTACTGTTAATATGCAACTACGATGATCATATTCTTATACCAAACTCTGACATGTCCCTTATCTTCATTGAAGGAACATGCCTCCACGACGCCAAAAATACACTCAAGCTCAGGTTGATAAACTGGTTGCTGACGCACTAAGTGCTGAGCGACGACGATATGACGGCGCTGAAACACCACCAAGTACCACTGTGGTAAAACCTTGCACCTACAAAGACTTCCTTAGCTGCAAGCCTTTGAACTTCAACGGCACTGATGGTGCCATTGGGTTATTACGATGGCTGGAAAAGACAGAGGCAGTCTTTCGCATCTGCAACTGCGCTGAGGACAGTAAGGTTAAGTTCTCCACCTACACTTTCATGGATGATGCTCTGACATGGTGGAACACTTATGCTGACTCTGTGGGCCAAGACATTGCTCTGGAAACTCCTTGGGATGAGCTGAAGAAAATGCTCAAGGATGAGTATTGTCCTAGGGATGAAATTCAACAGCTCGAGGCGGAATTCTGGAATCTCACCACTCAAGGGAATGACATTGCTGGCTACACTTCTCGATTCAATAAGCTAGCACACATGTGCCCATCTATGGTTGATACGGAATCCAAGCGAATTGAGCGCTATGTCTGGGGACTTCCTCCACGAATTCAAGGAATGGTTACCTCGTCCGATGCTCCCACATTTCATGGCACTGTGCGTATGGCACACAAGTTGATGGCACAAATAGTTCGCCAAGGAACAACTGGCGACAAAAATTCTGGAAACAGCTCTGGAGACAACAAGAGGAAAGTTGATGGAAACCCTGGAAACCAGAGCCAAACTAACAAGAAACCTACAACTGCTAAGGCCAACGCCTCTGAGTCTGATGACAAGGTAGGGTATAAAGGAAGCAAGCCCTATTGCTCTAAGTGCAGTCTTCACCATGATGGTTCGTGCCCTTGCGCCAAATGCAAGCGATTCGGGCATGTGGCCAAAGACTGCAAAGCAGTCACAACTAGTACCAACACCTCTGCACCTAAGACCTGCTACGAATGCAATGGTACTGGGCACTTCAGGAGGGACTGCCCAAAGTTGAAGGACAAGAATAGCAACACCGCTAAGGGCAGGTTCTATGTGCTTAACACTGAAGGTAACCACCAGGACCCGAGACTTATTGACTTACTCAACACGGGTATGATCATTTACAGATAACCCGACTGCCTCTATACTATGTACTTTGGTAGATCTTACTTGCTGTTTGAATGCTTCTATGTTTTCCTTAGATTATAAGTGTACGATAAGGTTAGGGAAAAACGACAATTTAGTTTCTATAGTTTCTATATGAGACGAGGTTTAGCTCATATGTGTAGGAATAACAAATCCTACACTATTTTATACCGGAAAACATACCGGTTGACTTTTATATACTGGGTAACATCCCACTTAGAACTATATTTTGGGTAACAACCCACATAAAACTAATTTATGCTAAACCACTAGGTTTCTATATGAGACTGATAGAGTCTAAGTTATGTTACGACACTACTGACTGTTACAAACTGTACGAACGCAGTGGAAATTACTACTTTACTTTAGGCTACTAGTGCAAGAAGTAGCTACACCCTAGTGACCGACTGACCTTGTCCTACCGACAAACTGGTCAATTACATTACAACACACTTCCTCTTTTCCTTTAATGGCCAGTAGGGCATTAGCTTAACAAGGGGAGGAATGTAACATTAGTTTGAGGTTATATCACTCATAGTAGACTACACATTTTCTTAGAATACGCACCGACTATTACTTCAACACTCTGATAATTACTACGAATGAATTTCGGGACAAAATTCTCCTAACAAGGGGAGAATGTGACACCTGGTCAAAAATGACCCAAAATTCGCTCCGAATTTAAACTTTAAATATTCATACTCGGTGTGAACTAAAACAAAAGGTAATAAATATATACTTAATTATTTAAAGTTACGTACAAACATATCGGAACAAATCCGACAAAATAAATACAAAAGTTTGTGACACAAAATAATTAATAATGAAATTATTAATTACGAGTATTCTTACAATTATAATATGGAGATAAAACACGTTAGATGTACGGTTATATATAAAACGTATTATACGCAAACAGAAACAATTGTAAAACATAACCAAAGGTCAAAATATTAAAAAGTTCTATTTTTCTCATTCATTTGAAAGTATTTGGAACATTACCTCAAAATATGAATTCGAAATTCAACTGTAATTTGGCACCCAATTGGATACACGCGATGATAAATGTACAAATCTAAAACAGTCAAAAATAATCAAAATATTAGTTTTCTGACTATAAATAACGTATCTGGAGAACATCTACAAAATAAAAATATAAAATACTAAATTTTATATTGCACAAATTATACCCGTGTACGAAATTACGGGACAAAAACTTACACTGTCGACCCAATAATTGAGTCGACAGTCAACTCGTTACACCTTAACTCGTTACTCACTATTACACTCCACCGATTCTTCATGTTTTCTATTTACTTTATCATTCCATCATTTATTCATAAAAATCACATACACATTTTTACTCTCAAACTCTTCTTCATACTGAAACAATCTGAAGGCCAGTGATCACCACAATCCAGGAACTCATTATCATCATCTTCTACTTCAACTTTAATTTCTTAAATTGGTAAGAGTTTAAAACTTTAACTTTCTTTTGTTAACATATATATGTATAGGATTATATATATATGTTATGATTTTAAACTTTAATCAGTAAGATGATAAATTTAATGATGATGAGGATTATAAAACTTCAAAACTTATGAAACTTATCTACACCAAAACTTTGGGTAACTATCTAATATATAAATGTGTATGTAGATTGTGATGTAAAAATGCAAATGGAAACTTTAAACTTTATCCAAGATAAACTTACCCAAACTAATACCATACGAAATCATAATCGAAAACACTACGTTAGGGCTGTAATATACGAAAACAGAGCATGAAACGAGGGGTAAAAACTAACCGATCACTTAGCTAGAAGCTAGCCGATCGGCTAGCACTTGGAAGCCGAACGGCTACCACCATATAGCCGAACGGCTATGGTGGTAAGCCAAGGTTAGGTTGGTTTGTTTACTCGCATACCCGTACACGTGTTACGATTTAAGTTCGAACGATATAAGCTCAAAAGAAACAGCCGCATGGCCATCACACATTCTTGTTAATTTAAAGGAACATATACATGAGATAAATATAATGGTTACCATTTAAAAACCAATAAGTAACAATAGATTAGTTGTTAAGTATTGTGTAGAGAAAAGAGAGGTCACAGGTTCGAGCCTATGACCAATCTTTTTGATTTTCCATTTATATATATATATTCTCTAATATTTTATCAATTAACTAATAATAATATTATTATTCACCATTAATTATATATATATATATATATACATCGACAAATAATACGGGTATAAATATATATATATATATATATATATATATATATATATATATATATATATATATATATATATATATATATATACCTTCGGATAAATAAAACTTATACAATTGTACCTACACCCGACTTAAATGAAAATATACTAATACGACAATTTTTGAGACAAGTATTTACTCCAAATCAAACGAACGGAATTGGACGTGACAAACTTTGGGATAATAACAATTATCTATTTTGACAAATAGAGTATATTAGAACGAGTAAAATGATTTGGTACAAACGATATTTTATATATGTTCATAAATATATAAACATCAACCATTTTTTTTATATATAAACACAAAACGACTACGGTTTACATATATACGAACTTGACAAGTACATTTTATAGGTATATAACTGGGACGAAACGAAAAAGATATATTTAGTTTTAAACAAACGAACTCAAGTTTTAGAAGTTATAACGACATATATATATATATATATATATATAAACACGACAACGACAATTTATATATAAATATATGAATATATATATATATATATATATATATATATATATATATATATATATATATATAAATACTTACACGCAACAAATGATACGACTTGAGAAATACTAAGTAACTAAACAATGAACTTATAACAAATTATTAAATCACTTACTTATACGTTTAACCTCACGTGTTTAGGACACTAGGAGGTTACAATTGGATTTCACGTGTACTTATGGAAGCTATCACCCAAAGGTGAGTCTCACGGCCCCTTTTTACTGTTTTACTATTTTGGGGAAGATGCATTGCTTGTTTTACTCGAACGCACGAACTTACTTACTGATTTATTGGTATATCGATTGCATGGGTTTTACTTTTATCCACTGAAAGCCTCCTTATCATAAGTTGTTAGTTATGGACTTAAGCGCGATTACTAGTAGATGGATCCATTTGGGACTGACAATCCTTGCCTGGGGTAGTAGCGCTACCATGGATTTCACCGTAGAAACAGGCATATTAGTATTTGTTACATATGAGTGTTCGGATAGCACTCACGGGGGTACGTGATACTGTACTTGACTGTACCATTCACACTACACTGTTAAGCTTCAACTATGGTGCTCATGACAATGTATATCGAAACTATTGCAACTGTGCAATATTTACTTACTTATACTACTTGATGTGTTCAAACTGTTCTTTACTATAAACCTGTGAGATTCACCAACCTTTTGGTTGACCCTTTTAGTGATGCATTCTCAGGTACGTAGCAAGATTAGGATGGCCCTGCAGGATCTACATATATGCTAAGCTAGTGCGAGTCGCATGTATACTCTTATGAAGATTTTACTGGCATTATCTTTTGTACTAGGATTATGTATTTAAAATCTTTTGAATCGATTTGCGAACTCACTAATAATGTATTGTTATGACTTATTACTTTTGAAAACTTATGTAACGTACTGTATTTCAATGTATTTTCTAAAACGTCTCATTTAGAGTCGTTTACTATATATCTTGTGCTTTGGTTATTGATTAGTCACGCCCCGACCCAATTCGCTTCCGCAACCCAGATTAGGGGGTGTGACATACATTGATGTTGATCTTAATTAATATATTTATTTTGAGTAAGTGCAGCAGAGAAGCCTCTATCAAAGGACATTTTGTTACCGGAAGTAACCTCCAATCTTAGTGTAACCGTTGTGGGTGCTTCAGGTGATGTTGCCAAGAAAAAGATATTCCCTGCACTTTTTGTTCTTCTTTATGAAGATTGTTTTCCTCATGTTCTTATTTTAATCTTTTATCTTGATGCTTTATTCTGTTTGATTAGTATAAAATTTTATGTAATTAAACAATGCTTACTACATATTTATGAAGAAGTTTACTATATATGGTTATGCCTGAATCAAAGTGAGTGATGAGAAGCTAAGAGACATGATTAGTAGAACGTTAACTTCCATAATTGATAAAAGATAATGCTAATATTAATTTATATAGATTGTTACTTAAATATTAAAACTTTAAGAATAAAAACGTTGTTAGCAATATGATTTTGATACGAACCTAGCGCATACTAGGCCCATATTGAGCCCATAAGCCCAAGTGTATAACTCACTCCCAAAAGCTAGCTTGAAGAAAGAGGGGACATTTACACTTATAAGCTACCAACCATTCCCATACATGGCCAATGTGGAATCATAACAATACCCCACCCTTGAAGAGCCAATGTCCTCGTTGGTAACGGCTATGTTGGTCACGGTTGGCACCCTTTTTTCGGGTCCAAGCCACCACTCCATAGGCCACCACTCCGAGGCCTCGTTGGTCACGGCTATGTTGGTCACCGTTGGCACCCTCTTTCGGGTCCAAGCCACCACTACATAGGCCACCACTTTGAGGTGTTGGGATCTCGAAAGATGGGGATGGCTCTGATACCAATTGATACGAACCTAGCCCATACTAGGCCCATATTGAGCCCATAAACCCAAGTGTAGAACTCACTCCCAAAAGCTTGCTTGAAGGAGGAGGGGACACTTACACTTATAAGCTACCAACCATTCCTATACATGGCCAATGTGGGATCATAACAGATTTTTGATGATTTTCAGAGAGAACTGTGGTGACAAAATGGTAGCGTTTCTTGATAGATGCTTTTACGATTCGGGTCAATATGACTCTGGAGAGTTTTTTGCAGAATTGGAAACTAAGTTAAAACAGAAAGAGGTTATATTCCTTGGTTACTTACAATAAATGATGATCTAATTTCTTATGTGATATGTTATATTTTTTATTATTGGAGTTTTATACAAACATATATAGGGGGTAGATTGTCAAATAGGTTGTTTTATTCATCAATACCTTTAAACATTTTTGTGGACATGGTTTGTTGTGCCCGTGGCAAAGCTTCTTCCAAAACTGGGTGGACAAGGTTAATTGTGGAAAAACCATTTGTAGGTTAGTGATTAAGATGAAAATTGAGAGCAATCAATGATGCCACTACAATGATAATGTACTTATATGCAAATTTTGAAGAAATTGTGAGCATTTCTAAAATATCTCCTTATTTTTGTGTACTATAGATTATTTGTGCAGGTTTAAAGAGTTGTGGTTGTCATGCAATTTTGAAGAAAGAAGATGATAAGTTACCAAGTGAACATGTTTAGGTTTAGCAGCTTAATACTTATCTTTAAACATTTATATACGCTTATTAATAGGTTAGCTTCATTTGTTTAGGGTGATTTAAGATACATAATGCGGATTTGAAGATGGGTGTATTTTGATTAAACCTTCTAAATGTGATTTAAATTAATCTAAAACAAGATAAAATAATTGTCTTTTTATTTTTCAATTCGATTCAGTTTTTAAAGAAAATTTGAAAGTCAATATTCTCTATTCATCCTCATAAATCTGTAGCATTGGTGCCTTTTTGTGAAGGTTCCCAGAATGGGTTGCATTGTATTAAATGACTTTCATTGTATACTAATTTTATAATTCACAACCATTCATTGTTTGTTAGGTGTTTGAGAAAATGTTTCAAGGAAAAATTGTTTGAATTGTTAATGGCTATGGTAATGACTCTCATTCTGACTTATGACATTCGTATATAGAAAAGGCACTTTGTTCATTTCTAAGTTTGAGCCTACAAGGCTTTTACTTAATTCACTAAAGACATCAAAGATGTTAATAATTTGGCTTTTGCAGGTACAGGATAGTTAGTGAAGTTTTGGGCATAGAAAACCCAAGCCTGCCTTTGTAAGTGTTATTATTTATTTTTTTAGTAATTTGGTTTAGTCATTTCTCCCTAAAGGAAACCATCCTCTTATATGTATCTGAACTTGGGCCCATTTTGATTTTGATTTTTTTAGTTCCCTTTTGTAGCTCTTTGTAGATACGTTGGTGATCCATCTCAATTATTACTGATGATCACTGTTGCTGCAGCTTTGAAAGCTACTAAAATGGAGGTAGTTTTTCTTACCAAGGGGGATTTGTACGGGCTATAAAGATCTGCATACGGCTGAATAAGAACAAACATTAGGATTCAACATTGTTTCAATAAAGAGTAGGATGACTATTGATTGTAAGTGGTTATATTTCTGCTAAAGTTTGTCTTTTGGTTTCTATTTATGTATATTATTTGTGGTATTCTTCTGATTCAAAATACACTATGCGATTTTCCTCTCATTTGACCTGTTTATAAAGCTATTTTTATATGGTGATAAATTATCATTGATAATACACAATCTGAGCCAACAGAAAAGAATGGTCGGAGAAGTTAGATGATGCACTTTGGGCATACAGAACAGCATTTAAAACTCCTACAGGTTGTACTCCATATAGATTAATTTGTGGAAAAGCTTGTTATTTACCGGTGGAAATCGAACACAAAGCATATTGGGCACTTCGAGAATGCAACATGGCTACCGATGAAGTTGGTAGGCATCGCTTTTTACAGTTACATGAGTTAGATAAGCTTCGTTGGAATGCTTACGAAAATTCAAGGTTTTATAAAGAAAGAACGAAGAAATGGCATGATGCAAGACTTCGGGGAGATAAAGAGTTTGTTGCTGGAGAACGTATGCTTTTATACAACTCACGTATTCGTTTATTTCCGGGTAAATTAAAATCAAGATGGAGTGGAGCGTATGTAATTCACCAAGTTCATACAAATGGAAGTGTGGATTTAGTAGCTGTCGATGGAAATGTTTTTACAGTCAACAGACACCGATTGAAGAAGTATTATGGAAATACTGCATTTGAAGAATATTCTGATATACCTATAGAGTAATAGATTACAAGATCATGTCGAACTTACCAAGACATTTAAACAAAAGTGCTTCTCGGGAGACAACCCGTGTTTATTTTTTATAAGTTGTGTTTTTATGTTTTTATTTTCAGGAATGAACTTTGTGGGTGTGTTCCCTGGAAACCCTCACGAGACTATAACTCGTCCACTCGGGATACCGAGGGGTTTAAAGGATTATTGCATATGCTAAATGCAATCGTGATTAACTACGAAATTGTGGATGTTGTATATTATTTTTCAAGAGATGAAGGAACCAACCTAAGAAGCAGATTCTTCTTAGCCAATGATGAAATTTATAATTTCAGTCAGTGGAGTTTTCTATTCTATTTTTCTTTCCCTTACTCACTTTTGTTTATCAATTTTTATACAATGAGGGCATTGTATAATTTAAGTGTGGGGATAGGGTTCGTAAGAAAAAGAATTCTTTAATTAAACATTTAAGTTTCTATTTGTTTTTATATTTTATCAAAATTTAAAATTTTTAAGTAAATAACTAAGTATTTATTAGTTAGAATACTTTTGTTAAAAGTTTTGTTTTGTATTTAAAAGTTTAGACTTTAATATGGATTAACTGTTTTGTATATATAACGTAAGCTACTTAATAAGGAGTGATATATAGTTATATGAAATGATGTACTAATAGGCAATCTATATAAAGAGTTCTGGATTTTAAGAAATTAATAAAATAACTTGTTTATTATTTTATGGTACATAATATGATGTATGACATAAAAAGTCTTAAATTTTAAATTTATTATACAATACTTTTATATCTTTTTACTTATGTGAAAACATTTGGGAGTATATATTGATGGTTTCCTCTGTTATACGAAATTATAGACCTGGTCTCTATTAATATATACTTAAAAATTAAGCAAACGCAAGTCAAAAGTACTTGAAAAGTCTTAAAAATAAAAGATACCTAACGAGGTCGCCAAAATGGTTTGACCAAGTCTGGTTTTGCTTAAACCTGAATCAAGTTATGTCGCTCTGTTGCATGAAAATGCAGACCTGTCACCAATGTCTTGATTCTTAAAAATGTATTTTATATATTTAACGGGAATATAAAAGGAAATTGTATAATTAAATTTAAAAGTATATCATATATGGAAATCATAAGTAATATTCATACTAACAATAAAAAGTATATTCAGAAGGATGAATATAGATTTTTTAAAGTGGATAAAATATATTAGTAATCATTCATAAGCTATATATTACATAAACAATAATAATTTTTATTTGTACATTATAGTTATCCATATTAATTAAATTGTTTAAATTTTAAATTATGAAACATGTTTTTAGTATTGGTATTCTGATTTTTAAATATTAGTTTGATGCTTATTTAATTTTTATTTAGTATTCTACTTGAGGACAAGCAGAACTTAAGTGTGGGGATATTTGATAAGCATCAAATAGATACTATATTTTATACTATTTATCCCTATATTTATATACATTTTAGTGCATTTTTATGATTTTAGATACTTATTTCGTTAATATTTGTAGAAATGTATTTTAATTGAAGATTGAAGAAAAAGGAACGAGAATAAGTCAAAAAATAAGAAGAAATTAAGAACTGAAGAAAATGGAGCCTAAACCTTGTAGATTGAAGACTAAAATGATAATGTTGAAGAATTGGGCCAAAATAAAGAATAAAAACGGGATGTAAAAAGAATAGAGTCCAAGAAGAAGCCCAACCCGAAATTGGAAGATTCTGGAAATCAAGCTCAACCGGCGGTTGGAGTACCCAACGGCGGTTGAATATTATAATATTAAGGCGGTTTAGAATGCGGAGTTGGAGTGGGACACAAGTTAAGCCCAACCGGCGGTTGGGATGTCCAACCGGCAGTTGGACTGACGGTTTTGAAAACTATAAATAGAGGTCTCATTCTGGGTTTGAGATATACGATTCTTAGAATACAAAGTCGAATATTAGGGTTAAAGGTCGACTTTAGGAGCAAATTTGGAGGCTAAGGAGTTAGGGTTTGAAGGTTTTCTACCCTAGGAAAAGCTGGTTCGACAATTGGTTCGATTTCTTTATCCTTGTAACTTTATCAATCTTTAGGGTTATTTATGGATATTGTTTGTATGAATTAAATGTTAATTAGGTTTTTGTTATAAATATTTAAATGAATGTTGATTGAATTTATTATATGAATTATATGTTTATGTTGGAACTATATTATTGAATGTTTATTATACAAGAATTATCTGTATTATATTATATTAATGATGGTTCTTGACATAGTTAATTGATTTATATCATAACTTTACTAACCTGGTGAGTTTTATAAATTAAGTGATTGTGTTTATGTCTTGATCTTAACCTTTGCGATAGACGAAGAATATAATTCATTAATGTTAAGTAATACTGCGGTTTAAACCTAACCTGGGAATTGTATTAATAGACTGCTGATAGATTTAACCAGATAGGTGATAGTAATACTTTTCATAACCTGTGACTGTGTTATTATAACTTATATGAAAGTTATCTTAACCTTTGTGAATTTCTACATTTGCAATTCACCAATAATAATAGCCAACTAGCAAATAAACATAAGTTAGTATAATAAGTTTAATAAATAATAGTTTGAATAGTTATAATCTTCTATACATCTGAGTATTCTTAAGTTGTACCTGAAACTTATCTATTAGAATCTATATCAATTATAAATATGTTCGGTCGTAACTAAAACGTCCCCTTTATCTTGTATATTATTGTAAATAATTGTAAATAGTTGTAATTAGGAATAAATAGATAATTAGTTATAAATAAGAATCACGTTCCCTGTGTTCGATACTTGGACTTACTTATAAAGCTATACTATACGAACGGGTTAATCCTGCCTTAATTGTGTGATAGTATTATTTAGTATTTCCTTAATTAAAACTTGTTATTATAATTGCCTATACTTAGCACACATCAAGTTTTTGGCGCCGTTGCCGGGGAACGGTGTATTTTTGTAACACCCGGTCAAAAAGGCAAATTTTCGCGCCTATTTTAAACTTTAAACAATCGTATTTAGTACGTATTACTTTTAAGAATGTGTTATTATTTTTAATAAACATTATTTACACGGGAAGTATTAAACTACTTTAGAACATAAATCGTTTTGTTTAAAACGTATTTTAGCTAGACGAAACTTAAATACTTTCGTATCATTTAAAAATGATATATTAGAAAACTAAAACGATTCGTATGACTTAAACTTAAACATTTTATTTTTATAAAATGTTCCAACTCGAAACCATTATTAACTATACGAATAAATATTACGAAATTAAAAACATTATTTATTTTACGAACGGGTACCGAAACACGGGTCAAAATACCACGAAACGGGACGAACCGGGGCCAACCACCTCCAATTATTGGAGATGGCCGGCCATATCTCTATACTCCCTCCCCATTTCCATTTTTTGGAAACCATTTCACCAACACACCCTTACTCCTCTCTCTCTCTCTCTCGGGTTACACCACCACCGCCATCATAATCACGAAATCATCATCACCATCGCCGAGTATCATCAAAGGGGAAGCAACAACATCATCATCATCATCATCAACACGATTTCATCACCATTTCTCCATTTTCGGTTTCATTTTCAATTGGTAAGAAAACCTTCGATCTACACTTGGATACATGTTTATATCACTTTATACATCGTATATTATCATTATATAAGTTTATCATTGTCGGATCTGTGGTTTTGAGGCTCGATCCGTGGTTTTGGGTGAAAACCCGTCGAGCAGACGGAAGTGTCGCCCACAGACCAAAAACAGTAATAGCGTCACTAAGTGTCGCTATGCCTCTCTGCCGCCCTTATAGCGTCACTAATTAAGTGCCGCTACCACACACACACCGTCACTTCTTGAGTGACGCAAGCCTATAACTATCGGCAGAAACATGCGACACTTCTCAAGTGTCGCTACCTTCAGTAGAAACCACAACTTTCGGTAGAAACGAACTGCGTCACTAAGCCCTCTGCGTCACTTCCTAAGTGACGCTATATGCGTCACTAATCTATAACGGCACTAATTAAGTGTCGCTAAAATGCTGAATTTTCCTAACTTCTGAGTCACTAGCCTAGTGACGCTATAAACCTCATAGTGACGCATGAAGTGTCGCTATTATCAGTTTTTGAACTAAAAACTCACTTTTAAAATGTCAAACTTATCCGGAAACATATACGCAATTATATACGAACCGAAACGCGTTTAAACGAGGTTATTTATACGAAAAACACTATAATTATATTTTCAAAATATAATTCCAATACGCCACGAACGAACCGAACTTTCTTACAAACTTTGAAACGTAAACGCATGTCAAACACATTGAGTACGATTTAATCGATTAAGCAAACGAATTGGATAATCTATGTCTATATACTTATACGGAACCTCACGTGTTTAGGACACTAGGAGGTCTTCATTTCACTCGCGCGTAACTTAAGGGTTGCTAGCTCTCCAGGTGAGTTCATAGCCCCTCCTTTTTACTGTTTTCACTGATTTTGGGGGAGATACATACTCATGATTTACTTACTTTTCTTTGATAAACGAACTTACAACTGCTTTACAAATGTTTGCAAATGACATATTAGACTCCAATGCCCTTGAGACAACCGTACATACTATACAAACTAAGTGTGCCTTAGCTAGACAACAACTAAAATTATACAAGGAACACTATTTAAACACTCGTCACATCGGCGAAGCATTATTACTAAACTTGGTTAGTTTACTCGTGAAACACAACATTTAGACCATACTCACTAGTCATGACATGTTTCATGGAACCTAATGACAACATACATAATCATAGCGCTGCCAGTACCCTTCGACAACTAAGTGATGTGATGACATACTTAGGCATTACGTACTACTCAGAATAGCTAGGTGGCGTTTATACGCATCTAGACATGACATGCTACACCCATCATCTAGGTGGTGATTAGTCACACTTAGAAACATTGTGAACACTAAACTTTAATCATAGGTGTAGATTGTTAGATTACACCTTCAGTATTACCGTAGGGTAATAAACACACATAAATTGAGTGTAGTGATTATCTGTAGATAGCTTACACTAATTTATGCATACATAAACTGTTTGGCACGTTGTGCTACTACCGAGCCTGTAGGGCCATCACTGGGCGCGTTGCGCTACTTCCGGGCACGTTGTGCTACTTCCGGGTTCGTTGAACCACTACTTGGCACGTGGTGCTACTTCCGATTACATGTACATGATGATGTACACACGCTTACACTAACAAGCACGCGGTGCTTCGCTTATATTTATACATATATGTACACACCCTATTTACACCATTAAGCACGTAGTGCTTCATTAACGTTAAACAAGCATGTAATGCTTCATCTGATCACACAGTAGGCATGTTATGCTACTGCCGAGCCTGTAAGGCCATCACTGGGCGCGTTGCGCTACTTCCGGGCACGTTGTGCTACTTCCGGGTTCGCTGAACCACTACTTGGCACGTTGTGCTACTTCCGGGTTAGTTGAACCACTACTTGGCACGTGGTGCTACAACTGATTATCTATACATGTTGATGTATACATTACTACATTGCTAAGCACGTGGTGCTTCATACATATGCATATCTATTACACACCTCAGGCACGGAGTGCCTCACTACATTTGACCTTAAGCACGTGGTGCTTCATTGTTTATCCAGTTCAAGCACGTGGTGCTCTTGAACATAAAGTATGCACGTAGTGCTACTTTCATTTCTTATATACTTGCAGGATAATCCGATGGATTATTGGGACTTGGGATTTATATTAACAATCATCATATGTTGTGGGTCCTACATGGGTAGATGACCTAATTCTAGGAACACGTACCTCTATGTAAAGACTAATAGCCGATGCATACTAAACTCCACTATCTAGTAAATCACATGGTTAGGGTAACCTACACCCCGATATATAACTTTTGTAATGTCTTTGCAAACTCATTTAATCTAAATACACGGTGGATAACCGCTTTTTATAATACGGATGGTATTATCACACGATTTCATATTAAACACTCTGTGAACTCACCAGCTTTATAGCTGACCTGTTTTAGTATGTATTCTCAGGTGGCCAGCAGGATTAGGACCACTACAAGCTATGCTAGCTCGAGTCGCATGTTTTCAAACTTTGGGACAACTCTGCATTTACTTTTGTATTTCAAATTATGTATTTGAAAACTACTATCAACCTTGTAAACGTTTTATTTGGTAAAGGTATAACTATTTTCAACGTCTCATTTAGAGTCGTTCATTATATATCTTTGTGCTCGTGATATTTGATTTAGTAACACCCGACCCGACTGCTTCCGCGACCCGAAATTTGAGGGTGTTACAATTTTAAATTAAACTAATTATTTTCCCTGTATAAATTTGATTTCTAATACTTTGTAAAATCAATACGATATATCGGCTCACCCATCGAGAATACTGACAAAAACAAAGGTATAAGGAGGGTTAAGCCCTACCTCATTGATTTATCATATAAGAGGTAAGGTGCTTCTCGAAAGAAAGAGGTTTTTAATACGCATCGCGCTGACCTATTTCTCCGCTTTTGTGTACTATCAATGGAGCTACTGAGATTTATTGACTAGCTTTGTAAAGAGAAATTCAACAACCCCACTGTAAAATCAAGTGTTGTAAAAAAAACTAACTTGCATTACTAACAAATAGAAAATTTGGGTTGGGTATTCTTTTTCGATTATTTAATTTTGAATGTGTTTTATTATTGAATCATCGGGATTAATATATACCAATTTAAATATTTCTTACATATACTAACATTTAATTTTGAATTTAAAGTACTACTAAAGTCTGTTCTTGTCGCAGATAGATGTATGACCCGGACACTTTATCCGGATCCACTAAGTCCATTTGACGAACCAGAACGAGAATTTCACTCAAGGAGACGATTATCATACGCAACACATAATTCGCCAGAACATGGAATTTCATCTGAAGAAGACGACTTAATTTTTCATAACAGTTTAGTCAAAACGGCTGAATACGGTTATTACTCCGGTTCGGAGTTTGGTGAAGATAAAGTACCTTCTAGACAACCTACAGTATATCCAAGTGATTCTGAACTAGATCAAGAAATACAAACAAACATGGCAGACATAGCTAACATGACGCTTGAGGATTACACGATTCAAACTCGTGGAGATCCGAGACCGGGAGTGGTTAGGCCTGCCATAGCTAGAGAAGTAGAATTTGAGTTAAAGGGGCAATTTCTGAAAGAATTACGAGAAAATCCTTTCAGAGGAAAAGATAAAGAAGATGCAAATGAGCATGTAGAGAAAATTCTGGAAATTGCAGATATGTTTAATATTCCTAATGTTTCAAGAGATCAGGTTATGTTACGAGTATTTCCTTTAACACTAAAGGATGGAGCTAAGAGATGGATTAATAATGAACCAGCCGGATCTATTACTACTTAGGAAGATCTTCGTACAAAATTTCTAAAGATGTATTGTACACCTTCCAAGACTTCGAAGATGATTGATGAGATTAGAAACTTTAAACAGAAACCCAACGAATCTCTATATCAAGCTTGGGAAAGATATAAGGAGATGTTGCATAAATGCCCACAACATGATTTAAATGTCCAACAGGAAATCACGGTATTTTATAAAGGAGTTGATCGAGCAACACGTCAACAGTTGGATGCACAAGGCCCAGTACCTAAGAAGACTCCAGCAGTAACAAAAGCCGGAATTGAAGAATTAGCTAAACATTCTCAGTTATGGGATGATGGTTCATCTGGAAGAAAAAGAATGTCTGAAGACAGTGATGGTCTCGCAGCTATTAAGAAAGTAAATGAACAAGTTCATGCTATTAGGATTGGTTGTGAAATATGTGGAGGAAGTCATATAAAGGCAGAATGTCCTAATAATGACAGCAAAGTGATTAATGAAGAAGTTATGTATGGGGATTTTCAAGGAAATCCAAATTATCGTCAAGTTTCTAATTTTAGAAAAATTAATCAACCAGGCCAACAGTTTCAACAAGGAGCACCAGGTTTCTATGTCAAAACGGGACAAAATCCGTCTAATACTGACAGGATCAACTCGTTAGAAAGTATATATGGAAAGATGGTTAAAGCAAATAATAAAAGGATGGATGATCAAGATGCAAGAATGCGTAATAGTGAAGCATCAATCAAATAGATTGAATGATCAATTCATCAAATTGCTAAGATACTACAGGAGAAATTCCAGGAACATTGCCAGGATTTACGGAAACAAATCCAAAGGAGCACGCTAAAGCAGTAATTACCAGAAGTGGTAAGAATGTTGACTCTCCTATTTTAACTAATAAAATTGTTGAATCTAAGCAGGTTGAAAAAGAAACAATTGATGAAGACATACAATCAAACGAAAAGAAGATTGGAGAAAATAAAGTGAAAGAAGTCATTAAGGACTATACACCCCCACCTCCATATCCAGCTGCTCTGAGGAAGGATAGAGAAGATGAATAATACCACAAATTTCTGGAGAATCTGAAACAACTTCATATTAACATTCCTTTTGTTGAAGCTATAGCTCAAATGCCAAAGTATGCAAAATATCTTAAGGAGCTGCTGACAAACAAAAGTAAACTGGATAATGTGACAAAGGTGACGATGAATGCGAGATGTTCAGCATTAATGCAGAATAAACTGCCTCCAAAAGTCAAAGATCCAGGGAGTATTACTATACCTTGAAAAATTGGCGAAATGACTATTGAAAATGCATTGGCAGATTTAGGTGCTAGTATTTCATTGATGCCATATACTCTATACATGCGATTAGGATTAGGAGAACCAAAACCTATTCGTATGTGCATTGAATTAGCTGACCGATCTGTGCAATACCCAAGGGGAATAGTTGAAAATGTTTTGATTAAAGTTGATAAATTTGTTTTTCCATGTGATTTTGTAATCTTAGATATGGTAGAAGACCCTAAAGTCCCTATTATATTAGGAAGACCATTTTTAGCAACTACACATGCCCTAATAAACGTTTTTAATAGAAAAATTACGATGAGGTTAGGAGATGACCAAATTGTTTTCGATGTTAATAATTCTATGAAATTTCCTGATTATGTGGATGATACTTGTTACTATTTAAATTCTTATGAATATATCGTTAATCCTTCTATTCAAGACTTTTTAGAAAAAGATCACGCAGACACAGGAATTCTAAAGGAATGGACTAAAGATTTTGACACTGCAAAAGATTTGGCAGAATTTGATAAGCTGTTAGAAGAAGATGAAGATTCTAAAGAAGAAGAAATCGTGGCTATTCAACAACATCCTACAGAGGAATCGTTACAACCAATTACTAAAATTCTTAATAAAGAATTGATTCCATATTCTGTCAACAATATTCCTTGTTTTAAAGAAGATATCTTTGAAATCAAGACCTCTATTGAAGAACCACCACAGTTGGAGCTTAAGGAGCTACCATCATATTTGGAATATGCTTATTTACAAGGTACATCAGACTTGCCGGTTATAATCTCTTCTAAACTATCAATAGAAGAAAAGGAACGCTTAGTTCAGGTTCTTAAGCAGCATAAACAAGCAATAGCATGGAAAATCATGGATATCAAGGGAATCAGTCCTACATATTGCACTCATAAATTCTTAATGGAAACAGATTATAAGCCTGTAGTACAACCATTAAGAAGATTGAATCCAATGGTTAAAGACGTAGTCAGAAAAGAAATCATTAAATTGCTAGACTCGGGATTAATCTATCCTATTTCAGATAGTCCATGGGTAAGTCCAGTACATGTAGTACCGAAGAAAGGTGGAATTACGGTTGTACCAAATGAGAAGAACAAATTGATACCAACAAGGACGGTAACATGATGGAGAGTTGTATTGATTATCGGAAATTAAATGATGCTACCAGGAAAGATCATTTTCCATTACCATTCATTGATCAAATGATAGAAAGGTTAGCAGGTAAGGAATTCGACTGTTTTCTGGATGGATTTTCAGGATATTTTTAAATACCGATTGCGGTCGAAGATCAAGATAAAACAATGTTTACTTGTCCGTTTGGTACTTTTGCTTATAGAAGAATGCCGTTTGGTTTGTGTAATGCACCAGCGACTTTTAAGCGATGCATGATCGCAATATTTCATGATATGGTAGAAGATTTCATGGAAGTATTTATGGACGATTTTTCAGTATTTGGTGGTTCATTTGACTCTTGTCTGATAAATTTGAAGAAGATGTTGCAGATATGTGAAGGTGCAAATCTAGTTCTTAATTGGGAGAAATGTCACTTTATGGTTCAAGAATGGATTGTTTTAGGCCACAAGATATCTAAAATAGGAATTGAGGTAGATCAATCAAAGATCGAAGCTATATCAAAATTACCTTATCCTACAAATATAAAAGGGATACACAGTTTTCTAGGACATGTTGGATTCTATAGAAGATTTATACCAGATTTTTCAAAGATAGCGACACCGTTGACCAAGTATGATCAAGCATGATGGGATTATAGAGGCATGTTTGGAGTTTATGAGTGAATTAGAGGAAAATAATCCCGATCGCGAGGTTACTTTGGAAGATGACAAAGTGGTTTGGGCGAGAGATGGACCAGTGAATATGGCCGTTAGAGGAATTGGTTGGGACTTGATCTATCTTCAGCCTGTCGCCACTGAGCACTTGGCTAATTTTGCTACTTTTGGAAATGGCGTGGTGAACGTCATTCCCATAGTCACTGAGCGATTTTTGGAACTCTATCCCATGCGTTGATTCTAATCATCTCTTGTGTTTTCTTATGCTATTGGATTATTTCTAACATTTTTGGTTTTATTTTGAATTATATTAGACATTTTGTTTGTTTTGGATTTTAGTTTTTGATTGTGTGATTTGAATTTTAAGTACTTATTTTGAATGTTATTTAATTATGAAATTCTATTTAAAGCTTGTTAATTTTTGTTATTTATTTATATAGTGTGGAGTTATGAAGATTTGAAGTCGTGATTATCCTCCAGGTTTGGTATTTAAATATATCGAGTAAAGTTGGGTTTTGGTTTAAAAGCTATTTGAAAAAACGTTTTTTTTTTAATTCTAATTTTCCAATCCATACGCCGTATGGATTGAGTTGGGGTACTGGGCCGCGTGTTGACTGGGTCGAACAATTTGACCTGGGCCTAAAGTAAATCCATACGCCGTATGGAATCCATACGCCGTATGGATCAAAAAGAGGCAAAACGGTAGCAGCTTCTTCTTCTTCCCCATTTTCAAACCAAAAACCACCATCACCACCTACGGCTGTCACAACCAACCACCAAACAACCACCTCCGGCTACGCATTCTCTCCCATTTTTATATATTTGTGTTGCACTCACTTTCCTCTACAAGGTATAACTTCCGATTTTCATTTTCGTTGGTAAAATAATATGTTTGGAAGTTAGGGTTTTTGAATATGTTTTGGGTATTTTGAATTTGAATATGAGTTTTAGCATATTATGGGTTAATTATGTTTACGTTGTATGATATGATATGATTCCATGCTAAATTTTATAATGGGTTACATATGTTATGATATTCGAATTATCCGTTAGTGTGTATAGAATGAGATGATGATGTATACTCATTTTTTTTTGCTATGTTTTAATTTAATGCTTGTTAATTTTCTGACCACATGATGATTAATGCAAATGTTTGTTTGGTACACAAGTATTTGTGATTACGGTTGTGTGATACATTGTTATTTAGGTTGAATGTGTTTATAATAATTCATTGTGAGATTGCATGAATGATTGCTAGTTGCTAATGCTCGAGTTTAGTAATTGTGCAAGTTCGTATATTCGTAATGGTACCAAGTTATTATAATGCATTTGATTTAACAATTGTCATGAATTTTTGATAAGTGTTTATATTTTTGCAATTTGAGTAATGTTTGTTTAGAGATGCAATTTGGGATTATGAAATGAATTGTTGCGGTAGTTTTAGGCTAAACTTTTATGGTGGATTATTTCATTTTTAGCAGAAATGCTGCCAAAATTTTTAGTAACCTTTTTGCATTAACTGCTTATTTGAATTATTAACAATTGTTTTGTTTAGCAGTTAAAATGTCTAGCAGGAGAGCTCGAGGTGGTCGGACTTTGGGGAATCCACTGATTAGGACCCACAGATATCTCACTTTTCATGATTCATATCCTGAGACCACCAGACTTTAGTTTACGGAGCGTCTGGCTTCTAATATTGGCCAGTCGATAGAGGTTTTTGATGCTGTAAACTGGAATGTTTTAGAGCATGTGATTGCTAGAGACGGATTTACTAATGGTCCTGAAGCTATTAAGAACTTGCTTGCTACCCCATATGTACTTGAGGATGGTAATATAGGATTTGTTTCCTATGCTTGGTCTAGATTGTTCAGTATCAGGGAGGATATCTACAGAGAGTTGGTTGTAGAGTTCTATAGCACATTCAGGTTCGCCCACAGGTCGACTAATTGGACTGAGGATTCTATTTTCTTTCAGCTGGGAGGACAGCCTAGACAGATGTCATTGATTCAGTTTGCTCTTGGACTTGGGTTATATGAGCCAAACGAGCTTAATAATCCTTACTTTCTAGATCATATTTCTGCAGGTGTTGTGAAGAAGCTCACTGATTTGGAGATTGAGCAGGAGTGGCAGTTTATTGCCCAGGGTAGTTATGGTAGTTCCACTCCTTCTTATACCCGTATTCGTGATCCCCGTCATCGACTCATTCACAGATTGTTGACTTACACCATTGTTGGTCGTAAGGAGGGGCCTGAGAAAGTTTCTAGGCCTGACTTATTTTATTTGAGTTCGATTATCAGGAGGAGGTTAGTGAATGTGCCCTGGAGATTCGCGAAGTGGATGTCAAAGAGAGCGACTGGTACTAGAGATGGGAGCAGTTTGTGTGGAGGACATTTTGTTACTAGGATAGCTAGACATTTTGGGTTGGCTACTCAGGCTGAGATGGGTTCATGTACGATTGTTCAGCCTAGTATGGGTTGGTTGACTGCTAGATGGTTGGAGGCTTTTGTTCTTATTGAGCCATGTAGTCCTTATGGTGGTGCTGCAGATATTGGGTTCCTACTCTTGCTGCGGGGCAGACTTTGCAGGCGAGGCATGGTAGAGGCAGAGGAGACACTAGTGGCAGTGATGCAGGTAGAGGTGCGGCTCGTGGTCGTAACAGAGGTTATGCTAATGAGTTTGATCATTTATCGCAGCAGTTAGATCAGATGTCACTCAGGCACACCCAGAGATTTGACCAGATTGAGATGATACAGAGGCAGCACTTTCATCAGACTAGTGCTCATTTAGATTATTAGGATGGCTTGTTTCAGCAGCTGTTTGGTCAGTATTCTTCTGGACCTGTTTATCAGCCTTTTGCATACCAGATGCCGCAGGAGTTCATACCACCACCACCACAGCCAGATCATGGAGAGCCTTCTCATCGATATAGGAGCCAGGAGGAGGATAGCGATTAGGATGTTTTTCATCCTATGTGGTTTATGATTTCAGACACTATTTCTATTTTTATGACTGATTTTCTTTGTAGGATTTTTTTAAATTGTTTTGGATTTGTAGTTTTAGGTTTGTTTATGTTTGGTTGTTTTTATCTTTATTTTTAGGATGTTTATATTTGGTATCTTTTAATTATGTTTGTTGATTGATCCCTCATAATTTTATTTGTGTGCACGTGAGATGCTGGCAGTAAGTTCAGCGAAATGAATCAAGGCACTGTGATGAATATCCTTTCGGCCTTGTTTTATCAATGATTCACACACTATTCCAGGGGAGTTTTTCTGTTCTAAGTTCTTTTTTTTTTCCCGTTTTAGTAATTCTTTATTTGTACAATGAGGGCATTGTACATCTTTAAGTGGGGGATGGGAGAGAAAAGAAGTCTAGTTTCCTCATAATTATATTGTCCTGTAAATAAGTAGTTAATAGTGTAATTTGGTTAACTGTTATCTTATTAAGATAAGTAACTAGGAGGTTATTAGTTGCCCATTTTTCAACCAAATTTTTAATTTTTGTTTTCTAGAGATAATTATTGTGTAACAATGTAGGTTATTTTTAAAATTTTCTACATTTTTAATTGAATATTAAATTATGAAAAAGGTTATTTAACTTCATTATATGATGTATTGATAGGCGATTTATATGAGAATTTTTGAGCTTTTAAGAAATGAAATAAAGGAGTGGATGTTACTTTTTGATGAACTTTAGTTATGTATGACGTATGTCTTAATTTTCATATTATTAGCATGCGATGTGCCATATTCTTGGAATTTTAATTAACATCATTTGGGGATATACTGGGTGTTGTTTCCTCTGTTGTACGAAAGTACAGACCTGGTCTCCGTCAGTATATATAATGAAAAAGAGCAAAAGAGTTTAATTACTCAAGATTTTAAAAATGTAGTCAAATTATGTTGCTCTGTTGTACTGAGGTACAGACCTGTCACCAATGGTTTGACTAAGAATTTTATTTTGCTAAACCAAAATCAAGCTATGTCACTCTATTATGTTGAGGCACAGACCTGTCACCTCTGTCTTGATTTTGAAAAATGATTGTTTTGATTAAAAAATTCAAAAATATGTAATATTGGCATGTTATGAATATGAGAGTATATAACTTTTGGGAGTTCAAGGGAGCATCTATGTGAATAATAATAAGTTTAAGCTCAATTGTTTGAGTATAGATTGTTTAAGTGGATAACAATATCAGTAATCATTGTGAACTATTTGATGTTTAAAGAATAATAACTTAAAGTGTAGATTGTTTTTGAAATCTCGTAGTTTCTTAATAATTGTTTTTAGAATTAACAGAATTTTAAATTTAAGCGTTTGAGTTGAAGATGGGTGATGTTGTGTAATTCCTTTGTTAGTTATTTAGATTAATGGAGATGACTGTTTTCTTAAGAATTTGATTTTTGAATCGATAGTCTACTTGAGGACAAGTAGGATTCAAGTGGGGAATGTTTGATAAACGCTCAAAAGTTCTATATTTTAGTAGTATTTTACCCCTATTCTTGAATGTTTTTATTGCATTTAATTAAGATTAGGTATTGATTTCGTTCATATTTGCAATTAGGTGTGGAAATGGAGCGTTTATGAAGAAAGGAACGGAAAACAGTCAATAAACGAGTTAAACGATGCATATTTGAAAAAAAGATTAAAAGAAGAAAAATGAAAAATCCGGCTGAAAAACACATCCATACGCCGTATGGATTGTGGCGCAGGAGGCCCAGGTTACGCGGACTTGGGCAGGGCTGAAAATCAATCCATACGCTGTATGGATCAAAAACGCAGGAAGTATAAAAAACGCGATTTTAACCCTAAAACAGCAGATTTCGTTTGGTTTTTGTTTCCAGTCGATAGTTTTCGATAGTTAGGGTTTATTTACGAATTAATTTAGTGTTTTGGAGGCACGTGGAGTCAAGATTGAGGATAGTTCGTGTTGATTCTTCGTGATTCGTCTTTATTGATTCAGTATGACTCTTTTATTTCGATTTCATTGATGATTTTGACTTTGGATAATCTGAGTTTTACTGTTTTTATGATGAGTTGAATATTCAAAGTGATTGTGTAATTGATTTAACTTGGATTATGATTATTGAACGATTATAGTTGCGTATTGACTAAGTTATTTAATTGAAAACCATTATATTGCTCGTAGATCCTTGTTTATTGGTAACTAGTAGTTATTATTGCTCAACGTGGTTGATAAGATTAATGAGATTGAGTTCCTTTAAGATTATTGATTATTGATAGTCACTATTTTAGGGTTTTGACTATTGCTAAATAGATTGAGTTTGATAGGTTGAGTAAATGATAATTATCTACTTTAAAATGAACAAGACAATAAGTAATTATTGGGTATTGTTGAGTCATACCACTAGAGTTAATTATAATGAGTTGTGAATGTTTAATGCTCAATTTAGGGAAAAGCACACAATTGACTGATCATCTTGTGACATTGAACCAATGTTTTATGTTGGACCCTAAGTTGTAGGAATTAGTTGGACCCGAACCGTTAGCTAGTTCACATTCAATTTAATATCATTGAAGAATTTGGTATTAAATTGATATAAAAGAATCACAATTAGATAATCAATACGTGATGAATCGGGATATATGAATCTGAGTGAAATTGATTACACGATTACTTATTCCTTCCTATCTGTTATTAGTTACTATTTTATTTTAATTATTTTAGTTATTTTAATTTAATATGTTATAAACAAATGTTCGCACGGAACTAAAACGCCCCCCTGTTTATTGCTTTCTAGTTTAATCAATACTTTCTATTTTTATGAATACCACCGTTCCCTGAGTTTGAACCGGTCTTACCAAATCTATATTTACATTCGATCAGGTATTCTTGCCTGGTTGTGTGATATTAGTGATTGGTATTTCCTGTACTTTATAAATAATAAAACAAGACGCGCTTTCACACGCATCAGTGCTTCTCGGGAGACAACCCGTGTTTATTTTTTATAAGTTGGTTTTTTATGTTTTTATTTTCAGGAATGAACTTTGTGGGTGTGTTCTCTTGAAATCCTCACGAGACTATAACTCATCCACTCGGGATACCGAGGGGTTTAAAGGCTTATTGCATATGCTAAATGCAATCGTGATTAACTAGGAAAGTGTGGATGTTGTATATTATTTTTCAAGAGATGAAGGAACCAACCTAAGAAGCAGATTCTTCTTAGCCAATGATGAAATTTATAATTTTAGTCAGTGGAGTTTTCTGTTCTATTTTTCTTTCCCTTACTCACTTTTGTTTATCAATTTTTATACAATGAGGGCATTGTATAATTTAAGTGTGGGGATAGGGTTCGTAAGAAAAAGAATTTCTTTAATTAAACATTTAAGTTTCTATTTGTTTTTAAATTTTATCAAAATTTAAAATTTTTAAGTAAATAACTAAGTATTTATTAGTTAGAATATTTTTGTTAAAAGTTTTGTTTTGTATTTAAAAGTTTAAACTTTAATATGGATTAACTGTTTTGTATATATAACGTAAGCTACTTAATAAGGAGTGATATATAGTTATACGAAATGATGTACTAATAGGCAATCTATATAAAGAGTTCTGGATTTTAAGAAATTAATAAAATAACTTGTGGGGATATTCGATAAGCATCAAATAGATACTATATTTTATACTATTTATCCCAATATTTATATACATTTTAGTGCATTTTTATGATTTTAGATACTTATTTCGTTAATATTTACAGAAATATATTTTAATTGAAGATTGAAGAAAAATGAACGATAACAAGTCCAAAAATAAGAAGAAATAAAGAACTGAAGAAAATGGAGCCTAAACCTTAAAGATTGAAGACTAAAATGATAATGTTGAAGAATTGGGCCAAAATAAAAAATAAAAACCGGAAGTAAAAAGAATAGAGTCCAAGAAGAAGCCCAACCCGAAATTGGAAGATTCTGGAAATCAAGCTCAACCGGCGGTTGGAGTACCCAACCGGCTGTTGAATATTATAATATTAAGGCGGTTTAGAACGCGGAGTTGGAGTGAGACACAAGTTAAGCCCAACCGGCTGTTGGGATGTCCAACCGGCGGTTGGACTGGCGGTTTTGAAAACTATAAATAGAGGCCTCATTCTGGGTTTGAGATATACGATTCTTAGAATACAAAGTTGAATATTAGGGTTAAAGGTCGACTTTAGGAGCGAATTTGGAGGCTAAGGAGCTAGGGTTTGAAGGTTTTCTACCCTAGGAAAAGCTGGTTCGACAATTGGTTCGATTTCTTTATCCTTGTAACTTTATCAATATTTTGGGTTATTTATGGATATTGTTTATTTGAATTAAATGTTAATTAGGTTTTTGTTATAAATATTTAAATGAATGTTGAATGAATTTATTATATGAATTATATGTTTATGTTGAAACTATATTATTGAATGTTTATTATACAAGAATTGTCTGTATTATATTATATTAATGATTTCTTGACATAGTTAATTGATTTATATCATAACTTTACTAACCTGGTGAGTTTTATAAATTAAGTTATTGTGTTTATGTCTTGATCTTAACCTTTGCGATAGACGAAGAATATAATTCATTAATGTTAAGTAATACTGCGGTTCAAACCTAACCTGGGAATTGTATTAATAGACTGCTGATAGATTTTACCAGATAGGTGATGGTAATACTTTTCATAACCTGTGACTGTGTTACTATAACTTATATGAAAATTATCTTAACCTTTGTGATTTTCTACATTAGCAATTCACCAATAATAATAGCCAACTAGCAAATAGACATAAGTTAGTATAATAAGTTTAATAAATAATAGTTTGAATAGTTATAATCTTCTATCCATCTGAGTATTCTTAAGTTGTACCTGAAACTTATCTATTAGAATCTGTATCAAATTATAAATATGTTCGCTCGGAACTAAAACGTCCCCTTTATCTTGTATATTATTGTAAATAATTGTAAATAGTTGTAATTAGGAATAAATAATAATTAGTTATAAATTAGAATCACGTTCCCTGTGTTCGATACATGGACTTACTTATAAAGTTATACTATACGAACGGGTTAATCTTGCCTGAATTGTGTGATAGTATTATTTAGTATTTCATTAATTAAAACTGTTTATTATAATTGCCTATACTTAGCACACATCAGGTACTCCAGTTGTAAATAATTATATACTGCTTCATCATTTTAATGGACTATTGAAACAAAAGACATAATCATTGCTCTGTGCATGATCTTAGAGGTGTCAATTTTGACCCACTTACTAATAAATGGGTTGATTAGGGTAATGTTTATTGTTCTTTGTCAAGTCAAATAAAAAAATGTAACTCAGACATTAACGGATCACATAGATTAAGCTGACACCAGGAACTATACGTTTTGACCCATTACCTATTGTTGCCCAACCCGTCTTTTTTCCCAACTATTGCTCAAAGTAACATGATAAAGAAAAGAAACACACTAGAATATTTGATGTGCTATGAAAGCGCTTCTTGTTTTATAATTTATAAATAGAAATACCTAATAAATACTTTCAACCAACCAGGCAAGAATACCCGATCGAATGTAAATATAGATTTGGTAAGTCAGATTCGAACACAGTGAACGGTGGATTTATTAAAAATAGAAATTAATAATTAACTAGGAAAACAGTAAATAAGGGGGCGTTTTAGTTCCGTACGAACAATTGTTTAGAAAACATTAATTTAAAATAATTAAACTAAATAAAAACTTAAATTAAATTATAAATAAATAAATAATAAATACTAATAGGAAGGAATAAGTAATTGTATAATTAACGTTACTCAGATTCATATTTCCCGATTCATCACGTATTGATTATCTAATTGTGATTCTTTTATATCAATTTAATACCAAATTCTTGAATGATTACTAAATTGAATGTGAACTAGCCAACGGTTCGGGTCCAACTAATTCCTACAATCTAGGGTCCAACATAAAACATTGGTTCCAATGTCACAAGATGATCAGTCAATAGTGTGCCTTTTCCTAGATCATGCATTAAACATTCAGAACTTATTATAATTAACTCTAGTGGTATGACTCAACAATACCCAATAATTAACTTATTGTCTTGCTCATTTTAAAGTAGATAATTATCATTTACTCAACCTATCAAACTCAATCTATTTAGCAATAGTCAAAACCCTAAAATAATGACTATCAATAATTAATAACATTAAAGGAACTCAATCTCATTAATCTTATCAACCACGTTGAGCAACAATAACTACTAGTTACCAATAAACAAGGATTCACGAGCAATATAATAGTTTTCAATTAAATAACTTAGTCAATACGCAATAATAATCGTTCAACAATCATAATCCGAGCTCAATCAATTACACAATCACTTTGGATATTCAATTCATCATAAAACAGTAAAACTCAGATTATTCAAACTCAAATTCTTTAATGAAATTGAAATAAAAGAAGTTATACCGAATTATAAAGACGAATCACGAAGAATCAACATGAACTACCCTCAATCTTGACTCCGCGTGCCTCCAAAAAGATAAACTAATTCGTAACTAAACCTTAATATTCGTATTTTATCGACTAGAAACGAAAAAACAATGAAAATTGCCGTTTTAGGGTTAAAATCGCGTTTTTATACTTCCTGCGTTTTTGATCCATACGGGGTATGGATTTCAATACGGCATATGGATCGATTTCAAGCCCAGCCCTAATCCGCGTAACCTGGGCCTCCACTACTGCAATCCATACGGCGTATGGATGCATTTTACAGCCGATTTCTTCATTTTCTTCTCTTAATCTTTTTCTTCAACTTCGGCTTCACTTTATTCTTCAAATATGCATCATTTAAGTCATTTATTGACTGTTTTCCGTTCCTTTCTTCATAAACGCTCCATTTCCACATCTAATTGCAAATATGAACGAAATCAATACCTAATCTCAATTAAATGTGATCCAGCTGAGATGTGATCCAGAAAATGTATGTTGTGGATCTCATTTGGCTCATATAGCCCAATGCCCAAAGCAAACTCAACCAAAGACATCTGTCTTGGCTGTCCCCCCAACTGAAAGAAAATAGTCTCCTCAGTCCAGTTTGTCGACCTATGGTTGAACCTAAAAGTACTATAGAACTCTACCACCGGCTCTCTATAAATCTGCTCCCGAATGCTAAACATCCTATACCAAGCATGAGAAACAAACCCAATGTTGCCATCTAGAAGTCTATGCGGGGCATCAAGCAAATTCCTTATCGTATCATGCCCAGTAGCAAATCCTTCTCTCTCAACCACATGCTCTAAAGCATGCCAATTCACAGCAGGAAAAACCTCAATCGGCTGGTCAATATTCTTAGCCAACCGCTCACCAAACTGAAATCTCATAGTCTCTGAATAGGACTCATGGAAAGTGAGATATCTGTGAGTCCTAAGAAATGGATTGCCCAATGCTTGTCCACCTCTGGTTCTCCTGTTAGACATGATAACTGCTAAACAAAACAAATGTTAATAACATCAAATAAGCAGTTAATGCAAAAAGGTTGCTAAAAATTTCGGCAACATTTCGGCTTAAAATTGAATAATCCACCATAAAGGTTTTAGCCTAAAACTACCGCAACAATCAATTTCTCATACCTAATTTGCATCTCAAACAAAATTACTCAAATTGCTAAAATATATACACTTATTAAAAATTCATGACAATTGTCTAATCAAATGCACTATAATAACTTGGTACCATTACGAACATACGAATTTGCACAATTACTAAACTCGAGCATTAGCAACTAGCAAACATCCATACACTCTCACAATGAATGATTATAAACACATTTAATCAAAATAACAATATATCACATAACCGTAATCACAAACACTTGTGTACCAAACAAATATTTGCATTAATCATCATATGGTCAGAAAATTAACAAGTACTAAATCAAAGCATATCAAAATTGAGTTCATCATATCCACATTCCATAAACACCAACGGATAAATCGAATCACACAACATATGTAATATATTAGAAAAACGAGCATGACATTGCAATGTATATATTAACAAGAACATAATTCAATCAAAATATGCCAATAATCATACCCAAATTCGAATTACCCAAATTACTAACATAAACCCTAACTTCCAAATACGAGATTTAATTAACTAAAATGAAAACCGGAAGTTATACCTTGTAGAGGAAAGTGCGTGGAACACAAATATGCAAAAATGGGAAGAAATGCGTGGCCGGAAGTGGTTGTTTGGTGGTGGAAGATTGCAGCCGTAGGTGGTGGTGGTTGTGGGGTTTTAGGTTTCAAATGTGGAAGAAAGAGGGGCTACTGCCGTTTTGCCTCTTTTTGATCCATACGGCGTATGGATTCCATACGGCGTATGGATTCCATACGGCGTATGGATTAAAAAGGCCCAGGTCAACTCATTAAACCCAGTCAACGCACGGCCCAGTGACCCAAACCAATCCATACGGCGTATGGATTCCATACGGCGTATGGATTGAAAAATCAGAATTCTTCAAAAACGATTTTCTTAACAGCTTTTAAACCAAAACCCACACTAATTTTATTCAATTTAACATCAAACCTGGAGGATAATCACGACTTCATATCTTCATAATTCCACACTATATAAATAAATAACAAAAATTAACAAACTATAGAACAATAATAAAATGCATACTTAACTAATATTAAAAATCAAAATTCAAAATCTTAATAACACCAAAAATACTAAAATCCAAAATAAACAAAGTCAAACATAATAGGAAATAACCAAAATGTCAGAAGTTTAAATGTAATGATAAAATAATGCAAAAGAAAACACAAGAGATGATTAGAATCACTGGTTAGGATAGAGAGCAAGGAAGCGTTCTGTGATTATGGGAATGACGTTAATGATTCCGTTACTAAAACCAAAGAAATTTGACAGGTGCTCGGCAGTTACGGGAAGCAGATAAACTAAATCCAAGCTAATCTTCATCACTGCCTTAGTTACCTCTCCTTCTTCATCCCACACTTCATCATCACCAACTAACTTAACCTCTCGATTCGGACTGTCGTCCTCAAACTCACTAATAAATTCTAAACATGACTCTCCAATCTGATGATGCTTGCTCATCAGTGGAGTTTCCCTTAAACCTCTAACTAGGCTTTCAATCTCACACAGGACTTTCTCTTGAAGTCTATTAAAACCCAAACCTGAATTCCTATATATCTCAACAAATCTCATGTAGATTTCCACCATTCCATAGTGGAAATGCTCCCTTTGGTACAAAATCTTAGTCTCATCAACTAATTCTCTCATATTTGCCACAAGATAAGTTTCCAAATCAATTTCACCATTTGGGTGAATAAAATCCGGGCGTGACCTTCCTTCTTCTTCATGAGCAAGACGATCCAGCTGTTTAACCATTCTATTCATGTGATAGTGAATAGTGTTTTTCACTATAAAACAATGAGGTGTCTCATCCTTAAGATGATCATCTGCTTGTAATAATCGAACCAGATCATTTAAACCAGATAAGAGTTCCTTGTCAGCTTCGGAATTCGGATGACCTGTTACCTCATACAAAGCTCTAATCATACGACTCAGACATGCGGCCTGATTAGCCGAGTAAGGAAACGAATGTTGCCTTAAAATCTCATAAACCTCAACATATCGTCTCTTTTGATTTGTGAAGAATACCTTCTCTTCTTCGATCCTCAAAGTTATTGATTCCTCGAAATCTAAAAGATCGTCCAAAAACTGCTGAGAATCCCCAAATTGTCTTTCCACTTCTGCACTATCTAGTAGGTTCTGTACTAGTGCCAATTGAAAGTCGGAAAAATAAACAGAGGATATCCTTATTAGTTCAGCTGTAAAAGGAACGTCCCATCTCACGTTCGCAATAGCATCCAATAATTCCTGACATGACGACGTGATAGGCACAACCTTGCGGCCTAAGTGAGTGAATGATGGAATTGCGCTTTCTACTCTCGACCGCAAACTCTCAGAGTCATAAATCCCAATCAGATCATAATTGTTAGCATCACTTTCAAAACTTCTCGCCATTCTGAATACAACCTAAATAAATAAATCTGAAGTACAAAATACAGCTAACGAAAAACAAGTTAGTTCCCACAAAATAAATAAAAATTAAATAATAAATACAACATTAAATACTAAATAGACTCCAACCGGCGGATGAATTTCCATCCGCCAGTTGAAACTAAAACCCCAAAAGTTTAATCAATTAAAAGTGAAATAGTTTCAACCAATGAATTAATGAAAATCTGTTACACAATTAATTGAACTACTTAAGCAACTATAAAAATCTATTTAATAAAATTCTTTAAAAAATAAAAGTTTAAAAATTCACTAATTCCTATTTAAATAAACACGCAACCGCTCCCCGGCAGCGGCGCCAAAAACTTGATGTGCTATGAAAGCGCGTCTTGTTTTATAATTTATAAATAGAAATACCTAATAAATACTTTCAAGCAACCAGGCAAGAATACCCGATCGAATGTAAATATAGATTTGGTAAGTCAGATTTGAACACAGGGAACGGTGGATTTATTAAAAATAGAAATTAATAATTAACTAGGAAAACAGTAAATAAAGGGGGCGTTTTAGTTCCGTGCGAACAATTGTATAGAAAACATTAATTTAAAATAATTAAACTAAATAAAAACTTAAATTAAATTATAAATAAATAAATAATTAATAATAATAAGAAGGAATAAGTAATTGTATAATTAACGTTACTCAGATTCATATTTCCCGATTCATCACGTATTGATTATCTAATTGTGATTCTTTTATATCAATTTAATACCAAATTCTTGAATGATTACTAAATTGAATGTGAACTAGCCAACGGTTCGGGTCCAACTAATTCCTACAATCTAGGGTCCAACATAAAACACTGGTTCCAATGTCACAAGATGATCAGTCAATTGTGTGCCTTTTCCTAGATCATGCATTAAACATTCACAACTTATTATAATTAACTCTAGTGGTATGACTCAACAATACCCAATAATTAACTTATTGTCTTGCTCATTTTAAAGTAGATAATTATCATTTACTCAACCTATCAAACTCAATCTATTTAGCAATAATCAAAACCCTAAAATAATGACTATCAATAATTAATAACATTAAAGGAACTCAATCTCATTAATCTTATCAACCACGTTGAGCAACAATAACTACTAGTTACCAATAAACAAGGATTCACGAGCAATATAATAGTTTTCAATTAAATAACTTAGTCAATACGCAATAATAATCGTTCAACAATCATAATCCGAGCTCAATCAATTACACAATCACTTTGGATATTCAATTCATCATAAAACAGTAAAACTCAGATTATTCAAACTCAAATTCTTTAATGAAATTGAAATAAAAGAAGTTATACCGAATTATAAAGACGAATCACGAAGAATCAACACGAACTACCCTCAATCTTGACTCCGCGTGCCTCCAAAAAGCTAAAGTAATTCGTAACTAAACCCTAATATTCGTATTTTATCGACTAGAAACGAAAAAACAATGAAAACTGCCGTTTTAGGGTTAAAATCGCGTTTTTATACTTCCTGCGTTTTTGATCCATACGGCGTATGGATTTTCATACGGCGTATGGATCGATTTCAAGCCCAGCCCTAATCCGCGTAACCTGGGCCTCCACTGCTGCAATCCATACGGCGTATGGATTTCCATACGGCGTATGGATGCATTTTACAGCCGATTTCTTCATTTTCTTCTCTTAATATTTTTCTTCAACTTCGGCTTCACTTTATTCTTCAAATATGCATCATTTAAGTCATTTATTGACTGTTTTCCGTTCCTTTCTTCATAAACGCTCCATTTCCACATCTAATTGCAAATATGAACGAAATCAATACCTAATCTCAATTAAATGCAATAAAAACATCCAAGAATAGGGGTAAAATACTACTAAAATATAGTACTTTTGAGCGTTTATCAATATTCTTTAATCTGTTCTCGATTTAAAGTCCACAACTGTTTTTTAATTTATATTAGTTCCCTTTTGCTTAATAAAATTAATAACTAATAGTCAATCTTTCGTTCAACTAATGCATGTGTATCTTTTCTTGGTAAAAATATCTAAGACAAATATCTAAGGCGAGATTTTAAATCAAATAGGAGGATCTGTTTAATGTGTGTCCGAGTTACCGTTTGTATCATAGTCACGAAGCTTAACTGATGCGTGTGAAAGCGTCTCATTTTATAATTTATAACTGAAAATACCTTATTAATACTATCACACAACCAGACAAGAATACCTGATCGGAATAGTATAGCTATGGTAAGTCCAGGTCAAACACAAGGAACACAGGAATGATGTTATTCAATTAAAATTGGAATTATTAATAAAGCAGTAAAATAGGGGTTACGTTTTAGTTCCGCACGAACGTTCAAGATGAACTAATTAACTAAACCAAACAACATAAAACAAGATAAGAGGAACAGATAAACAATCGGAGATAGACATGTAATTGATTAGAGTCTTCACACTTAGATTCATATTATCCGGTTCATGTGTTTTGATTGTCTGATTGTGATTTCTTTCATATTAACTTAAATACTAATCAAAGAATCCAAGTTAAATGTATATTAGCCAACGTTCCGGGTCCAACTAATATCTACAATCTAGGGTTCCACATTAAACATCGATCCGATGTCACAAGGATGGTGCTCTATTGTGTACTTTTCCCTAGATTGTGCATTAAGTATTCACGACTTGTTACGATTAATCCTCGTGGTATGACTCAACAATACCTTCTAATAATTACTTATTAGCTCATTCATTTTAGATTAAGTAATTACTATGCTCTTAACCTATCAAACTCAATCTATTTAGCAATGATCATAAACCTAAATTCATAATCATCAATAGTCAATAATGCCAAAGGAACTCAATCTCGACAACACTATTGACCATGTTAAGTAGCAATTAATAATCACCAACAAATAAGGTTCATCAAATAACGTAACAATCTTCAATCAGTCAATTGATTCAAAACACAATTATAACTTTCAAACATTCATAATCAAAGGTTATTCAACTAAACAATATACATAATCTAATTCATGATTCAATTATACAAAAATCAGATTCATAATATCAAAGCAAACACATAGACATGTTTAGATTGAAATCGGAACAAGATAAGCAAACCGAATCATAAACCAAATCGTCATCAAAATGCTCCTAAAATGGGGGAAAAACCCCCTCTGGTCGTTTTTAGTCGTATTAGGGTTTTTGGTATGAAGTTATGAAGTGAAAACCCTAAAATCGGACTTAAATGGCTGAAAAAGTCATCCATACGGCGTATGGATGTAAAAGCCCATCAGGCTCGGCCCGCGTTAACCTTTCTCAGCCCATTTTTCAATCCATACGGCGTATGGAATTCCATACGCCGTATGGATGCAAAATTAGTCCAGGGTGTAAAAACGAAAGTTGTAGCCCTGTCTGTTAGCTAAATTCTCCAAGTTGAATCACCCCAATCGGAGTTCGTATGAGGGAGATATGGTCAAAATACGAACGCATAGCCGAAAACTCAGCATTTACATTTTTCTTCCATTTTCAGCTCATCTTTCATTCTTTTTCCGATTCGAGCTTCATTTACACTTCGATCTAATCCTCTCATGTCTATCTTCACTTTCTTAGCCACTTTTCTTCACAATAAGCTTGTTTTCTGTTCCTTTTCGATCCAAGCTCCATTTGAACTCCTAAATGCAAATATGAACGAAATAAGTATCTTATTCATACAAAATGCATTAGAAACATATCAAACACGGGGTAAATTAGTACTATAAATTAGTACATTTTGGCTTTTATCAAATATCCCCCACTTGAATTCTACTTTCCTCAAGTAGACTATCGATTTAAAACTTATAAACGACAAAATTTAGTAGGCAAACAAGGGCGCGTTAGGATTTACATACTAGCGAGCATTTTGCAAACCAAATTTTAATCTTAAAAATAATTCTATCTTAAATTTAGCAATCAAGAAACTCTTCTAGGAAGCCCAATTTTCTCATGCATTATTATTATGTATACAAGATGGCTCACAATGATTACCGATATTGTTGTCCACCTAAACAATCTATATTTCAGAAATTGAGCTTATATTATTATTATTCTAGTAGGTATATCCTTGATTCCCAATAGCAAAATACCCTCATACATATAACGTGCTAATATTACACATATTATGGATATCCAATTAAAACAATCATTTTTCAAGTCAAGACATTGGTGACAGGTCTGTGCCTCAACACAACAGAGCGACATAACTTGACTTTAGTTTAGCATAATAACTTTTTAGTCAAACTATTGGTGGCAGGTCTGTACCTTAGTACAACAAAGCGACATAATTTGACTACATTTTTAAAATCTTGAGTTATTAAACTCTTTTGCACTTTTTCATTAGATATACTGACGGAGACCAGGTCTGTACTTTCGTATAACAGAGGAAACAACACCCAGTATATCCCAAATGATATTAATTGAATTCCAAAATTATGGCATATCGCTCATTATCATATATATAAATTAAGACTAAAGTCATACATTGCTAAAGTTCCTCTCGGAATATCGCCTACTTCTGCATTAATTTTATTTAATAGCTCAACAACTTATACATAGATTGCCTATCGATACATCACATGATGAACTATCTAATATTTTAGAATTTAAGTTCAAATTATCCTTTGAATTTCCCAGATTTGTTACAAGATTTTCTAAACTTAAAGAGAATACATTTTTAAAAGAAAAATTTGGGATGAAAAATGACTAACATATAATGCCTTCTAGCTATGTTCCCTAAAAATGCCATAAAAACAAAGTTTTAAAGTTTACCAATATTTATCGATTTATAACTTAGGACAAACACTTCTTTTCCTCCATCCCCCACTTAAAATAAAGCAATGTCCTCATTGCAAAACAAGGAATCATAAAATAGGGAATAGAGAAGGAGTAAACAGAAAACTCCCCTGATCTTGAAGAAAAATGCTTTCATGATCTGATTATGAAAATATACAACAGCTCACTTCCGTAGGCATCACGGTTGCATTTAGCGTATGGAACAAGCCTTTAAACCCCTCGTATCCCGAGTGGACGAGTTATAGTCTCGTGAGGGTTTCCAGGGAACACACCCACAAAGTTCGAAACTGCAAACAAAAACAAGAAAACGAAAAGTAGAAAAAGAAAACAAAATGTAAAATAACTAAAAATTAAAACTACTTAGTAACAAACAGAGCAGACAACAGAATCTTGTCGCAAAAACAGCCCTTCCAACCGCCGGCTGGTGCGCACAACCACTGGTTGAGAGTCTGTGCAAACCAAATTCAAAATCTTCGCTCCATTAAATATTAAATTATATATCAAGCATATATATATAATTAACATATTAACAATTTTATACAAAACATTTTTTTTTAATTTTTAATTTTTTTTTTAATTTTTAATTTTTTTTAATTTTTTTTAATTTAATTTTTTTTATAGTTTCCAACTTAATCGAATAAGTACCCGTTCCCCGATAGAACATAAGTCCAACCGGTTAAGTGTTCCCCGGCAGCGGCGCCAAAAACTTGATGCGTGTGAAAGCTCGTCTAGTTTATTAATTTATAAAATGGAGTTACCTAATAAATACTTTGCACACAACCAGGCAAGAATAGCCGATCGAATATAAGTATAGACTTGGTAAGACCGAGTCGAACTCAGGGAACGGAGTTTATTTATAAAAATAGAAATACGTTATTAACTAGAAATCAGTAAACATGGGGCGTTTTAGTTCCGTGCGAACAATTGTTTATAGAATAAATAAAATAGATAAACTAAATAAAACTTAAACTAAATTAAAAGATACGAAACAATTGGAAGGAATAAGTAATTGTATAATTAATGTCACTCAGATTCATATTTCCAGATTCATTACGTATTGATTATCTAATTGTGATATCTTTTATATCAATTTGGTCACTAATCAAAGATTCCAAATTAAATGTGAACTAGCCAACTTTCCGGGTCTAACAAATTCCTACAATTTAGGGTCCAACATAAAACATCGATCCAATGTCACAAGATGATCAGTCTATTGTGTGCTTTTCCCTAAATTATGCATTAAACATTCACAACTCATTATAATTCACTCTAATGGTATAAATCAACAATACCCAATAATTCCTTATTTTCTTGTTCATTTTAAAGTAGATAATTATCATTTACTCAACCTATCATATTCAACATATTTAGCAATACTCACAAATCCTAAAATAGTAACTATCAATAATTAATAACATTAAAGGAACTCAATCTCATCAATCTTATTAACCATGTTGAGCAACAATAACTACTAGTTACTAATAAACAAGGATTCACGAGCAATATAACCGTTTTCAATTAAATAACCTATTCAATACGCAATTAAAATCATTCAATAATCATAATCTGAGCTAAACCAATTACACAACTACTTTGAATATTCAATTCATCATCAGAAATATAAAACTCAGATCATTCAATAACAAAGTCATCAATGAAATCGAAATATCAAAGTATATAAACCGAAATAACGAATTATAAAGAGTATAAAGCGAATTACCCTCGACTTTAGCTCTTTATATCTCCAAAGTAACCCTACAACTCGTACTAAAAAGTCTGGAAACGAAAAACTTGAAAAACTGTCGAATAATTTGTTTTTAGGGTTTTTTACGTTTTTTTATACTTCCTGGAATTTCCATCCATACGGCGTATGGATTTCCATACGGCGTATGGATGATAATTAAGCCCAGCCCAAGTCCGCGTGACCTAGGCCTCCACCGCTTCAATCCATATGGCGTATGGATATCCATACGGCGTATGGATTTCCATACGGCGTATGGATGATAATTAAGCCCAGCCCAAGTCCGCGTGACCTGGGCCTCCACCGCTTCTATCCATACGGCGTATGGATTGACTTTTCAGTCGATTTTTGCATTTTTCTTCTTTTAATAATCCTACTTCACTTTATTCTTCGATAATGCATCATTTTAACTCGTTTCTTGGCACTTTCTGTCTCTTTTCTCTAATTCCTTCATTTCCACTGTTATTTGCACATATGAACTAAATCAATATCTAAACTAAACAATTTACAATAAAAACACACTACAACAAAAATGAGCTATTAGGACGCTTTTCATGGGACATCACTAAAAAAGCGTCCTAAAAACTATCTAATAGGACGCTATAGTTCTTTTGCCTATTATTGTATTTTCTAATAGGACACCTGTTATTTTAAGTCCTAATAGATCGAGTTTATGGGACTCTTATTCATCAAGGTCTTATTATACTATAGACTAATAGGACACATGGATGATGTCCTATTATAATAAAGACTATTAGTAAGCTTGATATCTGAGTCGTTTTACATCAAGTCTTAGAGGACGCTTTTTCCTCGATGTCTTATTATAATTGAGCCTATTAGGACACTGTTAAGTAAGTCTTATTACATTGAGTGTAGTGATCATTGTATTTTAGGGTACAATAGGGCACATATGATATTTCAGTCATTTATGTATTTTTATAGGACACTTAGTAGTCTCGTCTTACAATAAATTAAGAACGTACTTGGTAGTCATGGGTACTTTTTATGATTATTGTTGTTCTTTAACATGGCTAACATATATTTTTTTGTTGTTCAACTCTTGAACAATGACAAAAGCTCCATTGTTGCTCCATGGCATAGCCCTCTGAATAATAATGAAGGGTAAGAGGTTCAACACTTTTTTAGCTATATTTGACAATGACAATGGTGTTTTTTTTTATTGCACATTCAGCCTCCATCAAACTAATTTTCTAACTTTCACCACTTTAAAATCCATCTATTTGGATAGCGTGAATTTAGTTTACTATATATTGTTGAATTTTGACAAGTGAACCGAGACCCTTTATTTTTTAATAGTACAAGAAAAATATGTTTTCATGTTCAAAATCAAATTAAAGTTGATTAAACCTCATTACTAATATTGTGCCTTTCCCAATCAGACAGCAATCCTGACAACTGTGATTACTTTAAGCAATCTGTGATGTGTGGTGTTTTTTTTCTGGGCAAAACAGCAAGGATCCCACATAAATTATTAACTTTATTTATGAACAAACAAGAATATTTCCAAACGAAACTACAAAAAACATGGATAATTCAGTAAGATTGTCACTCCACCAAATTAGCCAAGAAACAACTAGACGAAAGCTAGCTAAAACAGTCCTACAGACCATCAAAACAGGCCAAGAAAACCATAAAACATGACCATTGTCCTGTTTGAATGCTCTTGAAAAATAACTAAAGTCCGAGATTTAACAGAAGCATCACCGGAACAATAATAACGCAGCTAACAATATCCTAACTTCTGGGATGTTCACCCAATTTTGGACACATTAACCAACTCCCATAGCGATGTTTTTAAAAGCTACAGAACTCGATTCGTGTGAATGCCCATCTGAGTGTTCTTAATCTTTCAATCATTCTCACCACAAGGTTGCCCAATCATTACCTACAAGTAAATAAATAAAACATAAGACAATTAAAAGCTCATATTTAATTATTACTATTTTGATCTGTGCAACCTATGCTAGTATAACAAAGTAGGCTGTTCTAATGGCAAGGCTTCTGTTAAATGGGGTTATTTGGGTCAGTTTGTTCGGTTTGTAGAAAAAAGTATAATAGTGCAGCTCAATTCATTTTTTAATTTCATTTACACCATTTACTGGTTGATGTTTGGTATACGCAAGGGTATGACATTATTGTAAAAGTACAGGGAGTTCCAAGGGGGTTATGGATGTTGGCTTTTCTAGTCAAAAGAACGAGTTTTCTTCTTTTTGAGGTCATTTGCGCTAAGCTTTCTTGTGCTAACTGAGATAACTAGGCTGTAGTAAAAATTGCATGTAAGTGGGTGTAGTGGGACTTATTACGTTAATGTGTTTGTCTGATGTCTATGTGATTGAGTATTTAATTTTTTTTAAGAAGGCTTAGGTCATTTCTGAGTCAAAGTATGCGCTCTAACTGTTTCGGTTATAGTTTGAACCCTAAATCTCAAAGATTGATCTTTGTGGTAAAGGCGATAGAAGTTTGAGTGAAACCTGGTCAAGCCACGCTTACAATGAGAGTTTATTCCATATGACAAGATTTGTAAAAGTTGATTTGGACTAATGTAAAAATTAGAGGGCTGCAAGTTTGGTGCAAGTTGACTACTTATGTCACTTGTATATAAAAAATGATATAGCTTACTTAAAGGGCATTAGTTACATAACAGTCAATTCAGCATTTCAGCAATAGCAGAATTTCATCAAAGCAAAAACTAAAAATAACTTATAAATCATAAGATGCTCATGAGAAGAATGAAAGACAAACCTGAGATTTACATGGGATCCAATCAAAGAAAATTGGTAATTAAATCCTCAAATGGTCTCTAACTAATCTTCATCTGCAGCTTCATCTAAAACAAAGGTATTGGTGTCAACAATTGTTCCTCTTAAACCATCTCTAACCAAGTCAATATCCATATTGTCGTCATCTTGGGGAGCGTTTGACGCATTACTCTGCAAATATGTTTCAACATCATCTAGACATGTTTGTTCACTCATGTCATAAGAATCTCTAGCTGTTGTCTTGATCACAACATGCCACCCTTTGGCAACAGGGTCCTCAACATAAAACACTTGTTGCGCTTGACTAGCTAGTATAAATGGCTCAGTATGAGGCTTTAATCCGTTAAAGTTGAGTAGAGTGAACCCATTCTCATCTTCTTTTTTCCTCTTACCGTTTGAGATCCAATCACAATCAAATAGCACTATTCTTCGATCAATTGAGTATTCCTACTCAATGATGTTATTTAAAACCCCGTAGTATGTTACATCTCCCATAATAGGATTGTTATCTTTTGCACTTGAGAAGCTGTTTGTCATGGCATCAAGCATCACTCCACTATTCTGTGTTTTTCTTTTTCGTTCAAGATGTTTTGTGTGAAATCTAAAACCATTTATGATAAACCCCTTATATTGTTTCACAATCTCCATAGGGCCACTTGCCAAAGCCCTCACTTCTTCGGTGATCCTATGATCCCCTCTAGCATCTAGCTCCTCAACCTGAAAAAGAGGTAAGATGAATTAAGGATATATGAAATGAAGTTCATCTAGTTGGAAGCTAAAATGCTACATGATTCCTGGTTATTACTCACATGATCTTGAAACCACGATTCAAAAGTCTCACTATGAATACGCTGAACCTCATGGCCACGTAACCGTCGATTTTCATTATGAACAATCTTAAGATGTTCACTGACATGATAAGATAACAAAACTGTCAAATTAATGATCAGAAAAGTAATGTAACTCACAATTTTTTTAAGAATTTACTTACTCAATAAACTCATCAACAATGTTACAATTAAACAACACATAAGTATGTGCTTTCGTTAACGTCTCAAGGTCAAGTGCTTTAATTTCTGCTGCACCCACCGGACGACCAGGCATAGAAAAGATGGGACATATGTCAACACAACTACCATCATCATAATTCCGACTTGCTCTGTTATGTCTAGTCTCAATATCAGGGGATAAGTACAACGAACAAAATGACATACACTCTTCAACTAAATACCCTTCTGCAATTGAACCCTCGGGTTTACTTCTATTCCGTACGTATGATTTTAGTGTAGACAAATACCTAGGTGATCAAGAAAATTAAAGTCAGATTTAGTGATATCTAAATGTAATTTATGAATAAAAGCTGAATATATACCTCTCGATTGGATACATCCAACGATAATGAACTGGTCCACCTATTTTCGCCTCTGAAGCAAGATGAACTGAAAGATGAACCATGACATCAAAAAATGAAGGTGGAAAAATCCTCTCTAAATCACATAGAGTTTTCCCGATTTCATTTTCCATTCTCACCAAATCATGAGGGTTAAGAACTTTTGAGCATATTTTTCTAAAGTAAAGACATAATTTCATCAAAGGCAAGCGCACGTGCTTTGGTAAAACATTACGTAAGGCTAATGAAAGTAATTGTTGCATCAAAATATGGCTATCATGACTTTTAAGCCCGGATATCTTTGGAGGCTTTAGCTGGACACATCTAGATATATTAGCTGCATATCCATCTGGAACTTTCACATTTTTTAAAATACCGCAAAATATTTCTTTCTCATCTTTATTCATTGAAAAACAAGCTGGAGGCAGGCACACTTTGTTGTTAGCTTTATCTTGTGGATGAAGTTCAGGTCTTATATCCATTTCTTGCAAATCAAGGCGAGCTTTCAAATGATCCTTATTCTTTCCATCTAAATTCATTAACGTTCCAACTACACTATCACAGACATTCTTTTCAATATGCATAACATCTAGATTGTGACGTAGCAAATTGTCCTTCCAATATGGTAAATTGAAAAAAATACTCCTCTTCTTCCAATTAAATGGTAAATCTGGGTTATCCTTAACTAGTTTTCCAAATTTAATTGCATGTCCATGAAGCTCGTTCAACACATCTGACCCTATCAACCGGGGAGGTGGCCTCCCATGCTCTTCGGTGCCATCAAAGGACTTCTTATCCTTTCGAAAAGCATGTTTATAAGGCAAATATCGGCGATGTCCCATGTAACAAAATTTCCTCCCATGCTTTAAGCGTTGTGACTTTGTATGTTTATGGCAAGATGGGCATGCAAGTTGACCTTTAGTACTCCATCCTGACAGATTCGCATAAGCAGGAAAATCGCTTATTGTCCATAACAAACAAGCACGCATTTGAAAATTGTTCTTTTTTGAGGCGTCGTAGGTCTCCACTCCAACATCCCACAACTCTTTTAGCTCGTCCACTAAGGGTTCTAAATAAACATCTATATTATTACCTGGAGCAGATGGACCCGGTATAAGTAAGGACATCATGAAATAAGGTTGCTTCATGCACATCCATGGAGGAAGATTATATGGTATCAAAATAACAGGCCATGTGCTGTGAGAAACACTCATTGTCCGAAAAGGATTAAACCCATCACTAGCTAAACCAAGTCTAACATTGCGAGGTTCCATTGCAAATTCAGGATACTGGAAATCAAAGGTTTTCCAAGCGGGGGAATCTGCAGGATGTCTCAAGTAACCATCTTTAGTACGACTTTCTTCATGCCATCTCATGGATGCAGCAGTTTTAGATGACATGTATAGCCTTTGCAACCTTGGTTTTATTGGAAAATAACGTAAGACTTTTGCTGCAATCTTCTTATGGTTAGAGGCACCATTTGACCGATCTTCTTTATTATCATCATCTTGTGTATACCTGGAGGTATGGCAAACATCACACTCAGTTTTATTTTTGCTTTCTTTCCAGTACAGCATGCAATCATTGGGACATGCATCAATTTTTTCATAACTAAGTCCCAAATCTTTTATAATCTTCTTCATTTCATACAATGACTTAGGTATACATGCATCTGGGAAAGACTCCCTCAATGTATCAAGTATCATGCTGAAACCGTGGTCATTGCATTTTCCTATACACTTGCTATGATATAGTCTAACGATAAAAGAAAGAACCGAGTTTTCACAACCGGGATATAATTCCTTCTTTGCATCTTCCAAAACTTTATAAAATTTACTAGCGTTTGCATTTGGTATAGTGCTATTTTCATCTTCTACACCTAAATCACTTGTAGGTATGTTCTCATCTAAGAAGCCAAACACATCACTCACCATTCCTTGCATGTCATCAGCTATGTCAATCACAGGATAAGTAGGGCGTTTAGAAATCAAAGGTGAAATTTGATAACCTTTAATAAAACCATCACAAATTAGATGTATTCTAGCCTTTTCCCGATTGACCCATACTTGATTACCACATTTGATACATGGGCATAAAATCTGTCCCCTTAAAGACTCGTTAGCAAACATAAGATCAAGAAATTCTTCCAAGCCTTTTTCGTATTCAATATTCACTCTTGGTAACAACATCCAACTCTTGTCCATCTTGGCCCTTGATAAAAAGAAAAACAGTTAGTATCTCGCAAATTAAACTTAAAAAATCAATTACAGAAGATCATTCATTCGATTGGTCCCATAACTATCAGTAGCCGAAACAGACTAAATACAGTAGAATACTAGCAAATGTATATCTTTAAATGTGATTCGAGGTGTGATGGGCGCCTAGAGGTCGGTCGCGATTTGACTCGCGTCGTTGCGGTGCCTTCCTTCGGGCGCGTCCACCAGTGGGTGTTTTAAAATTTGTAAATGCGGGGCCTAAGGGTACTTAAACTATGGGGTATAGTAGTAAGTATGACCTAGGGTCGTTCTTCAAACTACAACGGGCATGGGATCTAGGTCTTTTGATTGTCTTTTGTAATTTAGCTGGTTTATCAAAAGGTTGATAGGGGTTTTGTTTGTTTTCTATTATAACTACTAATTTTAAACTAAACTAACCTAGAGGATAGGGGAGGTGAGGTGGCTACGAGAACAGCAGATTAACGCGAGTGTGTACTATGATAATTATATATGCTATTTAGGGGTAGTTATTTTAGTTAAGGTATTAGCTATGACGACGAAGTCAGGACTTAACAGACGTACTTGAAACAATCGATGACAACAAAGTACTCTACTTACAACCTTTCCTTAGCTCCCACGTATTTAAACGCTTGTACCAGTAGTAAGTTGTTTTACAGTATTTCCGTTGAAACATAAAAAGGTTCTTGTTATCTATCCTGAGTTATATGTCCTAATGAGCTATAACTACTAGCCTATTATATACCTAACGCGAAGTTGTCCACAATCAGATAAATAACATGTCACGAAGATAGCAGTTATAGAGTGTAAACTATACCGGAAGTTCTCCCAAATATAGTAACCAATTTAACCAACAGCCATCCTCAAGTCCTATTCCCCAATCTCGGACATTTGAGATATCCGAATCATGGCATGAATTGTTGAATGAACAAAAAACATGAAACAGGGGTTTCCTACCGGAACAGGTTGGGATGGCCTGGTCTAACGGCTGATTAAATTGTTCATCATTATTTCATATAAACCATCATAACTATTTTACGCGTGTTAAACTGATGTATGCAATTAATTTATACTCGAAAACCTAATCATATATCCAATAACACAAATGATACTAGCATGCAAACCCTAAAGCAACAATCAAACAAGAACATGCGACAGAGCAGCATACAAGGATCAGTTTAATTTGTGCAGAGTAACTGGATAATTGGTTAAGTCACACATGTTCCGAAAGTTCTCTCAAAAACATGCGTTAAATAAATTGAATCTAATCTATCTCTAATCCTACGCTCCGTGTCTCCCTCCGGTGTATTTCAACCAGGAGAACACCGGCCATGTCGAGTTCAACGATCATCAGACACAGAATAATAAGCGGCGTACCACCAGTTAAGGACCAGCAGTAAGTTACAAACCACATCATAAGTTGGATAGATAAACATTGGAGACTCAATTCATAGATTCAAATATATACTAACAGCATACGGACAGAGTAACGGCGTATTTACAATTGAAATCATTATCACAACGGATTGTGCCCACGACTTTCATAGCTTCCACGTTCCGTACTACACACATTCGTGATGATTCCGGCGCTATACAAATGAAAGCCGTATAACGTTACCTCCGTTGTTTCATGATATCCAATTGCATTTTAAAGTATAACTACCCTAGCATAATGATTATCATAGCAAACACAGATTTGTTTAGCTAAGCATGGCAATAATTCTAGCAAGCAATTCTAAATAATTATGACAACAGCACAACATATTTAAAACAACAAGATAGAAATTAAAATAAAACCTGACAAAGCGTAATTACAAATCTTGCGCAATCGCAGTCTCGGAGCACCTCCGTAAAGCTAAGCTAGAAGCTAATCTACTAGCTTAATTAAACTAACCTAAACTAATTATTTCTAGAGAGAGAGTAGAGAGAGAAAGTAAAGAAATGGTGAATGTTGAATGAAGTATCTAAAATGAGGAGATGGTGGCTTGTATTTATAGGCATGGCTCAACCGTATTCCTCAACCGTATTCTAGCCTTCAAAATCTCAGCCGTATTCCTCAGCCGTATCAAGATTGCACCTTGGATGACCAAAACATGCGATACGGTTGAATTTGGCCGTATTCGGGAGAGATTGGCCGTATCGGGGGAGGGACAAGGCTGGATACGGGGGAGATTGCCCGTATACGGCTGGCACTAGGCCGTATACGCCCAAAACAGGCCGTATACGGTCAGGTCCAGGCCGTATACGGCTGGGCTTGGCCGTATCCAGCTTGTCTCTCCCGTATCGTGTTCCGTCGGTTGCTTGTAATCTTCGTTTGGGCGTAACTTCTTCATCCGATGTCCGTTTTCAGCGTTCTTTATATCCACGCGATCGTAATCTTCTGATGAAGAAAATGACATAGGTTAGAGGTCATAATCTTTAGTAGAGATTAAAAAGTGCTTAAAAGCGTGAACCGGAATGCTTATGATCGTTTTCGTTATATTTATCGTGTTTTTCGACCATTTTAGATGATTTTTGAAATGTTGTCTATATTTTAGCCTTAATGATGAGTTTTGATAATAATGTATTGATTTTGAATATATTCATCATTTTTTTGGGCTAAAAAGGTGAGAAAGTGACGCATAAAAACTTGACTTTTTACGTGTCATCAAATATCCCACACTTAGACTTTTGCTTGTCCTCAAGCAAACTTCATCTTACCAGCCGAAACCTTCTGAATTTCAAACTTTTTACGCCACAAAGAAGAAGTCATACAGATTGAAAACAAGTATTGTGCCAATCAAGATAAAGAAAAGATGTTCACATGAAGTATCCAAAGGTCTTTAAGATGATTCACTTAGGCAAACTTTCAATTCTCGGGATGTGGAATATACACGACTGGGCGATCTCACTGGTGGTCACTCAATTCACTCAAGTGTATCGGGTTTCCTATTATCCTAAGCCAAATGAAAAATCGCTCAAATACCTGTCATGCAGCATTCGTCGTCATAGGCTTGCCCAAGGATCGTATCTCCACCACTTAGACGGGGACGGCACTAATTATCCCAAGACATTCAAGTGGGCTGTAATGTGGTGAGGGTTTAAAGGGTATGGATAAGGGTAAAAAGGGTTTAAGGGTTTCACTTATCTTAGGACCTTTAAAATCTTCATGAAAAACACTATTTAGATATTCTTTTTAATGAAAACGGAAACGGATAACTATAAGGGAAGAAGATAGCTATTTTGTCTTCTACCTTTTTGAAAACACACGAAGAATTTATGCTTTTAAGGGCAAGAGTTTTCGGGAGATTTCAGCACTTAGCTTTATTCTATTTTTGGCTCAGAATTTCTTGGCCAGAGATTTTCTAAGGAGTTTTCTTTTTATTTTCTTTTTGCCCTGTAGACATCCTTTCTTTCTTTCATCTTTTTGTTTTTCCAGCTTTTTTTCACTTTCGAACTTTTACTTGGTGTCAATTTTTCACACCACAAGGCTCTCGAATTCTTTTGAATATTGATAATGTAAAACACACACGAGTAGCTTTAAGTAAACACGAATTTTTGTGATTTGGGGTAGAAACAAAAAGCATACCTAACTAGCTCTTTCCACAAAAAAAATTCTAAAAATTCTAAGATAAGCTTTTGGTAGGTATGGGGGTAAGTGGGTTTAAAATATGGGTTGAAAGAAACGAAAAGGCTAAGGCTCAACAGGGTTTACTAGGCGGCTCATCAACACTGAAAATGAGTGTTGGAAGGGTTTTGGGTTTGAAAGAGATATGTTGAAATGGGGTTTAATCCTAGGGAATGTCAAGGTCATCTAATTGCACCTATGTCACGTATGACACCCGTCAATGTGATCTCGAAACGCATACCCGGGGCAAGTTCTAATTCAGAAATGCATGCACCGGTCACACACAACAAACGAACAGTGAAGCATTTAAAATGAATGCTTATAAGGCTCAAAATTCCTCACCGCAAAAATGGGTTATATGTGTCCAGTCGTGCGATGCCCCTCTTAGATCCTCATCTTAAATTATTTGGAATCCGACATGATTCGACCTCTTTTTACCAATTTTCGAATACTTGTAAAAAAAATCTGTACTCTTTCTTACAATTGTGACTCAAAAATTTAAAATTTTTGAAAATTTTGGCAAAAATAAGGGTTGAAAATCATTTCGAGGACATGCATATTTCTAAATCAACTTACGGATACCTAGACGAGAGATATACTGCTATCCCACACTTAAAAATAAACATTGTCCCCAATGTTTCTGCACTAGGTAGGGAGAATCCGACACTTAGGGTTTTGTTTTTAGGAAAAATGTTAATTTAAAAGTTTTAAGTACGGAGGATCCCACACTTAGAGTTTTAAGTGGGCGTAAGCATATCTAAGTTACGTCAAAACTAGAAGAGTTTAGGACAGTTACTTCCCTACGGTTGGTGAACACTGGATTCAGGACCAGATTCGTGAAGGAGTGGTGCTAGTGTTCTGCTGGATTTGTGGACCAGACTCTAATTAAAGCTCATCCATTCCTTACGAAGCTGAGTTCTGCAATACCATAAACATAGTCATAATCACCAATCCAACATTTCAACATCATAAAAGTCTAACATAAATAAAAAGCATAAAGTAAAATAAACTAAAAGTCGTCTAGCAAATCATCCATGTCTGGGTCAAATGCTGCAAGTGCGTCACTGTCTGGAACTGAAGTAGGTGACGTGGCAACAATCGGACCAGCCATGATGGGTGCAACAGGAAGATCAGGAGCTATCTCAGCATCAGCAGCAGGAAGAGTGGGCTCTGAGATCAGGGCAGCTGGGAAGAATTGTGACAACTCTCCAAATTAGGTATAAATTAACATTTAAGCATGTGCATTCTTACGCTAATTTCCTGGTTAAGTTTTAACAAAACTATTTGATGTGATGTAAGCCTAGCGAGCCCAGTACTTTTAAACAAAAAGTAATACGTAATAAGTAAGTATTTAAAAGTTACGTACAAATATATCGGAACGAACCCGACAAAATTAAATGACAAAAGTTTCGTGATACAAAAATAATTAATAATGTAATTATTAATTACGAGTATTTATATATCTATAACATATAGATATAAGGGTCTAATTTTACGTTTAACATAAAACGTATTATAACACGAACAGAAACAATTCTAAAACGCACATAAAAGGTCGAAACATAAAAATACAAATTATCTCATTCGTTTGGAAGAAGTTAGAACAATACTTCGAAATATGAAATCCTAAATTAACTGAAATTTTGCGCTCAATTACGTATGCGCAGTAAAATGTACAAAATTGTACAACTATTTAAAATAATGATAACCTCATTATTCTGATCATAAATAACGAACCAGGAGAACACCTACAAAATAAAAATGTAAATTATTTATTTTTATATTGCTAAAATTATACCCGTACTCGAAACTGATGTACCAAAAGTGGCCACCAAACTCAAATAATTGAGGTAGGCCGAGCCATACCGTTTGAATTATATACTCCCTCCTCTATGTTCTCTGTGATCTATCGACAGACACCCACACTCTCCAATAATTCTCTCAAATGAACCTTCATCTTCTTCCATCATCTTAACAACAACAACATCAGGAAGCAGAAGTATAACCAAGATCATCTTCATCATCATACGTTCATCATCATCAATTCCATTTTCATCTCATTGTAAGGAACTTTCAATTCTTTGATTTCTATACTTCAATATCGTTATATAACTTGTTTAAACATAATAATCACCACATATAACACATATATTTGAAAGATTGATGTTTGTTCTTGAAAATGAGTTTGAGAAACCAAAACTATAAAACAAGAATCGACACACAAAAACTTGTTAGAATAACGTAATAACTTGTAAAAACGACCTATAAGCTTGTTGTAAACATTTAGGATTGTTGTGTAAAAGATTTGGAACCAAAAGATCTAGCATATGTTTTGCTCTGCTGCGTTCAGAGTCTGTGATCATAACGAATACGGCGGATTCCTTTGAATCCGGCGTATTCCCAAACAAAAACCAAACGAATCCGGCGTATTCACGGGAATACGGCGGATTCCCGTTTCTAAACAAGTCGAGTACGGCGTATTCCGTTGAATACGGCGTATTCCCGAACCTTCACACGAACTATCTGATGAACACAAACGAATCCGGCGTATTCGATTGAATACGGCGGATTCCCCCGAACTGGATTGAATACGGCGTATTCATTTAAATACGGCGTATTCCCGAACCTAAAACGAAACCACATGAAAAACCACGATGAATACGGCGGATTCATCCGAATCCGGCGTATTCCGAACTTTGACTTGAATCCGGCGGATTCAAGGGAATCCGGCGGATTCCCACACCTGGTCAACAACTTTGACTTTAATTTTTAAAACATAAACGTTTCCGTTAACGATTCCAATTATACGATACATTCACGAGACATTGTAAACTATTAATAAAACATTAATGAGATATATCCGAGACACGAACTTTGGACTTATTTAAACTCGTACAAACGAACGATATATATATATATATACGTATATATGAAAATGGACTTTGTAAAATATACGTTTTGTGAAAACGATTACATTATCGTGACACTTAAACTTATTAAACAAACGTGACGATATTAAAAACAAATAATATTTATTTTATAAACAAAATAAATACATTATCGAGTTTTATAACAAATGAAACCTATAACGTTTTTAAATACGTAAACAACGTATTACATTATATATAAATATATACGAGGACACACGTTATTGACACAAACGTATACGTTTTCTTAAACAAACGAAAACTTATATATTTTGATATACATAAACAATGTATTAATCAAACATATATACATACGACACTTAAGAATATATATTCACAAATATATATATACACAATGAATTTCACGATTTACAAACGTACAAATTAATAATATACAACAAGTATGTTTACATACGTATACATATATAAAACGAATATATGTACATAGAATGATATTTGAATAACGTTCAAATTATACGAACAACTATATACAAAGTATAGGTACAAATGGAAACAAAACGACCTTCCGTTAAATAGACAATTACATATTGGTTTATATACTTAACCAAGTATACGACGAGAGAAATAATAACAATATTTCTACTTAATGTAACCAACAAATACAACGACTTATATTATAAAGAAATCAACCATTTCTTCAAACGAACAAACTGTTAACATAAGTGATTAAAACAAATCAAACGTACTTATGTTAATATATTTATTGTATAGGTTAACATACCTTGGGCAAATATCTGTTTGGCTGCTAGCTTTCATACCGAGCAAACTACTGTGAGTTCACAGCCCCTACTTTACAAATGTTTTCTGTTTTAAACATAGGGGTGTAAACATAGAAACTGCATGCAAACATATGCAGCAAATTATATAAATGCTTTATTGCTTTATACAACTGTTTAATATGAAATAACATTTTCACAACTGTTTTGGGAATTAGACAACAGATCCTAGTACGGACCAGACTTGAGAATGTGTGCATGAAAGACCTTATGTCATGCAGACTATAACCATTAGCTAGGTGACTCTAGCCACTGAGTATACGAATAGTACTATTGCCGTGACGACCCTCCTATGAATGGAGCGTATACTTAACTGTCCTTCAGGCAAGAAACATAAGATTTGGTTGTGGTTTGGTTATAGGGTTAGGTCGCGTTACTTTAACCTGCGAGGTTTAGCTCACCTTTCAGGGGATTATAGTCTAAGCATTCCCACACTTATTATTTAGGATGAACATATCCTACAACTGTTTTATTTCAGTATACGTACTGATTATATTTATATTCTGGTAAACAACCAGACATACATTTTGGGTAACAACCCACATAAATCTATATTTTAGGGTAACTATCCCTAACATCTTATAAATTGCAAAACCTGCAAACATTTATTTATTGAATAACATTTCAATAACTTTAACATAAATGGTTTAACATACCACATATTTATACAAACCTGTGAATTCACTCAACATATTTGTTGACGACTTTCTTTCTATGTTTTACAGGAAATTAGCTATGTAAGTAAGGATCGCATGCATTCAGGATGACAACCCTGGACTACTTAGGATGCCATAACTTATGGGATAGCTTTTGAGGATTTCCATTGTATTACTGCAGACATTGCAGTTATACTCATGAAATCTTATTTTAGCATATGTATTGTAAAACTTAAATGTTTTAAACTTTATTACTACTGTACGACTTACATAGTCGTACTACTTTTGTAATAACTATTTTAAATTGGCATCCTTTATATATTATGTTCTTTATGATCATATGCTCTGATACGATGAATGCACAATTGATAAGTCATCACCCCGCTGTTAAACTGTTTAATTAAGATGCTTCCGCTAAATCTTAACTTGCTTCCGCTAAACATTGAATAAACACAATTATGGATTTTTGGGGTGTGACAGACTTGGTATCAGAGCCATTGGTTATAGCGAACTAGAAGTCTTTAGGTGACTGAAAACCTTAGAGACCTAGACTATAGCCTTGGCTAGAACATTCATGCATTCATACATACATACGTTTGCATACATCTAACAAACGACTGACACGTCACACACAATTTCCTTTGTCACAGTATGTCTAGTCAATCAGTTTACCATGTTTATGCTTCGGACGAAGAGCCGACTGAGGCTCCTTTTGAGGGTCCCGCGATCACTGTAGGGGATGAGTCATCTGTTCATTTGAGAGACATGTCAGACGACACTAGTGACGCTTACATCGCGCCACCACCGACAGCACATGAGGTTACCCCTATCACTACAGGTATTCACCATCAGGCCGGTGAGACTTCTCGCAGGCCTGTATATAGGAGGACACCGAGGATGTGTGTCCGAGATTTTCCTATAGGTCCGTTGGCACCAGCGGACGAGTCTGTTGAGTCTCCACAGAGGGCACCCAGGTTTGCTCATCTAGAGTGGATGACTCCTATGTTGAGGCACTGGAGGTCATTAGAGGGTTTTCCCTCCACATTTGAGACAGGAGAGTCTTCACGACCCCCAGCACCATTGCCTACCACTGGAGAGTCGGTAGAGCAGACTATTCCTACATTAGTTGCTGCTATGCGTACATTGTTCTGTATTACTTCTAGCAGGGGTTCTCACCTTGGACAGGTACAGGATGAGATCTCTCGTCTGTATGGGGACATGGCTGGTATGCATGAGCATCATCACTTTTTGTTGAACCATGTGTTTACTGCCCAGGAGATAGCTGAGTCCGCACGTGCTCGTGTGAGGACACTTGAGAGACATGTTGGGATTGCAGGGCTTGTGGTTGGTGCTTGTGTAGTGATGACTGTGTTGAGGACAGCCGTGGGATCATTTCTACCGTATTTCCGTTAGACCTATGTATGGCGGGATGTGCCTACTTAGGATTGTATATATACTATGTATTAGACTTGGAACTTTGGTTCGACGGGTATAGACAGACCTGTCATGTTTTGTATATCATTTGGATCGACGGTGTGTAGACAGACCCGTCATGCTTTGATTAGTCTTTGGATCGATGGATATCTAGGATAGATCCATCATGTTTTGTATAAAAACTTGTGAACTAACTATAATCAATTATATGATATGACGTATGTATTTGGTTTATTATTATGGTTTATATTACTGTGCGTTGTGATTGGATTATATATTGACAATATAGACTACATAACTGTGGATACTGAAATATGTCTTTGTAACCTATAGATCTCTTGAAACTGGAAAAATGGCAGAACCTGTCATAAGTGAATATTCATCAGATGATGACATAACCATCGACGAGCAGATACAATATGTATATGTCGATATCGAAACAATTCCGATAGTGGAACTTGTGGAAGAAGAAATTGAAAACCACCACTTTGGATTGATTGACATAGAGGAATATGAGAGAGTTAGAGACCAAGCTGAAGAGCTAGATGGTCAAAACTGGGAACTTGCATCTAAATGCAAGAACTATGAAACTGAGTTGAGAATCCTAAAGAGGCCTATGTCTGTCCGAATTAGGGATAGAATTCGCTTCTGGAAGAAAATGGCTAGTAATCGCAAGAAGAGAGTCAAGACTTGGATTAAACGTCTGAGCAAATGCTCAACTGAGAATGATCTGGACTACTATCCAACTCTGCGATACAAGACTATGCTAGAAAATCATTACTCCTCTCCTAACCTGGACCAGGAGTGAAAGAAAAAGAACTGCACTACGACAGAGAACATAGCTAAAGATAGCTTAATAAAGAACTGATGAAGAACTGTCGTAGGAATATAATCATTTTGTTAGGATTTAAGTATAGCTAAGTTTAGTTTAATTAGTACTGTAACAACTCGTGTTGTATTGGAAATCACTCTTGATGGATATAGAAGATATCATCAAGTTTTGTAATGAAACGATGTAAGAACGTTCTAGTTAATGTATAATATAACTTAGGTTCGATTCGAAAATTCGTGCGAATTATATTCATCTCTATATACATGTGATAGAAAAGTTACCACGTGATAATTGTTGAAACCATTTCTTGCAAACTTTGAAACCTACCATACTTTGAATTATTGATTTTATCTTGAATTCCCTAAAACATTGTTTGCGCTTGATCGATGATGAAAAGAAATATGTACTTGGCATTATATAATGACGCCTGGCCAACGTGATTATATTGTACAAAGTACATATGGGTGTTTCAAAGTCGTGCGATATACAATGTGAAACATTATTCTCTCAAATTCTCCATACTATTCATTTGATAGACAATGTGAAATCTTGTTCATCACATTCATTATCTTGGCATTGACTTCTGCATTTTATTCATCGCAGAACTGAACTATGCCGCCAAAACGACGAATTACTAGGAACAGTCAGAAAACAACTGTACCTCCTACATCTGAAACCATTCCACCACCTAACACCGAGGAAACTACTGAGCAGTTAATAGCTAGACGCATAGCTGAAGGTATTGCCGAGTATGAGGCAAGTCGAAACCGTGAGACTGGGATTAATAACAGTGGATCGACCCCTGTTATTGCTGAGACTGTTGTGAATAACCGCAAAGGGTGTTCATATAAGACATTTCAGGCATGTAAACCACCATCTTTCTGTGGCACCGAAGGTGCTATTGGTATTATACACTGGATAGAAAAGATGGATTCCGTGTTGGACATCAGTGATTGTCTACCAGACACTGCAGTGAAGTATGTTGCCTGCACACTAGCTGATAAAGCTTTGACTTGGTGGAACAGTCAAGTTCAGTCGATGGGACGACCAGCTGCTTATTCCATGACATGGGAAACATTGAAGAGTATGATGATGGAAGAATTCTGCCCTCGCAGTGAGATGCAGAAAATTGAGACTGAGCTGTGGAACATTGCTATGATTGGTGCAGATATCACTAGTTACACAACTAGGTTCCAAGAACTAGCTCGTCTTGTGCCACATATGGTAACGCCTGAGTATAAGCGTATTGAACGCTATGTGTATGGACTGGCACCACAGATCAGGAGTTTAGTTACGTCCTCCAAACCTGACACTTTCAGGAGCGCTGTTACCTTAGCGCAGAGTTTGACTGATGAAGCAGTTAGAATGGGGACACTGACCAAGAAGACTGTGTCGGTTAAGGTTGAGCAGAGCAGTGCTGAAGCTGGTAGTTCTGGAGGTAGGAAGCGTAAGTGGAATGACCGTCAGGGTCAATTCAACAAGAAAGGATCTGGAAATCCAAAGTCTTACGCTGCCACCATTGTGGAATCGAAGCCATACTTGGGTAACAAACCTAAGTGTGATAAGTGTAGCAAACACCACGAGGGTGAGTGTTGGTTTTGCGACAGCTGTAAGGGATGGGGTCACAAAACCCAAAACTGTAAGGTAAACCCTACCCCTAAGGGAAACATTGTTCGCCAAAACCAAGGATGTTTTGAGTGTGGCGACATGAGGCATTATCGAAACCGATGCCCTCGACTCAATAACCAAAACCGTAACGCCAACAACGCTCGCAACCGCAACAACAATGGAAACAACCGTGGAAACAACAACAACCAGCCAGCTCGTGGACGCGTGTTCATGTTAGGAGCACCAGAGGCACGTCAGGATCCTAACACAGTCACTGGTACGTTTCTTGTAAACAACCACTTTGCTTCTGTGTTGTTTGATTCTGGTGCTGATTTAAGCTTTGTGTCCACTGAGTTTAGACCACTTTTAGAGATCGAATCCCTTAAGCTAGATAACAAATACACAGTAGAGCTAGCCGATGGTAAGTTGATTGAATCAGGAGAAATAGTACCAGGATGTTCCTTAACGTTAGAAGGTCATTCTTTCAAAATAGACTTACTACCGGTAGAACTAGGGAGCTTCGATATAGTGGTTGGCATGGATTGGTTGTCACTGAACCGCGCAGAGATCATCTGTTATGAGAAGATTGTACGGTTACCATTACCGTCAGGAGAAATGTTGATGGTTCAAGGAGAAAAGAGTAATCGTGTGGTGAAAACGATTACATGCATGAAGGCAAGTAAATATCTACGAAAAGGGTACCAAGCATTTTTGGTACATGTTGTGAATAAGAAACCAGAGGAGCGACGAATAGACGATGTGGCCGTAGTACGCGAATACCCAGGAGTATTTCCTAACGAGCTACCAGGGTTACCACCTCCTCGGCAGGTTGAATTTCATATCGACCTAGTGCCGGGAGCTGCACCGATTGCTCGTGCACCTTACCGTTTAGCTCCATCAGAAATGCAGGAACTGTCTGCACAGTTGCAAGAACTGTTGGATTTAGGATTCATCCGACCGAGCTTTTCACCGTGGGGAGCTCCGGTGTTGTTCGTCAAAAAGAAGGATGGATCAATGCGAATGTGTATCGATTATCGAGAACTAAACAAAGTGACGATTAAGAACCGATACCCGTTACCACGCATCGATGACTTATTTGACCAGCTGCAAGGGTCAAGTTATTATTCAAAGATCGACTTGAGATCGGGTTACCATCAACTGAAGGTACGGGATGAAGATATCCCTAAGACTGCGTTTAGGACTCGATATGGTCATTACGAGTTCCTGGTTATGCCGTTTGGGCTGACAAATGCGCCAGCAGTGTTCATGGATCTAATGAATAGAGTGTGTAAACCCTACCTTGATAAGTTCGTCATAGTGTTCATTGACGATATCTTGATATACTCGCGAACGAAGGAAGACCATGAACAACATCTGAGGCTAATTCTTGAATTACTGGAGAAAGAGAAGCTTTATGCAAAATTCTCTAAATGCGAGTTTTGGATGCGTGAGGTTCATTTCCTGGGTCACGTGATCAATAACAAAGGCATTCACGTGGACCCATCCAAAATTGAGGCGATTAAGAATTGGGAAGCCCCAAAGACCTCAACTGAGATACGACAATTTCTTGGGTTAGCCGGTTACTACCGAAGGTTCATTGGGAATTTCTCGAAGATAGCTCAGCCACTTACCGCCCTAACGCAAAAAGACAAGAAGTTTGATTGGGGCGAGAAGCAAGAGAATGCTTTTCAACTGCTGAAAGAGAAATTGAGTACCGCACCTATCCTATCCTTACCAGAAGGAGTAGAAAACTTTGTTGTCTACTGTGATGCCTCACATCAAGGATTAGGTTGCGTGTTAATGCAAAACGACAAAGTCATTGCTTACGCGTCTCGTCAATTGAAGATTCACGAGAAGAACTATACGACGCATGACTTAGAGCTGGGAGCAGTCGTTTTTGCACTTAAGATTTGGAGACACTACCTATACGGTACGAAGTGTACGATCTTTACCGATCACAAAAGTCTCCAACATATATTTGATCAGAAAGAACTCAACATGAGACAAAGACGTTGGGTTGAACTGTTGAATGATTACGACTGTGAAATCAAGTACCATCCAGGCAAAGCTAATGTAGTAGCGGATGCCTTGAGTCGTAAGGAAAGAGTGAAACCTCGAAGAGTTCGAGCCTTAGGACTGACAATCCACTTGGATCTGATTTCCCAAATTCGTGATGCTCAACAAGCAGCTTTTACTCCAGAACGTATGAAGGACGAATCCCTCAAAGGGATGGAGAAACAACTGGAGTCTAAGGAAAATGGAGTATTGTACTTTATGAACCGAATTTGGATTCCTTGTGTTGATGAGCTACGTAGCCTAGTACTGGACGAAGCTCATAAGTCCAATTACTCGATACATCCTGGTGCAGATAAGATGTACCACGATCTAAAAGGATTTTACTGGTGGCCTGGCATGAAAAGAGACATTGCCACCTATGTTAGTAGATGTCTGACTTGTGCAAAAGTTAAGACCGAGTACCAAAAGCCGTCTGGGCTTTTGCAACAACCTGAGTTGCCCAAATGGAAATGGGAACACATCACGATGGATTTCATCACAAAGCTACCGAAAACAACATCTGGAATGGACTCCATATGGGTGATTGTCGACCGACTGACAAAATCATCTCACTTTCTAGCCATCAAAGAGACAGATAAGATGGAGAAACTGGCTAGAACCTACATAAAAGAAGTTGTTTCTAGACATGGAGTTCCATTATCTATCATTTCTGATAGAGATGCACGTTTCACCTCTCGCTTCTGGCAAACATTGCAACAAGCTTTAGGCACTAGACTCGACATGAGTACCGCCTACCATCCACAAACTGATGGTCAAAGCGAGCGAACGATACAAACGCTCGAGGATTTGCTAAGAGCCTGCGTGATTGATTTTGGAGGAAACTGGGATGTTCATCTCCCTTTAGCTGAATTCTCGTACAACAATAGTTATCATACGAGCATACAAATGGCACCTTTTGAGGCGTTGTACGGACGCAAGTGCCGATCCCCACTATGTTGGGCAGATATGGATGACAGACAGTTATCAGGTCCTGAGATAGTCCAAGAGACAACGGACAAGATATCTCAAGTGCTTAATCGCTTAAAAATGGCACGAGACCGACAAAAGAGTTATGCAGACAATAGACGTAAACCTTTGGAATTTCAAGTAGGCGACAGAGTCCTACTAAAGGTATCTCCTTGGAAAGGAGTTGTGAGATTTGGGAAACGCGGCAAACTGAACCCACGTTATATCGGACCTTTTGAGATCCTAGAAAGGATTGGTCCTGTAGCTTATAAGCTTAAACTGCCGCAAGAACTTAGTAATATTCACGACACATTTCACGTGAGTAATCTTAAGAAGTGTCTATCCGACGAAGCGTTAATCATACCTCCCGACGAAATCTACGTCGACGCAAAACTCAACTTCGTGGAGGAACCGCTTGAAGTAATGGATACGAAAACACAGAATCTCCGAAACAATCGGATCAAACTTGTAAAAATTCGATGGAACTCGAAAAGAGGCCCAGAGTTCACCTGGGAACGTGAGGACGAGATACACGCAAGAAGTATCCCCAATTATTTGAAACCGTGACCACGACTCACGACACAAATTAAATCTCGGGACGAGATTTCCCTAACAGGGGGAGAATGTGACAACTCTCCAAATTAGGTATAAATTAACATTTAAGCATGTGCATTCTTACGCTAATTTCCTGGTTAAGTTTTAACAAAACTATTTGATGTGATGTAAGCCTAGCGAGCCCAGTACTTTTAAACAAAAAGTAATACGTAATAAGTAAGTATTTAAAAGTTACGTACAAATATATCGGAACGAACCCGACAAAATTAAATGACAAAAGTTTCGTGATACAAAAATAATTAATAATGTAATTATTAATTACGAGTATTTATATATCTATAACATATAGATATAAGGGTCTAATTTTACGTTTAACATAAAACGTATTATAACACGAACAGAAACAATTCTAAAACGCACATAAAAGGTCGAAACATAAAAATACAAATTATCTCATTCGTTTGGAAGAAGTTAGAACAATACTTCGAAATATGAAATCCTAAATTAACTAAAATTTTGCGCTCAATTACGTATGCGCAGTAAAATGTACAAAATTGTACAACTATTTAAAATAATGATAACCTCATTATTCTGATCATAAATAACGAACCAGGAGAACACCTACAAAATAAAAATGTAAATTATTTATTTTTATATTGCTAAAATTATACCCGTACTCGAAACTGATGTACCAAAAGTGGCCACCAAACTCAAATAATTGAGGTAGGCCGAGCCATACCGTTTGAATTATATACTCCCTCCTCTATGTTCTCTGTGATCTATCGACAGACACCCACACTCTCCAATAATTCTCTCAAATGAACCTTCATCTTCTTCCATCATCTTAACAACAACAACATCAGGAAGCAGAAGTATAACCAAGATCATCTTCATCATCATACGTTCATCATCATCAATTCCATTTTCATCTCATTGTAAGGAACTTTCAATTCTTTGATTTCTATACTTCAATATCGTTATATAACTTGTTTAAACATAATAATCACCACATATAACACATATATTTGAAAGATTGATGTTTGTTCTTGAAAATGAGTTTGAGAAACCAAAACTATAAAACAAGAATCGACACACAAAAACTTGTTAGAATAACGTAATAACTTGTAAAAACGACCTATAAGCTTGTTGTAAACATTTAGGATTGTTGTGTAAAAGATTTGGAACCAAAAGATCTAGCATATGTTTTGCTCTGCTGCGTTCAGAGTCTGTGATCATAACGAATACGGCGGATTCCTTTGAATCCGGCGTATTCCCAAACAAAAACCAAACGAATCCGGCGTATTCACGGGAATACGGCGGATTCCCGTTTCTAAACAAGTCGAGTACGGCGTATTCCGTTGAATACGGCGTATTCCCGAACCTTCACACGAACTATCTGATGAACACAAACGAATCCGGCGTATTCGATTGAATACGGCGGATTCCCCCGAACTGGATTGAATACGGCGTATTCATTTAAATACGGCGTATTCCCGAACCTAAAACGAAACCACATGAAAAACCACGATGAATACGGCGGATTCATCCGAATCCGGCGTATTCCGAACTTTGACTTGAATCCGGCGGATTCAAGGGAATCCGGCGGATTCCCACACCTGGTCAACAACTTTGACTTTAATTTTTAAAACATAAACGTTTCCGTTAACGATTCCAATTATACGATACATTCACGAGACATTGTAAACTATTAATAAAACATTAATGAGATATATCCGAGACACGAACTTTGGACTTATTTAAACTCGTACAAACGAACGATATATATATATATATACGTATATATGAAAATGGACTTTGTAAAATATACGTTTTGTGAAAACGATTACATTATCGTGACACTTAAACTTATTAAACAAACGTGACGATATTAAAAACAAATAATATTTATTTTATAAACAAAATAAATACATTATCGAGTTTTATAACAAATGAAACCTATAACGTTTTTAAATACGTAAACAACGTATTACATTATATATAAATATATACGAGGACACACGTTATTGACACAAACGTATACGTTTTCTTAAACAAACGAAAACTTATATATTTTGATATACATAAACAATGTATTAATCAAACATATATACATACGACACTTAAGAATATATATTCACAAATATATATATACACAATGAATTTCACGATTTACAAACGTACAAATTAATAATATACAACAAGTATGTTTACATACGTATACATATATAAAACGAATATATGTACATAGAATGATATTTGAATAACGTTCAAATTATACGAACAACTATATACAAAGTATAGGTACAAATGGAAACAAAACGACCTTCCGTTAAATAGACAATTACATATTGGTTTATATACTTAACCAAGTATACGACGAGAGAAATAATAACAATATTTCTACTTAATGTAACCAACAAATACAACGACTTATATTATAAAGAAATCAACCATTTCTTCAAACGAACAAACTGTTAACATAAGTGATTAAAACAAATCAAACGTACTTATGTTAATATATTTATTGTATAGGTTAACATACCTTGGGCAAATATCTGTTTGGCTGCTAGCTTTCATACCGAGCAAACTACTGTGAGTTCACAGCCCCTACTTTACAAATGTTTTCTGTTTTAAACATAGGGGTGTAAACATAGAAACTGCATGCAAACATATGCAGCAAATTATATAAATGCTTTATTGCTTTATACAACTGTTTAATATGAAATAACATTTTCACAACTGTTTTGGGAATTAGACAACAGATCCTAGTACGGACCAGACTTGAGAATGTGTGCATGAAAGACCTTATGTCATGCAGACTATAACCATTAGCTAGGTGACTCTAGCCACTGAGTATACGAATAGTACTATTGCCGTGACGACCCTCCTATGAATGGAGCGTATACTTAACTGTCCTTCAGGCAAGAAACATAAGATTTGGTTGTGGTTTGGTTATAGGGTTAGGTCGCGTTACTTTAACCTGCGAGGTTTAGCTCACCTTTCAGGGGATTATAGTCTAAGCATTCCCACACTTATTATTTAGGATGAACATATCCTACAACTGTTTTATTTCAGTATACGTACTGATTATATTTATATTCTGGTAAACAACCAGACATACATTTTGGGTAACAACCCACATAAATCTATATTTTAGGGTAACTATCCCTAACATCTTATAAATTGCAAAACTTGCAAACATTTATTTATTGAATAACATTTCAATAACTTTAACATAAATGGTTTAACATACCACATATTTATACAAACCTGTGAATTCACTCAACATATTTGTTGACGACTTTCTTTCTATGTTTTACAGGAAATTAGCTATGTAAGTAAGGATCGCATGCATTCAGGATGACAACCCTGGACTACTTAGGATGCCATAACTTATGGGATAGCTTTTGAGGATTTCCATTGTATTACTGCAGACATTGCAGTTATACTCATGAAATCTTATTTTAGCATATGTATTGTAAAACTTAAATGTTTTAAACTTTATTACTACTGTACGACTTACATAGTCGTACTACTTTTGTAATAACTATTTTAAATTGGCATCCTTTATATATTATGTTCTTTATGATCATATGCTCTGATACGATGAATGCACAATTGATAAGTCATCACCCCGCTGTTAAACTGTTTAATTAAGATGCTTCCGCTAAATCTTAACTTGCTTCCGCTAAACATTGAATAAACACAATTATGGATTTTTGGGGTGTGACAAGAATGACCATGGAGGGAGAGGTGGTCTCGGACCTTGCCCAAGTCTAAAAGACTGGTCAGGAAGTCTCGGAAGTCCAACCCTCTCTCTGATGTCAGAGTGGGAGTCATGCTGGATGGAGAGCTCTCGCAGAATCGCCCAAGTTACAGCTTTATCAGCTGTGGTGATCCCGTAGTCAAAGACTGGAGTGCTCGTCACATCTGTCACAGGCTCCTCTGGTACAGTGGTCGACTTCTTCCTTCCTCTGCGGTGTTTCTTCTTCTTCTGTTGTTGAGCAGCAGTGTGTCCTGAGGTCTCAGCTGAAGCGTCCATCCTGAAACATAAAGAAAAACAGGTAATGCTAAAGCTTATATGATTATACAAATGCAGCAAAATCAGATGACTTTTTTAAAAAGATTTTTATAAAAAGTTTGAGTCATCTAAGTGGTTGCATTTGCATAAGTCAGATAAAACTTATCACCGATGTACATATAAGAGTGCGGTTCTGTCGGGTATCTAGCTTATCCTGCATTTATTAGTCCAGTGATGATAATACTAAGCAAAAATAAACTAAGAAATAAAAGCTAAAATAAAGATAAGCAATGGGGTGCCTCCCAAGAGCGCTTGTTTAACGAGTCATTAGCTTGACTCTTTTACCTACTTTGTCGGCTCAAGGTGGTTCGAAGATATAGACTTCCTCACTTGAAGGAAAGTCTTCGATGTAGTGTTTTAAGCGGTGACCATTTACTTTAGAATTACCGTCCGGTGCTTCTAGTTCGACTGCTCCGAAGGTAAAGACTTTTGATACAACGAATGGTCCGCTCCACCTTGATCTGAATTTGCCCGAAAATTTTCTGAAGCGCGAATTGTAGAGAAGAACTTTATCTCCAGGTTTGAACTTAGAATACTTGAGTTTAGCATCGTGAAGATTTTTGGTTCGCTCCTTGAAATGTAGAGAACTATCATAGGCTTGGTCTCTCAATTCGGCTAGTTCGTTCAGCTGCATCTTACGATGTAATCCTGTTGTGGAAGGGTCTAGATTGCAATCTCTCAGCGCCCAGTAAGCCTTGTATTCCAACTCTATCGGCAGATGACATGCTTTACCATAGACTAGTCTGTAAGGCGTGGTCCCTAATGGTGTCTTATATGCAGTTCTGAACGCCCACAGAGCATCGTCTAATTTGTCGGCCCATTTTTCCCTATGATTCAGCACGGTTCGTTCTAAGATCCTTTTGAGCGCTCTATTCGTCACTTCGGCTTGCCCATTCGTCTGCGGGTGATAGGCCGTAGAGGTCTTATGGGTGACACCATAATATTGTAATGTCCTCATAAACTGAGCATTACAAAAGTGCGTGCCCCGATCACTGATGATCGCCTTTGGAGTTCCGAAACGAGAAAAGAGTTGCTTGAGGAACTTGGTCACTACTCGTGCGTCATTTGTAGGAAATGCTTGCGCCTCGGCCCACCTGGATACGTAGTCGACAGCTACCAGAATGTATTCTTTTCCGAAAGACTTTGGGAATGGTCCCATGAAATCCAACCCCCATATATCAAAGATCTCGCAAGCCTGGAAGTTAGTAAGTGGCATTTCACTCCTCTGTGAGATACTTCCAAACCTTTGGCAAGCATCACAACGTTTTACCAAGTCGTGAGCGTCTCTGAAAATAGTCGGCCAGTAGAATCCGGAATCGTATACCTTCCTCGCAGTCATATTTGCTCCATGATGTCCTCCAGTGGGTCCGTGATGACTCTGGTGGAGAATGTTCCTTGCTTCCCTCTCGTCTGCGCATCTTCTGATGATTTGGTCCGGACATACTTTGAATAAGTATGGATCGTCCCAATAGTAATTTTTAATGTCTCTGAAGAATTTGCGTTTTCTAGAGGTGGGTATTCCTTTCGGCACAATTCCTCCAACCAGATAATTAGCGTAGTCTGCGTACCAAGGGTCGTGGTTGAATTGTGAACCCTTCTGGTGGCCTCCGATGTTCATGAGTTGTTCTTCAGGAAACTGATCTTGAATATCTCTTTCATTAAGCTTTTCCATCGATGGGTTTTCCAATCGACTGAGATGATCTGCTGCGACATTTTCTGCTCCTTTCTTATCCCTGATTTCTATGTCGAATTCTTGGAGAAGCAAAATCCATCGAAGTAGTCTTGGTTTAGCATCTTGCTTTTTGAAAAGATACTTCAAGGCTGAGTGGTCTGTATAGACAATAGTTTTGGACAATATTAAGTAAGAACGAAATTTATCAAAAGCAAATACTACCGCAAGCAACTCCTTTTCTGTAGTAGTATAATTTTCTTGAGCATCGGTGAGTGTCTTGCTGGCGTAGTATATTGGCTGAAAATGCTTATCCTTCCTTTGCCCTAAGACAGCTCCAACAGCAAAGTCACTGGCGTCACACATGATTTCAAATGGAAGACTCCAGTCAGGAGCAACCATGATCGGTGCATGTGTGAGCTCATCCTTCAAAATGTTGAAAGCTTTCAAGCAGTCGTCTGAAAAGACAAACGGAGTGTCCTTCTCGAGAAGGTGCGTCATAGGTCGAGAAATCTTAGAGAAATCCTTAATAAAGCGACGGTAAAATCCGGCGTGACCTAAGAAACTGCGAATGGCTTTAACAGAAGTAGGTGGCGGAAGTTTGGCAATAGTCTCAACTTTAGCTTTGTCAACTTCAATTCCAGACTTTGATATTCGGTGTCCTAGAACTATTCCTTCCTTCACCATAAAGTGGCACTTCTCCCAGTTTAAGACAAGATTTGATTCTTCACATCGGGCTAGCATTCGTTCGAGGTTGGAAAGACAAGAAGTGAAGGAGTCTCCAAAGACTGAGAAGTCATCCATGAATACCTCCATACAATGTTCAATCATATCATGGAATATCGCCACCATACACCTTTGGAATGTAGCAGGTGCGTTGCATAGCCCGAAAGGCATGCGTCGGTAAGCGAATGTTCCGTAAGGACATGTGAAAGTCGTCTTTTCTTGGTCCTTAGGATCGAGAGGAATCTGAAAATAGCCAGAGAAACCATCAAGGAAACAGTAGAATTCGTTCCCGGATAATCTCTCCAACATTTGATCGATGAACGGTAGAGGGAAATGATCTTTTCGAGTGGCTTCGTTCAGCTTCCGATAGTCGATGCATACCCTCCAACCGGTGACGGTACGTGTTGGAATGAGTTCATTATCATCGTTTGCGATAACCGTCATTCCTCCTTTCTTGGGGACAACCTGAACTGGGCTGACCCATGGGGAATCTGAAATAGGATAGATTAAGCCAGCGTCCAAGAGTTTGATAACCTCCTTCTTGACCACATCTTGAATCTTCGGGTTGACTCTCCTCTGTCTCTGTATAGAAGGTTTGAAGTCGTTTTCCATTAGTATATTGTGCGTGCAGTAATTTGGACTGATCCCTTGGATATCAGAGATTTTCCATGCAATCGCCTTCTTGTGTGACTTCAATACTCGGATGAGTTTTGCTTTCTCTTCGGGTGTTGAAACGCCCGAAATTTTTTTTTTTTTTTATGAACAATACACTTTCAGATTTATAATAATGATACCTGTACTTATAATAACACTACAATGGTCCCAGAATTTACAAATAAGAAAATTCCTGAAAAACAGGCAGTACCCGCCGGGTACCACCTTTACCCGCCGGGTAAACGGGAGGACCCGCCGGGTCACCTATAGAATCCGCCGGTTGATTTAATGTTTTGGTAACAGAAACTATTCGTTCGTTTAAAGGATATATCAGCCGCCGGGTCGGGTTCTCACCCGCCGGCTCGTTCATATTCGAAAGGTACCCGCCGGGTACAGGGGTTACCCGCCGGGTAAACCCCCTGCACAGCAGGTCCTGAACCTGTTTAGCTTATGACCAAAACACAAATTTCAAATCATCATATCTTTTAACTCAGACATTATTAAGACTTGAAATTTGGTAGACACTTTCACAATAACATTATCTAACTTTCACTTTAGACACTTTCGCCATTTCTCGCAAAATGACCAAAATGACCTTATAACCAATTTTCGACACTTTTAGTGAACAACTTAAATTTTGTTCTACTCCAATTCAGGTCATATACATTTAGGCACTTTTTCATCATGTAATAATAGACTTAAGGCAATTGACCAAAGTTTCATAACTCTAGCCATTCACTTTTTAATCCTTTGGATCAATTCCGATCCATTTTGACACTTTTATCCAATTATGACCCAATTAGACACCCTTTTGACCCGTTCCTCTTTTTACCATACCTTGACACTATAACGACTCTATTTAACCATATATACAAGATACAACTTAAAATCAACCGGATTACTTAATTTCCTTAAGATTTCTTTACTTTAACCATAGTAATATTTACATCCATATATTTATAAGTTCACAAGTTCATAATACATAACGATTCGACCCGACACTAGAGTTGACCTTCAAAGTCAACCATCCGATAAACTATACATATATTGCTTAACATTCAAAAACCTTAGTTTGAGGGCGTATTAGACAAGTTCATCAAAACGATACCAAAAGAGAAGGCTTGCACTTACAACTTGCAAACCAATCCACGCTATTCTTTCTTGATTTCCTTATCTTTTCCTTTCGAAGTATTACCTACAATACATTTAAATGATACGAAATAAGCATAAAATGCTTAGTGAATACATAGGGAATCAACTAAGCAATGCAATCACATAAGAACTCTTAAACTATCAAATAGCAAATATAGATAGTAATAGATACCAATTGGATCCGCGGCCCATAAGATACAATTGTGCAATGCACATATTTCGTATTAGTTATTATTTCGTAATCATAACTCTACACTTTATCATCCAATTACATGAACACAATAATGATAACAATAACATGATTATGTGAAATCTCTTGTTCTTAAACAATCCGAAATCACATAACCTTCACCTAATTGATTCACAATGTACTCACCTTAGTCTTGGATGATGAATTCACTTAGCAAAGATTATAATTATTCCAATCCTTTATCACCTATACACATGATACATAATAACACATTTAGATTCTAAAATTTATTACAACTAGTTAGCAAATCACAATTCTTTCTCCCCCACTTTGATTAGTTCTAATAATCACTAATCAAAGTTCTTAACTAATTGATTTCTTATTAACATAACCTATTAATACTCCCATCATCATAATTAACTACTTATAATATTCATAAACTCAATTCAAGAGGATTTTAGCAAAACCCCTTAATTTCATCATAAACCCTACAATGATTTCTTCATTTTCATAGATTAGAATGATTGCTATTAGTGATAGTCCTACTAGAAATCACTAATTCAATCAATCTCATGTCTTAATTTCGAATTAAAGTGCTAAATATTGATAATTCACCAAAACCCCATTACATAGGTTAAAATTTCATAAGAAACACTTACAAAGAGGTTGAAGATGATGATAGAGATGATGAATTCAAAGATTCTGGAGCTTAATTGGAAATTAAAAGAAGAAGATGTATGATGATGGTGAGAGTGGCGATTTTTGGTTCCTCCCTTACACTTCCTGGAAGATTTTAGAAGAGATATGGGATAAATACGAATTTTACATATAAATCCCTTTCTTTCATTTAATTTACAGTCTAAAACAGAGAAATTCGATTGCGTTTTGTATCATATCTTTTTATTTACTTAATATTATTTTATAAGATGTATATTTCTGGATACACTAAACTAATACCTCGAATATTGGGGTGTTACAAGTCTCCCCCACTTATTCTGTTCGTGTCCTCACGAACCATTCATGATGTACTGCAGGGTAGTACACCATCATCCACTCTTCAGGTTCCCAAGTAAATTCAGAACCTTTACGATGTCGCCATTGAACTTTAACAATAGAAACCGTCTTATTACGTAATTGTTTAACTTTTTGATCAAGAATTTGGACGGGTTCTTCAACATAATTCAACTTCTCATTTATTTGGATTTCAGGAAGAGGTACATAAGAAGCTTCGTCAACAAGGCATTTTTGAAGCTGTGACACGTGAAATGTATCATGAATACCACTAAGCTCATCCGGTAATTGTAACCGATAAGCTACACGACCAACACGATCGAGTATTTCGAAAGGTCCAATATATCTTGGACTTAACTTTCCTCTCTTTCGAAAACGAATGATACCCTTCCAAGGAGAAACTTTTAACATTACTTTATCACCAACTTGGAATTCTATTGGTCGTCTACGTTTATCAGCATAAGATTTCTGTCGGTCTTGAGCCATTTTTAACCTTTCACGAATTTGATCAATCTTTTCAGTAGTCATTTGAACTACATCAGTACTGGCTAACTCACGTTGACCGACTTCTCCCCAACAAATGGGAGTACGACACTTTCGACCATAAAGCATTTGATATGGTGGCATTTTTATAGAAGAATGGTAACTGTTATTATATGAAAATTCTACCAATGGAAGATGAGAATCCCAGCTACCACCAAAATCAATGACACATGCTCGCAGCATATCCTCTAGAGTTTGAATAGTACGTTCACTTTGTCCATCCGTTTGAGGATGAAAAGCCGTACTAATGTGTAATTGAGTATCCAGATCTTCTTGAAATTTCTTCCAGAATCGAGAGGTAAAACGAGTATCCCTATCAGAAACAATAGAAACTGGTACTCCATGACGAGCAACAACTTCACGAATATAGATTTCTGCTAATACTTCAGAAGATGATGCTTCCTTGATAGGTATGAAAAGAGCACTTTTTGTTAAACGGTCCACAATCACCCAAATGGCATCATGCTGTCGAGGAGTTCTCGGCAGCTTTGTAACAAAATCCATGGTGATGTGTTCCCATTTCCAGACTGGAATATCCAATGGCTGGAGTTTTCCATATGGTTGTTGGTGTTCAGCTTTTACTTGCAGACAAGTGAGACAATTTTGAACATATTTAATGATATCACGCTTCATACCAGGCCACCAATAATCATATTTCAGATCACGATACATTTTGGTGGCACCTGGATGAACAGAATATTTCGATTTATGGGCTTCATTCAACAACAATTTCTTTACATCACTCGTTACTGGTATCCAAATTCTACCATAACGGGTTTTCAAGCCTCGAGAATCATCAACTAATTCAGAGATTTGACCCTTTAAACGTTGTTTATTCAGATCATTAGAAGATAATGCATCGATTTGAGCAGCTTTTATAGAATCAAACAGCTGAGGAGATACAATCATACTAAAAGATTTCACAGAAAGAATACAATGAGTAGCCTTTCTGCTAAGAGCATCAGCTACAACATTGGCTTTACCAGGATGGTAAAGAATGTCACAGTCGTAATCTTTGACCAGATCGAGCCACCTTCTTTGCCGATTATTCAAATCCCGCTGATCAAAGAAATATTTCAAGCTTTTGTGGTCCGTATAAATGGTAGACTTGACTCCATATAAATAATGTCGCCAAATCTTCAATGCAAAGACCACTGCTGCTAATTCAAGATCGTGAGTAGGATAGTTTTGTTCATGAGATTTAAGTTGACGCGAAGCATAAGCTATAACCTTCCCACGTTGCATTAATACACAACCCAAGCCCAGCTTAGAAGCATCACAATAAACCACCATATCCTCATTACCTTCCGGTAAAACAAGGATAGGAGCCTGACTGAGCTTTTCCTTCAACAATTGAAACGCTTTAGTTTGTTCTTCACCCCATTTCCAAGATACACTCTTTCGAGTCAATTGAGTCAACGGGGTAGCAATTTTAGAAAAATCTTGAATAAAACGACGATAGTAACCCGCAAGACCAAGAAAACTTCTGACCTCAGTGGGGCTTGAAGGAGAATCCCACTTAAGAACTGCAACAACTTTAGATGGATCAACTTGAATACCATGGACATTAATCACATGTCCAAGAAACTGAACTTCACGTAACCAAAATTCACACTTGGAAAATTTAGCATAAAGCTTTTCATGTCGAAGCATTTCCAGAACTTGTCTCAAATGAATTGAATGATCACTCTCACTTTTAGAATAAATGAGAATGTCATCAATAAAAACAATCACAAACTTATCCAGCATAGGACGACATACACGGTTCATTAAGTCCATAAATGCAGCTGGAGCATTGGTTAAACCGAATGGCATGACAACGAATTCATAGTGACCATAACGAGTTCGAAAAGCAGTTTTAGAAATATCTTCTTCCTTTACCTTCAACTGATGGTAACCAGATCGAAGATCGATTTTTGAAAAGAAACTGGCACCTTGCAGTTGATCAAATAAATCATCGATTCTAGGTAAAGGATAACGATTCTTAATGGTCACTTTGTTTAATTCACGATAATCGATACACATTCTGAGTGATCCATCTTTCTTTTTGACAAATAATACTGGAGCTCCCCAAGGCGAACTGCTAGGACGAATAAAACCTTTATCAAGGAGTTCCTGCAGTTGATTCATCATTTCTTGCATTTCAGTCGGAGCTAACCGATATGGGGTTTTAGCAATTGGAACAGCTCCAGGCATTAAATCAATTCTAAACTCCACTTGTCGCTCCGGAGGAAGACCAGGGAGTTCGTCAGGAAATACATCCGAGAATTCATTAACAATAGGGATATCAGAAAGAACAGCAACAGATTTAGAGTTATCAACCACGTGTGCCAAAAAGGCCCGACACCCGTGTGACAACAATCTCTTAGCTCGTGCATATGTGCATACAGGAATAGTTCGATTGATACGTTCACCATAAACAGTTATTTCCTGTCCGCTAGGTGCTTTCAGGAAAATAACTTTTTCATGACAATTGATTACACATTTATTTCGTCCTAACCAATCCATTCCTATTACTATGTTGAACTCCCCCATTTGCATTGGGATTAGATCAACATTAAATTTCTCACTCCCTATTTCGATAACACATCCCCTATATACATCAGAAACTATTACTAGCTTATTATCAGCTATTTCAACTTCTAAGGGATGATCCAATTTAGATACAGGAATATGCAAACAATTACAAAATGAAAGAGATACAAAGGATCTGGAAGCTCCGGAATCAAACAAAACATGGGCAGGTATAGAATTTATAATAAAGGTACCTGTCACCACATCATGTGATTCCTTAGCCTCCTCTGCTGTAATTTGAAAATCACGAGGTTTGGCTCCTGATCCAGTAGTGGTCCCTTTCTTCTCAGAATCTTTCCTTTGTTGTTGCTGCTTTCTCTGCTCTTCTTTCTTAACGGGACAATCCGCTTGAATATGATCACTTTTGAAACAGGTATAACATAAACGGAAAGGACTAGGGCAATCCGGTGCCATATGTCCAGGCCTCCCGCATTTGAAACATTTACAATCGCCCAAATGTTTCTTTCCACATTTATTACATAAGGGCCACTCACGAAAATGAGTTTGAGATTGTTGTTGAGATTTCTGTGATGATTGTTGAGATGGTGATTTCGAATCAGTTCTGGTTTTCTTAAACGATGATGATTGAGATGGAGCCGATTGCTCAGCTTTTCTCTTACTAGCATACTCAGCACGCTTAGCTAGTAAATCTTTTTCTCTGACTAAAGCTCGATTCAATATAGTTGGAATATCCTTATAAAATGACTGATCAATAGTTTCACGGATTTCAAGATTCAGATGTCGATAAAAATGATCAGTCAACAACTTCTGATTAGAAGTATATTCCGGACAGAAACGAGATTTTTCATGGAAAGATTTAGAATACTCAGCTACAGACATTTTCCCTTGCTCAATAGAAAGAAATTCACCTTTCAGTTTCTCCATTTCCGCGGGTGGTGAATATTCGCTTTTGAACATTTCTTTGAACATGTCCCAAGAAAATTTGGAAGCTGTCTCGAAACCATATGCATCAGTCTTTGAATTCCACCATTCATGAGCACCACCTTTGAGTTGGTGTGCCGCGAATAACACTCTCAAATCATCGGGACATTTGGATAACATAAACGTTTCTTCTATTCTACTTAACCACCTAAGACTAGCAATGGGATTAAGTTCACCATCAAATTCTGGTGGTTTACAGCTTGAGAATTTCTTAAAGTCATAGCTTTCAACCGACCCTTGAGCAGTCAAGAGTCCTGCAGTAACTGGAGGATTCGTCAAGATAGGATGTTGTTGTTCGAATTCTTTTAATTTATCACTCATTACTGCATTAACTTTAGAAGTCACTATGTTATCTACTTCGGCAATTATTGTTGGGCCAAACTCTTTAAGGGCTTGCCCAACGATTTGTTTAATCGTTGCCTCATCATCAGGATTTAGACTCCTATCACCTTGGTCCATTGATTCCATTTACTACAGAGATTAACAATTTAATCAACATATTCCAAATTTCATATATTAATAGAAGTCTAAGCAATCCTATACAACCATTAAGAACAATCATTCACCAAAGCTATTTTACATTCAAGGGTTTTGAATCACCCATGTGCAATAGTATAATACAACTAAGTTGGCCAGACATAGACATATTATACTAATCACACACTTCTATTCAATTCTCTTGAACGTATCCAACCACAGCAACAATTGTCCTTAAGGTTTAACATAATTTCACATAAAAGATTCTTACAAAATACAATAAGAAACATAATAATAGATTCACAATAGTTTAAGATTATGCAATCCGAATGTGGATTACGTAATTCTCTTAAACTATCGCTCTGATACCAACTTGAAACGCCCGAAATTTTTTTTTTTTTTTTATGAACAATACACTTTCAGATTTATAATAATGATACATGTACTTATAATAACACTACAATGGTCCCAGAATTTACAAATAAGAAAATTCCTGAAAAACAGGCAGTACCCGCCGGGTACCACCTTTACCCGCCGGGTAAACGGGAGGACCCGCCGGGTCACCTATAGAATCCGCCGGTTGATTTAATGTTTTGGTAACAGAAACTATTCGTTCGTTTAAAGGATATATCAGCCGCCGGGTCGGGTTCTCACCCGCCGGCTCGTTCATATTCGAAAGGTACCCGCCGGGTACAGGGGTTACCCGCCGGGTAAACCCCCTGCACAGCAGGTCCTGAACCTGTTTAGCTTATGACCAAAACACAAATTTCAAATCATCATATCTTTTAACTCAGACATTATTAAGACTTGAAATTTGGTACACACTTTCACAATAACATTATCTAACTTTCACTTTAGACACTTTCGCCATTTCTCGCAAAATGACCAAAATGACCTTATAACCAATTTTCGACACTTTTAGTGAACAACTTAAATTTTGTTCTACTCCAATTCAGGTCATATACATTTAGGCACTTTTTCATCATGTAATAATAGACTTAAGGCAATTGACCAAAGTTTCATAACTCTAGCCATTCACTTTTTAATCCTTTGGATCAATTCCGATCCATTTTGACACTTTTATCCAATTATGACCCAATTAGACACCCTTTTGACCCGTTCCTCTTTTTACCATACCTTGACACTATAACGACTCTATTTAACCATATATACAAGATACAACTTAAAATCAACCGGATTACTTAATTTCCTTAAGATTTCTTTACTTTAACCATAGTAATATTTACATCCATATATTTATAAGTTCACAAGTTCATAATACATAACGATTCGACCCGACACTAGAGTTGACCTTCAAAGTCAACCATCCGATAAACTATACATATATTGCTTAACATTCAAAAACCTTAGTTTGAGGGCGTATTAGACAAGTTCATCAAAACGATACCAAAAGAGAAGGCTTGCACTTACAACTTGCAAACCAATCCACGCTATTCTTTCTTGATTTCCTTATCTTTTCCTTTCGAAGTATTACCTACAATACATTTAAATGATACGAAATAAGCATAAAATGCTTAGTGAATACATAGGGAATCAACTAAGCAATGCAATCACATAAGAACTCTTAAACTATCAAATAGCAAATATAGATAGTAATAGATACCAATTGGATCCGCGGCCCATAAGATACAATTGTGCAATGCACATATTTCGTATTAGTTATTATTTCGTAATCATAACTCTACACTTTATCATCCAATTACATGAACACAATAATGATAACAATAACATGATTATGTGAAATCTCTTGTTCTTAAACAATCCGAAATCACATAACCTTCACCTAATTGATTCACAATGTACTCACCTTAGTCTTGGATGATGAATTCACTTAGCAAAGATTATAATTATTCCAATCCTTTATCACCTATACACATGATACATAATAACACATTTAGATTCTAAAATTTATTACAACTAGTTAGCAAATCACAATTCTTTCTCCCCCACTTTGATTAGTTCTAATAATCACTAATCAAAGTTCTTAACTAATTGATTTCTTATTAACATAACCTATTAATACTCCCATCATCATAATTAACTACTTATAATATTCATAAACTCAATTCAAGAGGATTTTAGCAAAACCCCTTAATTTCATCATAAACCCTACAATGATTTCTTCATTTTCATAGATTAGAATGATTGCTATTAGTGATAGTCCTACTAGAAATCACTAATTCAATCAATCTCATGTCTTAATTTCGAATTAAAGTGCTAAATATTGATAATTCACCAAAACCCCATTACATAGGTTAAAATTTCATAAGAAACACTTACAAAGAGGTTGAAGATGATGATAGAGATGATGAATTCAAAGATTCTGGAGCTTAATTAGAAATTAAAAGAAGAAGATGTATGATGATGGTGAGAGTGGCGATTTTTGGTTCCTCCCTTACACTTCCTGGAAGATTTTAGAAGAGATATGGGATAAATACGAATTTTACATATAAATCCCTTTCTTTCATTTAATTTACAGTCTAAAACAGAGAAATTCGATTGCGTTTTGTATCATATCTTTTTATTTACTTAATATTATTTTATAAGATGTATATTTCTGGATACACTAAACTAATACCTCGAATATTGGGGTGTTACAGGTGTAAGACCTTTTGCAATTATGACAGGTAAGTGCGAGGTTCCTTCAAGAAAAGCATACTCCAGATGAGAGGGTAGTTCCTTCAGCTCCAATTCTGGTGGTTCTTCAGTGGAAGGCTTCATTCGAGCGATCTCGTCTCTTCGTAATTCATCATACTCCGTCTGGAACTCTGGTTCGTTTGGAGATGAGTTGGCTGCAGTGGCTGATGCTATTTCTACTAATTCTGTCTTGTTAGAGAGTGCGTTCTTCTTCAGCTTGTATTTACTTGTAGATGATGAGGAAGTTGCATTATCTTCAGTAAGGATGATTTTGTTGTCGTCGGTGAATGCAAACCTCTGAAATTGAGCCGTTGAAGATGTACTTATGGTGATTTCTGGATTTTGTGGCGCACAACCTTCAGATAGTTGCGGCTCAGCTGAGATTTCTGATTCCATCTCAAAAGATTTGAGAATTTCAGCTACTGAAGGAGATGAATCAGTTTGACCCCTTTGTAAGATTGGTAGAGGAATGCCTTCGCCTAAGGGAACAGCAACAAAGGAGTTGTTCGTAAAAGTGCTGATAGGCGGTGCAAGAGGATACTTCGTTTCAGATAAAGGAAATAGTAGCTCCTTAGAGTGTGCTGGTTTGTCAGAGATAGCTGAGCAGAGTCCGGCATCGTCCTGGCATAGTCTCCTCGTAGTGATGACCGTGTTCGGAAGAAGGTCAGGATTGCTAACTGCTAGAATCTCCTCCAAATGCTCATCATATATTTCCTGCATGGAATCCACAAGACCAAGATCTTCCCCCACATGTTGTTTCATCAGTTTATCGACATTAAAGGTGACTTCCTCCGTTCCGACCCTCATTTTTAAAGATTTTTCGTTTACGTCAATAACAGCCTTGGCAGTGTTTAGGAAAGGTCTGCCAAGGATGAGGGGAACGTGGGCGTCTTCCTCAATATCCATAATGACAAAGTCAACTGGGAAGATAAATTTACCTACTCTAACCATAATATCTTCAGCGATCCCCCGAGGGAGTTTAACTGATCTATCGGCTAATTGGATGGTCATTTGAGTGGGTAGCAGTTCTCCTAATCCTAGTTTCTTATATAGTGAGTAAGGCATAAGGTTGACACTAGCACCTAGGTCAGCTAAGGCATTACTAACTTGGATATTTTTAAGGTAACAAGGAATAGTGAAACGGCCAGTATCTCCTAGTTTTGGTGGAAGGCCATGTAACATGATTGCAGAGCATTCAGCATCTAAGGGTATATTAACTAATTGCCTTAATTTTTCTTTATTTGAAAGAAGTTCTTTGAAGAATTTTGCACAACTGGGCATTTCTACTAAAGCATCTAATAATCTAACGTTTAAGTGCAGGTTTTTAAACATCTCAAGATATTTCCCAAACTGCGCTTCCTGCTTCTCTTTCTTAAGTCTACCAGGGAATGGAATTCGAGTACGTGGAATGATTTCTGGAACTTGAGAAGGTACTGGATCGAGCGCAGAGACAGGGGTGTCACTTGGCACTGGATCAGTAGAAGTGGAAGGTTTATTTGAAGAATTATCTGAGTTTTGTTCAATTGTGGTTTCTTTACCTCCTCTTGTGACAACTAAGATGTCGTTACCGATCGCGATTTTCCTTTGACTCTCCTCAATTTTTGAAAATAATTGTTTAAGTCTAACTTCAAGGTTTTTGATCAAATCTTCGGAAATTCTAAGTAAAGCATCAATTTTATCTTGAAAATCTATTACTTGTTTATTAACGTTGTTTTGTTCAACCATGAAGTTAATTAAAGTTTCGTTATAGTGTTGTTGAGAGTTAAAGGAGGAATCGGATAGAGTGGACGGTAGAGTAGACAGAGATTGAGTAAAAGGGGTTTTATTTTGCCACTGAACTGAAGATGTGGATTGAAAGCTTGGTTCAGGGCTCTTGAAAGTTGTCCCAAACTTACAGTCATGTTGACTAGTCGTCATGGCTGAAAAATTTGGGGTTTTGGTAGAAAAGAGAGTTTTGGAAGGGAAATGGTACTGAAAAGGAAATAACGGAAAAGGAACTTTCGGATGATATTGATCTTCCGAAAGGATCGCTAAATAACTAAGATAACTAAATTCCTAAATCGGTCGTTGTAGTCCCCGGCAGCGGCGCCAAAAAACTTGATGGGCGCCTAGAGGTCGGTCGCGATTTGACTCGCGTCGTTGCGGTGCCTTCCTTCGGGCGCGTCCACCAGTGGGTGTTTTAAAATTTGTAAATGCGGGGCCTAAGGGTACTTAAACTATGGGGTATAGTAGTAAGTATGACCTAGGGTCGTTCTTCAAACTACAACGGGCATGGGATCTAGGTCTTTTGATTGTCTTTTGTAATTTAGCTGGTTTATCAAAAGGTTGATAGGGGTTTTGTTTGTTTTCTATTATAACTACTAATTTTAAACTAAACTAACCTAGAGGATAGGGGAGGTGAGGTGGCTACGAGAACAGCAGATTAACGCGAGTGTCTACTATGATAATTATATATGCTATTTAGGGGTAGTTATTTTAGTTAAGGTATTAGCTATGACGACGAAGTCAGGACTTAACAGACGTACTTGAAACAATCGATGACAACAAAGTACTCTACTTACAACCTTTCCTTAGCTCCCATGTATTTAAACGCTTGTACCAGTAGTAAGTTGTTTTACAGTATTTCCGTTGAAACATAAAAAGGTTCTTGTTATCTATCCTGAGTTATATGTCCTAATGAGCTATAACTACTAGCCTATTATATACCTAACGCGAAGTTGTCCACAATCAGATAAATAACATGTCACGAAGATAGCAGTTATAGAGTGTAAACTATACCGGAAGTTCTCCCAAATATAGTAACCAATTTAACCAACAGCCATCCTCAAGTCCTATTCCCCAATCTCTGACATTTGAGATATCCGAATCATGGCATGAATTGTTGAATGAAAAAAAACATGAAACAGGGGTTTCCTACCGGAACAGGTTGGGATGGCCTGGTCTAACGGCTGATTAAATTGTTCATCATTATTTCATATAAACCATCATAACTATTTTACGCGTGTTAAACTGATGTATGCAATTAATTTATACTCGAAAACCTAATCATATATCCAATAACACAAATGATACTAGCATGCAAACCCTAAAGCAACAATCAAACAAGAACATGCGACAGAGCAGCATACAAGGATCAGTTTAATTTGTGCAGAGTAACTGGATAATTGGTTAAGTCACACATGTTCCGAAAGTTCTCTCAAAAACATGCGTTAAATAAATTGAATCTAATCTATCTCTAATCCTACGCTCCGTGTCTCCCTCCGGTGTATTTCAACCAGGAGAACACCGGCCATGTCGAGTTCAACGATCATCAGACACAGAATAATAAGCGGCGTACCACCAGTTAAGGACCAGCAGTAAGTTACAAACCACAGCATAAGTTGGATAGATAAACATTGGAGACTCAATTCATAGATTCAAATATATACTAACAGCATACGGACAGAGTAACGGCGTATTTACAATTGAAATCATTATCACAACGGATTGTGCCCACGACTTTCATAGCTTCCACGTTCCGTACTACACACATTCGTGATGATTCCGGCGCTATACAAATGAAAGCCGTATAACGTTACCTCCGTTGTTTCATGATATCCAATTGCATTTTAAAGTATAACTACCCTAGCATAATGATTATCATAGCAAACACAGATTTGTTTAGCTAAGCATGGCAATAATTCTAGCAAGCAATTCTAAATAATTATGACAACAGCACAACATATTTAAAACAACAAGATAGAAATTAAAATAAAACCTGACAAAGCGTAATTACAAATCTTGCGCAATCGCAGTCTCGGAGCACCTCCGTAAAGCTAAGCTAGAAGCTAATCTACTAGCTTAATTAAACTAACCTAAACTAATTATTTCTAGAGAGAGAGTAGAGAGAGAAAGTAAAGAAATGGTGAATGTTGAATGAAGTATCTAAAATGAGGAGATGGTGGCTTGTATTTATAGGCATGGCTCAACCGTATTCCTCAACCGTATTCTAGCCTTCAAAATCTCAGCCGTATTCCTCAGCCGTATCAAGATTGCACCTTGGATGACCAAAACATGCGATACGGTTGAATTTGGCCGTATTCGGGAGAGATTGGCCGTATCGGGGGAGGGACAAGGCTGGATACGGGGGAGATTGCCCGTATACGGCTGGCACTAGGCCGTATACGCCCAAAACAGGCCGTATACGGTCAGGTCCAGGCCGTATACGGCTGGGCTTGGCCGTATCCAGCTTGTCTCTCCCGTATCGTGTTCCGTCGGTTGCTTGTAATCTTCGTTTGGGCGTAACTTCTTCATCCGATGTCCGTTTTCAGCGTTCTTTATATCCACGCGATCGTAATCTCCTGATGAAGAAAATGACATAGGTTAGAGGTCATAATCTTTAGTAGAGATTAAAAAGTGCTTAAAAGCGTGAACCGGAATGCTTATGATCGTTTTCGTTATATTTATCGTGTTTTTCGACCATTTTAGATGATTTTTGAAATGTTGTCTATATTTTAGCCTTAATGATGAGTTTTGATAATAATGTATTGATTTTGAATATATTCATCATTTTTTTGGGCTAAAAAGGTGAGAAAGTGACGCATAAAAACTTGACTTTTTACGTGTCATCAAGGTGTGCTTAATCTGATGGTACCAACAGTTAAGTAAAGAGAAAAGAAGAAAGGATAGTGGCACCATGTATAAATTTACAAACGAATTGACCAGGCTTAATTGGGATATTTGGGTTCAGGTAGTTTAGTTGCGTGTCATACCTCTGTTTAAAAACCTCCAAAACCATGGTAGAAAAAATTTAAAAGTACATAAGAAAATCAGCAGCAGCTAGTAGAACGAATACAAGGGAGTACTAATTTAGCTAGCAAAAAGGATATAATACTAATATGGGTTGGGTCAGATCTGGTGGATCATAGCTTGGGTCAAGAGAGACCCACTTTACCATCTTGGTCATGGGTCAAAACAGACCCACTTACCCTTTAGTTCCACATCACCTCGAGATCTCATTCAACACAACTTAACTTTAGACTATAATGGATCATTATGAAGCTTTTGTTAAGGGCTACGCGATCGTAAAAATTTTCACCAACAAAATGATCATCTCATTAATACACCCACATATATGGCCCTCTATATAAATTACTCATTGTAAAACACTCAACAGCCCAAAAAGTGGATGACCAAACCGATTAATCATAAATACACATCTACTTACTCAAATCTCTATTCGAATATTAGTTTAATCATTTGGTACCTTAGCTAATACGTGTACTCATTTTAGAATGATCAGTATATTTCACAACCTATTTTGAGGATGACCTTGTATATTTACACATATACCATTGATATTCTAATTATATTTTGAGGATGACCTTGTAATTAATAATTGGAATCTTTATCCATCTTTTAGTTCTAAAGCATTATTTAAATATTGAAACGCCCCGAACACGCAACCATTTTTTTTTTTTTTTTTTTTTTATATAACACTAAAATACCATTTCAAATTTATCCTAATGATACATGTTTTTATAATAATGCTACAAAGGTCCCAAACTTAACAAACTAGAAAATCCCTGAAAAACAAGTGGTACCCGCCGGGTACCACCCTTGCCCGCCGGGTAAACGGGTGAACCCGCCGGGTGACCTAGGGAAACCGCCGGGTGAATTAACTTTTTGACAACAGAACTTTTCTTTCGTTTAAAGGCTCTAGTAGCCGCCGGGTTGGGGTTACAAGCCGCCGGCTTGATCATGTTTTGAAAAGTACCCGCCGGGCACAGGGGTTACCCGCCGGGTAGACCCCCTGCACAGCAGGTCCTGAACCTGTTTCACTTAATACCAAAACTCGAAATTCTAACGCGCATAACTTCAAAACGACAAATCATTAAAACATGAAATTTTGCAGGCACGTTCATATGATCAAAACGAAGACTTCCCTTTTTTACACTTTTCAAAATTTCACATTGACTCGGGATTTTGGCGAATGTCTCTTTTCGGCACTAAATTAACCATTTTGGTAAACACACTAAATTTAAAACCATGAATTCTGAGATTCTGAGCTTTTAACCATAAGTCATATATGTCAAAACAAAGTTGTGGAACTATACACCACACCATTAACCCTTCTCTAACCCGACATAGACCATAGGTGCATTTAACGACCCAAATGGACCCTTTTTGACCCGATGACCCTCAAAGACTGTTTTGACCCATCGACTAGTCAATTACAACCCATAATTGACTAATAGAATACTTGACTACATGTCAATACTCCATATCCACTGAAAACAAAATTTGACTATTGATTCACTCTATTTTTACAAAACAAATCCATGAACACTAATTTACTTCAAACACTTTCAAAACCATAATTTACATCATATACAATCGTTATTGACTTTTCAAGTCAAACCACATCAAAATTTCATAGGTCATGACTCACCATGACTAACTTTTGAAACATGTCTTAAAAGGGCGATTTACACAAGAGTTATCTAAACGACATAAAAGAGAAACTTGCCATACACTAACTTCATGCAATCCACGCTATCCCTTTATACCGCCTTCCCTTTACCTTGTCCACTTCCACCTAAAACATAAAACACTTAAACAATAAGCACTTTGCTTAGTGAGCATATAAGCAACTTAATCAAATAACACTTATCATGACTACATAAACACTATGCTAGTAAAACTAGCAACTCTATATCATAACTTCATAAACTTCATATCACTAACTTATGATTGTACCCACCTCTAGCTCGGAAGCTATCCGGTAACATGTACAATCACAATTCATATCACTATAATCATATGCAAGTAATACACTAATTCTTTACTTGATTGTACCCACCTCTAGCTCGAAAGCTATCCGGTAACATGTACAATCAATTCGTATCTTTAACAATTCATAAATAAATTTAAACAATTAAAACACAATTAACTTCAAATGATCATATGCTCCTCATACTCAAAAGTAATCCGGACACATATTACCGTTTACTTGATCAAATCCTTATATCACTCACCTTTTCTCTTGAATGTTGAACACAAATATGATCACAACGATTTATCCAACTCTTTAGCACCTAACATAACACATAATTATACATTTAAGTTTAATGAAATCAAGGCACTAAACCATTAACCACATATGAATCCTCCCCCACTTTGATTAACCTAAATGATTCACTAACACTTTCACTCAAATCATGTTCTAACATAGTTCTCATACTTTAATTACATCATAGGTTATACTTTCAACCACTTAACACAAATTCACACATAATTAACCAAAACCCCATTTTTTTTTGCTCAAGAACACCCATAATCAATTAATCATATTTATCACTTTTAACTTGTTATTGGAGTATCACTAAGCTTATAATCACTAACAAACAACATTTCTAATCATTATAAACCCTAATTTCGTATTAAAACTCTCTAATTTACAAAACCCCATAGAAATCCACTAAAACCCCAAATTAGGTCAAGAAATCTTAAGAGAATCAACTTACAGTGGTTAGGAATGAAGAAGAGATGATTACTTGAAGATTACTAGCTTACAATTGAAGATTTGATCAAGTTTGAAGATTGGTAAATGTTTCCTGCGATTTTCTCAACTCCCTTGAAGTCACTGGAATAGTTTGGAACTAAGGAGAATAAACATATATATCCCACGACATTTATCTGCTTATTATTTTAATTTCTATTGTTTTACAGTCTGGAACTGATAATTCGTTTTACATTTTTCACTATATCTTAATATTTACCCAATATTACTTCGTAATAAAATTATATTCACGTACGATATCAAATTCCTGATAAAATTGGGGTGTTACAACTCTCCCCCACTTAAAATTGTTCGTGTCCTCACGAACACTCTAGATACATACTATATCTTAATCAAATCTTAAGATTTCTAATACATACATAACATCAAGAACACTAGAGATTTAACAACATCAGAGTCAAAATGTAAGCAGGTATGGGATTTAAGGATATAGGTACCTGACGTCACATTTGATGACTCTTTCTCTTCTCCCTCTGTTATCTGATAAGCACGAGTCTTGGGTTTTGGAATAGTCATAGCCACCTTCTCCTCCATTCTCTTACGTCTATCTCTTGCCCGATCAGGGCAATCAGCCTGAATATGATCATCTTTGAAACAATAATAACACAAACGAAGAAGACTTGGGCAATTTGATGCCATATGCCCCGGTCTTCCACACTTAAAACATTTGCACTCCCCTGTATGCTTTCTACCACATTTCTCACATGGAGGTATTTCTCTCGGTTGGGTTTGAGCACTAACTTGCTGTAATGGTTGTGGTTGTGGTAAAGTCTCCTCAAAACGGGTTTTCTTAGACGCAACAGATGGTGAAGTGGTGTGTTCTACTTTTCTCTTACTCACAGATTCAGCAACTCTAGCTTGTAAATCCTTTTCACGCACTAATGCTCTATTCAAGATTTTAGCAATGGTATTATAAACAAGTGGGTCAATGGATTCACGAATTTCAAGGTTAAGATGACAATAGAAGTGGTCGGTCAACAACTTAGGATTGGAGGTGTATTCAGGACAGAACCTAGCTTTTTCATGAAATGCCTTAGAATACTCAGCAACTGACTTATTTCCATGCTCAATCGCTAAAAACTCTCCTTTTAACTTCTCTAATTCTGCAGGTGGTGAAAATTCCTCTCTAAATATCTCTTTAAATTTATCCCAGGTAAACCTCGAAGCTACCTCAGAACCATAAGTCTCTAACTGTGAATTCCACCACTCATGAGCATCTTTCTTAAGTTGATGAGCTGCAAATATCACTTTGGATTCATCCGGACACTTACACAACAAGAAGGTTTCCTCAAGTTCACTAATCCAACGATTACTAATAACTGGGTTTAATTCTCCACTAAACTCGGGTGGGTTACACGTAGCAAAACTCTTATATTCAAACTTCTCTTTCTCTTTATTCGTCTCTACATGAGTTGAGGAAGTACTAATATTTCTTAAAGGAGCTATATGTTGTCTTTCAAATTCACTAAACCTCTCAGTCAACATGTTTTCCATCCTAGTAATCATTATTGGGGTAAAAGCTTCTAAAGATTGTCCAACTATTCTCTTTACCATTACTTCTTCCTCATGAGTCAAATTTCGGTTCTCCTCTTGCGGGGAAGAACGTTCACTGATATTCTTATTAGCATCCATCTAACACAAAATCAATAATTCAATTAGTACTTTCAATCTTCACATAATATAAACAACAATTTAAACTGCATACACAATTTATCAAAACAATTCTCTCTGAATTATGTTTAAGTACTATGAATCACCCATGTACAATAGTATAATATTAATTTCGTTGGCCAGACGAAATCATATTAGACTTACCACACACTTCTATTCATTACTCTTAAACACAATCAATCATAACACAATAAATCTGATAATCATATAAAAACATAATCTTGCATTCATAATAGTTTAAGACTACGCAATCCTAAAGTGGATTACATAATTCTCTTAAACTATCGCTCTGATACCAACTTGAAACGCCCCGAACACGCAACCATTTTTTTTTTTTTTTTTTTTTTTATATAACACTAAAATACCATTTCAAATTTATCCTAATGATACATGTTTTTATAATAATGCTACAAAGGTCCCAAACTTAACAAACTAGAAAATCCCTGAAAAACAAGTGGTACCCGCCGGGTACCACCCTTGCCCGCCGGGTAAACGGGTGAACCCGCCGGGTGACCTAGGGAAACCGCCGGGTGAATTAACTTTTTGACAACAGAACTTTTCTTTCGTTTAAAGGCTCTAGTAGCCGCCGGGTTGGGGTTACAAGCCGCCGGCTTGATCATGTTTTGAAAAGTACCCGCCGGGCACAGGGGTTACCCGCCGGGTAGACCCCCTGCACAGCAGGTCCTGAACCTGTTTCACTTAATACCAAAACTCGAAATTCTAACGCGCATAACTTCAAAACGACAAATCATTAAAACATGAAATTTTGCAGGCACGTTCATATGATCAAAACGAAGACTTCCCTTTTTTACACTTTTCAAAATTTCACATTGACTCGGGATTTTGGCGAATGTCTCTTTTCGGCACTAAATTAACCATTTTGGTAAACACACTAAATTTAAAACCATGAATTCTGAGATTCTGAGCTTTTAACCATAAGTCATATATGTCAAAACAAAGTTGTGGAACTATACACCACACCATTAACCCTTCTCTAACCCGACATAGACCATAGGTGCATTTAACGACCCAAATGGACCCTTTTTGACCCGATGACCCTCAAAGACTGTTTTGACCCATCGACTAGTCAATTACAACCCATAATTGACTAATAGAATACTTGACTACATGTCAATACTCCATATCCACTGAAAACAAAATTTGACTATTGATTCACTCTATTTTTACAAAACAAATCCATGAACACTAATTTACTTCAAACACTTTCAAAACCATAATTTACATCATATACAATCGTTATTGACTTTTCAAGTCAAACCACATCAAAATTTCATAGGTCATGACTCACCATGACTAACTTTTGAAACATGTCTTAAAAGGGCGATTTACACAAGAGTTATCTAAACGACATAAAAGAGAAACTTGCCATACACTAACTTCATGCAATCCACGCTATCCCTTTATACCGCCTTCCCTTTACCTTGTCCACTTCCACCTAAAACATAAAACACTTAAACAATAAGCACTTTGCTTAGTGAGCATATAAGCAACTTAATCAAATAACACTTATCATGACTACATAAACACTATGCTAGTAAAACTAGCAACTCTATATCATAACTTCATAAACTTCATATCACTAACTTATGATTGTACCCACCTCTAGCTCGGAAGCTATCCGGTAACATGTACAATCACAATTCATATCACTATAATCATATGCAAGTAATACACTAATTCTTTACTTGATTGTACCCACCTCTAGCTCGAAAGCTATCCGGTAACATGTACAATCAATTCGTATCTTTAACAATTCATAAATAAATTTAAACAATTAAAACACAATTAACTTCAAATGATCATATGCTCCTCATACTCAAAAGTAATCCGGACACATATTACCGTTTACTTGATCAAATCCTTATATCACTCACCTTTTCTCTTGAATGTTGAACACAAATATGATCACAACGATTTATCCAACTCTTTAGCACCTAACATAACACATAATTATACATTTAAGTTTAATGAAATCAAGGCACTAAACCATTAACCACATATGAATCCTCCCCCACTTTGATTAACCTAAATGATTCACTAACACTTTCACTCAAATCATGTTCTAACATAGTTCTCATACTTTAATTACATCATAGGCTATACTTTCAACCACTTAACACAAATTCACACATAATTAACCAAAACCCCATTTTTTTTGCTCAAGAACACCCATAATCAATTAATCATATTTATCACTTTTAACTTGTTATTGGAGTATCACTAAGCTTATAATCACTAACAAACAACATTTCTAATCATTATAAACCCTAATTTCGTATTAAAACTCTCTAATTTACAAAACCCCATAGAAATCCACTAAAACCCCAAATTAGGTCAAGAAATCTTAAGAGAATCAACTTACAGTGGTTAGGAATGAAGAAGAGATGATTACTTGAAGATTACTAGCTTACAATTGAAGATTTGATCAAGTTTGAAGATTGGTAAATGTTTCCTGCGATTTTCTCAACTCCCTTGAAGTCACTGGAATAGTTTGGAACTAAGGAGAATAAACATATATATCCCACGACATTTATCTGCTTATTATTTTAATTTCTATTGTTTTACAGTCTGGAACTGATAATTCGTTTTACATTTTTCACTATATCTTAATATTTACCCAATATTACTTCGTAATAAAATTATATTCACGTACGATATCAAATTCCTGATAAAATTGGGGTGTTACAAATATGTTATTATTTCCCTTTGTAAATTATACCAGTTGCACACATATATCAAATGGAAAAAGAGGACAGATTCTGGCAAAACGATAGTCACGTCGTGATTAGCATCATCTCGTGTCACTATAAACTCAGGCTTCTAACCACAAAGAACTAGCTAGCTAGCATCAATACAATCTTTAAATTTCCTAATTTCATGTTGAACCTTTGCCCCCAATCGATTCATTACATAACAATTTTCTAGGTTAAAAAGAATAGAATACTTACAATTTGATAATGAAGAAGATGAAGGTGGAAGATTAAAAATCTGAGCTTTATTGATTCTCGTTCCTGGTTGAATCGCAAAACACAGGGACAATTCGTGCGTTTCTCTTTTATTTCATTATGTCTGTGATTTTGGGTCTAGAATAAATGAGAAGGGAGAAATATATCTACCCGTATATTGTTTTATTATTCTTGCATATTCAATAGTTTAGAACAACTATTAATTGATTTATCACAATAATACTTTTCGATTTTGGGTATTACACTTCAAATATTACTTCATCCGTCCTACTTTTATTGTCTACTTTTGATTTTTGAAATATTTTTTTTTGACAATTTTGATCTTGAATATTTTTGTTTGTGTTTTATAATATTTGACGTAAATTATACCCATGAAAATACATTCAAAACCCAAACCATTCATATATTTTGCATCAGATATTATATAACACAAACAAAAACTTTTAAGGTTAAAGTTATCAAAGAAATACTTCAAAAGTAAAAAATGAACAATAAAACTGGGACGGATGGAGTATATATTTGTTACTATGTAAGAAATTATACATTGAGTCATGGATGTCTATTTGAGTTGTTAGATAAGAATGGATAATATTATTACCTGTTTTTGAATGCAATGTGAGAATAAACATTAGTGGACTATACAACATAATACTTAATATTTTGGTTTTCATTTGAATTTGCTAGAAAACTCTAATCTAATATAATATATATATATATATATATATATATATATATATATATATATATATAATCCATCCATGACCGTACTAGGATAAAATGAGTAAGAGTAGATATAGTCATATAGTGAAATTTTAAATCTGAACATGTATTTTATTGACCCAAGTAAAAGAAAAATCTCATATGAATATTGCCTACCCTTTAATAGATTTCTAAATCCGCCACTGGAATGTAGAAGCCAAACAACTTATTTCACGTCTAATCTAACATATATGACAATAAATAACATTTTTTAACTTGATGGAAATAATATATTTGATTGGATAAGTAAAGGGTTAAAGCCGCAAATCGTCCTTGTATATAACATAATCATCATGATTCTTATTTGATAATATTAGTATTGTTTTACGTGGCATTACCGTATTATGTCACGTAATACATATTATCAAGGTCGACACATAATTTAATTTGCACTAAAAGTGTTAATTTTAGACTAATTGGTTAATTTTGGGTCAATTTTGTTAATTTTTAGTAGGGGATGGATTTGTTGGGTCTCCTCCCCATTTTTTTGGTTGGGTCTAAATGTGTTTTTCACTATAATATCTATTTGTATAACAATAAACCAACGGGTTTAGACAGGTATAGCGGGTAATTTTTTTTACATTGTTTCATTTTTTTTTTCATTTTCACTCAAATTTAAAAAAATAAAAATTTGGTTAACCCGATGACCCGACCCGAGACTCATTTGACCCGGACTCGTTTACACTCATCCTTCTAAATGACTCATCTACAAATGGACCCATCTAGACCCAAACCTAGCTAGACCCGTAACCCGACCCGAGCACCTCTAATTTGTACATTGGGATACTATGTAATTATCCAAAAGTTGGGTACCCAAGAAATTCACCATTTTTAATTTGTATTAATATAAGTTTTTAACTTTAATTAATAAGCTTTATAAAGTAAGATGCTTGCTCTGTATATTGCTGTACGTATGTTGCTGTATACATAAAAATAATTATTGATTTACAATCCATCCATGTTATAATATTATAAATGATCATCGATCATTATCATGATATATACATATGTTCTCAAACATATATCTAATCTAATAACCATTATTTTTGCTTTCCAGATGCTTTCCCTCCCCAAATTACAACTATTCCCTCCCTTAATTTCAATAATGCCTCCAACAATTTCACCATTAATTCCTCCTTTTCTGTTACTAAAAATCCTCAAGGATATTCCCAAAATCAAAACCCTATCAACCTCTCATTCAATAACTCCCACGCTGCAGCAGTTCCAGATCGTGTAAGACACAGATTCAGGTATCAAATTTTTTTTTCTGTTCATCAAAAAATTATAAGGTCTGTTTTTTCATGAAAGGATTTAGGGCATGTTTGGTACGATGGAATGAAATGGTGAGAAACGGAATGCCCTGCATCCTCTGGTGCTACCGATTGATCTAGATTTTCGATCGAATCTAGAACATCGTATTCTTCTATGTTTCTCTTGTTGGCCAAAACACTTGAATTTTTGGTGGTTACTGAATCAGAAGCTGTTGCTTCTCCTTGATTTTCAATCGAGATACAAAACCCCTGGTTTGATTTATTTGATTTCAATTTATAAGATAAAAATCCCTTTAATGAACACGTGATTGATCTGCAATATGCTACGGGGTAGAAATAAAGTAGATGCATTCATCATCATTATATCCTTTGTAGAATAGATTTGTGGGTAAATTTTGGGGGTTTAATGTTTTTATTTACGATGACCTCACTATATAGTATATACTCACTGCTGCTTTAGACTACATGTTCTCCTGGAAATCACGTTTTTCAGATGATAACAAACAGTCACTTATGCTTATGTGGTTTATATTATTGATAGAGAAATGGAGAATGCGAGTGGACATGTGAAGTTCCAAAATTATTACAGTCGTGTGCATGTACAGTTGAGTGGTACTTGTAAGATGTGGAGATCAGATGTAACATCTGAAGTAGTTGTAGTTTTTTTGTTTTGGTTGGCGAATTTTTGAGTTCTTTTAGGGAGGTTTAGTTTTCTATCTTTTAGTTGCAGCTCATATGTGCGTGTGTTGGCTGTTTTTGATTCCTCTCTTATAGTTGTCTGTGTGTATGTCCTTCGAAGTTATTGCTTTTAATTTGGTGGTGTTGGCTGCTGTGTTTATGATTCTTGTATCCCAAATTCCATTTGTTTTTTAGTTATATTACTTTTTAGTACAGTGCTAATGGGAAGTCAAAGCAAACAAGATCAAGCTTCACAAAGACAATTGACTGATTACGAGAAGGATAGGTTGTTGAGAATTAAAGAGAACAAAGAAAGGTTACGGGAACTAGGGATTGAAAACATTTCTGAGTCTCTCACAAGTCTAGCACAAAGTAACAAAATAAATAAAAGGAAAGACAAACCATCAGTTACCAACGAGAAGGATGTCGAGTACATGTCTGATCATGGTGGTGATAGTGAGCGCTACTACCATGAAGGAATTGATATAGGTGTCGCAGCACCTGCAAAGGTACCAAGATTAGCAATTTTATTTAATATTTTAGTCTATATAGGTTATTCTTTGATGAGATTTTACTTTCTTACAGAAACAATGTCCTCAGTATATTGCACCCATGTCTATGACTAAATATGCCAATTTAGCAAAAAGCAAACGGGTGATGGCTCCAAATGTCTCTTCTACATTATCAGTTAAGGAATCTTTCACCCGAAATGTTCAATGTGCTGATTCGAGTGCATTAAATAAGTCTAAACCACAACAGTGCGAGGAAGGTCGTAAGAGAAATGAACTACTGGTTGGCAAATCTGTAGCAACTGAAAAACAATCAACCAAAACAATGACTATGGCTGATTTGATCAAAAAGAAAAAGTTAGCAAAGAAAACAGAGGAATTCAAAAAGAAGTTTACAAAGCCTAGTTCAAGTAGAACAAGGAGAAAATTATTTCTTGTTGATGAAAATAGTGATGAGGATGATAACTCACAACTTCAAGGTAAATATTTATTGGTCTCAGACTTTTATATATGTTATTTGTAACAACGTCCACTTTGAAAAATCATTATTTATAGTTACTCTCGTTTGATTATATATAGAGATGAACGAAGAGCAACATTGTGTTGAAGATGAAGACAGATATGAGATGATATTTAAGAATATTCAAAATGGAATTGAAGCTAATGACGTGAGATGTCAAGGTATATATGGGTCTGGATTGTTTTTGGATTTGAATGGTTTTGCTACTTTTTGTTAAGCTGCAATTTGCTACTTTATGTTTTTGGATTTGAATGATTTGAATGGTTTTGCTACTTTCTATCTTTCAACACCATTATTGAATTTTTGTGGTTACAGATGTGGATGAAGTTGATAGAGAGCAAGATGATTCTGAGTACGAAGATGAAGATACAGACCATGAGATAGTTGATAATGAATTGGATAATGGTGCTGAATATGAAGATGAAGATACAGATCATATGATAGTTGATAAAGAGTTGGTTAATGAGGCTGAGGAACTTGTGGAAAACCGATGTGAAGACCCTAGATCAGCAAAAGAAACAGGTTAAGTATACTACACCATTTTTTGTGATTTTTACAGTACCATAATGATTAATGTTAAAATTTGGCACAAAATCAATGTGTTTGGATATCTTTTACAATATTTATTTTATATATGTTTACATTATGTTTGAATAACATTTAGAGAAGAACATACATCGACTTTATAATTATAATTAGTGTTTAACTATTGTAGGCGCGGGGAATGTACAACGAAGAGTAAGGGGTCCCACTCACATGAATAAAATATGGGGTGCTACAGAGATCAAAAAGGTTCAATTTAATGAATATGGGCAGCCAGTGGACAAGAAAAGAACTAGTCAGTTGACCCATTTCATGGGATCTGTTGTTAGGGGTGGAAAATACTGTCCAATTTACTTACCTTGGCACAAAGTGAGTGATACTAAGAAACAAAAGCTGATAGAACTCTTACAGGTACTTTAAAAATTAAATTTATATTGAGACACCTAAACTATTAGTTTACTCATTTAACTCGACTTATTACTTTTTCAGACAAAGTTTGATATTCCTTCAAGTTCTTATGACTGGATCTTAGCATCATTTGCAAAGAAAGTGAGAAATTGGAGAGCAACACTGAAACAGTACCATGACCCATCTTTGCCTCTAAAGCAACAAATAAAGTCTAGGCCGGAACGAGTTCATAAAAGTCATTGGAAGAGACTTGTTCAGTATTGGAATGAAGAGGCGTCTAAGGTATTAACTATTTTGTTTCTTTTGAGATTCGTAAGGTATAAAACAATAATTTCACTTGTAATAAAATTTCTCTTTAATTTATCTTTTTCACTTTTCCACTTTTCCACAATAGAAACTCAGTGAGAAAAATAAGGAAAATAGGGCCAAAAAGAAGATGATTCAAGTTACTGGTAAAAAAAGTTATGCGAGAGTCCGTGAAGAGTTGAAGGTATATTTATATTATAGTGTTACTATTATTTGTATGTTTATAAATTGTTTGTATGTAACATTCAATGTATATATTTTTTAATACAAACTCTGTTCAAACAGGCTTCTTTGGGATGTGAACCAACTAGAATGGAGATGTTTCGTGCGTGTTTCTCTAAAGATGGTACTACAAAGAACAAAAAAGCTGCGAAGGCAATGGTATGTACTATACATGTTTCTGCCACATATCTCATTTTCTGATCATATATATGGTTTTTTCGAGAGCATCTATATTGTTTCCATAAACACATCATTGACCACATTTACATATATCCATTGCATAACTGAAATATATATATATATATATATAGCATTTGTAAGTCAATGTAACTATGCAAATTGATTCTACTTCTTTTATAATGTTTTTAATCTAGAAAAAGATGGAAAGGTACAAGTCAAAGCTTCCAAAGGGTTCAATTGATAAGCCAGGGCCAGAAGACACGTTCTCCAAAGTTATAACCAATGATCAAAATGGTCTTGCCCGTTTGTTTGGGCTAGGTGTTCGTGCTAGCGATGTTTGGGGTGTGATTCCTAGTCGTTCAGCTTGTCGTAGAGAAAATGTTGAATTAAAGATTCGAAACGAACAACTGGAAGCAACAGTGACTCAATTAAAACACAAGGGATCAGAAAGGGAAGGATCGAGCGAACATGGCATTAATGACTCACGTGTCCCTTTACGGGTATGTGTTTTATTTACATTACTTTTTATTTATGTGTTCCATTTTACTGATGTATACATGTTTATTTGAATATGATTGACATATTGGTTAATAATACAATTTACAGGTTGGAGCAGAGGTTTACATTCGAAATATTTTTAAATCTAGTGAGATTGTAGCGAAAGGTAGGATTAAGAGCTTGGATCCGAATGAGTATGTTGGTGGTGCAGAGATTGGACCGGATTGGTGTGAGGTATATATACAAACCCCTATCATTAGATCTGCACGTTTGGTGAGGCCATACGAATTACTTGTCACAATTGAAGATGCTGTTGGAGCAACTACCGCGTGGCCTTGTCCATCTGTGTCGGTATGTTGAACTTATATACCTTTCATTTATCTACTTATTTTTTTGCATGAATTTGGTTACAATAATCTTATACAGCATCAATATTACACCAACGGTGTAAATATGGAACTATTTTGAAACAGTCAATTTGAAACACTAACACCACACAAGGATAAGCTATAGTGTCCCAAGCTATGTTGTTGATCTACCCCATTTCTTGCCACATCCCCCGGATCATTAGTCCATCTCACCCATTTTCATTTATCTGCCCATCTTGTTCTCATCTACTTATCCACGGGTCTGGTCTTGAAATAAACCCAAAGTTTATACTTATGTACATGTTGTATTTTTTGTAGGTTATGCGTGAGGAAGATGCGTGATGAAGATGTGCGAGGGAGATGCGTGATGAAGATGTGTGATGACTTAAAACTGTGTTATTTATTTTGGTTTAATTTTTATTTGCTTGATACTCTTGGTTTATCATGTAATCGTTATCATGAGGTCTTTATTTCAGACGAAGTTATTACTATGTTATGTTAAACTCTTTTATTATGAAATGACTTCTTTGAATCATAATTTGATTCTATTGTTTTAGTATCTATTGAATGATCTATGGGCTCATACAATTTAAATAGTAATCATTATTTGTGTTAATTTTGGATAATATATCGTACAATATATGTAATATTGAATTGGAAACAATTCTTGGGACGCTATTGAGTTTTTAGGACGTTTGTCAGTGTCCCAAAATATTATTTCAAGCACACGTGTATTAGTCAATAAAACATAAAAAAGTGTCCTATTATATTGTTAGGACGTTTCTACGTGTCTCAAAGACAAAAGTCGGCACACGTGTATTAGAATTTAGAACATCAAAAAGTGTCCTATTAGATTTTTTAGGACGTTTGTGGGTGTGTCAAAAGATTATAGTAGACACCTGTATTACAACTTAGAACATCAAAAAGCGTCCTATTTTAAGCTTGTTAGGACGCCATATGTGTTGCATTAGACATTTCAGAAGACCCATATAAAAGTGTCCCATAATCTATATTAGGACGCCTAACTTATTACGACGCCTTTTTATGGGACGCCTAAATGATTGGTCCTATCAGATAAAAAGTCCTATAAAGTAGTCTTTAAGGACACTAACGAGTGTCCTATAATGCTAGATTTGTTGTAGTGACACGTAGGAATTGGGGTAAAATAACATACAAAAATACTACTTTTACACACTTATCATTAACCGTCACTTTCTAATATTACTTGGTCTTTTTTGTATATGTTATCTTGAAATAGGTGAAAGGCAGGTTAGGTAACGGGTTGATTTAAAAATAGGTTAGATTCATGGATGGGCCAAAATGGCACATGTCGGGTTCGTATGGTTACTCCATTTTTTGATTTTAGAATTTCTTTAGACTTAAATACCATAATATATATATGTTAGAAGGTTGTATAAATATGAGTATATTTCGGGCTTCATCTGAACCATTTGACTAGAGGTGGCAATTGTGATCCATTTGACTATAGGTGACAATCCAACTATGGTGCCTCGAGATTTTAAGACCCCAAATCTTCTAAGAATTGAAATTGGATTGTAGAGGTTTGTTACTCTTTATCATTCCTTTTGCGGGTCTAATGTATTCCCATTGATATATCCAAAAACTACAAATGTAACTGTACCTTTTTGTAGATGTGTTGATTTTATAAGGTTCACAGTTAGTTTCACTTGAAACTACAATTTTAGCTTTCTAAAAGTTTAGATATTGAAATACTTACAGAGTTACATTCTTACATTTGAGATGTTTACAAACAGATATAATTTATCATCTTATTGATAGGAATATACTTTATAATATACAGTGTCGGCTTTGGAGGGAAAGCTCAAGACTCTGATGTAAGGTTGCTGCCAGGGAGGATGTTGTTCTTAATTTGTTTTACTTTGTTTCTTTTGAACATTGTATTTGTTTGTTAACTCTCTAGTTATATCTTTTGTTTGGAAAATTAAAAAATTGCATGGCCTGAGAGCAGGAAGTGGCCCAATATCAAAGGTTGGAGACATTGTACTGATATGCCAACCATTTTGTACTCCGTCACTTATGTCTTTATGTAAACCATCTTAACGTATCAACAGAACTCAAATAGTAGAAAGAAACGAAAGTTCTGATGTAGTGAATGCTTCTAGGTTGATTGGGATGGTTACAATATTGGAAGGTGATTCATTTGAGATATTATACTTTTCATTGTCAAGATGCATATAAGTTTCGCTCAATTGCTGACTGATTACGGCCCCTTTGATGAATGGTAAGCGCTTTGACTGGCTACCTATAATATAAAGATCCTTCACTGCACACTTTAGATATTTGTTTTCATCCGATCAAAGACAGCGAGGCGCCTCTAATCTAAAGGCCAAAGAGTGCTCTTTGCACTTGTACGCATCCTTACTCATAGTATAATGCAAGTTAGGTTTGGGTATAGCAAGACTTGAACCTATGACCATTAGGTTAAAAACCCAATGCTTTACAAACTGAGCTATACACCCCAAAAAAGATGTAGTAATAAATAAGGATTGGTGCGGAAAATAAAAGAGGGTGGCCCCTCTTCATCATATTAAAGGGGCGCGGCTTTGTATGAGGCTCGTACTACAGAGCAAGCGAAGAAAATGTAAGGGTGCACGCTAGCACTCCTGCAAGAAAACGACCTAGCTAATGCGCCCTTATTGAAAAGTCAAGGGTATTGAATGATCGATATGAGAAAGAAGCACTCAAGCATTGGAAGAAAGCCGGCCTTACTCAACAAGAACCTTTTTCTTAGCTTAGTAAAGTTGCTTGTTTCCACTCATTGAACATTCTATCTACAAAAAAAGGTCAAGGGGGAGGGGGTACTAAAATGGCTCTCACTGACACCATCTACGAGAAGGTGAGGTCGTCTTTATTTCGCCATATGGTTCGCCTTAAAGCCTTAAAGAAGGGGAGGATCAGTTATCTATGTAATTACGGTCTTGGTTGGCCGGGGCGAGCACTCTCTTTTCTTTGTAAAATTCCTCCTTACCGAACAAGGCTGACTTCTTACCAACCCGCGAAGGGTTGTGAGGTTGGACCAGGCATGAAGAATGAATCTATATCTGTGTACGGAAGGGCTGGTTCTGATTCGACCAAGGTAGAATGCCTGGTCAAAGGTCCAGTACACAGTAGGTAGCAGGCGTGTTCGTTTTGGACCCCGAGCGAGAACGATAAATAGGCGATGCTCCATCCTTGCTGCTACGTACGTTGACCTTGACTTGACAGATTCATCCAATTGAACCCAAACTCAAAGGAGGACCACAAGCTCGGGGCTCGACGAAAGAGAAAGTCTCGGCATTAATAAAATGGGGTTATCTGTGAAAGAAAGAGCCCGACATTCATTTTTTCATGAATCTTCATAGCTGAATCTACTAAAAGAGGGACCAACTCATCGTTGTGATTAGGGGACACATCTGATCGTTCACCTATAATGTGACACGTTCCCTCCCAGTTTGATCAACGGGATCAGACGGCTAGAGAGCGGGGCTATTCTTCTTCCAAGGAGACGAAGTAGTCTCTTGTACTGACTGAGCCATCAGTTCGGAAGTCTTCGTCAACATGTTACGAAGCTCCTGTCTGGCGGTCAACTTGATGCGGGAGAGGCATGAGTGCAGTTCAATCTTGTGGTGTATTCCTTTGTAGTGAGTGGGCCTCTTTCTCGTTGATCGGTTCGCCTCCGCTCTATTAATTGGTCTCCATTCCTACGGCAGTTTTGTCAATGAACCTGTGGATAAGTAGGCCTTTTTTGCAGACCGATCTTCTACCGAGTTCCTTCCTTCGTAGTCAAATTTGATGATACGCTTTGGCAATGTTACCTACCAAATAAAAGGCCTGCTAGGTGATCGAAATCGCTCAAGTCAGCAAGGACTCACTCACCTAGTCCTTATCTAATACTTTCTTCTATCTTAAGAATTAAAAAGGCGACCCACCGCGCTGGGCTATGAGATATGATACTTTGAAGGACTTAGCTTTATTCTTGCGGAACTATTTTTATTTTCTTTTCTGCTTTTTCTTCTTTTCTATTTTCTTTTTCTTCTTCAGAACTTCTTTGCCAGAGAATTTCCAAGGATATTTTTCTTTTGATTCTTTCAGAAATCCCTTATCTTGAACATTTCGAGTCTTTTCACGGTGCCAATTTTACGCACCAAGGATTCTCGAAAGAGATGACTTTTGGAGAAAATGAAAGGGTAGGATAAGTGAAGCGGATATTCTAAAAGATGTTTTCCATAACCTCAGAAATTCTAAGATAAGTTCGGGGATATTTTGGGAAGTAGGGTTAAAATATGGGGGTTTAATGAATCGAAAGGTTTAGGCTCAACAGGGTTTACTAGGCGGATCATCGATACTAAAAATGAGTATCGGAAGGGTTTTGGGCTTCAAAAGATATGTGAAAAGGGGTTAAATCCTAGGGAATGTCAAGGTCATCTAATTGCACCTATACCGCGTACGGTACACACCAATGTAGTTTCGAAGCGTATGTCAAGAGCAAGTTCTAATTCAGAGATACATGCATCGGCACACACAAGAAATGAATAGTGAAGCATTAAAGATGAATTCTTTTAGGCTCAAGATACCTCACTGCAAATAGGATTGTATGTGCTTTGTCATGCTTCCTATTAGATTATCATTTCTTGCTTAAGAAATTTCTACCTTATTTTCCCTAGATTCTGAAATATCTTACTCATATTTGAAGATAGCTCCTCTCAAAAGATATCATGACTCAAAATAGTAGAGTTAATCGAGAGATTAGGCTCGTACTTTTTAGATTTTCTTGAAAAATTTTGAAAAAAAAATGAGGAACATTTTCTGAGTTTACTATTTCGGACATTCAAGATCATAAAAACTAACCAAGGTATTCTATACCTGCTATCCCACACTTAGAGGAACATTGTCCCTAATATTCTCTTGAATTGAGATTTACTGAAAGTATAATCCCACACTTAGAGTTTGAACATAAGAAAATGTTTCTCAAGTGTTTGTTTTGGGCTGGAATCCCACACTTAGTGATAAGCTTAGGATAGAGTATAGACTACTTAACAAACTTAACAAAGCAAATAATATACTGAATCATAAACAAAAGAGGGTAAAGGGTTAAGACACTCCCCAGATAGCGAGCTGCACTGAAGCTGAGAGTCTGAATTTGCTGAAAAGAGATGTTGCCAAGATCCTTTTCTGCATCCATGAAGATCGGCTCGGCTTCAAGCATCTTGCTATTGGTTTATTCATCCATCATTCTCTTGTGAATTAATCTCGTAAGTGTGAACACATTGGACGTACCATTTTTACAAACTCGGTTTTTATTGCAAATGGAAAGAGAAATCACTGTCTCAGAAATTTGAAAAGATGTTTTCTATTACGAATCAGATTTATAAAACATGTGTTTTTAAACGAGTTCGAGCATAATGCATAGAAGTAGTATGCAAGTACCTCAAATGCTCGAAACACATGAATTATCAGTTTTCAAAGTGATTTCCCTATTTTCTAAGACCAGTTATTTATTTGCAAATGAGTTGTAATTCCGGAGAAGTTTTCATAAAGTATTTTAGGTACGCTCAAGTGTGAAGGATAGTCAGAGATTTTCTTCACTTGTTGACACTTTCTCTCAACACGTCTTATTCCACGGGTTGCCTCCCGAGCAGCGCTGCTTTTATAGTCGAGAGCTTGACTTCCAAAAGGATAGAAAATAATATGAAGTGATGTCATCCTCCGGACACAAGTAGAGCTTCATTTTTTGTGTCTAGAAGTGTTATCTCCTCTCCCCTGCAAAGCAATGCTCCAAAGATTTTCAAATTTAATGAAATGTGAGCTCCCCTTGTTGTCTTCCCATTATACTCAAAGATTCCTTTATCCATAGGCGTCGGTTCCTGTTTGGTAGGCATTTGTACAAGTAGAACAAGCAAATGTGATCTAACAAACAAGTGATTATCTTCCAAATCATAGACTCACTAGTTTGCAAATAACCTATCAAAGTGAGTACTTTGTAGATGAAACAAATCAGTGTATGACTTGGAATCAAATCTCACACCAAAAGTGTTAGTTGCCTATAATTTCACCGTAGCACAAACAATAGATATGGAAATACTAGCATGAGTAGTTTAAATCAGGCAACCAAGTATAAAGATTTCCAAAGCACACATTTTTAAACGAGTTCGAGCATAATACACACATTGACATACAAATCAGGTTACCAGATAATTCAGTTAAAGATCTTTTATGTATGTTCACAGAAACATATGTAAGTACCTCCAATGCTCGAAATATGTGAATGGGTGTATAAGATTACTAAGGTTCCTAATTCTCATTCTAGTAGGATTCCATATTTGTGAGTGAAGGGACATTAAGAACTTGAGATTTTAGATAATGGTTAAAAATAGATGTTGCAATAAAGTTCAAACAAACGGGAGTAAGAAGTTTTAAGGTATTGACAAAAATTTGACTTTTGATGAAGTAATTTCGCAAACCATCCTTTTTGTTCATAAAAATTAAGAAAACCTGGAACATTAATCTTAGGGTTTCATTCTCTATTTATTGGGTTATCATATTACTCAACTACTATTATAACTACTACTATTACCAAAGCTACGTTAGACACGGGTTGCCTCCCGAGAAGCGCTTGTTTTTGTTCGAGTCTCTAGCTTGACTCTAGCACTATATGTCAGGCAATCCTAGAGGCTTCCTTGCATCCATCAGTAGACACAAGGGGTAATATTGGTACATACCTAAGAGTTTAAGGCAAGTCAAGGTTAGGGTATGTCCAATATAAGGAGATGGTTCAAAGTGAGGGAATGGTTTTACCGGATGTATAACAAATCTCTCAACTTCTAATACCTCCTTAGGTAGGATTGTCGGAATGGGTTGGTCAAAGGAATCCTTACTACTCCAGGACGTATATGTCATTATGTGGTGGAGAGAAGGTTTGTAGGGAAACCATGACGCAGAACCCGCCTTACTTCCTATGGTCTTTGGGTCAATGAGAATGTTGTACTCTGGGCATGGAGGTGGGACAGTATCCGTTATTGTCTCCAATCTTGTAATAACATTCTCATCGACTACTTGGGTAATGGATTCTATGGCAATAGAAGGTTCAACTAGATCAGTGGGTGATTCATTCAGAAAGATATGTGGGATTTCATCAACCACAAGTTGTTATGGGATGTTGTCAACCACGTCGGTTTGGATTGGAATGAGATCACTCCCAGAGTTGGTGCGCATTCCTCTGGTCCTTCTGAAGCTGAGTCTTCCGTATAAATCTCCACTTCTGGGTTCTCCATTTCTATCTCTTCGTCTACCTCATCATACTCGTCACTCCGGCCGGAAGTTTCAAGTGGCATTGGTTCGGAAAGTTCCTCTAGAATGAACTCCTCGTTGGTCTCGGACGTAGATAGGTTAAGAACGGGTGGAAGTGAGGATTTGAAGGAGTTTTGCAACCAGACTCATGAGAATGAAAGTCCATGTCAGGTGATGTAGATGTGGTGTGTGGGTGCCTCTCATCTTCCTGTAGCCTATAGTCGGTTGTAACTTGATCCTTAATTCCTTTACTTCTCACTTGGACTAGTGTTTCAATTTTAGACATCTTATCAGTACATCTTCTAAGCATGTCGTCTTGTTCTTTAAGTAATTGTTCAAGTGGGTCGTGAGAGGGTGAAAGAGTAGCATTGCTGCTAAGATAAGCTATGGGCGTATCTCTCAAGTCAGAACTTTTATACGGTTGTGGTTCGTGTACCGGGTAAGATGAGTGTGGGTAGACATTGAATGGGTCAGGATAGTAAGGTTGGTTTTGATGTTGTTGGACAGCATAAGGGTCATATTGGTATTGTGATTGAAGATCTAAATACCCTATATTATTCAGATAAGTCATACTATACCCTTGACATTCATTATCTACGTGGGCATCACTCATACATCTATCTTGGTTTGAATTAATGAGACTTTCCAATTGATCACTTAGTTGTTGTACAGTTACCATTGCCAAGTTATCAGTAAAGACAACACAAGAATAAGGTTTTAGAATTAAAGTTGTAGTATGAAGGTAAGTTATTCTAAGCTACGCTAATTTAATCTAACCTAACTACGCTAATCTACGGGTAGAAAGTAACTTCAGACAGGGATGGTGAATCCAAATCCAAAAGGATCGCTTAAAAACTAAATTTGTCTAAACAGGCTCTGAATCGTACTACCGTCCCCGGCAGCGGCGCCAAAAACTTGACGCGCGTCCAACGGTCGAATCAGGAATCTCTTCCCGTCGTTGCAGACCTTTCCGCTGGGCACGGCGTCAGTGAGTAGTTTTAAATTTATATTTTGTCGGGGGAGCCTAATCCTCCGTACTATCTACTGGTACTTGGTATGAATACCTGATACTAGTATATGGTAAGGATGATCCAGGGTCGTTCCTCACAACGGCAGAATTGAAACAGAGCTCGTTCAAATAACTTAGTGATCAAGCTAGGGTTTAGATAGTTGGATAGGTATTTGATTTGATTTTTATCTAATTAAAACTACTAAAACGAATAAAACATAAAAGTAAAAGGAAGCTAGCACATATGTAACACTTAAACATAACAAAGACGTGGTTCACCATGATTTAGGATAGCATATAGTTAGGATGATGTTTATTGGGGACACAGTCGGTTAACAGACAGATAAACTTAGTTGTAAACACTAGGACCCTACTTATTTAGTTCCGGATCTAAATACGTATGTCACTGAGTACCTAGGCTATCATGAACCCTGATCAGATCAGACTGTTTTCAAACCCCCCTGAACTTTTGCTTGAATAAGACAAAGTCACCCTTGATTTATCTAGGGAGCAGGCATAAGGCAACAGGCCGCAATTGTATTTACTGACCTTTCTTAACCCCTAAGTCTATTTGTTATTATCTAACTGTGTACTGGTTGTTAACTGTTGTTATTCTAAACTATCGGTATTGTAGAGTTAAGCAATGTTTATGGAGCATTAAGCCCTCTTAACAGAACTCTGTATTCATTCATTGAAGCATATATTCTACCGTCATAAACATAGACCCTCCTTTATATTCAGGCGTTCATCCCTAGGAATACTCACGGTGTACAGGGCAATTAGGCATTTCCAAAGTGTTCCTGATCCTAGATGTACTAACGGTGTACCGGGCATTTAAGCATTTCCACAGCTTTCCAGATCTTAGGTGTAATAACGGTGTACAGGGCAACGAGCATTTCCACAGTTTTAATTCCTAGACCCGAGTTCTAGAAGGGTCACTTCTAGGTATTCCACGATGAAACAGTCCTACGGCATTTCCTTAGCTTCCACGTATTTGACGCTATACGAAGTACTGTGCCGTTTTACAGAAAGTTCATAGCTTCCTACTGTAACTGGAGATAACTGTATCTACGTAGTATTAGGGTTTGCAAAGTCCTATCCTAAGGGCAACCGTCACGTGAAAGTCTGGAAAGGGTGATGAGACACTAGATCTATATTCAGGATAAGCTTAGACAGATAACAAAGTATAACAACTCCCAGTTATATAATGATCGGGAACATTATTCCACAACGGATTGTGCCCACGACTTTCATAGCTTCCATGTTCCGTACTCCACACATTAGTGATGTTTCCGGCGCTATACAAATGAAAGCCGTATAACGTTACCTCCGTTGTTTCATAATGTTGTTATCCCAATACCATATATTTGAAGTAACATCATCACTACTATTTAAATCATGACAAACATACAAGCACACTACTCACAATGCATAACAATAAACATTTCTAATATTAATAAATCACATACATCAAACAGGAACAATATGACAAATTAATAATAGAAAGGATAAATGATACCGATACGAATTGCGAGCAGAATAACAACTTGTATTTCTTCATTAAAATCCAAGCATTACATAAGCTAGCCTCTACTAATTAACTACATAAGTAATCTCTCTCTAGTTCTCCTCTAACTCCTAAGAGTAGTGCTAGAGAGAGAAACTAGAGAGAGGAACTAACTACAAGAATAATTCTCCTCTAACTCCTAAGAGTAGTGCTAGAGAGAGAATGTGTGAGAGAGAAAGTGAGAAATGAGAAATGAGAATGGTGTGAATGAAATGGTGGATGAGGCCATCTATTTATAGGTGAAGATCAACTTGGAGCCAAAGCAATTGTCTTGGAGCCAAAGGAGAAAGCCATGGAGCCAATACTTGGAGCCAAAGTTGAAGCCAAACTTGGAGCCAAAGAAATAATGCTTGGAGCCAAAGGAGAAATACGTATAAACATCAAAACGCATCGTACAAGCGAACCAAGCATGAATGGGGATGACCGGATGGACCCAAGCCTTGCCAAAACAGCATATGGGGTTAGAAGGGCCGTATATGGCCTTAAAAGGCCGTATACAGTCATGTGGGGCCGTATATGGCTTGCCAAGGCCGTATACGGGGTGTTTCGGCTTTCCTTCGTTGCTTAAAACGCCCGTATCTCCTTCGTTACATGTCCGTTTGACGCGATTCTTGCACTCACGGTTTCGTAATTCCATTACGCTTCTAATGGTACCAATTTTACAGAAATTGGATGAGTGTAGCTCAAGCATGTTTGGAATGACGTTTAACGATCTGTAGAAGCCGTATCTCTTTCGTTCTTCACCCAATTTGCATGATTCTTGATTCTCCCGTCTCGTTTTAACCTATTGCAACATATCATAAGGTTAGAATGTGCTTATCATAAGGTAAATGAGGGTGTGAGAATTGGTTGTTGTTTATTCGCTCTGTTTTACTCGTTATTTGGACGTTTTTAGTGGTTTTTGTAGCAACGCCTATATTTGGAACACTTTAGTGAATTTTAGTAAATAATGATTGTTTTGGAATGTTTTCACTAAAGATGTGTCCAAAAAGTGTGGAATATCGTACTTAAAAACATGACTTTTTGCGTCACATCAGTTTGCTTGTTTGATGGTTAAGCAGAAATATACAGTTGAAGGAATGTTTGACAAATATAGATACTCTGATGCTCCTTTGGACGGTTGAAGAATATTTTGATGATATAGCACCCGAATAATACGTTATATTTTTGTAAACATATAACTTAGATGTATTTATTGTGATGTTAACTGATCACTTTGATATATAAATATATGTGTACATTATCTTATTTGGACTACGCTTCCGATAAAAAAAAAAGTTAACTCAAAATTGAGGGGTGTTATATTACAATCTAACACACAATACAAACAAGCGTCCATAAAACATACCACTAGCATTGGATAAGGAAATCCAGTCAATTCCCACTTCTTACAAGTACATGATTTATCATTCCAATCCACCACATATTGATCTCCAAACTGTCTAGAACACTGATACTTGTTTCCTCCATTCCAAGTTACAACATAGTTTGATGCTGCCCTTTTAATTCTTTCAAAAATGGTGGTTGCAGATGGAGTTAATGGACCCTGACTCTTTTCAGCTACTTTTTGAACTATTACAATCCTTTTCATACAATACTCCATTATATACTCAAGACAAGTGATAATAGGTTGGTCCCTTGCATCAACCAGTCTTCTATTAAAGCACTCACACAGGTTATTCAACAAGATATCACACTTTACCCTACCTATATCAACAATATCATTTATAGCATTATTACCTAACTAGCAACATACCACAGTTTAGACAATACAAACATAAATTATAAACAAGGTAGACATACCAGTAAAGTGAGATCTAGTCCAGTGTTGTGGTGGAATATCCTTCAACCATCCATAGCACCCACTGTCCATCTGCCTCATCTCCTCCATTGCATTCTCAAAGTCAGCCACTGTTGCTGCACTTGCACACTTCCGGAAACATTTCTTGTAGTCTGCTGCCTTGTAGATGGACCTCATGTTTTCATAGATATGCCTAGCACAGAACCTGTGTTCAGCAGAAGGGAACAACCGTGCAATTGTTTGTAACAGACCCTACATGGAATACATGATTAGTACATAAATAGTGAAATCAAGAGTTAAATTAACAAGTGTTTACTGTTAGTCATAAGTTATACCTTTTGCCTGTCGTCAGAGATAAATGTGAAGTTTGAACTTGTATCCAAATCCAAATCATCTCCCAAACATTCCAAAAACCAGCTCCATGCTTGGGCATTTTCTGTTTCCACCACTGCATATGCCAATGGATATATTCCAATATTGGCATCAACACTCACAGCAGTCAAAATGTGCCCAGGTTGTGGTTTTTTCATAAAGGCCCCATCTAAACCCAAGATTTCTCTCATTCCTGCCTTAAATCCTGCCTTCAATGCACCCAAACATACGTAGATCCTCTTAAACCTTCTTGTGTTAGCATTTGGATATGTAACAGGTTCTACATCCACAATAACTATTGTGTTGGGGTTACAAGTTCTCAACTCCAGGATGTAATCCCTCAATCTGCCATATTGTTGAATGTTGTCTCCTTTCATAATCTCCAATGCTTTCTTCTTTGCCTTGTATGCAGTTTGTCTTTTTTATACCCAGGGAATAATCTCTTTCCAACTGCTCTTTAAGAGCATTAGGAGGAATCTCAGGATTTGAGGTTATGGTATCTCCAATCTGTTTAGAAAGAAAGGTAGAGTTGCACCACTTAAGCTCTCTTTGTTGGAGACAGGTGTGGATGTCATTAAATGTCTTCACCATCCAACTTGCATTTGGGCATTTAGATATGTATAATAGCCAAGGACATGTGACAATAATTGGTTTTTTTAGGTGGAATTACCTCACTGCCCTCAGCCTCATTTACTACACTTTTTTCTTTGCCTTTAGACCCACCACTGACCTGTTTGCCCTTTCCCTTTTTTCCACCAACCCTCTTGGGAATCTCTTTCATTGCATTGTCATTGTCTTCTACCACTTGCTTTTCAAGATTCCTTTCCACTTGGGGCCCACCACTTGGTTGACCATAACAAGGAGTACCACCTTTACATTTTACCCTGATTCTATCCAAGTCATTTTTATCAAAAAATAAGTCTCTCCTGGTATCCACAGCATGCAATCTAACTAGTTCTTTGATTTGTGGGGGGTTTTGAAACAATTGACCAACATACCAATGAACTTTCCCAACTTGTTCATTCACCCCAACTGTCGCTTTTGATAACTTTCTCAACTCTTTCAATTTCCTTTTTCTTATCCTCCCTAATTCATCATCATCTCTCCCTGATCCACTTTCAAAATCACTAAAGTCAATACCACCAATTTCTGGATTGATATTTGTATCTTCTTCATTTGAATTGTCTGTTTGCCTAGCAACCCATTCAACCTCATGATCTACATGCCTCTGGAATTCTCTCATATCAACCTCCACATCAACAACTTGATTAAACTCATCTTCTTCAAAATCACTATCATCCTCATCACTATTGTCACTCTCACCATCACTTGTGCTTTCAACAAGTGGTTCTTCATTCTCATCTTCAACAGGTTCTACATTTGGTTCCTCAAAGGGTTCTTCATGCCTAACAGGTTCCTCAATTGGTTCTTCATGCCTAATAGGTTCCTCAATTGGTATTTCAGTGTTTTGATTATTGACATTTGACCCTAATATATCATCAAGGCCCTCAAATGGATCATCAAATGGATTAAATGATGAATTACTGCACACATTAGGCAAAACATCTCCTAGATTTGGCTCCACTTCTTCCATCATTACAGGTTTGTACACTTCTTCACTAGCAACTGGTTCTTCAAGTGGTAGTTCATCATTCTTATCAACACCACTTCTTCCAACAATTGGTTCTTCCTGTGGTAGTTCATCATTCTTATCAACACCACTACACTGCCCATCTTGCTCAGTACCAACCCATTCTAATGCCAGTTTCTTAGGCTTAAGTTTTATGGGTCTAGGCCTATCATTGGGTCTGTGATCATTGACATCTTCCTCTAATAACTCAATAACAACCTTGTTTTTTTGTGGTGATCTCCAATAAGTTTTGATAGTAGTGATACCATGCTCAATATAGACCTCAACAATCCTATGTCTCAAGGCATATGGTATAATGTTCATAACATCTTGATCAATACCTAGTGCATTTAACCCATAATCTAAATCAAGGTCAGGTTGTCGAAAATGATAGTAGCAAATACATTTATCATCATACCCCAACGCCTCAACCATCCTATCTATCTCAAGAACTGAGAATTCATCAGCATCTACCATATCAAAATAAGCGACAGTACCCCCTACATATTTCCTACCAGGATACTTGCTAAAACAGGCTCCATGATACATTTTTATACTAAAATAACTAGGAACACGCTCTGTAAAAACAACAAATAACATAATATTATTATTTTATTACACATTACAACATTACATGCAAAATGAATTCTACGGTTGATATTTGCTTACCGTAACGTGCTCTCATCTCCGGGATGTTGATGTCGCCTTCGTCTTCCCTCATTTGCCATCGTTCGTACATTTCAGGTTGTGAATTAGTGGAATTGACTTTTAGTGTGCGTAATTTAGTTTAATTTAGTAAAATGGGTTTAGGTCAAGTGTGTGTGTAAGTGAGATAAAAGAGGGATGAAATGGGAGACAAGTGGGGGTAATTACAGAGGGCAGGTGGGGGGGACAACGGAAATGACAAAAATTCCCTTTGTGTGCCAGGCACGTGACAGGATTTAACGAGGAAAACTAACGTCGTTGAACCCAGGGACGACCAGTGATTGAAAATGCATAATATAAGGATGCCTGGATGTATTTCATCAAATAAGGGACGATTTGTGATTTTTTGGACAAACACAGGGATGAAACGGACAATTTTCTCTAGTAGAAATATAAGGTGAGCTTTTGCCCCTCCTAAGAGCATCTCCGATGCATGCAATATTATAGTGTATCAACTGTATTATTTTAATGTAAAAATAAAATTTTTTAAATATATGATTGTATCAATAATAAGTTGCTCCAATGTGTTGCACTAAATCTCACTAAAATCTTTTAAAATTGATTTAAAACATAAATTTCAACAATATAATACTAAAACTTTTATATAACTATTAAATTATCGTACGAGATATAATAACAATCATTATATTTAGCATTTTAATTCTATAAATGAGAACTTTATAATAAGTTTGAATTTCTTCGATGAATATGATAGTAAACATTGTAATTAGTAACTGAGTAAATTATTTGAATCGTCTCTGTACTATCACGTTTTGTCATGGGTAGTCCCTGACTTTTAAAAGCTATTTGAATAGTCCTACTTTTCAAACTATTTATTTCGTTAGTACAAAAATTAACTGGTCGTTAGTTTCTCCATTAGAAGGATCAGTCGTTTAATTTTTTTTTCAAATTTCAAGTTTATTTTAATTTTTTATTGTTTATAATTGTATTTAGTTAATTTATTTTTTGAATAATCTAATCAATTTAATTTAATTATTTTAATCAACCTATTTAGTGATAATTATTTTACTTACAATTAAAATGATCAACTTAAATATTTCTTTATCCTAGTTTTTTTTAAAATATTTCTTTAATAGTTTATACTCTTAATTTTGCATATCATCGTTGATTTCATGACTCCGTATAGACAATTTTATATGCCTAAATATATATTGTTAACAGTTTTGTATATTATGAACGTACTCAAATTACACATTATCAAGATGTAACTGTTTGTCCCTAACCTTGGATCTAGTACGAACCGAGTCACTCAATCGTTTGCGGAATCAACGATTAAGTTATACACTAAACACACGAACAATCAATACGCAATGAATATCAAACGAAACGTATTATATTGTATTATAATCGGTCAGATTACAGAGATTTCGACTAATTGCGTTTAGGGTTTCGTCAACCCTAAAACAGAAAACACAAAACGTTTAAATACAAAACTGGCACCTACGACGTCGCACGCTACGTCGCAGGCCCAAGCCCATGCGACGTTGGCTACGTCGCAGGCCCATTCCTGACGTCGCACCTGCGACGTTACGCGCTACGTCGTAGGAGTCAGGAAACGCAAACCTAAATACAAACTACGAGCTAGACCAACTGACAGACACTAAACATGTACTAACAAACTCCCCCGTGTCTTCAGCTTGGTCTTAAAAAATCTTCTTTAAACCCAGCCCGCAGGAAATTGGCCGTCGGCATGAATTCCATTAGCCACACAAACAGTAACAACATTGTAAAACTGCTGTGCTAAACGTCTGTTGAATTCATTCTTCTGACCAACACGAATCCGATTATCATAGAGTTTTCTTAAATCTTTTTCATGAAAATTAATCAAACTCATCGGATCATACAGTCTAAACGTTGCTTGCTTCAAATTCCATATACCTCCAACTTCTGGCCACGGTTCAGAATCTGGAACGAAAGTAATAACCGCTTCGCCAGTCTGTGGATCAAGTTCCCATTTTACAAGTCTTCTCAGAAAATAATAAGGAACTGATTCCAGAGGTATCTCAGTCAAACAGTTAGCAGGCGAATAGTGAACTTTAACCAAAGGCTTCCTGGTGACTGGATCAATCTTCTTTTTCCAGGTATACCGAGTTCCCAACGTCGGTTTCAATTTCGAATATGTCTTCGATAACACTTCCCGACGTAAATTTCTCTGAATGAACTCAGCATAATCATTCTCGAAAGGATTAATCAATTTAAGCTGAGCTAATCGATTAATCTCTCCTTTTGGCAACGTACTTAATCTATCAAAACGCATTCTGAAATACTGAACTCCATCTTCTCTCTTAATCATAAAAAGATTCCTCTGACACTTCCAGCTTTTAATAACACCGGTATAATTTCGACTAACCCGGTACACTTGACATTTAACTGGAATAGGAACTGGATTTCGTCCCTTAGGCCACCATTTCTTGTTTCTCTCTCTCTTTTCTTCAGCAGTTAACTTCTTCGCTGCTGAGTCCGGTGCCTGTGTCTCTGAAGCTGGAGTTGCAGCAGAACTTGATTCTCCATGTTGAGCTTTATCAGGACTCTCGTCTTCACTTGAATCAGATTCTATAATTGGTGCACCATCGTAAGCTTCCCCAGATTGTGCATCATCATACGTTTCATCTGCATTCAACTGCTCTTCTTCAATCGAAACATCCTCATTCATCTCAAAAACATTCTCTGTTTCTTCCTCAGAGCCAACTCCACTGGCCATCCTCTGAATAAATGATAAGTCAGCGAATGAGTAGTCAACTGCCAGCGGTCTCGGTTGCCCTGGAATATCATCAACACAAAAATAATCCAAACGAGAAATATTTTCATTAACATTTTCAATTACAGGGTTGGGATTTACAGACGCAGGTTCACTTGACTCTAAAGTGGGTATCCCAGACCCATACTCCCCCGAGGCAAGTAACCTGCCTTCCAAAACATTAACCCTAAGCTTCGTTTCCTCAAGCTCCTTAGACTGAACCTCGATCAACGCAGCTTGTTCAGCAATCTTTTCGTCTTGAGCCTCCAGCTTTTGCTTCATCTGCTGCATATCTTCCATTATCTGTTGCATGAAAGCTGGAGTCGGTTGAATCTCAAAATCAGGTTGCTGTTGTGGATTGACTGGAGCTCGTGTTGACGAAGAGCGACGAACACGACGACTCGGTTGATAAGTCTCATCAGCAGGATCATCACCGTCTCGAATACGTTTGCCAGTATTCTTTGGAACATACACACGTCCCTGTTTCAAACGGCGCTGAATTCTTTTGTATCTTTGAGAAAACTGACGTCGAATTGTTTCCATCTGAGACGGGTGCGGGACCGCACCATCAGAATCCGAAGGCGTTGGCCCGCCATCATCAGGTTGTTGAACAGGACTTTCATCAGAATCAGAATTTTCAATCGTGTCATGAGATGCTGGATTGTCTGAGTCAACATGGCCAAACTGCTCAATATTTTCCAAAAGAGCATCCACATTCTCCCCCGCAGGTTGAACAGGAATGTTCACAAGCGGTTGCTGCGGCTGCTGAGGTGCTGGAATATCCATATACTGAGGGTCCGGAGGTGGTACATAATTTTCATCCACAATAGCACCGAATAAGGGAACATCCCTTGGTGCCTCGACCCCTTTCTCATACCCTGCACAAATAGTGAAAATCCGACTCATCATCGGTGAAATCTTTAGCGGCTGATCGATATCACCCTGTGCCTGAAGCTCCGGATGATGACGATTGATATGCAACTGTACAAATCTCGGATATAAAATCCATTTCTGATCCCCTGCATTCGCATTATCAACCATAGCCTTGAAGATAAATCCCGAGAAGTTGAACGGCTTGTTGTATACCAACGCTAACATAGCAGAAGCCAGACTTCGGCTCATCCCATCCGTTCCACCTTTCCGATTCCCCAAGCAAACAATGATCACATGCATCAAATATCTCCAGACGCGTGTGAGATTCGCTTTTCTATACTGATCAGAGGGAATCCCGGGATATCCTATCCGTTGCATAGCTCCAGTAACAAAAATATGATCAAAACCGACAGGCATATCCGGTTGATCATTCAGCTGTAAAAGTTCCCGAATACTCTGTTCTGTAATAGTGATCTCCGTACCCAGAACGGTAGAGACCAATCGTCTAACGTCGTTATCAGTAACAACAGTCGCATTTCTCCAAAAAGGATTGATCAGATTTCCAAACGCCATAGTGTTATCGGAAATGGCGTGGAATACCCTTGAACGTCTCAAAAACGCGATCATCTGACGATACGGTGCAGCTTTATCAGAAGTGTCAGTAAGGTAAGCAGCCGTATTGTGACGAGCTTTAAAAATCAAAGCCATATCTGCAAAAACAGAAACAGATTGCAACTCGAAAAAGATTAGCAAAAATGTTACATTTTTAAGAAAACCTTTTCAAACTTCCTGGAACTAGCGACGTAGCCACTTACGTCGCATTAACACAGAGTGACGTAGAACTGTACGTCGCTAAAATTCAAAATAAATTGAAAAGCGACGTAAGGCTTGACGTCGCAGAAAATTCGAGTGACGTCAAGAGGGACGTCGCATTTTGCAATTACTTGTGAATTTAATCACTTTATTAAAATAGCGACGTAGAGTGGTACGTCGCATCGGACGTCGCAGTAAAAGCGACGTAGGGAAGGGCGACGTAGGAAATTTATAATAATTAATTAAAGCGACGTAGGCCACGACGTCGCAGCGTACGTCGCACTGACGAACAGGCGTCCCCAACCCAGAAACCCTAACCCTCGATTTTAGGGGTTTTCAAAATCAATCACACAATAAGGTGCGGCCTACGATGGTGATTACGAAAATATAAGTTATAATAGTTACAACATCCAATTAACCATCGAATTTAACCCAAAACCGAAACCCTTTTAACCCGTATCACATATATAGCAATTAAACGTAATATACACGGTGAAAAAAGGTGAATATGGTACCTAAGTGTGCGGAATAACGAGTAGATCAAAACTACGTAAGTGAATCGGAATGAAAACGGCTACAAATCACGAAAATTGCTCGAAAATTGCTACGTCGCAAATCGCCAATGCTACGTCGCAGGGTACGTCGCACGTGAATAGTGAATAGTGTGACATGTTACGTCGCAGTTGAGACTATATATAGTCTAACCCTACATGCGACGTAGACTGGGACGTCGCAGGCGACGTAGAGTGGGACGTCGCATATAACATTTTTGATCCAATTTTGAATTTTTCAAACCGTTTACTCGTTATTTTAGCAAATAATTTCCAAATAACTCGTGACTTGGGAAAAATAACTCAGAATAAAAATAAAGCATAAAACTAAAAAATCTTTTTGGTATTTTCTTTAATTTTACAAAAAGTAAAAAATGAACAAAATAAAAATACTAACACTCTATTTTTGGTGACGGAGTTGAGTTGTCTGATTAGGGATCATATCGGAATAACATGCATTTATTAGGAATAGTAAGTGTTATTTCGATCATCAGTATATTTTTCCACTTTAAATTTACGTGGCACATTTAAAACACCTTTTATAAAAATTATTTCAAAACGATTATTGGTATTGTTTGTCCACCTAAACACGGTACATCCGTGTCTGTGAGTTAACCTTTTATTGTTAGTATGAATATTAATTTTGTGAAACCTATTATATGATATACTGATAAACTTTAGTAAAACACAAAACACTGCATATTTTCGCAAGGTAGAGATTACAAGACCAAGATTTCTCGGCTCTCTTGTAACATACACTTGCCCTTCAAATTTAGGCATACATCAAACCAACTATGAAGATACTAGTGGCCCCATATCTGTACTTAGTACAACAGAGGGTCCCTTAGTATGAACATAACAAGTTTGAGACTATTTGCATAACTAATGGATTCAGGTCTGTACGAGAGTACAACAATAGTCACCATTAGTTAGGCGAATAACCATATTATTACTATATGCCAATTTTACATTTACATAGTAATTATAACAGTGTATGACAGTACTTCCATTTATCAATTAAGACTTATGTCATACATCATATAACAATTTTCACAAAATAATAGACAAGTTTTAATATTACTTCTTACTTACTCACACACCGGTGTGTATCATGCCTACCAATACATCGTGTGATGAAGATAATTTAGATAGAAACTGTTTTAAGTGTGTCAGATAAACCTACTGACACATCCAAGATAAACCTTAAAATTCCATTTTGTGCATGTCACCCGATGTACTATCATATCCCAAGTTGTTTACAGACACAACTTCAACGTCTATTTTAAAATGTAGCAACCTTGCGTTTTTCTTTAATACTAAAGAGTATAAAGAGTGGCTGTTGCGAATATATATATATATTTTTTTAAATTGATATTAAAAACTTAAAAATAATCCAAGTCACAAATCATTTCTTTGGCTGAAAGAACCTTAAACCTATCAGATTGACCAGTTCAATAAAACGTGATCGCAAAAAGGCTTTTGTGAAAAGGTCCGCACACTGCTTAAGGGTATCTATATGTACGACATCTATAAGGTGTTTCTCAAAGCAAACCCGTATGAAGTGGAACCTAAGTTCAATATGTTTGGTCTTAGAGTGTTGTACGGGATTGTGAGTTATAGATATAGCAGCTGTATTATCAATGTAAATAGGAGTCATAAAGAGATTGAACCCGTAATCACGCAGCTGATGCTGAATCCAGAGAACTTGAGAACAGCAACTTGCAGCAGCAACATACTCGGCTTCAGCTGTGGAAATAGCAACCGCAGTCTGCTTTTTGCACTGCTAAGAAACTAAGCGCGATCCAAGGAACTGACATCCTCCAGTAGTTGACTTCATATCTATCTTGCAGCCACCAAGATCCGAATCCGAATAGGCAGTTAACTCGAAGTTTTTCTCGTTTGAATACCATAGACCCAGAGATGGCCTAAAAGCGAGATATCCAAAAATGCGTTTTACTGCCTTCATATGAGACACCTTTGGATTTGCTTGAAATCGTGAGCAGAGAGAAACAGCAAACACTATATCTGGTCTTGAGGCAGTCAGGTACATGAGAGAGCCTATCATTGAGCGATAGTCTTTCTCCTTGCAATCTTCATCATCCTCATTAGGTCCAAGATTGTGTCTTGCTTCAATTGGAGTGCCGTAGTGTTTACAGTTGAGCAATTCATATCGCTTTAACATGTCAGTGACATATTTTGACTGGTGGATATAAATTCCATTGTCAGATTGCTCAACCTGTAGTCCCAGAAAGAACGTGAGTTCCCCCATAGCACTCATTTCAAACTCAGATTTCATCAATCTTTCAAAATCCTTGCACAACTGATCATTAGTTGATCCAAAGATTATGTCGTCCACATAGACCTGCACAAGTAACAAATCCGCTCCTTCCCGTTTGATGAAAAGCCTGCTATCAATCTGTCCTCTGTCAAAACCATTCTTCAGCAAGTACTTGGCAAGTCGCTCATACCAAAGTCGAGGAGATTGATGAAGACCATACAAAGCTTTCTTCAGTTTGCAAACATGATTAGGATGCTTTGGGTCTTCAAAACCAGGAGGCTGACACACATAAATCACTGCGTCGACATCTCCATATAGAAAGGCACACTTCACATCAAGTTGATACACGCGGAATCCTTTAAATGAAGCATAGGCTAGAAAAATCCGAATTGATTCCAAACGAGCAACAGGAGCGAAAACTTCATCATAGTCAATACCTTCTAGTTGACTATATCCTTGAACTACTAGACGGGCTTTATTACGAATAACTGCCCCACGATCATCCATTTTGTTACGGAAAACCCAACGAGTACCCGTCAAGTGAGCACCCTTGGGTAGAGGAACAATTTCCCAAACATTCATCTTGTTTATTTGCTGTAGTTCCTCCTGCATAGCCTCAACCCAAGATGGATCCTTTAAGGCTTGTTCAACCGTTTTAGGTTCAATTTGAGACAAATGACATGAATCGATATGAGCTATAAGTCCCAAAAGTTGCTGAGCTGAAGCCTGCTTTGCTTGTTGACGTGTTTGAACAGATGCATGAGGATCACCAATGATATTATCAATGGGGTGATCTTTATGTATACGAGTTTCTGGTATGGCACCTGGCACAAGATTCACACCCAGATTGTTCAAATCTCCCTCAGTTTCGGGAGAAGCAGCAGACTCAGGAATGGCTATCTCTTCTTCTTCTTCTCCTTCATCTTCAGGAGAAAATAAGTGAGAGTAGGCCATTGTTTCCTCCATTTCATCTTCTTCTTGAGGTTCCTCTAAAGGAGGCATGTTTGGATCATATGGAAGCTCCTTTATGTAGTTATAAACTGTTTTAGAAGGAGCAGCCGAAGATGATGGAGTAGGAGATGGTGTTGATGGTGGTGATTTGGTAGTTGTTTGTGGTTGTGTGGGTGGTTGTGTGGGTGTTGGTGAAGGTGTAGGTGTAGTTTGTGGAGGTGTAGGATTAGTCGGTGGAGGTGCGGGTGTTGCATTGGGATTTGGGTTGGATGGTTTATTATTAACAGGTTTATCTTGAGTAAGATCAAGCTCATGAAGTATAGAAACCAATTCTTCCGTTTCATCTTCTTTCGGAATATTGAAAGAGTTGAAGAGGTTTCCATAGTTGAAAAACCAATCCGGACCCGTTCCTTGAGGAGGTTCCGTATACCTTAAACATTTCACTTCAAAATGCTCCTCAATCTGATTCGTTGATTTGTTAAAGACTCTTTTGTTCGGAGAGTTGACTGAATATCCAAGAAAAATCCCTTCAACAGCTTTATCACCAAACTTAGAGACCTTATCTTTTGTTATCATGATCAGACATGGACACCCAAATGGTTCTAGGAACTGCAGATTTGGCTTACGGTTATTGAAAAGTTCATAACACGTTTTGTTCTTTTTCTTAACCGTGAGTACTCTGTTGAGAACATAACAGGCAGTATTAACTGCCTCAGCCCAGAAGATAATTGGTAACTTGGAGTCAGCTAACATAGTCCGAGCTGTCTCGATGATTGTCCTGTTCTTCCTTTCTGCAACTCCATTATGTTGTGGAGTTCTCGGAGCACTGAATTGATGCTCAATACCTCTTGTAGCACAAAACAATTCGAGAGTTGAGTTCTTGAATTCAGTTCCATTGTCGCTTCGTATCCTCTTCACCTTCAAGTTGCACAGATTTGCCAACTTGTCCAACAAATACACCAGAATCTCAGGAGTTTCCCCCTTTGTGGTCAAAAAGTAAACCCACGAAAACCTTGAGTAGTCATCAGTAACTACCAAGCAGTAAGACCGACCACCAATGCTCTTTGTAGAAACTGGACCGAAAAGATCCATATGCAGTAGTTCCAATGGAGCATTTATGGAATTCACCTGCTTAGACTTATGGGACTTCTTACGTAGCTTTCCTTTTTGGCAGGAGATACAGTCATCCTTTAAAGCAAATGACTGTTTCGGAACTCCTAGCACTAGGTCATTTTTGGTCAAGAAATTCATTTTTCGGAAATGAAAATGTCCCATTCGTCTGTGCCAAAGCAGTGATTCCTTTTCAGAAGCCTTAGACAAGAGACACGTATACTCGTTCGAGGTCTCAACAGTTCTCATGTTCAAAATGTATGTGTCATTCTTTCTTGGTGCTCTCAGTAACACCCATTCTTCCGGAATGACATACCCAGGCTTCAGTATCACACACTCTGTCTTTGTGAACGCAGTTGTATAATCCTTATCACAGACCTGTGAAACACTTAGCAAGTTGTGCGTAAGCTGTTCCACGTAGTTCACATTTTCAAAACTAACGTTGCCGTTAGTTAACGTTCCTCTTCCAGAAATGGTTCCCCCAGTATCTCCAGCAAAGGCAACATATCCTCCTGCGTATGGTTTAATATCCACAAGAAGAGATACATCGCCTGTCATATGTCGCGAGCAGCCGCTATCCAAATACCATTCACTATCTTTAACACGTTCTGACTGCTACAACACACAAACGAAGGAGATTAGTGAGAAACGGTGACCCAAGCCTTTACAGACTTAGGTCGACCGTGGTCATCAACAATAATCACGTCAGATAGGATTTTATCTTTAAACAAATTAGAATTTTTATCTGATGTATTATTGTTGACGACTGAAGAGTCAACATCAGACTCTTTACGTTTCCAAACTTTTGAAGATTCGGAATTGGTAATCGAAGTAATGTTGGGCTTTTGAATTGGCAAAGATTTTTGCTCAACATTACTTGGTTTCGAAACAGGCTTCAAAACAGGCTTGGGAGAGGTAGAGTAACGCCTAGGTGGAGATTTTGAAAAAGAATTTCTATAAACAGATGTCCTAGGCATCTCTCTCCCATAGCGCTGATTTGACAGCTTTGGGCATTCACGAATTAAATGTCCTTGTTTCTTGCAGTAGAAACAAGAACGAGTCTCAACAAACGGTTGAGGCTGAGGAATTACCACAGGAGGTGGAGAAACATTTCTAGAACATGAACATTGCGTACCCGTTTTAGAAAGTGTTTGTTTTGGTTGAGAGGTTGAAGTTGAAGGTTTATCATACGAAACTCTTTCATTTACTATTTTATTTTGCAAAATCTTTACAGGTGACTGTAAATTTTGTTGTTTCGAATTAAAAACCTTGGCTTTTCCCTTATTTGGTTGAACCTTAATTTCAGGTTCAACCTTTGAAATCACTTTTTCAGGTTTAACAGCAACCTTCTTAACCTCGGGATACTCCTGATCCGTAATGTCCTCAATCTCAACAATCTCCTCAATAATAACAGGAGATTCATTCTTTAACTCAACACTCTCCTTAACACTAACAGGAGATTCATGCACAGACTTAACAAACGTTGGCAAGGGGTACTCTGGCCGCTTGGTTTTCTCATTTGCCAGTTTGTTATGTTTGGTCTCTTTAGCATCTTTGGCTTTTATACCATAAAGCTTTGACCAATCAACTGGAATCTCTTCAAAGCCTTCCTTAACAGGCAGGGGACAGTGAGTAGTAGGAGGAGGGACTGAGTTGTATCCCAATCCCTCATTCTTTTTCCCTTTAGTACCGTGCTTGCTAAGAATTTCATTAAAGACAACCGTTGAGGAATTTGAACCTAAGATTTTACTCTTATAATTCTCATACTCATCTTTTAAATCTGTAAGTTCTTTCTTTAGCAGCTCAATTTCAACAAGATAGCTTTTAATGGCATCTTCTTGACTAAAAACCTTAGATTTATATATTTGAGTATCTAACCGATGAGCCTCAAGATGTTTTTCATAAAGTTTCTCATTAGCTTTTAAAAAATTATTTGAGTCGGTTAGTTTTTCATTCTTTTTCCTCAACTCAGCAGTCTCTGTCTGATATGCCTTTAGAGATTCAGTTAACTTAATGCATGAAATACAATTTAACGGTTCATCATGTACCTCATTCACAATGTGAGCCATCAGACACTGTTGGTAATGCTGGGAGACAGGCGTCCAATCTTGACTTGTAGGCTCAAAAGCAATCAGGGCATTATCAGCAGGCCCTTTCTTAGAAACATCCATTTCTTTGGCCTTTGGAGGAGTAGAAGGTGTTGTGAATCCCGATGCTGGCATTTTGGGTTTCTCGCACTCCCTGGCGAAGTGACCCAAATTTTGACAATTGTAACATCGGACCTTACTCTTGTCAAATCCGAAGCCAGTCTTTCCATCACCTTCCAAGCTTTTACGCCCTGTCCTCTGCAAGAACTTTTGAATTCTTCGGGTGATCATCGCCACATTCCAAGTTAAATCCATTTGCTCCAGATCATCTTCATCAAGCTGAGCATAGTCTTCCTTAGTCAGCTCCAAAGTAAGATTCGGTTGAGTAACCAAATCCTTGTATGAGCTTAAGAAAGCTGTGTAGATGGCAGCTTGCTCCTGAATAGCAGGTGAGACTTGAACCTGTTGTTGATTTGAAGAAGGTCCAGTCATGAAAACAGAATGAATCCCATCGGAAGAAGAAGAAGTCGAGGAAGCATTTGTATTTGTTACAAAAGCGACTCCAGATCCATAAGTCTTCCCAGAGTTGATCTGAACACCATACACACTAGGATTCTGAACAGCAGCACCAGACCTAGTTTCTTTCTTCTTAATCTCCATCGCGTGAGCTTGAAGATCCCCTATCAGCGTATCCAAAGACATGTTTGCAAGTTCTTCATTTTCCTTTAAAAATTGGACTTTAACATCCCAAGAACTTGGCAACGCATCCAGTAGCTTCTTATTTACTTCAATTGAAGGAAAAGTATAACCCCCTTCAAACAACTCACCAACTAACCGTGAGTACCTAGTGAATAAAGAAGTCATGTCTTCATTAGGAAGGATGTCAAAGATATCATACTGTTTCTTAATCAGTTCGAGCTTGGCTTCCTTGTACTTATCATTTCCTCCACAACGAGTTTCAATTGCCTTCCACAGATCAAAGGCTGTTTCATGAGTTCTGAAAAGCCAAAGAACATCCTTGGTTAGACACATTTTAATCATTGAAAAAGATTTTCTTTCAGTATCAAAATCTTTCTTCTCCTCGGGAGACATCGCTTTATAGGTCTTAGCAGGACGAATACCACGGTATTCTCCTTCAGCTAATGGAGGTACATAACGCTCACGTAATGGTCCCCATAATTCTGGACAATGAAAATCTATGTATTGCTCAACTCGGTCTCTCCAGTACACGTAATCCATGTCCGCAGTAAATAGTGGAGGCTTATTACTTGAACCTATGTCATTACTTTGTTTAATCATTTCTCTCAATCCTCTAATATCCTCTTTATCAGCTGCCATTTTAATTACTTAATCGAAAAAACAAAATTCTGATATTAGCGACGTAGATGGGTACGTCGCACAAAGATTATGCGACGTTGATAGGTACGTCGCAAAAACAAAGGATTCAATTAAGAATCAGAAATATGCGACGTTGAGAGGTACGTCGCAGATGACGTCGCAGAGGACGTCGCAGAATCACACTACGTCGCAACACGACGTCGCACAGACTAATTAAAGTCCAAATCACTACGTCGCACGCGACGTCGCAGCTTACGTCGCAATGGTACGTCGCAAAACGCGAAAATCTGCGGCCAAAAACCCTAAAAACGAATTTTTAACCCTAACACGAAAACCACGAATGTTGAACGACGGAAACCTTCAATAATCTCAGTAATACTGATCGAAAACCTGTAAAAAACACAAAACAAACGTGATAAACACAAAAACACACGAATATCACGTCCTTTTAAATCCCAAACTCGATCCGAATCGCCAAAAACGAGCACTCACTGCTCTGATACCAGTTGTTTGTCCCTAACCTTGGATCTAGTACGAACCGAGTCACTCAATCGTTTGCGGAATCAACGATTAAGTTATACACTAAACACACGAACAATCAATACGCAATGAATATCAAACGAAACGTATTATATTGTATTATAATCGGTCAGATTACAGAGATTTCGACTAATTGCGTTTAGGGTTTCGTCAACCCTAAAACAGAAAACACAAAACGTTTAAATACAAAACTGGCACCTGCGACGTCGCACGCTACGTCGCAGGCCCAAGCCCATGCGACGTTGGCTACATCGCAGGCCCATTCCTGACGTCGCACCTGCGACGTTACGCGCTACGTCGCAGGAGTCAGGAAACGCAAACCTAAATACAAACTACGAGCTAGACCAACTGACAGACACTAAACATGTACTAACAGTAACACTTAATTTTTGAAGTTTATTGCAGACACAATTGTAAACTACTAACCACCAAGTGTGACCCAAGTGGTTAGTGCTCACCCTGTAAAAAGTTCAAAGTGCCAGCGGGTCCTGAGTTCGAGCCCTGGGTAAAACATTTCACCTTGGTAGCCACAGAGGTTCACCCACGATGACTCCGGGTGCTCTGCCTATAAAAAGCCCAAAGCGATGACTCCAGGTCCTAAGTTTGAGCCCAAAGTAAAACATTTCTTTATTTTAATTTTTATAAGTGTCAAAATCTACATCAACCCTCTAACAAAAAATATGTGTCGGTTATTTGATAGAAAAAAAAAACACAAAATGTTCAAGATATGAAATATAATAATACTATGCGCTATTAAGTTACTACATGTAACACCCGGTCAAAAAGGTCAATTTTCACGCTCAATTTAAATTTTAAACATTCATACTTGGTACGCTTCTGAAACCGCGTTAAAAACAACTTATAAAATTTTGACACAAACACTTTATTTTTATAAAATGTTTCGACTCAAAAACATTTCGAAAGAATATTAATAAATTCCGAGAATCGAAAATAATACATTTTTATACGAGCGGAGGAACAAACACGGGTATTTTACACTGAAAATTTGTGACAACCAGCCCCCACCAAAGGTGAGGGCCAGCTGCCCTTTTCCCCTCCCCCTTATCCAATTTTTTTCTTTCTTTCTCATTTTACCCACCAAACACACTCTCCATCTCTCTCTCGGTTTACACTCCCACCGCCACCATCATCACCATATCGGCATCATCATCATCATCATCATAATTTTGAAGGAGGAAGCAAGAAGGAGAACAACACCATCTTCGTCTTCATCATCGCCATCTCCACCATCTCGATCCGTCAAATTTGAGCTCGGTGAGGAATCTTCACTCTTTCTTTGATTTTTCATGTTAGAAACGCTTAAAACATCATGTATAGGTGTCCAATCAACTGTTTATGTCCAAAGAAATTGTTAAAAACGTTTTAGAACCCGAAACCCATCTCAAATCTCGCATCAGTTCGTCGTGCGAGTTGAGACAAACTCAACTCGCAAAACCTTATCCAGAATCTGCGAACCGAGCAGGCCTGCGAACTAAAATGGCTTGCGAGCCGAACCACTTGCGAACTGACTTGCGAGCTGACTTGCGAACTGAGCTGCGAGTCAAGATTTGCGAACCGATCTACCTGCGAACCGAGTTGAGCTGCGAGACGAGACTTGCGAGTCGACTTTGTCTTGCGAGCTGACTCTACGAATTTACCTTGCGAACTGACCTTTTCTTACGAACTAAAACTTGCAAATTTAAATTTTTAGATACGTTTTTATTAAAGTAATGTAGTAGAAATAAAAATTTTCCAAGTAGACTTGGCAGCTCGACCCCAACCAGGGGCTCTGCCCCTTGGACCCCGCCAGGGGTTGCCACCTCTTGGACCCCGCTACCAAGGGCGCTGCCCCCGTACATAATTTCTAGACTTAAACAACAAACGCATACTTGAACAACTAGCTTAGACAAACTGATTTGTCTCTTACTTATATAACCTCACGTGTTTAGGACACTAGGGGGTTACCATTCAGAAGACACGCGTATCTTAGGATCGCTGACAACTCACAGGTGAGTTCATAGCCCCACTCTTTTTAAACTGTTTTACTGTTTTGGGGTGAAATGCATACTCGTTATTTACTATTCAAAAACCTATTTATGAAATTATTCATTGTAAATGATTTACAACTACTTACACTAGACTAGGACACTAGTCACCTTTGCAAAACTCGTAAGAGATAGGTTTCATGAACCCGGACTTTTCTAGATATAAAGGGTTATCTAGACACTTAGCTAAGATCCCAAGAACCTCGATAGCTGTAGGCTATTATTGTAAGAAACTAGAACGCAAGAAAACATAATACTCACGGTTAGAATACAAGAAACTAGATTTCAGGAATACAAGAAACAAGGACTAGAGAACAAGAAACTTAGAAACGAGAAACAAGATTTTCAAGAACTCAAGATAGCAAGAAATTAGATAACAAGAATTTAGACAAGAAAACAAGAAACAAGGACTAGAATACAAGACTAGAACCCAAGGACTAGAATACAAGAAACACTAGATTCAACAAACACTAAATTCAAGAAACACTAGGTTTAAGAAACTAGAAATCAAGATAGATCAAGAACTTATGTGCAAGATCAAGAACTATGTGCAAGGTCAAGAACTCAAGATTTTCAAGATCAAGATCAATAACTAAAGATTTTCAAGAACTTATGTGGTTATTATTACACGTTATATATTTTCATTATATGTGTTATGTGATATGTGATATTTGTTAATTGCTAAATTGTGATACGTACTAATTGCTATTCTGTGATATTATTGCTGGTTGTTGTTATTGTGTGAACTATTTAGATCCAGAAACTAGCCAAGGATCACCACCCTTGAGTTACCACTCATTTTAGAGATTTCTAGAAATCAGGATCGTACACGGAGTGTACACTTAGCATAGAATTATGCTCACAAAGATTTATTCTTTCAACTAAACCTATGAACTCACCAGCTTATCGCTAACGTGTTTTAATATGCATTTCAGGTACTGCTTTAGTAGGATCGGCCCGACAGGATCCTAGCTCGAGTCGCATGTTTTCAACAACTGGATTTCTTGCATAACTTTTGTATTACAATTATGTAATGAAAATTATTTTGCGAACTCGCAACTTGTATACACTTTTATTTTGGAAATGTATAACTATTTCCAAATGTCTCATTTAGAGTCATTCATTATTTACCTTTGTGCTTGTGATATTTGATTTGGTAACACCTGACCCGACCGCTTCCGCAACCCGAAATTTGAGGGTGTTACAGATTGGTATCAGAGCCTAAGGTTATAGTGAACTAGGTTGCATTTAGTGGGCCTAGACTATGACTGTTAGGCAGTATTTCCTACTAGGTATGACTTGGTTCAGAAATCACGTTCTACGAGTTTAATTTAACATAGCGTAGCTAACTATGTATAATTAAATACGAATGATGTGAAATCAGAAAGGAGTTATACTGAGCGGAAATACAATAGACGACTCTGATTTCGCTAGAACTGGACCAACATAGTGTATGCAATACTCATTAGGCTGTTATATATAGGATTATATATACCTAGACCTCGTTTGCTGACGTACACGACATCTAAAAATGACGCGTCACCTATTTCATCGTGCGAACACTACCAGATTTTACTAAAACATGGAGTATTCTTTCTTCTCGTGACAAAAATCATCCGGCACAACCCTTTGAAAACTTGTAATACGTTCAAAATCAATGACACATATTCGTGCATTATTTGACTCTGTGCACATTCATGTTGTACCTTAACTTGTTTCCTAAGCTTTTCTCACTACCATGTCGGCGTTAACCTCCACAATTACAAAATCAAATCTCATGTATCTTCATTTTTCCTTCTTAAAGAACCATGCCGCCAAAGTCAAGAAACTACACTGATGCTCAGATGGCATCCCTCATCTCTCAAGCAGTGACTGAGGCTTTGACTCGGGAACTACCACAAAACTCTCGGAGAGGTACCAACGCTGCTGAAAATACACATGCCGTCAAACCATGCACCTACAAGGATTTCCAAAACTGCAAACCCCTCGATTTTCTGATCCGATGGTTCAAGAGGATGGAATCGGTTTTTCGCATCTACAATTGCACCGAGGAGTGCAAGATCAAATTCTCCACCTGCACATTTCAAGAAGGTGCTCTCACGTGGTGGAACTCTTACGTTCAGTCCGTGGGGATTGATGCTTCTTACCAACTCCCATGGGAAGATCTGAAAACCATGCTCAGGGAAGAGTACTGTCCCTAGGAGGAGATACAAAAGCTAGAAGAAGAATTCTGGAACCTACCTGTTTAGGGAAACGACATTCAAAGCTACACCACTCGATTTCAACAACTGGCGCTCTTATGCCCAAACAAGGTAGATCCGGAATCCAAACGTATCAAGAAGTACATTCGAGGCCTTTCGGAACCTGTCCGAGGGAATGTCGCCTCATCCAGACCTACCACTATCCGGAGTGCCATCCGTCTGGCACACGAACTTCTGGCCATGATCGACCAAAGGAAAACACCTGTAACCCCTACCGAAAATCACCACAAACGCATTTGGGACAGGAATCCCAATGACAACGACCAGTACCGATCACCAACCAAGCGACTGGAAGCGCCTAAGGCTTACGTCGCTAGATCTGAAGGTAGTAGCGGTTATGGAGGCTACCTGCCGTACTGCTCCAACTGCAAACATCATCATGTAGGCCCCTGTAGTGCACCTTGTGCAAGATGCAATCTTAGGGGACACCTGGCTCAGGAATGTAAATTTCCAACCACACCCGTCAATCCCAACGCACCAAGGGTCTGCTTTGTGTGCGGTAACTCAGGACATTTCATGAAGGACTGTCCGGAACGTCAAGATTAGAACAACCCCGTCTGCCAAGACGCTACATAATATTAGGGTACATATCTTACTGTGACCCTACTCATTTCACTCTTATTTATTTCAAGATTCGCACTACTGTTAGTAGTCATTGAAAACGAAAACTTACTCCTCACACCGTCTGTAGGACGTCAATCCTAACAAGGGGAGAAAGATAAGTTAGGAAATAGAACATTGTGACAAGAATCAGTTAGCCAAGAAATCATAGGTCAATAAATCATATGATAAGAAACCGTTAGTCAAGAAAACATAAGATCAAGAAATCATAGGCCAAGAAATAATAGGACAAGAAACTGTAACTCAAGAAACCATAGGTCAAGAAACCACTAAACAAGAAAATTCTAGGTCAAGAAACCGTATGTCAAGAAATTGTAGGACAAGGAACTATAGATCAAGAAATCTAAAACTCAGATCGCGACATCATTAGAACGAAACGCCTAAGCAACTCAATCGTCTTACTCCTAAGGTCTCGCGCCCAAAACGGAAACGCAAAATTCGACTGATCAGCTCCGAATGAACCGAACAAATCTCCGACAATAATGTAGGTACACCCTTCCTCGAAATCATAACCCTTCGCTTTTGGTTTACATTGAGCGTTTACTTTTTACTCCTTGATATCACTTTTATCGACTTAATGCTGAGTGCATCATAGGGCTAGTTAACATATTAGAGTTTGCTTTCAGCAGACTAGTCAACATAACGTTCACCGATCATTTAGTCCTGATAGGACTACTTTCTAAACGGTCACCATGTGACAATTATCTAGTCCCGAATGGACTACGATGTAAACGGCTACCTAGTAACCACAAATTAATCATACCTCGAACAAACAATATAGTCAGAACGTGACTACAATGATAAACTTCGACACAGTCATGGATTGACTGCTTTTCAACCCCGTCATAGACATGGTATGTCTACTATCTACTCGATAAACTTCTCGTACGAACATTGCTCCCCAAACCCCACGCGACCACTACTTCACTCGAAATTTCGGGACGAAATTTTCTTAACAGGGGGAGAATGTAACACCCGGTCAAAAAGGTCAATTTTCGCGCTCAATTTAAATTTTAAACATTCGTACTTGGTACGCTTCTGAAACCGCGTTAAAAACAAGTTATAAAATTTTGACACAAACACTTTATTTTTATAAAATGTTTCGACTCGAAAACATTTCGAAAGAATATTAATAAATTCCTAGAATCGAAAATAATACATTTTTATACGAGCAGAGGAACAAACACGGGTATTTTACACTGAAAATTTGTGACAACCAACCCCCACCAAAGGTGAGGGCCGGCTGCCCTCTTCCCCTCTGTGACACCCCCAAATTTGATGATTTGCGGAAGCTTGATTTGGGTGTCACTAATCAATATACAAAGCACATAAGATATAATGAACGACCACTATATGCGTCGTTTTAAACTTGTATAAATAAAGTAAATGTTTACATCAAAATATAGTTACATTAGCTCGGTTCCTGAAATTGAGAGATTACATAGCATAATTACTTTTACAAAATATAATAATGCAGTCCAATCTCTAGTTGTATGTATGCTGACTCGAGCTAATAATTCCTGCTTGTGCAGCCAAACTACTGCTGGGTACCTGTGATAAATACTAAAATGGGTCAGCGAAAACGCTGGTGAGCTCACAGGTTTGTATGTCAATGTATAGTTGTCAGAACCGCAAGATTTATATTGAATTTAAAATGCAATTAAGCAAAATAAAAGTTATACTGTCCATGAGCACATAGTCTGAGCTTAACTTGATTTGTCAGGCCCAATTAAGGAAACCTAACTTGGAGTGCCTCCTACGAGTGCCTAATCAACACTCGACTTCCCAAATGCTAATACATCCGTTTGACCGGTTAGTGCGTGCTACCCCGGATGAGGATTGTCAATCCCATATGATATCATATACTAACATTCACGCTATAAAATACTAGAGACTATGCTTATGGAGGACTTTAAATTGATTAGCTTGAAACTCATGTAGTATTTGAAGTTTGGCACTTGCGTTCTACTTGTAAAACAAAATCGAGTAGTAATATCACACCTCTAGTTGTAAAACAGTGAAAATGGGGCTATGAAACTCACCTGAGTCTTGAAATGTTTAACTTAATAAACTTGAAGTAATTAGCAGTGTGTTGGTGTCCAAAGACTTGAAACCTGAATGTGTCCACGACACTTAAATTGTCATTAATTGTATTGGTATCTCGAAAGACTACCATTTGAATTGTCTGTCTAACTTAATGTCCAAATTACCCCGATTTGGTTGATCGTGTTGTTACAAGTTACTACGACTTGTTTGATTAAATTGATACAAGTTACAACGACTTGTTTGGTTTTGAAGTATGTTTTGAAAACGCGTACGGACCGTTGGTGATTAGTTGAAAATAAAAGTGTTATCGTTGTCGTCATGTTTTTGAAGTGTTACACATGAAATATAAGTCCCATTATGTTCTAAAAGTCGTATGGAATAAGCATTTGAAGTTGTAAAATCTCGACACTTGGTGTAAAATATTTGGAAAACCTGCTGTTTTATGCGTCACTTGATGGCGTCACTAAGGGTGTTTATGCGACACTACCGAAGTGTCGGGTTCAATGTCAGATTCGAAGGTATAGCGTCACTGGGCTAGTGTCGTGTGAAGTAGTATGCGTCACTTAAGGAGTGACGGGTTCAGCATAACGGCGGCACTTATGGAGTGTCGTATAAAATGATGGTTTCGGACATTTGGGCGTCACTTAAGAAGTGACGTGTATCATAGCGGCACTAACGAAGTGTCGGGTAAAATAGTAGGGCGTCACTTGTAGAGTGACGGGTATAGATCAAAATGGAATTATGGGCGACACTTATGAAGTGTCGGTATAGGATATAGGGCGTCACTTATCTAGTGACGGTATGTTGTGTCGGCTAATAGGATATGGCGGCACTTAACAAGTGTCGCTAGGTATGTATAGGCGTCACTTCAGTAGTGACGGTCAGAGGCCAACATTTGGGCTTAGGCGACACTTAAGAAGTGTCGGTATCGGAGGTATAGCGGCACTTAAGGAGTGACGCTAGTAGTGACGCATGTCTGGGTTCATCCATGCGACACTATCACCTGTTTGACGGATTTCGAGCCAAAAACGTGTTTTCGGGTTTCCGTTTGGTCTGATTCTTTTACCCAACCCTCATAGGGACATATTAAGCTTATCCAAACAATAACATATGAAAAGTAAGTAAAATCGAGAGATTTCGTAATTTGTCGGAAACTTACAAAATGTCGGATCAAGAATCCGAAAAGATGAAAGTGTAGATCGTGACGAGGTGAACGTTTTTCTCCAAACGGGTGTGACGATCCAAGGTCGTTTGAGGTGCTTATTTTGTGATTTTTGGTAGTTGATGAATATGGTGGTGATGAAGATAATTGAGAGGAAAAGAGAAGAAGAGAGAGAGAAGAAAAAGATAATGAAAGAAAAGTGGGTGGAAGTGGGAGGTTAAATCCCCATTTCCGCCCCGCGTTCCCGCTCCGTGCGGTGTTCGTTTACTCCGTCGTTTAAACGTTAATTATTATTTTTATAATTTAATTGGTACATTTTAAAATACAAATTATTACGTTATATTTTATTTAAATATTTTACTAATCACTTTATATTTGAATTATAAAAAGGTAAGTAAATTTGTTTGCGCGTTTTACATTTTAAATTGTGTAACTTTCTGATTGTACGGTACGAATGAATACGAAGTATTATAATAGTAATACTTTTGACATAAAAGCGTTGTTTAATAAAAGTTGGTCACCAACGTCCGTATTTATTTAATCGAATTACATTCGATTTGAAACTCGTACGATTTAAACAAACCGCATAATTGTAGCTATATATTCAACAATATATATAATAATCGATACATTAATTAGCCTAACACAAAACTAATTACATGTATTACACTTGATTAGGCGCTAAATTATAGTCCTAAATTGACGGTTGTCACATTCTCCCCCTGTTAGAAGAATTTCGTCCCGAAATTTATGTTGAAATCGTGTTTGTCGTTGAATCAGTGAAGAGCTGAGGATACTTGAGTCGCATTTGATCCTCCCGTTCCCAGGTGAATTCCGGACCGCGCCGCGAATTCCACCTAACCTTGACGATAGGAATGCGACTTTGTTTAAGTCGTTTGACCTCACGGTCCATGATTTCAGCGGGTTCCTCAACAAAATGAAGTTTTTCGTCAACTCGAATTTCATCGATTGGAATGATAAGTGTCTCGTCAGACAGACATTTCTTCAGATTTGAAACATGAAATGTGGGATGCACGCTGCTGAGTTCAGATGGCAGCTGCAATCGATAAGCCACTGGACCAACCCTTTCAAGGATCTCGAATGGTCCAATGTATCTGGGATTTAACTTCCCTCGTTTGCCAAATCGGATTACGCCTTTCCAAGGCGATACTTTGAGTAGAACTCGATCCCCAACTTGGAACTCGAGTGGTTTGCGTCTCACGTCAGCATAACTTTTCTGACGATCACGCGCGGCCTTGAGCTTGTTTTGAATTTCGACGATTCTCTCGGTCGTCTCGTGAATGATTTCTGGACCAGTGAGTTGGCTATCCCCAACTTCAGTCCAACAGATAGGTGACCGGCACTTACGACCGTACAGTGCCTCGAAGGGTGCAGCTTTGATGCTGGTATGATAACTGTTGTTGTACGAGAACTCGCACAATGGTAGATGTTTTTCCCAGTTTACACCGAAGTCTACTACGCAGGACCGTAGCATGTCTTCAAGTGTTTGAATGGTTCGTTCACTTTGACCGTCTGTTTGAGGATGATATGCGGTACTCATATCAAGTCAAGTACCCAGGGATTTTTGAAGTGATTGCCAAAATTGTGAAGTGAAACGACTATCTCTATCAGAGATAATTGAGATTGGGACACCGTGTTTGGTCACGATTTCCTTCAGATAAATGTTGGTGAGGCGTTCCATTTTGTCGGATTCCTTGATTGCCAGGAAGTGAGCAGATTTGGTGAGACGATCCACGATCACCCAAATGGAATCGCAACCGTTCGAGGATTTGGGTAGTTTGGTTATGAAGTCCATGGCAATTTGTTCCCATTTCCATTCAGGAAGACTGGGTTGTTGAAGTAAACCAGAAGGTTTTTGATATTCGATTTTGACTTTGGAGCAAGTAAGGCACTTGCTGACATAGGTGGCGATTTCAGCTTTCATGTTCGGCCACCAGTAGAAGTCCTTGATACCGTGATACATTTTATCGGATCCCGGATGGATAGAATATTTGGACTTGTGAGCTTCATCCATCACCAAGTCTCGTAGATTCCCAAATTTAGGCAACCAGGCTCGGTTTGAGAAATACCTAATCCCGTTAGGTCTGATTTCGAATTGTTTATCCATGCCCCGCAAGGCTTCATCCTTGACATTTTCGGATTTTAAGGCTTCGAGTTGAGCAGTGAGGATTTGAATGTTTAAATTGTTGTGAATGGTCATACTGAGGGCTCGAACCCGAAGTGGTTTCACTCGCTCTTTTCGACTGAGGGCGTCAGCAACAACATTTGCCTTGCCTGGATGATATTTGAGTTCGCAGTCGTAATCAGTGAGCAACTCGACCCATCGACGTTGCCTCATGTTGAGATCCTTCTGATCGAATATGTGTTGAAGGCTTTTATGGTCGGTAAAGATTGTACATCTGGTACCATAAAGGTAATGTCTCCAGATTTTGAGGGCAAAAACGACAGCTCCTAGCTCGAGGTCGTGGGTGGTGTAATTCTTTTCATGAATCTTGAGCTGTCGGGAAGCATAAGCTATGACTTTGTCTCGTTGCATGAGCACACAACCGAGACCTTGATGAGAAGCATCGCAGTATACCACGAAATCATCGGTGCCTTCGGGTAGGGATAAAATAGGAGCACTGCAAAGCTTTTGTTTTAAGAGTTGAAATGCCGACTCTTGTTTATCAGTCCAGTCAAACTTTTTGTCTTTCTGGGTCAGAGTCGTGAGTGGTATGGCTATCTTGGAGAAATTTTCAATGAATCGTCGATAGTATCCGGCCAGTCCTAAAAACTGTCGTACTTCAGTCGGAGTGGTTGGCGATTGCCAGTCTTTGATAGCCTCGATTTTTGACGGGTCGACGTGAATCCCCTGACTGTCAATCACGTGACCAAGGAATTGAACGGTTTTGATCCAGAACTCACACTTAGAGAACTTGGCATAGAGCTCCTCGTGTTTAAGTAGTTCAAGGATGGTTCTGAGGTGTTGCGCATGATCTTCTTTGCTTCGTGAATATATGAGGATGTCATCGATGAAGACAATGACGAACTTATCAAGGTAGGGTTTACACACCCGATTCATAAGGTCCATGAATACAGCCGGTGCGTTGGTTAGGCCGAATGGCATCACTTGAAATTCGTAATGCCCGTAACGGGTTCTGAAAGCGGTTTTTGGAATATCGGCATCGCGAACACGCAATTGGTGATAACCGGATCGGAGATCAATCTTTGAATAACAACTCGACCCTTGAAGTTGGTCGAACAGGTCATCGATTCGAGGAAGTGGATACCGGTTCTTGACAGTTAACTTGTTCAACTCTCGATAGTCGATACACATTCGAAAAGAACCGTCTTTCTTCTTGACAAATAAGACTGGAGCTCCCCAAGGTGAAGAACTCGGCCTGATAAACCCTCGTTCCAGGAGTTCCTGTAACTGGGTGGACAGCTCCTGAAGTTCGGATGGAGCTAAACGGTATGGTGTTCGAGCCACAGGCGCAGCACCTGGTACAAGATCGATTGAGAACTCAACCTGTCTTGGTGGTGGTAGACCAGGTAGTTCTTCAGGGAAGACTTCTGGAAAGTCTCGAACAATTGGAACATCCTCAAGTCGCTTCTCTTCCGACTTTTTCTCCATGATGTGCGCGAGGATTGATGGATAACCCTTTCTCAGAAATTTCCGGGTTTTAAGACAAGATATGATGTTAAGCCTCGTCCCTCCGGTCTCCCCCTGTATGACTAGGGTTCTACCGACAGTGAGAGGTATGCGAACAATTTTATCGTAGCAAATGATTTCGGCGCGATGTTTGGATAGCCAGTCCATGCCTACGATGACATCGAAACTTCCTATCTCAATAGGCATAAGATCTATGGAGAAGATTTCGTCGGCTAGATTTAAAGTGCAATTAGGTATTACACTATCGGTTTCTATCAGTTTGCCGTTTGCTAACTCTACGGTGTACTTAACGTCTAAAGCAACAGGTGTAATGTCAAGTAGAGGGCAAAATTCATCGGAAATAAAACTCCTATCGGCACCAGTATCAAACAGAATGGAAGCAGTTAAATTGTTGAGGAGGAACATACCCGTGACCACATTCGGGTCCTGACGGGCATCCCCTGAGTTGATCACAAAGGCGCTACTTTTGGTGTTGTTGTTGTTGCGGTGGTGGTTGTTGTTGTTGCCCTTATTCTTCAACTTTGGGCAAGAATCCCTGAAGTGTCCTGGGTTTCCACATTCATAGCAGGACTTAGGTTGTCGGGTATTTCTGTCAGAAGGGTTGTTGTTGGATTTGGGAGCTCGGCAATCCTTAGTCAAATGCCCTTGCCTCCTGCAGTTGTTGCAAGGAGTACCGCGTTGACCAAAATGGTGGTAGTTACACTTGGAACAATAAGGCTTGTCCCCGGTGTAGCTGCGGGTGGTTTCGGTGTTGGAGGTGTAGACTTGGATGGCGTTGTTTTTCTTGTTTGAGTGGTGATGGTGTTCAGTGGATTTGCGTTTGTTGTTGTTGGAGGATGAGGTGTTGGAGGTCTCACGGCTGACAACTAAATCCATGAGTTCGTGGGCCAATCGAATGGCACTCTCAGTAGTAGTTGGTTTGGATGAGGCGACGTTTCCCTGAATGTTCTCGGAAAGTCCACGAATGTATTTCTTAATGCCCTTATTTTCTGGTTCGACTAAACCCGGGCATAATAAGGCAAACTGCTGAAACTTGGTGGTGTAATCAGCAACATCATTTCCCTGCACCTCCAGATGCCAGAATTCTTCTTCCAGCCTGTGCAATTCCTCTTCAGGACAGTATTTCTCTGTCAGCTTCTTTTTCAGTTCGGCCCAAGGAAGTCGGTTAGCAACCTCAAGGCCTACAGAGTTTGCGTGGGTTTTCCACCACGTGAGTGCACCTTCCTGAAAGGTGTAAGCAGCGAATTTGACCTTGTTGTTCTCAGTGCAGTCGCAGAGACTGAAAACAGATTCCATACGCTCAATCCAACGGATCAAGCCAATGGCACCTTCCGTGCCCTTGAAGTACAGCGGTTTACAGCTAAGGAAGTCCTTGTAGGAGCAGGGTTTGGGTGGTGGAGTATTGGTTGCTGTGTCCTCGCTACCGGGTGGTGTTCGGGTAGCCAAAGCTTCGGTTACACTGCGGGCAATTATTCCCGCGATCTCAGCTTCGCTAAGGGTAATTTGACGACGAGGAGGCATGATGCTGAGTAAGAAAGAACAAGGAAATGAAATAAGATACTAGTCCGAGTATGATGAACTAGTGGTGTGTTTGTCGTTTCGAAATAAAACGTTAGAGAGAATGAGGCCTATATTCATATAACATAATATAGCCTAGAGTTGTAACGAGGTCTACTTATGTATATATATATATATCACATAATAACCTATTGAGTGTCTAGCACAGACGTGTTTTGAGTCCCGTTTTCTCTCGAAGTCAGAGTCAACTAATACATTCCTGTTCAACATAACTCTTTCAGATTTCACATCATCTTTCTCTAATTGTACATAGTTGATCAGGCTATGTTAAATTAAAGTCGTATGATGTAATCCCTGAACTAGTCATAACTAATAAGGAATACTGTCTAACGGTCATAGTCTAGGCCCACTAAATGCAACCTAGTTCACTATAACCTTAGGCTCTGATACCAATCTGTGACACCCCCAAATTTGATGATTTGCGGAAGCTTGATTTGGGTGTCACTAATCAATATACAAAGCACATAAGATATAATGAACGACCACTATATGCGTCGTTTTAAACTTGTATAAATAAAGTAAATGTTTACATCAAAATATAGTTACATTAGCTCGGTTCCTGAAATTGAGAGATTACATAGCATAATTACTTTTACAAAATATAATAATGCAGTCCAATCTCTAGTTGTATGTATGCTGACTCGAGCTAATAATTCCTGCTTGTGCAGCCAAACTACTGCTGGGTACCTGTGATAAATACTAAAATGGGTCAGCGAAAACGCTGGTGAGCTCACAGGTTTGTATGTCAATGTATAGTTGTCAGAACCGCAAGATTTATATTGAATTTAAAATGCAATTAAGCAAAATAAAAGTTATACTGTCCATGAGCACATAGTCTGAGCTTAACTTGATTTGTCAGGCCCAATTAAGGAAACCTAACTTGGAGTGCCTCCTACGAGTGCCTAATCAACACTCGTCTTCCCAAATGCTAATACATCCGTTTGACCGGTTAGTGCGTGCTAACCCGGATGAGGATTGTCAATCCCATATGATATCATATACTAACATTCACGCTATAAAATACTAGAGACTATGCTTATGGAGGACTTTAAATTGATTAGCTTGAAACTCATGTAGTATTTGAAGTTTGGCACTTGCGTTCTACTTGTAAAACAAAATCGAGTAGTAATATCACACCCCTAGTTGTAAAACAGTGAAAATGGGGCTATGAAACTCACCTGAGTCTTGAAATGTTTAACTTAATAAACTTGAAGTAATTAGCAGTGTGTTGGTGTCCAAAGACTTGAAACCTGAATGTGTCCACGACACTTAAATTGTCATTAATTGTATTGGTATCTCGAAAGACTACCATTTGAATTGTCTGTCTAACTTAATGTCCAAATTACCCCGATTTGGTTGATCGTGTTGTTACAAGTTACTACGACTTGTTTGATTAAATTGATACAAGTTACAACGACATGTTTGGTTTTGAAGTATGTTTTGAAAACGCGTACGGACCGTTGGTGATTAGTTGAAAATAAAATTGTTATCGTTGTCGTCATGTTTTTGAAGTGTTACACATGAAATATAAGTCCCATTATGTTCTAAAAGTCGTATGGAATAAGCATTTGAAGTTGTAAAATCTCGACACTTGGTGTAAAATATTTGGAAAACCTGCTGTTTTATGCGTCACTTGATGGCGTCACTAAGGGTGTTTATGCGACACTACCGAAGTGTCGGGTTCAATGTCAGATTCGAAGGTATAGCGTCACTGGGCTAGTGTCGTGTGAAGTAGTATGCGTCACTTAAGGAGTGACGGGTTCAGCATAACGGCGGCACTTATGGAGTGTCGTATAAAATGATGGTTTCGGACATTTGGGCGTCACTTAAGAAGTGACGTGTATCATAGCGGCACTAACGAAGTGTCGGGTAAAATAGTAGGGCGTCACTTGTAGAGTGACGGGTATAGATCAAAATGGAATTATGGGCGACACTTATGAAGTGTCGGTATAGGATATAGGGCGTCACTTATCTAGTGACGGTATGTTGTGTCGGCTAATAGGATATGGCGGCACTTAACAAGTGTCGCTAGGTATGTATAGGCGTCACTTCAGTAGTGACGGTCAGAGGCCAACATTTGGGCTTAGGCGACACTTAAGAAGTGTCGGTATCGGAGGTATAGCGGCACTTAAGGAGTGACGCTAGTAGTGACGCATGTCTGGGTTCATCCATGCGACACTATCACCTGTTTGACGGATTTCGAGCCAAAAACGTGTTTTCGGGTTTCCGTTTGGTCTGATTCTTTTACCCAACCCTCATAGGGACATATTAAGCTTATCCAAACAATAACATATGAAAAGTAAGTAAAATCGAGAGATTTCGTAATTTGTCGGAAACTTACAAAATGTCGGATCAAGAATCCGAAAAGATGAAAGTGTAGATCGTGACGAGGTGAACGTTTTTCTCCAAACGGGTGTGACGATCCAAGGTCGTTTGAGGTGCTTATTTTGTGATTTTTGGTAGTTGATGAATATGGTGGTGATGAAGATAATTGAGAGGAAAAGAGAAGAAGAGAGAGAGAAGAAAAAGATAATGAAAGAAAAGTGGGTGGAAGTGGGAGGTTAAATCCCCATTTCCGCCCCGCGTTCCCGCTCCGTGCGGTGTTCGTTTACTCCGTCGTTTAAACGTTAATTATTATTTTTATAATTTAATTGGTACATTTTAAAATACAAATTATTACGTTATATTTTATTTAAATATTTTACTAATCACTTTATATTTGAATTATAAAAAGGTAAGTAAATTTGTTTGCGCGTTTTACATTTTAAATTGTGTAACTTTCTGATTGTACGGTACGAATGAATACGAAGTATTATAATAGTAATACTTTTGACATAAAAGCGTTGTTTAATAAAAGTTGGTCACCAACGTCCGTATTTATTTAATCGAATTACATTCGATTTGAAACTCGTACGATTTAAACAAACCGCATAATTGTAGCTATATATTCAACAATATATATAATAATCGATACATTAATTAGCCTAACACAAAACTAATTACATGTATTACACTTGATTAGGCGCTAAATTATAGTCCTAAATTGACGGTTGTCACACCCTCCCCCTTATCCTATTTTTTTCTTTCTTTCTCATTTTACCCACCAAACACACTCTCCATCTCTCTCTCGGTTTACACTCCCACCGCCACCATCATCACCAAATCGGCATCATCATCATCATCATCATCATCATAATTTTGAAGGAGGAAGCAAGAAGGAGAACAACACCATCTTCGTCTTCATCATCGCCATCTCCACCATCTCGATCCGTCAATTTTGAGCTCGGTGAGGAATCTTCACTCTTTCTTTGATTTTTCATGTTAGAAACGCTTACAACATCATGTATAGGTGTCCAATCAACTGTTTATATCCAAAGAAATTGTTAAAAACGTTTTAGAACCCGAAACCCATCTCAAATCTCGCATAAGTTCGTCGTGCGAGTTGAGACGAACTCAACTCGCAAAACCTTATCCAGAATCTGCGAACCGAGCAGGCCTGCGAGCTGAGCTGGCCTGCGAACTGAAATGGCTTGCGAGCCGAACCACTTGCGAACTGACTTGCGAGCTGACTTGCGAACTGAGCTGCGAGTCAAGATTTGCGAACCGATCTACCTGCGAACCGAGTTGAGCTGCGAGACGAGACTTGCGAGTCGACTTTGTCTTGCGAGCTGACTCTGCGAATTTACCTTGCGAACTGACTTTTTCTTACGAACTAAAACTTGCAAATTTAAATTTTTAGATACGTTTTTATTAAAGTAATGTAGTAGAAATAAAAATTTTCCAAGTAGACTTGGCAGCTCGACCCCAACCAGGGGCTCTGCCCCTTGGACCCCCGCCAGGGGTTGCCACCTCTTGGACCCCGCTACCAGGGGCGCTGCCCCCGGACCCCCGCACACAATTTCTAGACTTAAACAACAAACGCATACTTGAACAACTAGCTTAGACAAACTGATTTGTCTCTTACTTATATAACCTCACGTGTTTAGGACACTAGGGGGTTACCATTCAGAAGACATGCGTATCTTAGGATCGCTGACAACTCACAGGTGAGTTCATAGCCCCACTCTTTTTAAACTGTTTTATTGTTTTGGGGTGAAATGCATACTCGTTATTTACTATTCAAAAACCTATTTATGAAATTATTCATTGTAAATGATTTACAACTACTTACACTAGACTAGGACACTAGTCACCTTTGCAAAACTCGTAAGAGATAGGTTTCATGAACCCGGACTTTTCTAGATATAAAGGGTTATCTAGACACTTAGCTAAGATCCCAAGAACCTCGATAGCTGTAGGCTATTATTGTAAGAAACTAGAACGCAAGAAAACATAACACTCACGGTTAGAATACAAGAAACTAGATTTCAGGAATACAAGAAACAAGGACTAGAGAACAAGTAACTTAGAAACGAGAAACAAGATTTTCAAGAACTCAAGATAGCAAGAAATTAGATAACAAGAATTTAGACGAGAAAACAAGAAACAAGGACTAGAATACAAGACTAGAACCCAAGGACTAGAATACAAGAAACACTAGATTTAAGAAACTAGAAATCAAGATAGATCAAGAACTTATGTGCAAGATCAAGAACTATGTGCAAGGTCAAGAACTATGTGCAAGGTCAAGAACTCAAGATTTTCAAGATCAAGATCAATAACTCAAGATTTTCAAGAACTTATGTGGTTATTATTACACGTTATATATTTTCATTATATGTGTTATGTGATATGTGATATTTGTTAATTGCTAAATTGTGATACGTGCTAATTGCTATTCTGTGATATTATTGCTGGTTGTTGTTATTGTGTGAACTGTCTAGATCAAGAAACTTGTAACACCCCCAAATATGATGATTTGCGGAAGCTTGATTTGGGTGTTACTAATCAATAACAAAGCACAAAGATAAATAGCAAACGACTCTATATGCGTCGTTTTAACAAAATATATTGATAACTGAAATGTTTACAACATTTAAAGCTTTACATAGCTCGAGTTAAATAAAATGAGATTTCAGTACATAAGTACTTATACAAAATATACTAATGCAAGAAAATCTCAATCGTCTGTATGCTGACTCGAGCTAAATCCTGAAGCAGAACATCCTACTGCTGGGTACCTGCGATATATGCTAAAAGGTCAGCTATAAAGCTGGTGAGCTCACAGGTTTGAAATCAAGTAATATCGTATGAACCGCAAGATTTAAATAATGAATTGCATCCAGCAATTAAATAATGAATTGCATCCAGCAATTAAATGATAATCATCGTGTATACAGCCATGAGCACATAGTTGAGCTTAACTCGAGGGCCGGGTCCCCTATAGAGAATTCCGGGCGAGGTGCCTCCACGAATGCCTAATCCACATTCGTCTTCCCAAATATTAGTACGTTCGTTTACCCGGTTAGTGCTTGCTAACCCGAACGAGGTGGGTCAATCCTATATGGTACCATATACTAATATTCACGCTACAACGTATTAACAACTATGCTGACGGAGGACTTTCAAATGATTAGTTTCGAAAAACTCATGTAGTATATGAAAAGTTTGGTACTTGCGTTCACATGTTAAAAGTTTGAGCAGTATATCACACCCCTGAGTAAAACAGTAAAAAGAGGGGCTATGAGACTCACCTGAGTCTGAATGCGTTTAAACAAACGTAAGTTGATTAGCGAGAAATGAAGTCCAACGACTTGTAACCTGAGGGTGTCCACGACACGCGATGGTTATAATCATGATTGGGTATCTCAAAAGATCACCCTTGTAGTTGTTACACAACTATATATGTCCAAATTACTTCGATTTGGTTGATTTGTTAAGCGTTTAAAAATGTGTACGGCCCGTTGGTGACGGATTTGAAATAATAAACTTTAAATATTATTATTTTGTAATTGGCGTTTTGCACTTAAAAGTGTGTCCCAGAGTGTTTTATAAGTCGTATCGTATAAGGGTTTGAGGTTATATAGTTCCGACACTTAGTGTAATTTAGATTTGAAAACCTGCTGTTTTATGCGACACTAAATGCGACACAAAGGTTGTTATGCGACACAATGGTTGTGTCGCATAGGAGTGCGACACAATGTCCATACGACACAAGGGTTGTGTCGCATGGATGCGAAATGCTGATTCAACAGCGACATAGTGATTGTGTCGTATAAAGGTATGCGACATAGTGGTTGTGTCGCATGACTTGCGACACAAATTATCTGGTACGACATAAGGTACGACACAAGGGATTTTATGCGACATAAAGGCTAAAATACGACACAACATGCGACACAGTGCTTGTGTCGCATGGATGAACACCAGCCCAGAAATCCGGCTGTCCACGTTAATTCCGACCAAAAATCCATTTTAAACTCGTTTTTAAGCTGTAAATTCGTGTTATATACTTTGTAATGGACATATACTAGTTATAATAACATCCACAAATGAAAAATACTAAGAATCGAGAGATTTCGGGATTTTGTCGGAAACTTACAATTTGCCGAAATGAAATTCCGGAAAGGTAGAAATGTAGATCGTTGCGAGGTGGTCGTGAATCTCTAAAAATATTTGTGATCCGGTCGCGTTTCGTGGTAGTATTTTGCGGTTTTGTGAGTTTGGGGTATTTTGGTGAAAGAGAGAAAGAAAGAGAGAGATAGAAGAAAGAGATAGAATGAAGAAAAGTGAAGTGGGAGGTGGGGGTTATCCCCACTTTCCAGCTTTTCGCCCCGCGTCCCGTGCGGTGTTCGTTTGCTCCGTCATTTAACGTTAAATAATTATTTACATTGTAATTATAAGTTTTAAAATAAAATTTATTACGCGATATATTATTTAAAGATTTTACAAGTCATTTTATATTTGTGTTATAAAACGTAAGTTAGTTTATTTCGTTTGCGCGTTTTAATATTTTGAATTGTATAAGTTCGGTTTGTATGATACGAATGAATACGAAATATTATCAAAATAATATTTTTGGACATAGAAGCGTTATTTAATAAAATGGGTCACCAACGTCCGTATTTGATTGAATCGAAATACATTCGATTTAAATAGCGTACGATTTAATCAAATCGCATTTTCGTATATATTTAACAATATATATAATTCGATACATTAATTAGCCTAACCAGGAACTAATTACATGTATTAACATATGATTAGGCACTAATTACTAGTCCTAATTTGGCGGGTGTTACATTCTCCCCCTGTTAGAAGAATTTCGTCCCGAAATTTAGCTCGAAGTCGTGTTTGATGTGGAATCAGTGAAGAGTTGAGGATATTTGAGTCGCATTTGGTCTTCCCGTTCCCAGGTGAATTCCGGACCACGCCGCGAATTCCATCTGACCTTGACGATGGGAATACGACTTTGTTTCAGTTGTTTGACCTCACGGTCCATAATTTCAGCGGGTTCCTCAACGAAATGGAGTTTATCGTCAACACGAATTTCATCTAATGGAATAATAAGTGTCTCATCAGATAGACACTTCTTCAAATTTGAAATATGAAAAGTAGGGTGCACGCTGCTGAGTTCGGATGGCAGCTGCAATCGATAAGCTACGGGGCCAATCCGTTCGAGGATCTCAAAAGGCCCGATGTACCTGGGATTTAACTTCCCGCGTTTGCCAAAACGGATGACGCCTTTCCAAGGCGATACTTTTAAGAGTACTCGATCCCCAACTTGGAACTCGAGTGGTTTGCGTCTCATGTCAGCATAACTTTTCTGACGATCACGTGCGGCTTTGAGTCGGTTTTGGATTTCCACTATTTTCTCAGTGGTGGCGTGAATGAGTTCAGGACCAGTGAGTTGACTATCTCCCACTTCAGTCCAACAGATCGGTGATCGGCACTTACGACCGTACAGTGCCTCAAAAGGTGCAGCCTTAATGCTGGCGTGATAGCTGTTATTGTACGAGAATTCGCACAACGGTAGATGTCTTTCCCAGTTTGTACCGAAATCAACTACGCAGGCGCGTAGCATATCTTCCAGGGTTTGGATGGTTCGTTCACTTTGGCCATCGGTTTGAGGATGGTACGCGGTACTCATATCGAGACGGGTACCCATTGCTTTTTGAAGTGACTGCCAAAAGTGAGAGGTGAAACGGGCATCCCTATCAGAGATGACCGAGATTGGAACGCCGTGATGAGAAACGATTTCCTTGATGTAGATTTGTGCAAGGCGTTCCATTTTATCGTTTTCTTTGATTGCCAGGAAGTGAGCAGATTTGGTGAGACGATCGACGATCACCCAAATGGTATCGCAACCGCTCGTCGACTTGGGTAGTTTGGTTATGAAATCCATGGCAATTTGTTCCCATTTCCATTCAGGGATTTCAGGTTGTTGGAGTAAACCAGGTGGTTTCTGATGTTCGGTTTTGACTTTCGAGCAAGTAAGACACTTGCTGACATAAGTGGCGATTTCGGCTTTCATGTTTGGCCACCAATAAAATTCCTTGATACCGTGGTACATCTTATCGGATCCCGGATGAATAGAATATTTAGACTTGTGAGCCTCGTCCATCACCAAGTCTCTTAGATTCCCAAAATTGGGCAACCAGATTCGGTTTGAGAAATACCTAATCCCGTTAGGTCTGATTTCGAATTGTTTGTCAATACCCCGTAAGGCTTCATTTTTGATGTGTTCAGATTTCAGGGCTTCGATCTGAGCGGTATGAATTTGAATAGTAAGATCGTTATGGATGGTCATACTGAGGGCTCGGACTCGAAGTGGTTTTGGTCGTTCCTTTCGGCTGAGGGCATCGGCTACAACATTAGCCTTCCCTGGATGGTACTTGATCTCGCAATCGTAATCGGTAAGCAACTCGACCCATCGACGTTGCCTCATATTGAGATCCTTCTGATCGAAGATGTGTTGGAGACTTTTGTGATCGGTAAAGATGGTGCACTTAGTGCCGTAGAGATAATGTCTCCAGATTTTTAGAGCAAAAATGACAGCTCCAAGTTCGAGATCATGAGTGGTGTAGTTCTTTTCATGAATTTTCAGCTGTCGTGAGGCATAAGCAATGACCTTGTCTCGTTGCATAAGCACGCAACCAAGACCTTGGTGAGAAGCATCGCAGTATACCACGAAGTCATCGGTGCCTTCGGGTAAGGATAGAATTGGAGCACTGCAAAGCTTTTGTTTCAAAAGTTGGAACGCTGACTCTTGTTTTTCGTTCCAATCGAACCTTTTGTCCTTCTGAGTCAGTACCGTAAGTGGTTGAGCTATTTTAGAGAAATTTTCGATAAATCGTCGATAATACCCAGCAAGACCCAAGAATTGTCGTACTTCAGTTGCAGAGGTGGGTGCTTGCCAGTCTTTGATAGCCTCGATCTTTGATGGGTCAACGTGAATTCCCTGACTGTCGATCACGTGACCAAGAAATTGAACAGTTTGGATCCAGAACTCACACTTAGAGAATTTAGCATAAAGCTCCTCGTGTCTAAGTAGTTCAAGGATGGTTTTGAGGTGTTGCGCATGTTCTTGCTCGTTGCGCGAGTAAATGAGTATGTCATCGATAAAGACAATGATAAACTTGTCGAGGTAAGGTTTGCACACCCGGTTCATGAGGTCCATGAATACAGCCGGTGCGTTGGTTAGACCAAAGGGCATCACTTGGAATTCGTAGTGCCCGTAACGAGTTCTGAAAGCAGTTTTCGGAATATCGGTGTCGTGAACTCGTAACTGATGATAGCCTGATCGCAGGTCGATTTTTGAGTAGAAACTTGAACCCTGAAGTTGGTCGAATAAATCATCAATGCGAGGAAGTGGATAACGGTTCTTGACGGTCAATTTGTTCAACTCTCGGTAGTCGATGCACATTCGAAATGAACCGTCCTTCTTTTTGACAAATAAGACCGGAGCTCCCCAGGGTGAAGAACTCGGTCTAATGAATCCTCGATCCAGAAGTTCCTGTAACTGAGAGGACAACTCCTGAAGTTCGGATGGGGCTAAACGGTATGGTGCGCGTGCCACCGGTGCGGCACCCGGCACGAGATCAATCGAGAACTCAACCTGTCTAAGAGGAGGTAGACCAGGTAGTTCTTCCGGAAAGACTTCGGGAAAGTCTCTAACAATCGGCACATCCTCAAGTCGCTTCTCCTCCGACTTCTTCTCAGTAATGTGTGCGAGTATGGCAGGGTAACCCTTTCTCAGAAATTTTCGGGTTTTTAAGCAGGAGATTATATTGAGTCCCGTCCCACCGGTCTCCCCTTGTATGATCAAGGTTCCACCAACGACGAGTGGGATACGGACGATTTTATCGTGACAAACGATTTCAGCTCGATGTTTGGACAACCAGTCCATTCCAATAATGACGTCGAAACTTCCGATTTCAATGGGTATAAGATCGATCGAAAAGGTTTCGTCAGCTAGGTTTAAAGTGCAATTAGGTATCACACTGGTAGTTTCTACAAGTTTTCCATTGGCTAGCTCTATAGTGTACTTAACATCTAATGCAACCGGAGTGATGTCAAGTAATGGGCAAAAATCATCAGAGATAAAGCTTCTATCAGCACCAGTATCAAATAGAACAGAAGCAGTTAAGTTGTTGAGGAGGAACATACCCGAGACCACATTCGGGTCTTGGCGGGTGTCCCCAGATTTGATGACGAAAGCCCTGCTACGGGTGTTGTTGTTGTTGTTGTTGTTGTTGTTCTTCAGATTTGGGCACATGTCCCTGAAATGCCCGGGTTTTCCACACTCAAAGCATACTTTGGGTGGTCTGGTGTTGTTGTTGGAATTGTTGTTGGCAGGAGAGCGGCAATCTTTGGTGAGATGGCCGTACCTCTTGCAGTTGTTGCAAAAGGGACCACAGGAACCCTCATGGTGTCGGCTGCACTTGGGACAATATGGTTTGCTCCCAGTGTAACCCCGGATGATGTCAGTGGTGGTGTTGTAGGCTTTGATGGTGTCAGGTTTCTTGTTTTGTTGGTTGGAGTGGTTGTTGTGGTAGTCAGACCACTTGCGTTTGTTGTTATGGGAGGATGAAATGGGTGGTTCAGAATCTTGGCTCATGGACATTAGGTCTTGGGCCAATAGGATCGCACCGTCAATGGTGGTTGGTTTTGAAGAGATGACATGTCCCCGAACAGGATCAGGGAGACCAAGGGTGTACTTCCTGATTTTATCAGGTTCAGTGCTAACCATAGCTGGGCGGAGGGCAGCTAGTTGTTGAAACCTGGTGGTATAACCATCGATATCACCACCCTGAACCTTTAAGTTCCAGAACTCCTCATCTAGCTTTTGGAGTTTGGCGATAGAGCAGTATTTGGCAGTGAGTTTTGCCTTCAATTCCTCCCAAGTGAGTTGGTAGGCAATGTCAGCACCCACTGATTGGGTATATGAATTCCACCAAGAGTGGGCATCATCTTCAAGAGAGCAGGTGGCGAAGTTTACTTTGTCGTTCTCCGCGCATTTACTAACACGGAAAACAGTTTCCATTTTCTCGAACCATCTGATCAGTCCGATGGCTCCTTCAGAACCCTTGAAGCTCGAGGGTTTGCAGCTTTGGAAGTTCCAGCGGTATCGCTGTTTCTTGTGGAGTTGGGTGGGGTATTCCGAGCCAAGGCTTCAGTAACAGCCTGGGTTATGAGTGACGTGATCTGAGCATCTGTGTAAGGTCGTGTCTTTGGCGGCATGATTCTTCAATAAAAGAAATGAAGATACATGAGATTTCGTAGGAAAGTTGTAATTGTTATAGATGTACATGTAGAAAGCAGTGATACATGACATTAACATGAAAAATGATAATTAATATGAGTTGAACAACAAGGAATATTTGATAGCTAATACGAGTTCAAAGGTTACACCCAACGGATGTATTACAAAAGATGTCGGGAATTGTTACATCCGACCGAATTATAGAGTAGCGCGTAGACATCCATGTTGTTGTTTGTGGTTTCAAGGTCATCGGAGACCTGTTCGATGCGTTCAAGAGATGTAAGTCTCCAGTTTTCTTTGTTTCCTGCAACACGGCATCCATGGTGCGAAGTCGCTGCTCGTGTTGATTCACCCTGACGGCTAAGGCCGGTAAGGTGGAATGAGTGGGGTACGGGCCAGCTCGAGGCAACCTGGAGTTCCTCCTTGCTACCCATGGGTTCTGCGACCCGGATTGAGAACGAGATGAATTTGACGGGATGTTTGCCATTTCTGAGACAAAGCGTTATTAAGATTGAGGCCTATATTCATATAGCTCCTATATAATATAGCCTATTGAGTGTCTAGCATAAACATGTTTGAGTCTCGGTTCTCTCGAGGTCAGAGTCTTCTATTGTATCCTGTTCAGCCATAACTACTTTCAGATCTTACATCATCTTTGCTTAATTGTACATAGTTGATCAGGCTATGTTAAATTAAACTCGTATGCTGTAATCCCTGAGCCAGTCATACTTAATAAGGAATACTGCCTAATGGTCATAGTCTAGGCTCACTAAATGCAACCTAGTTCACTATAACCTTAGGCTCTGATACCAATCTGTAACACCCCCAAATATGATGATTTGCGGAAGCTTGATTTGGGTGTTACTAATCAATAACAAAGCACAAAGATAAATAGCAAACGACTCTATATGCGTCGTTTTAACAAAATATATTGATAACTGAAATGTTTACAACATTTAAAGCTTTACATAGCTCGAGTTAAATAAAATGAGATTTCAGTACATAAGTACTTATACAAAATATACTAATGTAAGAAAATCTCAATCGTCTGTATGCTGACTCGAGCTAAATCCTGAAGCAGAACATCCTACTGCTGGGTACCTGCGATATATGCTAAAAGGTCAGCTATAAAGCTGGTGAGCTCACAGGTTTGAAATCAAGTAATATCGTATGAACCGCAAGATTTAAATAATGAATTGCATCCAGCAATTAAATAATGAATTGCATCCAGCAATTAAATGATAATCATCGTGTATACAGCCATGAGCACATAGTTGAGCTTAACTCGAGGGCCGGGTCCCCTATAGAGAATTCCGGGCGAGGTGCCTCCACGAATGCCTAATCCACATTCGTCTTCCCAAATATTAGTACGTTCGTTTACCCGGTTAGTGCTTGCTAACCCGAACGAGGTGGGTCAATCCTATATGGTACCATATACTAATATTCACGCTACAACGTATTAACAACTATGCTGACGGAGGACTTTCAAATGATTAGTTTCGAAAAACTCATGTAGTATATGAAAAGTTTGGTACTTGCGTTCACATGTTAAAAGTTTGAGCAGTATATCACACCCCTGAGTAAAACAGTAAAAAGAGGGGCTATGAGACTCACCTGAGTCTGAATGCGTTTAAACAAACGTAAGTTGATTAGCGAGAAATGAAGTCCAACGACTTGTAACCTGAGGGTGTCCACGACACGCGATGGTTATAATCATGATTGGGTATCTCAAAAGATCACCCTTGTAGTTGTTACACAACTATATATGTCCAAATTACTTCGATTTGGTTGATTTGTTAATCGTTTAAAAATGTGTACGGCCCGTTGGTGACGGATTTGAAATAATAAACTTTAAATATTATTATTTTGTAATTGGCGTTTTGCACTTAAAAGTGTGTCCCAAAGTGTTTTATAAGTCGTATCGTATAAGGGTTTGAGGTTATATAGTTCCGACACTTAGTGTAATTTAGATTTGAAAACCTGCTGTTTTATGCGACACTAAATGCGACACAAAGGTTGTTATGCGACACAATGGTTGTGTCGCATAGGAGTGCGACACAATGTCCATACGACACAAGGGTTGTGTCGCATGGATGCGAAATGCTGATTCAACAGCGACATAGTGATTGTGTCGTATAAAGGTATGCGACATAGTGGTTGTGTCGCATGACTTGCGACACAAATTATCTGGTACGACATAAGGTACGACACAAGGGATTTTATGCGACATAAAGGCTAAAATACGACACAACATGCGACACAGTGCTTGTGTCGCATGGATGAACACCAGCCCAGAAATCCGGCTGTCCACGTTAATTCCGACCAAAAATCCGTTTTAAACTCGTTTTTAAGCTGTAAATTCGTGTTATATACTTTGTAATGGACATATACTAGTTATAATAACATCCACAAATGAAAAATACTAAGAATCGAGAGATTTCGGGATTTTGTCGGAAACTTACAATTTGCCGAAATGAAATTCCGGAAAGGTAGAAATGTAGATCGTTGCGAGGTGGTCGTGAATCTCTAAAAATATTTGTGATCCGGTCGCGTTTCGTGGTAGTATTTTGCGGTTTTGTGAGTTTGGGGTATTTTGGTGAAAGAGAGAAAGAAAGAGAGAGATAGAAGAAAGAGATAGAATGAAGAAAAGTGAAGTGGGAGGTGGGGGTTATCCCCACTTTCCAGCTTTTCACCCCGCGTCCCGTGCGGTGTTCGTTTGCTCCGTCATTTAACGTTAAATAATTATTTACATTGTAATTATAAGTTTTAAAATAAAAATTATTACGCGATATATTATTTAAAGATTTTACAAGTCATTTTATATTTGTGTTATAAAACGTAAGTTAGTTTATTTCGTTTGCGCGTTTTAATATTTTGAATTGTATAAGTTCGGTTTGTATGATACGAATGAATACGAAATATTATCAAAATAATATTTTTGGACATAGAAGCGTTATTTAATAAAATGGGTCACCAACATCCGTATTTGATTGAATCGAAATACATTCGATTTAAATAGCGTACGATTTAATCAAATCGCATTTTCGTATATATTTAACAATATATATAATTCGATACATTAATTAGCCTAACCAGGAACTAATTACATGTATTAACATATGATTAGGCACTAATTACTAGTCCTAATTTGGCGGGTGTTACAAAACTAGCCAAGGATCACCACCCCTGAGTTACCACTCATTTTAGAGATTTCAAGAAATCAGGATCGTACACGGAGTGTACACTTAGCATAGAATTATGCTCACAAAGATTTATTCTTTCAACTAAACCTATGAACTCACCAGCTTATCGCTGACGTGTTTTAGTATGCATTTCAGGTACTGCTTTAGTAGGATCGGCCCGTCAGGATCCTAGCTCGAGTCGCATGTTTTCAACAACTGGATTTCCTGCATAACTTTTGTATTACAATTATGTAATGAAAATTATTTTGCAAACTCGCAACTTGTATACACTTTTATTTTGGAAATGTATAACTATTTCCAAACGTCTCATTTAGAGTCATTCATTATTTACCTTTGTGCTTGTGATATTTGATTTGGTAACACCCGACCCGACCGCTTCCGCAACCCGAAATTTAAGGGTGTTACACTACAATTTAGTAGTTTACAATAATTATGTAGGCATTTAGAATTGTTTATACGGAGTCATGAAATCGACGATGATATGTAAAATTAAAAGTATAAACTATTAAATAAATATTTAAAAAAAAATTAGGATAAAGAAATATTTAAGTTGATCATTTAAATTGTAAAAAAATAAAATAATTATAACTAAAAAGTTTGATTAAAATAATTAAATTAAATTGATTAAATTATTCAAAAATAAATTAACTAAATACAATTATAAACAATATTAAATTTAAATAAACTTGAAATTTGAAAAAAAAATTATACGGTTGATCCTTTTAATGGAGAAACTAACAACCAGTTAAATTTTGGACTAACGAAATAAATAGTTTAAAAAGTAGGACTATTCAAATAGCTTTTAGAACTTAGGGACTAACCATGAACAAAACGTGATAGTACAGTGACAATTCAAGTTTATCTTATATATTATTATATAAATAATACATTTTAGTTATTACATATATTATTATTATTATTATTTAATATGAATAGTGTTTTAGTGCTAAGTTTAGTAATACACTAAGTATAGTGTAAATTTGTATTGACTTTTGATTGCACTATTATAGTGTAAGGATTAATACATATATTGAAGTGTAATTTTTTGCACTTTTGCACTATTCTAGTGCAAAAAGGTACAAATGGTATATACATTGAAGATGCTCTAAGCCATATGTGGCTCCGCCACCACTAACATGGTTCGTCTTTGTGACTTACACACAATTGAATTGTCAGTCCCTATTTAATTTTTGCACCGGCAGTCTAAAAACGTAATAGTTGTTGCATTTTTGGTCCCTCTCCAACTACAATGACTAAGTGACCCTTACTAAAACTAATACCAAAAGACATTAAGGGTATAGTAGTCATTTTAGTTGGAAAAGGGACCAATCGTGCAACACCGAGAAGAATAGTGAGATTAACTCTTTTTATTTTATTGAAAAGATATACATTTAAGCTTGTTTGACGCCTTCTTTTTAACTAAAAAAATACGGAATGATTACTTGATGAGAAAGATATACAATTGACATTAGAATATTACTCGTATACGTTCTCCTATATACGAGTAAAACATTAACATCAAACAATTTACATACAACTAATAGCAACAATGACGTCATACAAAATTACAAGCAAAGACGAGGAATATGTTTGCTGAAATCATGACCTAAATTTCAAAATATACTAAAAATAAAAAACTAACAGGTATAAAACTATGGGAGTTGATAAATATAATAAAAAAATGATTTAAACACTAAAATAATGCAATGATGTACTTGTATTATATGCAGAAACTGTTATACAGTTTGGTGTAAGCATCACTTTTTTGTTGTATTTATCACCTCCCTAAAAGTATAAACATATCCTTAAACAGTGATTATATGATGATGATTATTTTTAATTTATCTACAGTTCAATATAAATTTTTATTGTAATAAGATATTCCTAAAGACATAACGAATGAATTTTCTTTTTTCATGTTGTTTCGTTAAAAAAATATGTTTGTTCAGGAACGCAAACAAACAAAAATATAAATGAATGCAATATCACAAGATTAATGTACTAATGTCAAACTTAAAACAAAAACATCATTATCGAGAAATACATGAAATTTAAATATATTTAAGATAATAGAGATAAAAATAAAGTATATATAACTTTTAACTTTACAGAAAGTTATATTATATGGTCAGAGAAGATCACAATTCAAGATGGGTTATTTTATCCCTTGTGCAAAGGGGTGTAGCCATACATATTTGGTCAGAGAAGTACACAAGGAGAAGAAAAGCAACATAGGTCAGGTGTCTCAAAAGTGCAAAAAACTGCTACTAGTATAGTGGTGCTCTTTACACGGCGCTAAAGTCTCGTGTCAACGTCATCAATCAACTCATCGTTCAATGAGTATACGAGTATATGAGTTCATAATATTTTTAATTTTGAAATTACCTTTATGGTAAATGATGCGGTTCGGCAACTAACTTTCTTTTTTTGTTGAGTTAGAAGATGAACCCAATTTATTATACAACATAATTTGAAAATTTGTTACCTAACTCGAAACATAATTCGAAAGTTCTTGTTCAATATATGTTTCGAGTTAGGTAATAAACTTTCGAATTATGTTTCGAGTTAGGTAACTTGAAAAGTTCGTTATCTAACTCGAAACATAATTTGAAAATTTGTTACCTAACTCGAAACATAATTCGAAAGTTCTTGTCCAATATATGTTTCAAGTTAGGTAATAAACTTTCGAATTATGTTTCGAGTAGGTAACAAACTTTCAAATTATGTTTCGAGTTAGGTAACGAAATTTCAAATTATGTTTCGAGTTAGGTAATGAATTTTTCAAGTTAGATGAAAAAAAGTTCGTTACCTAACTTGAAACATAATTTGAAAGTTCGTTACCAACCTATAAAATAAATTGGATTCCTACCCTAACTCGAAAAAAAAAAAAATTCGTTGCTGATCTTCGCCATTTACCCTTACCTTTTTACATGGTTATCAACTTAATATGGTAGGGCCCGTACGATACAATAATAAAAGTCCCTACAAGACAAAAAAGTTTCAAATATAATTATAGAAAAATGTATTAATACTACGAGAATTATATAATGATACAAAAATATGAAGTCGTCATCTAGCAATTCGAAAAACTTTACAATTTTCATTCTTCATTAAAAAGAGTTATTCTCCGAGCATTATCCGAAACACAATTGTTGAATTAAACTCTTTATAATCAATACTTTCTAGTAGATTATTCTCACTTGTTATCATCTTTAGTCCGTTAAACCTCTCTCTTTCCGAGATTGCTACAATTATGAGAATTGTCAACAATACTCTAATTAGGAAATCAATCGACCCGTTTCAAATAATGTAAAATTTTAATAGGACTCATTGCCATAAGGCAATAAATTTTTAAGCAATTTCAGTTCCACATAGAGTTCGTGTCCATCCATATCAGGTTCTCCTAGATGACTATAATGAGATCGAAGTAAAGAAGTAAAGGAGCGCAACTTGATAGAAGTAAAGAAGATATCAAAAGTCTTGTCATACTCATTGTATTGTTCGAATTTTTTTTTAAGAAATAATTGTTTGATCAATAACATACAAGAAATAATTGAACTTATACTATTATAGCAACTCGCGTAAACTTTAGAGGCCTTCAAATTTTAGTGGTCCTGTGCGCTGACACATATAACACATGTCAATATCGTTCAGTGCATTTTTATTATTTTACATCTGATTCTAATCTTTCATATTCTAATTTTTTTAACAGATTCAAATTTCTTCAAAAACATTCTACGAATCAAACGGGACCTAACTATTTCAAAATTGGGGAATGAATAGTTGCAGAAAAGGAAGGTGGAGAACATCATTTCTCAAAAAGTGCATATTACTTGGGCAAGATGGTTTGGGTCAAGGGATACCGAGAATAGATAGATTTAATGGCCAAGCAAAGGAATGTTCTCAATGTAATACTAGGATGTTTACGGTAGGGGTGACAATTCAGGTTGGGTCGTGTTGGCCTTCTTGAGTTGTCGAGTTGGTGGGTCAGAAGTAGTAGACCCTGACCCAACCTAATTTTATAATCAGGTTGAGTATTTCAACCCAACCCAACCCAGACCTAACCTTACCCGACCCAGATTACCAGTTTATCTAGCGAGATCAACATATATTCGGGTCATTTTATGTTAACGGATCAATTTCAGGTCAAATATATCACATTAATAAGCATAAAATTCAAAAAACTCGTATCACCTATTAAGTTCATCAACATTTAATAATAAAACACCATTAAATACGTCGGATTATTATATAAAAGAAAAAACTTCCAAATTTTTAGCTACATTTAAAAATTATTCGGGTTGTCGGGTCAACCCAAAAACTCATTAGGTGACCCAAACCTGACCTAAAAAATACTAAGGTTGGTAGGTTTCGAGTTGATGGATTCTTATATCTATACCAACAAGCCCAAGATTAAAACCGGTGCTTATAAACACAAAGAATATGTGAATTAATTTGTTGTCATTTCCTGTCGTACTATCTTACTGACGTCTTGTTTCTTTGTCATATCTATTTATTTCTCTATTCGGTATAGTGTTCCATTAGAAAAAGATCAAATCTTATTTTTTTTGGTTTAAAATTATACATTAGTAATGTAACTTTTTGTACCAAAATGAGAAACGTATCATTTATTGTCAATGTAACCACTTCTTAGCATAAATTTTGTTTCATTGTTACTAACATCGTATTTAAGTCACCATTTAGTTTTTATCATTGTTCACATATCACTGACCTATAATTTTTAATGATATGTCATGACATCTTAGATATATTTAGTGGACTTAAACTTTATTTATGATAGAAATTCATTTGGAACATAAATATTAATACTATGAATCATTTGGAACATAATATATAATAGTGGAGGTTCATATGAGAACCAACTAAAAGTTGAGAACTTTGAGAACCACTACATTACATGCTTGTTCACATGTGATTTAACTTCATTCACATGTGAACATTGCTTTAGGTTAGATTTGTAAAGAAAAAAATTAAAAAAAAATCCTAAATTATAGCGAAAAACACAAAAAACAAATATATGTTCACATTTGATGATAATGTGAACAAATCATGTAAAAAGTGTTTTAAGACGTGATTTTTGAATTTTTTTTCTTTACCAATCTAACCTAAATCAATGTTCACATGTGAATGAAGTTAATCACATGTGAACAAACATATAATCTAGTGGTTCTCAAGGTTCTAAACTTTTAGTTGGTTCTCATTTGAACCTAACCCTAATATAATAAACTTATAAAAGACAAAACTTATATTTTATATGTTTTCTTATAATGGCAAGTGGTTATCATCTTTAGTTTATTTTATATCTTTCAAGAGGATTCGCATCATTTCAAACCTTGGTAAATAGTCTTTGTTTTGTATTGAATTAAATGAGATGCTCCACCGCTATTGCAAGCCCCTATCAATCTTTGAGTTTCATTTTTGTGAACATAAAAGTACGAAAGCCACCTTTGATTTCATTTGCTCTTTCTTTTCAAAGTAAGTGTTGGTCTTTTCATTAGTATGATGACAAAAGAGAAAGAATTACCCTTTTTTAAAATTGATATTTAGACTATAGCTTCATTAGAATTTTATGCATTCTGAACCGTAAAAATATATCAACTCGAGATTTATATACTAAAAAGAAAAATATTGTATTAAAATAATGAGAGAGCTTGCAAATTCGCGGGTTGTAATCTAGTTGTTATTTAATAACACATATATTTGGTTCATGAAATACCAGCTGCTATTAAGTTTGCATTCAGAATGTTGTTTTACTTAAAATAGTAATAGCAATACTTCCTTCATTAGACTCCTCCCAACCTAAAATCAAACTGACAGAAACTGACAGAGCCACGTCAGCGCCACGTCAGCTTTTTCAGAAAACTGACTGAAATTGACAGACCCCTCCCATCCCTTATCCATCACTTCAATTTTTGGGACCCATTGACCAATTATTTAATCAACTAAAACACAACAATTAAAATAAAAACAATAATTTAAATTAAACACATTCCATTAAAAATAAAAATTACAACAATTTCTAAAAATAAAAATTACAACAATTCCTAAAAATAAAAATTACAAAAATAAACTTAAAAATAAAAAACAACATTTCCTAAAAAATAAAAATTACGAGAAATCCTAAAAATTTAAAAGTACGATAATTTAAAAAATACTAGAATTATAAAGTAATCTAGTATGACTCGTAAATGAACTTACGCTTAACTTGTTGCTGGAATGCATTTCGGGTAGCATTCATAACGTCGTTTTCATCGGCACCGCTTTGTGGGCAAATTTCTTTGTAGTGTTTGTAGAGAGATTGGAATGTTTTTGAGTCTTTAGAAATCTTGTTCCATTTGCCCGACAGTTGATTAAGGTTACGTTTTGTTGACACACAAGTATTGTAACCGTCAACAACCTTAGCCCAAAAAGACTCGGTTGTTTGATTTTTTCCGAGGACACCATTTTCGGAACAATGTATCCATCGCTCCGCTAAAATCCTAGCTTCCTCGTCCGTCCAACGTACTTGAACCCGTTTACCTTTTTGAACCTTTTTACCTCTTTTCTTGTTGTTTGGGGCTTCGGGTTCGGATTCGGGTTCAGGTTCGGGTTCCGGATCCGGGTTTGCCTCGTCGGAACTTTCTTCCAAACTTTGTGGTATGGTGAAGTTCATTTGTTGGTTATTGGGGTTGGATGAGCTTGGAGACCATTGTGTGTTTTGGTAAAAATGTGGTTGCGGTTGTGACCATTGTGTGTGGTGGGGGAATTGTAATTGTGGTGGTGACCATTGTGAGTTTGTGTACCACCCTTAAAATGCATAATTATTCCTCAGGTCGTGCGGATCAAGTTGGAACGGGTTTGCAATAGGTGGTAAGTTGGCAAATCCGGTAGGTTGAGACGATGATCCGGTAGCTTGAGTGTTTGGTGAAGACGGGTTTGGTAACGGGATATTTAATAAACTTTGCCACATATCTTGGGCAACACGTTGTTGATCCCTCTTTTTATTTTTAGTTGTTGATTTGTTGTTTTTGGATATTTTTTGTGAGAGTGTTTTTTTTTAAGTGTTTTTGAAGAAATGGTTGTAAAATGATATGAGAAAATGATGTGGGAATTGGTTTGGTAATGAGTTGTAAAATGTTGTGAGAAAATATGTGGTGTAGGGTGTATTTATAAGTAAAAGTAGGTAGTTTAAAAAAAAAAAAAAATTTTTTGGTGTATCCGCTCCTCCAACGGCTTTTTTTCAAATTTTTTATTTTTTTTACTTTTCCAATGGTTAACAAAAAAAAGGAAAATGGGGCCCTCTGCAACCGATGCCCTCCGTCGGTTATCCGATGGGGCAAACCGATGGGGCGGTGCCATCGCCGTAGGTTCGTCGGCTCCAAAGCGACGAAAACCGACGGGCCGCTATTTGCACTTAGTGGTATTTTAGTAAAAGATAAATGGGGAGTAAATTTTAATATCTTTTGTTATCACAATAAAACTATTACTATATTAATGAAAAGAGATACACTCCTTATAAAGATCTTCTGCTATTTGATCATCTTTTTTAAATGAATACAGAAATAATGGATTTAAAAAGATAATTAAAGATACTTCTTTCGGTTTTTTTACTTTTTACGGAGTATATGTTTTTATTTACTTGTACGATAGTCTTTTTTTATAACACCCCTGATATTATAGTCATTAAATACAATATATCGAAAGCGTTTGTCCAAATTAAAATTTTAATAAGTTACATCTATTAATAAACATATAAAATCAACTAATTTCATTCTTAGTTTATCAACTTGGATGTTATATATAAATAAAGATAACACTGATTTATACAATCAATTATCAGAGTAACACTCGGTAGTCAAACATTCTTCAGTCCACTCCTTGCCCAGCCCAAAATCATCTCAAGACCTGCGAGGAGTAAATAATGGGATTAGCACAAAGCTAAGTGAGTCAACCTGTCACTATCAGTACTGTGACACCCCCAATTTTAAGCTTTGCGGAAGCGAGTTTTGGGTGCCACTAATCAACTATCAAGCACCAAGATTAATAGCAAACGACTCTAAATGAGAAGTTTTAGAAAATACATTAATTCACCATACATTACATAAGTTTTCAAAAGTTTACATAGCTTGGAGTTCGTCTAATAGTATCTAGAGATTTTAAAACATAACAGTTAGTACAAAAGTAATGCAATAAAATCTCCAAGTATGTATGCATGCGACTCAAGCTATCAAGCAGTCCTGCTGGGCATCCCTACTGCTGATGCGTACCTGAGAATGCATCACTAAAAGCGTCAACCAAAAGGTTGGTGAATCTCACAGGTTTGTAGAAAATAGTAATAAAAAGTTTAGTATAACACCAGTAAGTAAATCATGTCATAAGTATGTATAATAATGAGCCACAATTTCATAACGAAATAGGGTAAGCAAGTAATCAATTACACACAGGTAATTAGGTAAGTATCAATTACGCAAATATAATTCGGTAAGTGGTATTAATTACACAATGGTAATCAGGTAAGTAATTCACAGTTGTAGTGGGGTCGGTCTATCTTGCCATGAGCCATCATAGTCGAAGCTTAAAGTACGTAATTGTGCCCCTCGTGAGTGCTAATCCAAAAACACTCAAATGAAACGAGTAGAAAACACCTGTTCATACGAGTACGGTTCGTGGTGGCGCTACCACCCCAAGTGGGGATTGTCAGTCCCATATGGATCCATATACTAAAACTCGCGCTTATCGAATAATTAACTACTATGATTTCAGAGGCCTTCATTGGCTTATACAGAAACTCATGCAATTTGATATACCGGTAAGTAGTAATTCAGTATCGTAGTAGAACAGCAAGTTTATAAGTTTGTACAGGGGCAAGGTAGTAAATCAGTAACATAGTAAAACAGTGGCTCACTAAGTTTGTACGGAAGCACAGTAGTACATCGGTAAAGTAGTAAGTTTGTGGAGTAGTAACTCCGTAAAGTAGTAAACCCATATAAGGTGGTAAAGTAGAAATCGGTAAGTTTGTAAATCAGTAAAGCATTTTTTTTATAAGTTTGTAACACAGTAAGTACAAGTAGGAAATCAATACATTTATACATGTATTTAAGTAAAACAAGTGATGCATCTCCCCCAAAATTGTAAAACGGTAAAAAGGGGCTGTGAGACTCACCTGTAGAGCAAGCAATCCTAACGTGCGCGCGTATACCAACAGTAATCTCCTAATGTCCTAAACACGCAAGATTATGTATTCGTAAGTGTACTCGCAGTAGTTCATTTGTATAATCGTTCGTTTGGTTAATTATGTACAAGTATTCGTCTCGTATTATGTTCGAAGTTTTTATAAAACATACGGCCCATTGGTGTCGGGTGATGGTTATATTTCAAAAACATAATTCGGTTTGTTTTCGTAAAAATATTCATCGCGTACATATATATAATGTTCCAAAGCATAAGGTACGTTTGTTTGTACAAATATAACTCGTATATTTATGTTTCAAAAGTTTCGTTTGTTGCTCACATGTATATATAGATAAAAGTTCGTCGTTAAACCAATTTGGCGAGGCTGTACCGTTTTGGCCATATCTCCCTCGTACGAACTCGGATTGAGGCGATTCAGGCATCCAAACGACCGTGACTCAGAGGGCTATGATCCGCCGGATCATGACCTGGATCCGCTCGATCATGGCCGGATCATGTTAAAAATTAGTTTTCGGACTGATCCGCCGGATCTGGGCATTTTTCAAGCTCTGTTCGTATCAGAAACACAACATAACGATGGGGAAACAATCTATTGGATATAATTCGTTTATAGAACACAAATACATATTTATATAAGCTATATAAACTCAAAAGTTTGAGAGAAAGTGGAACCGTGGTGATGATGGTGATGAACGATGAAGACGATGATGATGATGATGATCCAAGATGAAGATGATGATGGTGATGATTTTGATGTTGTTGTTGTTCTTTGAAGATTAAGGCCGAGAGAGGGAGAGAGCAAGAGACCGAGAGAGATGAGATGTGTGCGTGTGTGTGAAAAATAATTGAGGTCGGTTGATTTAACCGGCCTCAATTATTGAGGTGGGTGGGTATTTTCCGTCCCGTGTTCGCGTACCCAATCGTTATATAGTGAAATGTTTTAAAATGATAATTTTCTAAAAATGTAATCGTATATGTTTTTAATTGAAATATTTTTAAAAAATGTTTTTACGGATATATAAAATTGTGCCTTTGTTTTACTTAAAATATACGGATAGTTTTCTGTATCCAAAATGTATTAAAATAATTTTCGGAGTAAAGAAATCTTATTTCTAACAATACTATTTCTGTTGGAGATGTTTTGTACTAACTTTTATTTTAAGTTCTGCGTTTTGTAAGATTCGTGTGTACATGATTATTAAATAATCATTTTGACGTTATTATATATATTTATATATATAATGCTTGTATACTTTAGTAGTTTGAGTATGTACTACTTTGTAATAAAAGTTCAAATTTGGACCGAAAATTTTAACCGGGTATCACATTCTCTCCTTGTTAGGAGAATTTCGTCCCGAAATTCATTTGTAGTATTTGTTGATGTATTTTAGTTATAGATTGCGCGTTATCTACGGAAGTCGGACAACACCTACCTAGCGTTGTCTTCCTCCCCTTGTTGGACTAGTGCCCTACTGGCGACTAAAGGAATTCAAAAGGAAGTTTCGGGGTGTGTTGACCATTATGTCTGCATGACAAGGCCCGTCACTAGAGTGTAGCTACAATGTGTACTAGTAGCTTAAAGTAAAATAGTAACTTTCACTGTGTTCATACAGTTTGTAACAGACAGTAGTATCGTAGCGTAAACTAGACCCTATCAGTCTTCTATAGAAACTAAATGGTTCAGCCTACATTAGTTTTATGTGGGATGTTACCCATTGTATAAAAGATAACCGGTATGTCTTCCGGCATAACCGGTATGTTTTCCGGTATATAATAGTGTAGGATATGTTATTCCTATACATATGTAAGCTAAACCTCGTCTCATATAGAAACTATAGAATCTAAATTGTCTTTTTTCCCTAACCCTGTCTTACACTTAGAATCTAGGGAAAACATAGAAGCATTCAAACAGCAAGTAATATCTACCAAAGCAATTTGTATACTTGCATTCGGGTCATCTGTAAGTGATCATACCCGTGTTGAGCAAGTCAATAAGTCTCGGGTCCTGGTAATCCTCCCTAGTTTTGAGTACATAAGCTCTTCCTCGAGCAGGGTTGATGTTCTTGTCCTTCAGTTTTGGGCAGTCCCTCCTGAAGTGCCCAGTACCATTGCATTCATAGCAGGTCTTAGGTGCAGAGGTGTTGGTACCAGTTGCAGGCTTTTTGCTAGCTTGGCTCTGGTTTCCAGGGTTTCCATCAGCTTTCCTCTTGTTATCTCTAGAGCTGTTTCCAATATCCTTATTGCCATACGTTCCTTGGCGAACTATCTGCGCCATCAATTTATGCGCCATACGCACGGTGCCATGGAATGTGGGAGAATCGGACGAAGTAACCATCCCTTGTATTTGTGAAGGAAGTCCCCAGATATAGCGCTCAATAAGCTTGGATTCCGTATCAACCATAGATGGGCACAGGTGTGCTAACTGGTTGAACCGAGAAGTGTAGCCGGCAATGTCATTCCCCTGAGTGGTGAGATTCCAGAACTCTGCCTCGAGCTGTTGGATTTCGTCCCTAGGACAATACTCATCCTTGAGCATTTTCTTCAATTCGTCCCAAGGGGTTCTCAAGGCAATGTCTTGACCCACAGAGTCAGCATAAGTGTTCCACCATGTCAGAGCATCATCCATGAAAGTATAGGTGGAGAACTTGACTTTACAGTCCTCAGGGCAGTTGCAGATGCGAAAGACGGACTCTGTCTTTTCCAGCCATCGTATCAAACCAATAGCACCTTCAGTGCCGTTAAAATTCAGAGGCTTGCAGCTAAGGAAGTCCTTATAGGTGAAAGGTTTCACCACAGTGGTACTTGGTGGTGTTTCAGCACTTTCAGATCGTCGTCGCTCCGCTATTAGTGCGTCAGCAACCAGTTGATCAACCTGAGCTTGGTTGTACGTTTGGCATCGTGGAGGCATGTTCCTTCAATGAAGATAAGGGACATGTCAGAGTTTCGTATAAGAATATGATCATCGTAGTTGTACATATAACGGTAATATGTCACAACACAAGTGACGATCAATAGTGCAGAATAATAGTGGTTGTAATCATTTAACATGCGAGTTCAAATGATTACGAGGATTAAGGTTTACAAAAGTGTTGGGGATATTCTGGACAAAGGTTGATCGTTATACAAACGTGATAGGAAGGCGAGAAAGGATTTTAGTCTTTAGTTGTATGTCGATTTTGATTAATATTCGGTTTGTATCGAAGAGAATGTCGAAGTTCTAACCTCTACCAAGGTAAGACTATTTCGAAGAGATGACCCTCGAAGCCAGGGCACATCCCGGTACTATTTTTCTTACTCGATCAACTTACCGTTGGCGAGTTTCTAAGGCGTATATGAACAATAAGTTTGTTACCAAGTATCGGAGGATATTAATAGGTCTAACCGTATATGTATAACCTATACGTACGTATTATCCACCTAGTCGTGTCTAACGCAAAACAAGTACAAGTCACGGTTCTCTCGTGGTCAGAGTCAACTAATGCATTCTTGTTGAGCATAACTCCTTTCAGATCTTACATCATCTTCCTTTAATTGTACATAGTTGATCAAGCTATGTTAAATTAAATTCGTATAATGTAATCCCTGAACCAGTCATACCTAATAAGGAATACTGCCTAACGGTCATAGTCTAGGCCCACTAAATGCAACCTAGTTCACTATAACCTTAGGCTCTGATACCAATATGTGACACCCCCAATTTTAAGCTAGGCGGAAGCGAGTTTTGGGTGCCACTAATCAACTATCAAGCACCAAGATTAATAGCAAACGACTCTAAATGAGACGTTTTAGAAAATACATTACTTCACCATACATTACATAAGTTTTCAAAAGTTTACATAGCTTGGAGTTCGTCTAATAGTATCTAGAGATTTTAAAACATAACAGTTAGTACAAAAGTAATGCAATAAAATCTCCAAGTATGTATGCATGCGACTCAAGCTATCAAGCAGTCCTGCTGGGCATCCCTACTGTTGATGCGTACCTGAGAATGCATCACTAAAAGCGTCAACCAAAAGGTTGGTTAATCTCACAGGTTTGTAGTAAATAGTAATAGAAAGTTTAGTACAACACCAGTAAGTAAATCATGTCATAAGAACGTATAATAATGAGCCACAATTTCATAACGAAATAGGGTAAGCAAGTAATCAATTACACACAGGTAATTAGGTAAGTATCAATTACGCAAATGTAATTCGGTAAGTGGTATCAATTACACAATGGTAATCAGGTAAGTAATTCACAGTTGTAGTGGGGTCGGTCTATCTTGCCTTGAGCCATCATAGTCGAAGCTTAACGTACGTAATTGTGCCCCTCGTGAGTGCTAATCAAAAAACACTCATATGCAACGAGTAGAAAACACCTGTTTATACGAGTACGGTTCGTGGTGGCGCTACCACCCCAAGTGGGGATTGTCAGTCCCATATGGATCCATATACTAAAACCCGCGCTTATCGAATAATTAACTACTATGATTTCAGAGGCCTTCATTGGCTTATACAGAAACTCATGCAATTTGATATACCGGTAAGTAGTAATTCAGTATCGTAGTAGAACAGCAAGTTTATAAGTTTGTACAGGGGCAAGGTAGTAAATCAGTAACGTAGTAAAACAGTGGCTCACTAAGTTTGTACGGTAGCACAGTAGTACATCGGTAAAGTAGTAAGTTTGTGGAGTAGTAACTCCGTAAAGTAGTAAACCCATAAGGTGGTAAAGTAGAAATCGGTAAGTTTGTAAATCAGTAAAGCATTTTGTTTATAAGTTTGTAACACAGTAAGTACAAGTAGGAAATCAATACATTTATACATGTATTTAAGTAAAACAAGTAATGCATCTCCCCCAAAATAGTAAAACGGTAAAAAGGGGCTGTGAGACTCACCTGTAGAGCAAGCAATCTTAACGTGCGCGCGTATACCAACAGTAATCTCCTAATGTCCTAAACACGCAAGATTATGTATTCGTAAGTGTACTCGCACTAGTTCATTTGTATAATCGTTCGTTTGGTTAATTATGTACAAGTATTCGTCTCGTATTATGTTCGAAGTTTTTATAAAACATACGGCCCATTGGTGTCGGGTGATGGTTATATTTCAAAAACATAATTCGGTTTGTTTTTGTAAAAATATTCATCGCGTACATATATATAATGTTCCAAAACATAAGGTACGTTTGTTTGTACAAATATAACTCGTATATTTATGTTTCAAAAGTTTCGTTTGTTGCTCACATGTATATATAGATAAAAGTTCGTCGTTAAACCAATTTGGGGAGGCTGTACCATTTTGGCCATATCTCCCTCATACGAACTCGGATTGAGGTGATTCAGGCATCCAAACGACCGTGACTCAGAGGGCTATGATCCGCCAGATCATGACCTGGATCCGCCGGATCATGGCCGGATCATGTTAAAAATTAGTTTTCGGACTGATCCGCTGGATCTGGGCATTTTTCAAGCTATGTTCGTATCAGAAACACAACATAACGATGGGGAAACAATCTATTGGATATAATTCGTTTATAGAACACAAATACATGTTTATATAAGCTATATAAACTCAAAAGTATGAGAGAAAGTGGAAGATTTCTTACGTATTGAAAGTGGAACCGTGGTGATGATGGTGATGAACGATGAAGACGATGATGATGATGATGATGATCCAAGATGAAGATGATGATGGTGATGATTTTGATGTTGTTATTGTTCTTTGAAGATTAAGGCCGAGAGAGGGAGAGAGCAAGAGACCGAGAGAGATGAGATGTGTGCGTGTGTGTGAAAAATAATTGAGGTCGGTTGATATAACCGGCCTCAATTATTGAGGTGGGTGGGTATTTTCCGTCCCGTGTTCGCGTACCCAATAGTTATGTAGTGAAATGTTTTAAAATGATAATTTTCTAAAAATGTAATCGTATATGTTTTTAATTGAAATATTTTATAAAAATGTTTTTACGGATATATAAAATTGTGCCTTTGTTTTACTTAAAATATACGGATAGTTTTCTGTATCCAAAATGTATTAAAATAATTTTCGGAGTAAAGAAATCTTATTTCTAACAATACTATTTCTGTTGGAGATGTTTTGTACTAACTTTTATTTTAAGTTCTGCGTTTTGTAAGATTCGTGTGTACATGATTATTAAATAATCATTTTGACGTTATTATATATATTTATATATATAATGCTTGTATACTTCAGTAGTTTGAGTATGTACTACTTTGTAATAAAAGTTAAAATTTGGACCGAAATTTGGGTCATTTTTGACCGGGTGTCACATTCTCCCCTTGTTAGGAGAATTTCGTCCCGAAATTCGTTTGTAGTATTTGTTGATGTATTTTAGTTATAGACTGCGCGTTATCTACGGAAGTCGGACAACACCTACCTAGAGTTGTCTTCCTCCCCTTGTTGGACTAGTGCCCTACTGGCGACTAAAGGAATTCGAAAGGAAGTTTCGGGGTGTGTTGACCATTATGTCTGCATGACAAGGCCCGTCACTAGAGGGTAGCTACAATGTGTACTAGTAGCTTAAAGTAAAGTAGTAACTTCCACTGTTTTCATACAGTTTGTAACAGACAGTAGTATCGTAGCGTAAACTAGACCCTATCAGTCTTCTATAGAAACTAAATGGTTCAACCTACATTAGTTTTATGTGGGATGTTACCCATTGTATAAAAGATAACCGGTATGTCTTCCGGCATAACCGGTATGTTTTCCGGTATATAATAGTGTAGGATATGTTATTCCTATACATATGTAAGCTAAACCTCGTCTCATATAGAAACTATAGAATCTAAATTGTCATTTTTCCCTAACCCTGTCTTACACTTAGAATCTAGGGAAAACATAGAAGCATTCAAACAGCAAGTAATATCTACCAAAGCAATTTGTATACTTGCATTCGGGTCATCTGTAAGTGATCATACCCGTGTTGAGCAAGTCAATAAGTCTCGGGTCCTGGTAATCCTCCCTAGTTTTGAGTACATAAGCTCTTCCTCGAGCAGGGTTGATGTTCTTGTCCTTCAGTTTTGGGCAGTCCCTCCTGAAGTGCCCAGTACCATTGCATTCATAGCAGGTCTTAAGTGCAGAGGTGTTGGTACCAGTTGCAGGCTTTTTGCTAGCTTGGCTCCGGTTTCCAGGGTTTCCATCAGCTTTCCTCTTGTTATCTCCAGAGCTGTTTCCAATATCCTTATTGCCATATTTTCCTTGGCGAACTATCTGCGCCATCAATTTATGCGCCATACGCACGGTGCCATGGAATGTGGGAGAATCGGACGAAGTAACCATCCCTTGTATTTGTGAAGGAAGTCCCCAGATATAGCGCTCAATAAGCTTGGATTCCGTATCAACCATAGATGGGCACAGGTGTGCTAACTGGTTGAACCGAGAAGTGTAGCCGGCAATGTCATTCCCCTGAGTGGTGAGATTCCAGAACTCTGCTTCGAGCTATTGGATTTCGTCCCTAGGACAATACTCATCCTTGAGCATTTTCTTCAATTCGTCCCAAGGGGTTCTCAAGGCAATGTCTTGACCCACAGAGTCAGCATAAGTGTTCCACCATGTCAGAGCATCATCCATGAAAGTATAGGTGGAGAACTTGACTTTACAGTCCTCAGGGCAGTTGCAGATGCGAAAGACGGACTTTGTCTTTTCCAGCCATCGTAACAAACCAATAGCACCTTCAGTGCCGTTAAAATTCAGAGGCTTGCAGCTAAGGAAGTCCTTATAGGTGCAAGGTTTCACCACAGTGGTACTTGGTGGTGTTTCAGCACTTTCAGATCGTCGTCGCTCCGCCATTAGTGCGTCAGCAACCAGTTGATCAACCTGAGCTTGGGTGTACGTTTGGCGTCGTGGAGGCATGTTCCTTCAATGAAGATAAGGGACATGTCAGAGTTTCGTATAAGAATATGATCATCGTAGTTGTACATATAACGGTAATATGTCACAACACAAGTGACGATCAATAGTGCAGAATAATAGTGGTTGTAATCATTTAACATGCGAGTTCAAATGATTACGAGGATTAAGGTTTACAAAAGTGTTGGGGATATTCTGGACAAAGGTTGATCGTTATACAAAAGTGATAGGAAGGCGAGAAAGGATTTTAGTCTTTAGTTGTATGTCGATTTTGATTAATATTTGGTTCGTATCGAAGAGAATGTCGAAGTTCTAACCTCTACCAAGGTAAGACTATTTCGAAGAGATGACCCTCGAAGCCAGGGCACATCTCGGTACTATTTTCCTGACTCGATCAACTTACCGTTGGCGAGTTTCTAAGGCGTATATGAACAATAAGTTTGTTACCAAGTATCGGAGGATATTAATAGGTCTAACTGTTTATGTATAACCTATACGTACGTATTATCCACCTAGTCGTGTCTAACGCAAAACAAGTACAAGTCACGGTTCTCTCGTGGTCAGAGTCAACTAATGCATTCCTGTTGAGCATAACTCCTTTCAGATCTTACATCATCTTCCTTTAATTGTACATAGTTGATCAAGCTATGTTAAATTAAATTCGTATAATGTAATCCCTGAACCAGTCATACCTAATAAGGAATACTGCCTAACGGTCATAGTCTAGGCCAACTAAATAAAACCTAGTTCACTATAACCTTAGGCTCTGATACCAATCTGTGACACCCCCAATTTTAAGCTTGGCGGAAGCGAGTTTTGGGTGCCACTAATCAACTATCAAGCACCAAGATTAATAGCAAACGACTCTAAATGAGACGTTTTAGAAAATACATTACTTCACCATACATTACATAAGTTTTCAAAAGTTTACATAGCTTGGAGTTCGTCTAATAGTATCTAGAGACTTTAAAACATAACAGTTAGTACAAAAGTAATGCAATAAAATCTCCAAGTATGTATGCATGCGACTCAAGCTATCAAGCAGTCCTGCTGGGCATCCCTACTGCTGATGCGTACCTGAGAATGCATCACTAAAAGCGTCAACCAAAAGGTTGGTGAATCTCACAGGTTTGTAGTAAATAGTAATAGAAAGTTTAGTACAACACCAGTAAGTAAATCATGTCATAAGTATGTATAATAATGAGCCACAATTTCATAACGAAATAGGGTAAGCAAGTAATCATTTACACACAGGTAATTAGGTAAATATCAATTACGCAAATGTAATTCGGTAAGTAGTATCAATTACACAATGGTAATTAGGTAAGTAATTCACAGTTGTAGTGGGGTCGGTCTATCTTGCCATGAGCCATCATAGTCGAAGCTTAACGTATGTAATTGTGCCCCTCGTGAGTGCTAATCCAAAAACACTCATATGAAACGAGTAGAAAACACCTGTTTATACGAGTACGGTTCGTGGTGGCGCTACCACCCCAAGTGGGGATTGTCAGTCCCATATGGATCCATATACTAAAACTCGCGCTTATCGAATAATTAACTACTATGATTTCAGAGGCCTTCATTGGATTATACGGAAACTCATGCAATTTGATATACCGGTAAGTAGTAATTCAGTATCGTAGTAGAACATCACGTTTGTAAGTTTGTACAGGGGCAAGGTAGTAAATCAGTAACATAGTAAAACAGTGGCTCACTAAGTTTGTACGGTAGTAAAGTAGTACATCGGTAAAGTAGTAAGTTTGTGGAGTAGTAACTCCGTAAAGTAGTAAACCCATAAGGTGGTAAAGTAGAAATCGGTAAGTTTGTAAATCAGTAAAGCATTTTGTTTATAAGTTTGTAACACAGTAAGTACAAGTAGGAAATCAATACATTTATACATGTATTTAAGTAAAACAAGTGATGCATCTCCCCCAAAATAGTAAAACGGTAAAAAGGGGCTGTGAGACTCAACTGTAGAGCAAGCAATCCTAACGTGCGCGCGTATACCAACAGTAATATCCTAATGTCCTAAACATGCAAGATTATGTATTCGTAAGTGTACTCGCAGTAGTTCATTTGTATAATCGTTTGTTTGGTTAATTATGTCCAAGTATTCGTCTCATATTATGTTCGAAGTTTTTATAAAACATACGGCCCATTGGTGTCGGGTGATAGTTATATTTCAAAAACATAATTCGGTTTGTTTTCATAAAAATACTCATCGTGTACATATATATAATGTTCCAAAACATAAGGTACGTTTGTTTGTACAAATATAACTCGTATATTTATGTTTCAAAAGTTTCGTTTGTTGCTCACATGTACATATAGATAAAAGTTCGTCGTTAAACCAATTTGGCGAGACTGCACCGTTTTGGCCATATCTCCCTCATACGAACTCGGATTGAGGCGATTCAGGCGTCCAAACGACCGTGACTCAGAGGGCTACAAAACTACAAAATATGGTGGGCTGATTTATATATGATCCGCCGGATCATGACCTTGATCCGCCGGATCATGGCCGGATCATGTTAAAAATCAGTTTTCGGACTGATCCGCTGGATCATGGCTTGATAACGATGGGGAAATAATCTATTGGATATAATTCGTTTATAGAACACAAATACATGTTTATATAAGTTATATAAACTCAAAAGTTTGAGAGAAAGTGGAAGATTTCTTACGTATTAAAAGTGGAACCGTGGTGATGATGGTGATGAACGATGATGATGATGATGATGATGATGATGATGATGATGATGATCCAAGATGAAGATGATGATGGTGATGATTTTGATGTTGTTGTTGTTCTTTGAAGATTAAGGCGGAGAGAGGGAGAGAGCAAGAGACCGAGAGAGGTTAGATGTGTGCGTGTGTGTGAAAAATAATTGAGGTCGGTTGATATAACCGGCCTCAATTATTGAGGTGGGTGGGTATTTTCCGTCCCGTGTTCGCGTACCCGATCGTTATGTTGTGAAATGTTTTAAAATGATAATTTTCTAAAAATGTAATCGTATATGTTTTTAATTGAAATATTTTATAAAAAAGTTTTTACGGATATATAAAATTGTACATTTGTTTTACTTAAAATATACGGATAGTTTTCTGTATCCAAAATGTATTAAAATATTTTTCGGAGTAAAGAAATCTTATTTCTAACAATACTATTTCAGTTGGAGATGTTTTGTACTAACTTTTATTTTAAGTTCTGCGTTCTGTCAGATTCGTGTGTACATGATTATTAAATAATCATTTTGACGTTATTATATATATTTATATATATAATGCTTGTATACTTCAGTAGTTTGAGTATGTACTACTTTGTAATAAAAGTTCAAATTTGGACCGAAATTTGGGTCATTTTTGACCGGGTGTCACAAGTACAACTCAGCATAACAGTACCGATTAACAGCAAATAACACATAGACACAACATCATCAAAAGGACCGGTGGTCTTTGTGACGCCCTCAGCCCTGGGAGACGCACCAAGCAACACTTATAACCAACTGCAGGCCAATACAGTGGTATTACCGATAACTTTTTGCTACCTTTAACCAACATAAGCTCCATTCACAACACATGTTCACAATTCCTATGCTGGTTAACCTGTAGCAACCCAGTCCAACAATTGTTGACCTCCACATCACCAAATGCCTGAATGCGACTCATCACTTATTACACGTGTATTTCATCAATCAACAATCAACAATATCAAACTATGTTCATGTAACACCCCAGATATCAAGGTATTATTTTAGTATATAAAAATAAGTTGAAACACCCCAGTTTTAAAGTATTATTTTAATGTACAATAATATATACATCTTTTTAATTATAGATCTTTTAATAATAAGATATAGTAGAAAACGTAAACAGATGTTCAGTCCCAAACTGAGTAGTATAGAAAAATTAAAAGAATTTAGACACTGTACGTGCCTTGTTCCAGTAACTACACAAACAAACTCCAGAACCCACTTTTAAGAAGAATAGAAATCGCAGGAACACAAGCCAAATTAAGAACTCATTGTAATCTTCAATTCAAGCCATAAACTCTTAGAATCATCATCCTCTACCTTCCTTCAATCTCTGTAAGTGTTCTAATTTCTCTAAAGAACCCTAGAAATTAGTTTTCAAGGGTTTTAGCTAATCGGTATGAATTAATTCGAAATTAGGGCTTGTAATTGAATGATTATTATTAGTTTAGCTTAGTAGTGATGAATAGATGCTCAATTTCATGAGTTAAAAGCTATAAGTAGTGATTAGGGTTTATGGGTTTTCCATGAATCATATGGATTAGTTTGAATTCCAATTACAAAGTGTTAGTAGAAGTTAGTAATAACTTGGAATTAGCTTAATTTTGTATTAAAGCTATGAGTATGATCATGAGAATGAAGTTAGTTAGTTTAGTTAAAGTAAAATTAATATATAACTAGTGGGGGAGAAGGAATTAGATGAATAGTAGTTGAAATTATGATTAGTTATTGATATATATGTTATTATGCTTATGTATTAGGTGTTAAAAAGGTGGAATCTTCACTTGAGCAGTTACCATCAATTGGCCTAAAGTATCAAGGTGAGTATATGTAATGAAATTAGATTGTTAGTAAGTGAATTGAATTGTATTCACTTAAGTAAACATGAACTTGTGAAATGTGATTAGTAAAGATTTGACATGATGAAAGTATTGATTAGTATGGTTAATGGTTATTAACCATGAATTGATTAGAATAGATAACCAAGGTTAGCTATGTTATTGAATAGTAGCTAACTATCTTAGCTAATAATGTGATTAGATTAGCTAAATGAAAGAATAGATATGTGCACATATGATTAGCATAATGAGTAGAGATTACAAGAAAGAGGGAAGTAAACTAATTTCTTTACTTATTATATGTTTTAATGCATATTTGATTAGTTAATGATTTTGATTAGTTATACTTATACTCACTAAGCAAAGTGCTTAATTAGTTTAGTTCATGTTGTAGGTACAAGCGGAAGTGGTAAAGGAAAGGAAGTGAATAAAGATTAGACGTGGAATTGAAAGCTTGTTGTAAGTTAAACAAGCATCTCTCGTAAATTATCGTTTTGTACTCTTGAAAGCCCAACTAAACAATGTTTTGTCACATTGTGAATATGAAAGTAAAGACTAGTAATAATGTGTTGTAGTAGTATAACTTTGTGTATGATTAGTAATTTTGTTGTAGAAAGTGTTAAAGTTGCAAGTTATAGTGTACTTGCCAATTTGGTTACATATGAAGAGTTGAAGCGTAGCCAAACATTTTACTAGTTAATTATGGATTGTTATTAGCCATGAAATGGGTCAAAATAATTGTTTTTGATCAGCGGGTCAAAATGGGTCATAATGGGTCATAAAGGGCACCTACGGACCAAATCGAGTTAAATAAAGGTTAGGAGTGTGGCAAGTGGCCTCACAACTTTGTCTTGGTATTAGAAATGTGCAGTCAAAAGTTCAGCCTCTCAATCTCTACGGATTCAGATTTAGTATGTTCACTAATTAGTCCTTTTTATGTCGAAAATGAGTCATACGTCCAAATCTCGGGTTATGGTGAATTTTAGAATAGTATAAAAAGGGAAGTCTTTATTTTGGTCATACGAGTGTGCCTGCAAAATTTTATAGCTTAACTCTTTGTCGTTTGTGAGCTACGCTTAATTAAAGTTCGTAAGTTGGTAATTTAGCAAATTTGATTGCAGCTGATGTCTGAGCCAGGGTACCGGGCGGGTAAAGTGACCAAACCGGCGGCTTCTTAAGTCTACCCGGCGTCTTCCAGAGTCTTTAAAACACGACTTAGTTCTATTCAACAAAAAATCCTTGTACCCGGCGGCTGGGCGTGAATACCCGACGGCTGGGCATGGGTACCCGACGGGTACTCATGTTTCCCGACGGGTAGTGTTGCGGTTTCAGCAAAGTTTAGTTTAAGTTCCAAAAGTATAGTAGATAAATCGTTTAGAATATAAAATATATTAATGCAGATAACGGGACCATTTCTAATATATTTTTAGCTATATATATATATATATATATATATATATATATATATATATATATATATATATATAATGGTTCAGATTTTCAGGGCGTTTCAAGTTGGTATCAGAGCGATGGTTTAAGAGATTTAAGTAATCCACAGTAGGGTTGCCTAAACTTAAACCACTTATAAATGTGTAGTAGCAAGTTACAGTTATATTTTAGTAGCATTATTAATGTATGATTAGTAGATAATGGTTATGATAGTGATTGTTGCTTTGATTTGAAATATGTTTAAGAACTTTGAATAGAAGTGTGCAATTAGTTTAATGTAACTACGTCTGGCCAATGGGGTTACATTACACTAGTGCACATGGGAGATTCAAAGTTGTTAAGCATGTGAGAAAAGAGGCGATAATCGTTGTGCTAGTCGGTTTAGAAAGTTTTAGATGACTATGTATTTCAATATTTACTAAAGTACTAATTAGATTATTTATTTTGTTTTAGTAAATGGCTACACCGCCGAATAGAGAAGCTGAGGGTTCGAATGCTCATTTTCCCAACCAAGAGGAGAACGTTTCGAATAGAAGTTTAGATCCAGAAGACAGGTTATTATTGAAAGATGTTATTAGCCAATCTTTACGGGAATTTGCTCCTTCCGTATATGAACGCATGGAGCAAATAATCAGTACTCGATAAGTAGAATTTGAACAGAAACATCCTATTTTAACGAACCCTCAGCCAAATAATGAAATTTTAAATGCTCATCATCAGATAAATAGAGAAAAAAAAAGTTTGAGTATAAGAATTTTGCCAATTGTAGTCCTCCAGAGTTTAAGGGAGAAAGGGATCCGATTATTAGTAACAGATGGGTAAACAAGATGGAAGAAACCTTTATGCTCTGTGAGTGTCCAGAAAGATTGCGAGTTTTATTTGCAGCTCATCAGTTAAAAGGAAGTGCTCAGGATTGGTTGAATACGCAGATCAAGACTCTTGGTGCGGAGAGCTGCCAGGCTTCCTTGGAACACGTTTACAGAAAGATTCATAGCAGAATTTGCACCAATGGCATAAGTAGAAAGGTTGAAGGGAGAGTTTTTATCAATAGATCAGGGAAAGATGTCGGTGACCGAGTATACAAATTTGTTTTATGATAAATCTCAGTTCTGTCCAAAGTATAATTCGAATCCGAAATTGATGAAAGATCATTATCACCGGCATTTAAATGTTGAGATTAGAGAATCCGTTGACCCGACTATTTATGAGTCTATTCCAAAGATGATGAATAAAGGGTTGACAAGAGAGAAAGAGTTGCAAGCGAAAGCTGCTGATATAACTAGTAAAAGAAAAGTTGAGCAGTCCAGTTCTCAATCCCAACCGTTTAAGAAGTTTAAATCTTTTGGGAGGCCACAACAAAGGTCTCAATCACAACCTTCAATTCTTCAATCTCAACCTCTAACGCGAGAATTTCCTAAGTGTAATAATTATGGAAGAAAGCATCCTGGAGAATGTCAACTAGGGAGTACCGCGTGTTATAAATGTCGCAAGCCGGGGCATATTGCAGCAAACTGTCCTAATCCTTACCGTATGTGTTTTTATTGTTATAAGGAAGATCATGTGCAAGCAAATTGCCCTGTGAGATTAGAAGATATAAAAAGGAATGAGCAAAGAAGAGAAGCCGAGAAGAAAAGAGAGGTAGGTGGACAGAGAACGAAGAGTCGTTCTTTTCAGATCGCTGCAGAGGAGGAAAAAGAGTCACATGACGTGGTGACAGGTATCTTTATAATTAACACTATACCTGCCCATGTTTTATTTGACTCTGGAGCCACAAAGTCTTTTGTGTCACTTTCCTTTAGTGAAAAATTAAATACTCCCATATCTAAATTAGAACACCCTTTGGAAGTTGAAATTGCAGATAGTAAACTAGTGATTGTTAGTGACGTTTATAGAGGGTGTATGTCGTGCACCTAGGTGTCGGTCGGATTTTACTTCGGTCGTTGGTCCGGCCACCGAGACACACGGCGTGGTAGTTTTAATATTTATAATAGTCGGGGGGAGCCTAATCCTCCGTACTACCTACTGGAACTGGTATGAATACCTGATACGAGTAAGCGGTAAGGATGATCCAGGGTCGTTCCTCACGACGGCAGAATTGAAACAGAGCTTGTTCTGATAAGTTGGTAATTTAAGCTGGGGTTTTGATAATTTGGAGGGTGTTTGTTTTGGTTTTTATATCTAATTAAACTAAACTACTGAAACTAATAAAGCATAAAACTAAAGGGAGACTAGCATATATAACACTTAAGGATGACAAAGACGTGGTTCACCATGACTTAGAATAGCTGAGATGATGTTTTAGTTTGAAAACGTCTTTTAAGGATTTGTGTCTTGCTTTCACGCAGATATCTTGTAGTGTAAACACTAGCACCCTACTGATCAGGTGAACCGATCAGTATGTCACTGAGTACTAGGCTATCGAGAGTATGATCAAAGCGGGCTGCCTTGAAACCTCCCTCACCGTCTCTTGTGACGAGACCAAGTGACTCTCCAGATGGGGTGCAGGAATAAGGTGACAGTCCGCAATTTATCCACTGACCTTTCTTTAACACATACAGAGATATCTAAGCTGGGCAAGGCATTTAAGATTAAGACAATTGGTGACTGCTAACTTATACATTAATGGTTGTGATTGAGTTCAGCGTTATTCGGCTGTGATACAGTCTTCGACTTACCGGTTTTCCACGGTTACATTGTGTATTCGCCCGTTTTACAGTCTTTCCTAGATCACAGACTACACCAGGATGTAATACAGTGTTCAGCCTACGGCCTTTCCACGGCTTACCGGATACTCGGACGTTTTAGGGCTTTATCATGGATTACATACTTTACGACTATCTGAACTCACTATGTCTAAGCTTGTATTACAGAAAAAACCATCTATGATAGCTAAACAACCCGTTCACTTTATAAATCCCAGCCCAATAAATCCCTGATAAATTCACGGTGTACTATACGATAAGTTAGGCAGTATTTCCACAGCTTCAGAATCAGACCATGTTTATTTCAGAAAACATAGATAGGTAGTGACCGTTTGATCAATGGTTATTTACTCCTTGTCATAAAGGTTCTAACCACGTTTATTGGAGGAAAGACGATAGTTTAGTTTAAAATCATAAATGTATATTTAAACAGCACCACAAGTTTTCAAACCTATCTGTATTACATTTATCATGTTTATGAAAACCTAATCATTAAGGCAGCAACAGTGTTATTGTATGTCTAGCATGCAGTACCTAAGCAACAATCAAACAAGAACATGCAATAGGACGGAATGCTAGCATCACAACACTGAACTAAGGATTACATCATGAATACCCCAGAAGTTGTCCCAAAGATACACAACAGATAAGCATGAACCTAATCTATCTCTAATCCTATGCTTCGTGTCCCTCGGATATGTTTCAATCAAGGGAACAACGACCATGTTGAGTTCATTGATCATCATACACAGAATAGTTGGCAATCCTACTTCTAGCAATTGGTCAGGTTCTAGGGAGGAGGATACAAACCACAACATAAGTTGGACAGATAAACGGGTAGAGGTTCAGCTTATAAGTTCACAAACAATTGTAATATATATTAATTGGGAACATTATTCCACAACGGATTGTGCCCATGACTTTCATAGCTTCCACGTTCTGTACTACACACATTCGTGATGATTCCGGCGCTATACAAATGAAAGCCGTATAACGTTACCTCCGTTGTTTCATAATGGTGTTATCCCAATTAGATATATCACCACAAACTACTCATTAATCATGGCAAACATACAAGTAATTACTCGCAATGCATAACAATAAACATTTCTAATATTAAAAAATCACATATATCAAACAAGAACAATATGACAAATTAATAATAGAAAGGACAAAAAATACCGATATGAATTGCGAGCAGATTAACACTTGTATTTCTTCATATGAATTGCGAGCAGAATAACACTTGTATTTCTTCATTAATATCCAAGCATTACATAAGTTAGCCTCTACTAATTAACTACATAATTAATCTAATCCTAATCTTCTCTCTAGTTCTCCTCTGACTCCTAAGAGTAGTGCTAGAAAGAGAAACTAGAGAGAAGAACTACAAGAACAATTCTCCTCTAACTCCTAAGAGTAGTGCTAGAGAGAGAATTCTAGAGAGAGAAAGAGAAGTATGGAATGAGAGGTGTGAGAGGTGTGTAATGAGGTGTGTGTTGAAATGAAATGGAGGTTGGTATTTATAGAAGAAGAGTAGAAGCCATGGTACAAGCCTTAAAGCATCGAATACAAGCGTTAAAGCAGCATATGGGGCAATCGGACCAGGGGGGGTCAAACGGCACCTCACAAGCCAACCAGCCCTGTATACGGCACGCTAAGGGCCGTATACGGCACCTAGGGTACCTTATACGGTACCTAGGTGGGCAGGGGGGGTTGGTGCTCCGTTTGGCCTCCGCTGACTTCTCGGTTGCTTGATTCGTCCGTATCTTCTTCGTTTGGAGTCCGTTTTGCTTGATTCTTGCGCCGTTGGATTCGTTTTTCCGTTACGCTTCTAATGACACTAAGTTTGCCAAATTTGGAGATATTTAACTTTTGCATGTTCCGGATGACGATCTGCGGGCTTCTAGACTACACATCTTTTTCGTTCTTCTTCCGTTTCTTCTGATTCTTTCACCTCCGGTCTTGGATTTTCCTATAGAATCATAAAATATGAATTAAGATCTAATTACATAAGGAAATCAAGAAGGGAATATTTAAGGTGATAGTTTTGCCTCGGTTTGCGTGTTATTTCGACGTTTTAACCAATTTTTGCAGCAACGTCTATATTTAGACTACTTTGGTGATTTTTAGTAATAAATGATGTTTTGGAAATGTTTTCACCAAATAATAGTCCAAAAAGTGCGGAAATATATACTTAAAAATATGACTTTTTAGGTCACAACAAGTATCCCACACTTTGAAGTTGCTTGTCCTCAAGCAACAACTCAGTTATGTCCAGTGAAAACATTTTTATATTAGTTAGGTGAGTTAAAAAATTTTCAAAAAGTCACCACTTTGTCATATGGGAAAATTATTTAGAGAACACGGAGAAAGTTAAGATGATCTTTTCAGAAATAACTACTGATTTTCCCAGGCATACTTTCCAAATCTCATGATCTTGGAGTATACATGACTAGGCGATCTCACTAAAGGTGGTCACTCAATTCACTCAGAGTGTATTGGGTTTCCTATCATTCTAGCACAATTGAAATCGCTCAAATAGCCAGTCATGCAGCACTCATCATCATAAGCTTGGTCGAGAATCGGATCTCCACCACTCAGGAAGAGGACGGCGCTAATTATCCCAAGACATTCAAGTGGGTTGTATTGTTTATGAGGGTTAAGGGGTATGGATAGTGGTGATTTTTGGTTGAAAGGGTTGCTTATCTTAGGCATCCTAAGAATCATGAAAAACTTATTGTAGAACGGAGAAGATAGCTACTCGTCTTCTGTCGGATCTTCCTTGGAACGGTTGATACTTTGAAGCACTTAGCTTTATTTTCTTTTCTTTTTCTTTTCTTTATTTTTCTATTTTTTTATTTTCTTTTCTTTCTTCAGAACTTATTTGCCAGAGAACTTCCAAGGATATTCTTCTTTGCTTTTCTTTCTGAAATCTTTTCTTTCTTATCACGGACTTCTTCGAGTCTTTTCTTTTGGTGCCAATTTTTTGCACCTTTGATTTTCTTCAATTTTGGTGAACACGAAGGAGTAGATCAATTCAGAAGAAGATTCTTCAAGTTGTTTTTCATAATCCTCATAAATTCTAAGATAAGTTATTGGAAGTTTTGGATAAGTGGGTTAAAAATGTAGGGTTTTGAAGAAACGAAAGGTTTAGGCTCAACAGGGTTTTCTAGGCGGATCATCGATACTAAAAATGAGTATCGGAAGGGTTTTGGGTTTGAAAAGATATGTAAGAAAATGGGTTAAATCCTAAGGAATGTCGAGATCATCTAATTGCACCTATACCGCGTACGGTACTCTCCTATGTGGTCTCGAAACGTATGTCAGGAACAAGTTCTAATTTAGAGATACTAGCATCGGCACACACAAGAAATGAACAATGTAGCATTTAAGATGAATGCTTTTAAGACTCAAAACCTCACTGCAAATATGGTTTGTATGTACCTAGCCATGCTCCTTTTAGATTATCGCTACTTATTTAAGAAATTTCTACCATAATTTCCCTAATATTCCCTGAATAACTTACTCATATTAGAAATGGTTCCTCCTGAAAGATATATTAACTCAAAAATAGTAGAGCTAATCAGATGATTTCGCTCAAACTTTATTAGTTTTGTTAAAAATTTTGAAGATTTTGAGGAACATTTTCTGAGTTGAGCTATTCGGACATAAAAATCTGTAAACATCCAATCTAAGGTATTCTATACCTACTATCCCACACTTAGAGAAACATTGCCCCTAATGTTCTCTTGAGTTGAGATTGTACTGTAAAGTATAATCCCACACTTAGAGTTTGAACATATAGAAAATGTTGCTCAAGTGTATGTAATGGGCAGGAATCCCACACTTAGTGATATGCTTTAGGATAGAGTATAGATTACTTCTTAGATTAACAGGCTAACAAAGCAAAATTTAAATCAAGAAACGGAGTAAAGGTTAAGAAACTCCCCATATGACGTTTGTCATTATGAAGCTGAGAACGATAAATGAGAGGAGACGAAGCGAGTCTTTGATCCTCTGATTCCATGAAGAACGCTTCAGCTTTGGACATGTCGATCTGGTGCACAATGCCTTGTATCCAGACTTAGCAGAGAATCGTTCCATCATGTAAGTGGAGATTCTTATTGATGGATCCCACACTTTAGTGTTTAAAGATTTGGAGGCGATTCTTGCCGAGTGATTGCAGTGTGGGTTGAGATCCCACACTTAGATCTTTGGCACGTGCGGGTTTCGAGAGAAGATAGACCACGCTCTATCCCTTAGAGATGTATGTAAGTTCCGTGGTCCGCAGGTGTGTGAGCTTGTTTGTCTGCCTTTGACTCCATGGGTTCTTCCTTGAATGCTCGTCATCTTTTCGATCATTCCATTCATCCAACATCCACTCAAATCACCAAATTCTCTCGAAAATAACTAAGACTAAAAGGATAGATTGTAGAAAATGAAGCGAAGTGATGTCGCCCTCTGGACACAAGCAGGATCAGTAAAGAAACACCAAATGTTTGATAAAGGTGAATGGAGAAAGATCCTAATCTTCAAGAGCCACTGATGTAACTGAACTGCTCTTAATGATCTGAAAGTGCTGAATCCGATGACCATAAACCTTTATCTCCCGAGATGTTTGCCAACAAACTGATGAAAAGAATCTGATGTTGTTCTTTTATCGGTGAAGATCTCCAGTTTCCAAACTAATCCCATATCTATTCCTTTGCATGAATGGTCCCCAATGGTGGTGGTTGTATGTGTGAAGGGGTGGATGGATGGGTGAATGTGGGTGGATATGGTGATGTGGATGGTAGTGATGGTTTCGGGTTCCATTACGTGGTAAGGTTTAGCTATAGGATTTGGAATTTGTGGGCACATGTGATGTGTATTGAGCTAATCAACTTGATGAACTAGTCATAGACAACTAGAAATCATCTTCGTATCCAGAAGTGTCATCTCTTGTCCTGCATAGCAATGTTCCAGATATTCCCAAATATAATGAACTTTAAGCTCCCCTTGCCTTCTTTCCATTATTCTCGAAGATTCTTTACCCATAGGCATCAGTCCTTGTCTGTTAGGCATTTGTACAAGTAGAACAAACAAACGTGATCTAACAAACAAGTGATTATTCTCCAAATCATAGATTCACTGGTTTGCGAAGAACCTATCAAAGTAAATGCTTTGTAGATGAAACAAACCAGGGTATGACTTGGAGTCTAATCCCACACAAAAAGTGTTAGTTGCCTATAATTTCACCGCAGCACAAATAGCAGATATGGAAACACTAGCATGAGCATTTAAATTAGGTAACCCAGTATAAAGATTTCCAAAGCACACATTTTTTTAAACGAGTTCGAGCATAATACACATGTTAACATACAAATCAGGTGTTCAGGTAGATCATTTAAAGATCTTATATGTATGTTCACAGAAACATATGTAAGTACCTCCAATGCTCGAAATATGTGCGTGGGTGTTTAAGATGACTAAGGTTCCTAATTCTCATTCTAGTAGGTTTCCAAGTTTGTGAGTGAAGGGGACATTAAGAACTTGAGATTTTATAAATGGATATTGCGATAAAGTTCAAACAAGTGGGAGTAGGAAGTTTTAAGGTTTGACAAAATAATTTCGCAAACCATCCTTTTTGTTCATAAAAATAGAAAACTCGGAACATTCATTTTAGGATTTCATCTTCTACTTATTGGGTTAGCATACTAATAAACTACTATTACCGAAACTATGTTAGACACGGGTTGCCTCCCGAGAAGCGCTTGTTTTTGTTCGAGTCTCTAGCTTGACTCTAACACTACATATCGGGGAATCCTAGGGGCTCCCTTGCGTCCATCAGTAGACACATGGGGTAGTATTGGCACATACCAAAAAGTTTAAAGCATATTCCAGGGTATGTCTAATATAAGGATATGGTTCAAAGTGAGGGAGTTGTTCAAGCGGAGGTATCACAAATCTCTCAACTTCTAACACCTCCTTGGGTTGGATTGTCAGAATGGGTTGGTCGAAGGAATCCTCATCTCTCAATGGTGTATAAGACATTATATGGTGGAGAGATGGTTTGAAGGTAAACCATGACGTAGAACCCACCTTGCTTCCTATGGTCTTTTGGTCAATGATAGTGTTGTACTCTGGGCATGGAGGTGGGACAGTATCCGTTTTTGTCTCCAATCTTGTAGCAAAATTCTCATTGACTACTTGGTCTAAGGCAATTGAGGGTTTAACTAGATCATTGGGTGATTCATTCGGAAAGATAAGTGGGACAGTGTCAACCACAACTTGTTGCGGAATGTTGTCAACCACGTTGGTTTGAATAGGAATGAGATCACTTCTCAGAGTTGGTGCGTGTTCCTCCGGTCCTTCTGAAGCTGGGTCTTCTGTGTAAGTCTCCATCTACGGTCTCTCTATTTCTATCTCTTCATCTACCTCGTCATCCTCGTTACTTCGGCCGGAAGTTTCAAGTTGCAATGACTCGGAAAGTTCCTCTAGAATGAACTCCTCATCGGTTTCGGATGTAGATAGGTTGAGAATGGGTGGAAGTGGGGATTTAGAAGATTGGGTAGGTGAAGGGGTGGAAGGAATTTTACAATCGGACTCATGAGAATGGAAGTCTGTGTCGAATGATGTAGATGTGGTGTGTAAGTGCCTATCATCTTCCTGTAGCCAATTGTTGGTTATAACTTGATTCCTAACTTCATTAATACTCACTTAGACTCGTGTTTGTATTTCAGACAGCTTATCAGTACATCTTCTAAGCATGTCTTCTTGTTCTTTAAGTATCTGCTCAAGTGGGTTGTAGGAAGGTGAGAAAGTATTACTACCGAGACAAGCTAAGGGCATATCTCTCAAGTCAGAACTCTCATGTGGTGATGGTTCGTGTACAAGGTAAGATGAGTATGAGCAGACATTGAATGGTTCAGGATAGTAAGGCTGGTATTGATGTATTTGGAAAGCATAAAGGTCATAATGATATTGTAATTGAGGGTCTAAGCACCCTATGTTATCCGAATAATTCATACTATTCCTTTGACATTCGTTATCTACGTAGGCATTACTTCTGCATCTATCTTGGATTGATTTATCAAGACTATCAATTTGATCTCTTAGTTGTTGTTGAGTTGCCATTTGCCCAAGTTTTCAGAAAAAACAGCACAAGAAGAAGGTTTCAGAATTAAAGTTGTAGTATAGTGGTAAGTATTCTATGCTAATCTAAGCTAACTATGCTAATCTACTGGCGGAAAGTAACTTCTGACAAGGATGGTGAATCAAAGTCAAAAAGGATCGCTTAAAAACTAATTTATCTAAATAGGCTCCGAATCGTACTACCGTCCCCAGCAGCGGCGCCAAAAACTTGATGCGCCACCAGAGGTCAGTTTAGGAATTTCGTCCTGTCGTTGGACCTTCCGCTGGCAGCAACACCGGTGTGGGTAGTTTTAATATTTATAATAGTCTGGGGGAGCCTAATCATCCGTACTACCTACTGGAACTGGTATGAATACCTGATACGAGTAAGCGGTAAGGATGATCCAGGGTCGTTCCTCACGACGGCAGAATTGAAACAGACCTAGTTCTGATAAGTTGGTAATTTAAGCTGGGGTTTTGATAATTGGGAGGGTGTTTGTTTTGGTTTTTATATCTAATTAAACTAAACTACTGAAACTAATAAAGCATAAAACTAAAGGGAGACTAGCATATATAACACTTAAGGATGACAAAGACGTGGTTCACTATGACTTAGAATAGCTGAGATGATGTTTTAGTTTGAAAACGTCTTTTAAGGATTTGTGTCTTGCTTTCACGTAGATATCTTGTAGTGTAAACACTAGCACCCCACTGATCAGGTGAACCGATCAGTATGTCACTGAGTACTAGGCTATTGAGAGTATGATCAAATCGGGCTGCCTTGAAACCCCCCTCACCGTCTCTTGTGACGAGACCAAGTGACCCTCCAGATGGGGTGCAGGAATAAGGCGACAGTCCGCAATTTATCCACTGACCTTTCTTTAACACATACAGAGATATCTAAGCTGGGCAAGGCATTTAAGATTAAGACAATTGGTGACTGCTAACTTATACATTAATGGTTGTGATTGAGTTCAGCGTTATTCGGCTGTGATACAGTCTTCGACTTACCGGTTTTCCACGGTTACATTGTGTATTCGCCCGTTTTACAGTCTTTCCTGGATCACAGACTACACCAGGATGTAATACAGTGTTCAGCCTACGGCCTTTCCACGGCTTACCGGATACTCGGACGTTTTAGGGCTTTAACCTGGATTACATACTTTACGGCTATCTGAACTCACTATGTCTAAGCTTGTATTACAGAAAAAACTATCTATGATAGCTATACAACCCGTTCATTTTATAAATCCCAGCTCAATAAATCCCTGATTAATTCAGGGTGTACTATACGATAAGTTAGGCAGTATTTCCACAGCTTCAGAATCAGACCATGTTTACTTCGGAAAACATAGATAGGTAGTGACCGTTTGATCAATGGTTAGCTACTCCTTGTCATAAAGGTTCTAACCACGTTTATTGGAGGAAAGGCGATAGTTTAGTTTAAAATCATAAATGTATATTTAAACAGCACCACAAGTTTTCAAACCTATATGTATTACATTTATCATGTTTATGAAAACCTAATCATTAAGGCAGCAACAGTGTTATTGTATGTCTAGCATGCTTGCGTCTCTAGCGAGACGATCGGTGGATGCTTAATAATTTATAATTGCTGGGGTCTAAGTGTAACTTACGAATATTGAACCAAAGGCTAGTAGATGGTAAGTATGACCTAGAGTCGTTCTTAAAGAGAAACTGAATTGAAACGGAGGTGATCCAATCAATCTAACTTTTCTAGTAAATATTTTAAAAGAGTGCGTTGGGGGTTTTGGTTCAGTTAACTAATTAAACTAAAGAAAGCGAATAAAATGTAATAAGATGACAGAAATGCAAAGTAGTATTTGTTGTGAGTTCGTTAGCAAATAATCATGGGATGATGACTTTTACGAGAAAACGATTAACTAACTTGGGTTGTTTACGAGATTCGATAACTTATGGTATAACCATTAGATTCCTTATTAGTCGGTTATCAACTAATATGTCACGAGGAACTAAGGTGTCATGATTCTGACCAGACAGACGATGCTCAACTCTCCACACTTTCCTGTGAGGGAGTCAGTGGCCCATATTATTGAACGTATTCGCTCGTGGGCGCAGGAATAGAGTAGCAAGTCCATAACATGTCTAGCCGTTCTTAATACCACAACGATTATGAATCCATTAAACAACTAACTTAGAACTTGTGTCCGGACTTATTTAATCAATTTCTACCAATGAAACTTAAGTGTGATAAACGAGGGAAAACATTTAGGTTTCTTGCATACCGTACTTTAGGTTTCATGGTTTTAGGAAAAGGTATCGGTTTAAGTTGGATTTCAAACTTTCCTTTCTCAATACAATTAACAAATCCCTAGGTTTTCGTAAATGGTCATTTAGCCTATAGCCTACCTAATCTAATCTAATCTAAAGTAAAACAACTAATTAAAATGCTGACGACTTTTTACAGAAAGTCAAACCCAGACCATGTCGGAAAATGCTATGGTAGCTCACAACGTATTTAATTGTTTACCAATGTTTCCGTTGTGAGTTTAATTGCTTTGCAATGTTTACATGATAAGTACATTGTGATCGGAAGTGTACAATACTCATGGCAAGTCCACTTAATCACATTGCATTTTATAATGCTTGCATGACGTTACAATTAAAAACATACTTTTTACACAGATAACTATTGACCGAGTATTGAGGTTCGCGACTCCTCTTTACACACGTTTGTTAATCGAAAGGCGAATGTAAGTTTTTTGTTTAAAATCACAAGATAAGTCCGTTCACAAAGTTTCCAATTTTATAACGTCGATCCATAATACAACTACCTTTGGTCGTTACCGGCTTCCATATATTTGTACTATGCTCAAAAGCATTTCCAATACTATACCGGGTAATCAGTCGAATAGGGGCCGTCATATTATTTCACGACATATTTAAAGTCATCCCATAATTATATACGCTAACTACATCACAACAAATACAATAGTAATCTACTCGCTAATCATGGCATAAACAAATTCTAGCATAATTAAAGCATACATATTTAATTAAGATAAATAAGGATAGAAATAACCGATATTAATATGCGAGAAGGAATAGACTTGAATTAATGAGCGTAACTCCAAGCGTACACCAAAGATTACAAAACGTTCCTAGCTTTCTTTCTACTCTAAACAAAGTGCTAAACTAATCTAATGCTAATTTAATGTAAGAAAGTAGAATGAGAAAGTGAGAAAGTAATATGGCTAGTGCATATGTGGTGTGTCTTTCAAATGAACCTAAGCCTCCTATTTATAGGTGAGCTTTGGCTCACATTAGCACCAAGAGGTGCATGTTAGTAAAAGGTAGCCAAAAGGGTGCACCGGGTACCGTACAACACGAAAAGTAGGCGCACCGGGTACTGTACAACACGAAAAGTAGGCGCACAAGGTACCAAAAGTTACCAAAAACTGAAACCGAGACGGGGGCAGGGTGGCCGGCGGCGGTGGTGTGGTGGCCGGCGGCGGCTGGCCCACCCCGCCCCGTTTCGCCGTATTTTTGCTTCGTTTCTCGATTCATGCGTGTTTTATTCGTTATGCTTCCGTTTGCGTCGATTCCTTTTTTGTTGGATTCATAATTCAAAAACGAAGATTTTGACACAGGATAGGCCCTGAGATGAGGTACCTAGCTCCAGATATTGCGTACGAATCATTTGGATCTTCCGGCGGGCGTAGAATCTTCATTCTTTATCCGTTTTAGTTGATTCTTCTTCTGTTGGATTCGTATTTTGAAAACGAACATCTTGGAAATAATGGATGTTGATGGAGGGCACTTTGTCACACCCCCAATTTCATGCTTTGCGGAAGCGACTGTTTTGGGGAATGACTAATCAAATATCAAAACACCAAAGTACAAGCAAACGACTCTAAATGAGACATTGTAGAAAATATATTACATTACATAAGTTTTCAAAAGTAGTACAAAGTTTAAGTCATAAGTTTGAAACATAGTAGTGAGTTCGCAAAATGATTTCAGAAGATTTTAATACATAACCATTATACAAAATATAATGCAAGAAAATCTTCATGTCTAAATGGATGCATGCGACTCGTGATAGCTAGCTTATCCTGTAGGCCATTCCTACTGTTGATGAGTACCTGAGAATACAACACTAAAAGGTCAGCTATAAAGCTGGTGAATCTCACAGGTTTTAATATAAACATTGATGTGATCAATATGATTATCCGACGATAATAAAAAGTTATAAATGAATAGTGATTTAAGCAATTTACTCACACAATGATTTTAAACCAACGCAGGTTCCCTAAACAATAACGAAATCAACTAGGATAAAACCAACGCAGGTTTTGGAACATTGAACAAACCAACGCAGGTTTTTGAACAATATGAAATTAGACAATGATGAAACCAACGCAGGTTTCGTAACATTGAACAAACCATCGCAGGTCTTCGAACAATGTGCAATTAAACAATGATGAAACCAACGCAGGTTTCGCAACATGGAACAAACCAACGCAGGTTTCCGAACAATGTGAAGTTTAACAATGCTAATCAGGACCAAAGAATGGTAGCCAAACAATGTAACTAATATAGTTAACTGAATTAAATAATCATTTAATTTCATGAGTTAATAATCAAATTAACTAATCAAATAACATATGATCACGAAAACAAGTAAGCATTGTATCTCACCCCAATATGTAAAAACAGTAAAAATGGGGGCTGTGAGACTCACCTGAGTCAATCCGAGCAATGAATATATTCGACGTGGAATAGACAATCTTTGAAATCCCTTAGAGTCCTAAACGCGCGAGATTCTAATGAGTAAATGGATTGTCCAATGTATTATTTAATGTTTATGTTTGAGTTTACAAAATTTGGTACGAGTCTGAAAACAGTAATCTGCCATTTTCGGCCCCTAAACGACCCCGGATGGCCTAAAACTGACAAGGCTAAGGTACTTAGCCTTGATCATTGGGTTGCTTTTGAATGACCGAGCGAATTTGAGCCCAATCCGTTAAATAAAATTTTCATCGAGAAGCTACCCTGAAATATGTTGTAAAATCGTCGACGTTTTCGAAAATTTATTTGTTCTGTTTTAGCTAGAATTCGCAGGGCTAGTTTATTGATCCGTTGGATCATGAAATATATAGGGGGAATCCGCCGGATTCACTTGAATCCGCCGGATTGGTGACATTTGTGGGGAATACGCCGTATTCCCTTGAATAAGTCGTATTCCGGAAAAATAGAGGGAATACGCCGGATTCCCAAGAATCCGACCGTATTCATGACAAACCACGGGAATACGACCGTATTCCATTGAATACGCCGTGTTCATGTTTTCTGGGCAGGAATCCGCCGGATTCACCCGAATCCGCCGGATTCACGTAACTGGTTCGACTCTGTACGTGCAGAAAACATACAAAACCATTTCTAAATCCTATTTCCGCTTACAACAACTTAATACAAAGCTAATACATGCTATATTACGTATTTTAAACCAGAAATTAAAGAAAATGGTGAGTGATTCTTACAATGAAAAATTGGGGTCGAGGAGGATGATGATGAACGATGAAGATGATGATGATGTTGCTAGATGATGATGATGATCCAAGATAAATATGTAGATGATGATTTGATGGTGTTGTTGTTGTTTTGAAATTGAAACCGAGAGGGAGAGGAGAGACCGAGAGAATGAAATGTGAGCGGGTGTGTGTTTTGCATTATTGAGGTCGGGTGTATATACCGGCCTCAATAATTGAAGTTTGGTAGTATTTTCCGACCCGTGTTTGCGTACCCGATCGTTATGTAGTATAATGTTTTAAAATGATAATTTTCTAAAAATAGATTCGTATAAGCTTTTAATTAAAATATTTTATAAAACTGTTTTCTCGGATGTTTAAAATTGTAACTTTGTTTTACCTAAAATGTACGGATAGTTTTCTGTATCTAAACTGTATTTAAATTTCAAACGGATTATGTAATTATTATCCTTAATAATAATACTTGATTTAAAAATGTTTTTCGCTCACTTTCATTTTGAGTTTCTACGTTTTGTTAAATTTGGTATTCGCGATTATTTAAATAATCGTTTCGGTTTATATATATACATATATATATATATATAATACTTGAATGCTTAAGTGTTAACAAGTATGTAATACGTGATTTAAAAGTTTAAATTGGCCCCTAATTTTGGCCCTTTTTGACCGGGTGTCACACACTTTAGTCTTGAAATCTCGTTTTTATGCCTTGAATCTTCAAACGTGTGTGGAATCTTCGTTTTACATCCGTTTTGCTTGATTTTTCTCGTGCAATCTCGTTTTGACCATCTTGGCATAATGTTACTGATTTGTGCTATATTTGAGCTAATATGCCAAGAATCATTCCAGAATGAGAGAGATATCGGTAGTAAAAACGTGACTTTTTACGCGATATCAAGTACCTAAGCAACAATCAAACAAGAACATGCAATAGGACGGAATGCTAGCATCACAGCACTGACCTAAGGATTACATCATGAATACCCCGGAAGTTGTCCCAAAGATACACAACAGATAAGCATGAACCTAATCTATCTCTAATCCTATGCTTCGTGTCCCTCGGATATGTTTCAATCAAGGGAACAACGACCATGTTGAGTTCATTGATCATCATACACAGAATAGTTGGCAATCCTACTTCTAGCAATTGGTCAGGTTCTAGGGAGGAGGATACAAACCACAGCATAAGTTGGACAGATAAACGGGTAGAGGTTCAGCTTATAAGTTCACAAACAATTGTAATATATAATAATTGGGAACATTATTCCACAACGGATTGTGCCCACGACTTTCATAGCTTCCACGTTCCGTACTACACACATTCGTGATGATTCCGGCGCTATACAAATGAAAGCCGTATAACGTTACCTCCGTTGTTTCATAATGGTGTTATCCCAATTAGATATATCACCACAAACTACTCATTAATCATGTCAAACATACAAGTAATTACTCGCAATGCATAACAATAAACATTTCTAATATTAATAAATCACATACATCAAACAAGAACAATATGACAAATTAATAATAGAACGGACAGAAAATACCGATATGAATTGCGAGCAGAATAACACTTGTATTTCTTCATTAATATCCAAGCATTACATAAGCTAGCCTCTACTAATTAACTACATAATTAATCTAATACTAATCTTCTCTCTAGTTATCCTCTAACTCCTAAGAGTAGTGCTAGAGAGAGAAACTAGAGAGAAGAACTACAAGAACAATTCTCCTCTAACTCCTAAGAGTAGTGCTAGAGAGAGAATTCTAGAGAGAGAAAGAGAAGTATGGAATGAGAGGTGTGAGAGGTGTGAAATGAGGTGTGTGTTGAAATGAAATGGAGGTTGGTATTTATAGGAGAAGAGTAGAAGCCATGGTACAAGCCTTAAAGCATCGAATACAAGCGTCAAAGCAGTGTACGGGGCAATCGGACCAAGGGGGTCAAACGGCACCTCACAAGCCAACCAGTCCCGTATACGGCACCCTAAGGGCCGTATACGGCACCTAGGTCACCGTATACGGTACCTAGGTGGGCACGGGGGTTGCTGCTCCGTTTGGCCTCCGTTGACTTCTCGGTTGCTTGGTTCGTCCGTATCTTCTTCGTTTGGAGTCCGTTTTGCTTGATTCTTACGCCGTTGGATTCGTTTTTCCGTTATGCTTCTAGTGACACTAAGTTTGAAAAATTTGGAGATATTTAACTTTTGCGTGTTTCGGATGACGATCGGCGGGCTTCTATACTGCACATCTTCTTCGTTCTTCATCCGTTTCTTCTGATTCTCTCGCCTCCGGTCTTGGATTTTCCTATAGAATCATAAAATGTGAATTAAGATCTAATTACATAAGGAAATCAAGAAGGGAATATTTAAGGTGATAGTTTTGCCTCGGTTTGCGTGTTATTTGGACGTTTTAACCGATTTTTGCAGCAACGTCTATATTTAGACTACTTTGGTGATTTTTAGTAATAAATGATGTTTTGGAAATGTTTTCACCTAATAATAGTCCAAAAAGTTCGGAAATATATACTTAAAAACATGACTTTTTAGGTCACAACAGTGTACTATTGAGATATGAGGCGAAGTATTCAAAATAGATTTGATTCCCATGCAAATGGGAGAATTCCATGTTGTAATAGGAATGGATTGGATGGGAAAGAATAGAGGTATGATTAATTGTCATGAAAAGGTAGTTCTTCTTAAAGCGCCTAGTGGAAAAGAAGTTACTGTTTATGGTGAACGTCCTAAGCAATCCATTCCTATTTGTACTTTTGCTCGAGCTAAAAGATTGTTGTCACACGGGTGTCAGGCCTTTTTGGCACACGTGGTCGATAACTCTAAATCTGTGCCAGAACTTTCTAGCATTCCTGTTGTGAAAGAGTTTCCTCAGGTATTCCCTGATGAGCTTCCAGGTGTTCCACCTAACAGACAAGTGGAATTTTGAATTGATCTTGTTCCTGGAGCCGCTCCCATTGCTAAAACTCCTTATCGATTGGATCTAACCGAGATGCAAGAAATGATGAAATAGTTGCAAGAGCTTTTAGATTAGGGTTTCATCCGCCCCAGCAGTTCGCCCTAGGAGCCCCAGTCTTTTTTATTAAAAAGAAAGACGGTTCCTTAAGGATGTGTATTGACTACAGGGAATTAAATAAAGTGACCATTAAGAACAGATATTCTTTACCTCGAATAGATGATTTATTTGACCAGTTACAGGGTGCCAGTTTCTTTTCAAAGATTGATCTTCGTTTTGGCTACCATCAGTTAAAGGTTAGAGAAGAAGATGTTCCGAAAACAGCTTTCCGTACTCGTTATGGTCACTTTGAGTTTACAGTCATGCCATTTGGCTTAACCAATGCTCCAGCTTCCTTCATGGACCTGATTAACTGTGACACCCGTCAAATTAGGACTAGAAATTTAGTTCCTAATCATTATGTAATACATGTAGTTAGTGCTATGTATTAGACTAATTGTATGTATCAAAATATATATTGATGAATATATATATCAGTACTCGATTAGATTTAATCGTTCATTTTTAAATCGGCCGAATTCCGATTCAATTATACGGCGTTGGTAAAAATCAAGTAATTAAGTGACATGGAATTGTTATTTAATACCTTCATAATTATTATATATTATTTTGATAATATATCAAGTATCTCGTATCGTACAAATCAAATGTCCGCGACAAAACTATATATAAATAATGAATTATTATTGAAATTAATAATTATTATTTACATCAGATAAAATAAAACATATTTCGTTTTATACCTTCTTACCCAAACGCGAGAAACCAATTAAATTATATCCGTCTCTCAAACATAAAACAAAGATATATTTTTATATCTCACAAAAAGTATTTTTATACAATACTTCAAATAAAAGTAAATACGACTTCATTTTTAGGAATTTATCAATTTAAAACATTATACTACTTTTACGATCGGGTAAACAAACACGGGTGTTTTGTACTACGAATTAAGCCAACCAACTCCAATAATTGGAGTTGGCCGACTATACCAGACACTCCCTCCTTCACTTCATTTCATTCTCAATCTTTTTCTCAATTCTCTCTCGGCTCTCTCTTTGATTTCACAAACAACAACAACAACAATAACAATTAACAACAACAGATTATCATCATCATTTCGTGGAACATCATCATCATCTTCATAATCTCCTTCGTTTTCATCATCATCACCATCCAAGCTCCATTTCTAAAATCGTAAGGAATCGTTAACTCAATCTTTGTGATTTTGTATTAAGTAACATATATTATCATGTATTAGTGCTAGGATTGATGATTGCTAGTTAAATTGCGGATTAGATTTGGTTTGGGTATGATTTTGAAACGGCAGACTCGAACCAGACCTTTGAATCCGGCGGATTCGTGGTGAATCCGGCGGATTCCCACCCAGAACCAAGAACAACCCGGCGGGTGCAGTTTGTACCCGGCGCGTCCTTTAAATTATCATGAATCCGGTCGGATTCATGGGGATCCGGCGGATTCCCTTCATTTGTCACCAATCCGGCGGATTCAAGGGAATCCGGCGGAACAATTAAATTTCTGAAAACATCGATGATTTAACAAGTTAAAACAGGGTAGCTTCTCGATGAAAAATTTATTATAACGGATTGAGCTCAAATTCGCACGGTTATTCGAAAACAGCCAAATGATCAAAGCTAAGTACCTTAGCCTAGTCGGTTTTAGGCCATCAGGGGTCGTTTAGGGGGAGAAAATGGCAGATTACTGTTTTCAGACTCGTACCAATTTTTGTAAATTATGAAATAAAATGTAACGGATATAATGAACTTGATTAACAACTAAACCTATACGATACGACTTATATATGAAACACATACACTTTTATAAGCACAACAAATCATGTATAATAATAATAGTTTGAAATTACTATTACAAACCATCACCAACGACCCGTATACATTTTCAAAACTCAAACATAATCGACAACCAAAGTAATTGGGCTTAACTAGTTGAGGGAACAACTAGCATAGATGGTCCGTAGAGTCATCTAATCAATCAAAACCTTGCGCGTTTAATACGCCTGGCAGGTTCAATATCTAATCATTATCAAAACCTTGCGCGTCTCAGACGCCCTACAGGTTCAGTCGTTGTAACGACATCAAATCATTGTGAATCATTATAATTGTTGGCTAACAATTCATCAGACTTAGGTGAGTCTCATAGCCCCTTTTTAAATGCTTTTACCTAGGGGTGAGATACAAGCTCAAACTATTTTATGGAAACCGTTTTTGAAAACATTTCTACATATTGGCATGAGTTGTTTTCAAAATCCTTTTAAAGTCCTCTGAAGCATAGTTCTGTTAATATGGCTATAGCGTGAATGTTGGTGTATGGTACTATATAGCTATATGGTACCATATGGGATTGACAATCCCCGTCCGAGTTAGCAAGCACTAACCTGTCAAACGGACGCATTATCATTTGTTCAAACGTATGTTGATTAGGCATACGCATAGAGGCAACCTCGATCAGGCACTTGATAGTGATCCTGACCCCTCAGTTAAGCTCAGACTATGTGCTCATGTTAGTTGTATCAATCTTTACTTATTTGTTTAATTACAAATATTCATGTGATACCCATCAATCAATTATTTACATGCTTTGTAAATCGAATCATTAAATCTTGCGGTTCACAAATCATATATTATCATATCAAACCTGTGAGCTCACCAGCTTTATAGCTGACCTTTTAGCATGTTATCTCAGGTACTCAGCAGTAGGTTGGACTGCCCATCAGGATACTGTAGCTCGAGTCGCATGCAATCATATAAACATCGAGAGATTTCCCTGCATTTCTATATTTTGCTAAAATTAGATATGTATTAGAATCTCTCAAATATCTATGCGAACTCATCTTTTGTAAACCGTATGTATACTCTTACGTTAATCAATGTATTTGTAAAACGACGCATGTAGTGGTCGTTCATTATGTATCTTATGTGCTTTGTGTATTGATTAGTAGCACCCCAAAGTATGCTTCCGCCAACAGTAAATCTGGGGGTGTTACAGATTGGTATCAAAGCCTAAGGTTATAGTGAACTAGGTTGCATTAGTGGGCCTAGACTATGACCGTTAGGCAGTATTTTCTGTTGAGTGTGATTGGTTCAAGAGTTACGTCATACAAGTTTAATTTAACATAGCTTGATCAACTATGTACAATTAAATAAAGATGATGTAAGGCTTGAAATGGTTATGCTGGGATAGGAATACATTAGTTGACTCTGACCTCGAGAGAAACCGGGACTCATAATTGTTGTGCTAGACACTCATAAGACTATTATGTGATATATGTATGTATACATAGATAGTCATCGATCAAGCACAGTACGCTAGTCTATTATATATTATATATATAGACACTCACATATTCAAACACTTTGTCATAGAGATGGCAACACACACCCACCGAAACATCTTCTATTTCATCCCGCTCTCGACAACATCTCTTGTAATCACGAAACTCATAGGTAGCTAGGAGGACCACCGAGTCACTTCGAGCGAGACCTTACCCAACTCAAAACAATTCAAATAACCAGGCTAGTTAGCACGTAGTTGCTAGTCAGTAGAGATGGTTATTCAACACCTCTTGATTGATCTATAATGTTGATTGTCATAATGTGATGTTGTATATTACCGCATTTGTATATGTACATCTATGATAATCATCATTTATGGACAATCTCTCACGAACCCTATCCTTCTATTCTCAGGAAAATCATGCCGCCAAAGTCAAGGACTTACACTGATGCCCAGATGGCATCTATCATCTCTCAGGCTGTGACTGAAGCCTTGGCGCGACATTCATCAGAGACCCCCGAAAGGAATAGTGGTACTGCCAATACCCCTCCCACTGCCAAGCCTTGTTCCTACAAGGATTTCCAAAACTGCAAACCCCTGAGCTTTAAAGGAACTGAAGGAGCCATCGGCCTAATCAGATGGGTTGAGAAGATGGAATCCGTCTTTCGCATTAGCAAATGTGCGGAAGGGGATAGAGTTCAGTTTTCCACATGCACCCTTGCTGACGGTGCCCTCACCTGGTGGAACTCGTATACCCAGTCTGTGGGTATAGATACCGCCTATCTACTTCCCTGGGAAGATCTGAAGAAAATGCTCACAGAGGAGTATTGCCCATCTGAAGAACTCGAGAAGCTAGATGAGGAGTTCTGGCATCTCAAGGTTCAAGGAACCGACATTGTTGGTTATACCACTAGGTTCCAACAACTGGCAACCCTCCGCCCAGCCTTAGTAAGCACTGAGATCGACAAGGTCAAGAGGTACATCCGCGGTCTTCCGGAACCTGTCCGGGGGAACGTCGCTTCTTCCGGCAAAACCACCATTCAGGGAGCAATTCGATTAGCTCATGAGCTCATGGCGATGCAAGAGAGCTAAGGAAACCCTGTCTCATCTTCTGGGAACAACAATAAGAGAAAATGGTCTGGGAATCAGAACCAGCAGACCTTCAAAAAGACTGAGACTGTCAAGAATGACACATCAGGTTCTGGAGAGAGGAAAGGGTACACTGGAAGTAAACCCTACTGTTCAAAGTGCAATCGTCATCATGATGGTCCTTGTAGTGCACCCTGCAACAACTGCAAGAGGTATGGACATCTTACCAAAGACTGTCGAACACCTGCAACCAACCCCACCGCCAACACCAACAACAACCAACCCCGAGCCTGCTATGAGTGTGGAAACACTGGACACTTCAGGAATGCGTGTCCGAAGCTAAAGAACAAGGGTAACAACAACAACGTTGCTAGGGGCAGAGCTTTTGTGCTGAATGCTGGAGAGGCCCGTGAAGACCCTAATGTGGTCACGGGTATGTTTCTTCTCAACAATTTAACTACTTCAATTTTGTTTGATACTGGTGCTGATAAGAGTTTTATATCTGAGGAATTTAGCCCACTATTAGACATTTCACCTGTTGCCTTAGAAGCTAAGTACACTGTAGAGTTAGCTAATGGCAAATTGATCGAGGCCGATAGCGTGATACCAAATTGCATCCTAAACCTCGCAAATGAACTATTTCCCATAAACCTCATACCCATCGAGATTGGAAGTTTTGACATAGTAGTAGGCATGGATTGGCTATCCAAGCATCGAGCTGAAGTTGTATGTCATGACAAGATCGTTCGTATTCCTCTCGTCACTGGTAGTACTTTGATCATACAAGGGGAGACCAGTAGGACGAGATTGAATATCATATCCTGCATGAAGACTCGCAAGTACCTTAGGAAAGGTTATCAGGCAATCCTCGCTCATGTTTTTGAGAAAAAGTCGGAAGAGAAACGATTCGAGGATGTGCCCATCGTTAGAGACTTTCCAGAAGTCTTTCCTGAAGAATTGCCTGGTCTTCCGCCACCAAGGCAAGTTGAGTTCTCAATAGATCTTGTGCCTGGGGCAGCACCCGTGGCACGAGCACCATATCGTTTAGCCCCTTCAGAACTTCAGGAGTTGTCTACTCAGTTGCAGGAACTTCTGGATAAGGGATTCATTAGACCGAGTTCTTCACCATGGGGAGCTCCGGTCCTGTTTGTGAAAAAGAAGGACGGTTCATTCAGGATGTGTATCGACTACAGAGAGTTGAACAAATTGACCATCAAGAACCGTTATCCACTTCCCCGTATTGATGACCTGTTCGACCAACTCCAAGGGTCAAGTGTTTATTCAAAAATAGATCTACGATCGGGTTATCATCAGTTACGAGTTCGCGATGAAGACATTCCAAAAACCGCTTTCCGAACTCGCTATGGTCATTATGAGTTTCAGGTTATGGCCTTTGGTTTGACTAACGCACCGGCAGTATTCATGGATCTAATGAACCGAGTGTGTAAACCGTATCTTGACAAGTTTGTCATTGTTTTCATCGACGACATTCTTATCTACTCACGCAACGAGCAAGAGCACGCGCAACATCTCAAAACCATTCTAGAACTTCTTAGACACGAAGAGTTATATGCAAAATTCTCCAAGTGTGAGTTCTGGATGCAAACTGTTCAATTCCTTGGTCATGTGATTGACAGTCAGGGAATTCACGTAGATCCATCAAAAATCGAGGCTATCAAGTGCTGGCAAGCACCGTCAACGCCGACAGAAGTACGCCAATTTTTAGGATTGGCTGGTTACTATCGGCGCTTCATTGAGAATTTCTCCAAAATAGCTCAACCACTCACAACACTGACTCAGAAAGAGAAGAAGTTCAATTGGACTGATAAGCAAGAGTCAGCATTTCAGTTATTAAAGCAAAAGCTTTGCAGTGCGCCCATCTTATCGCTACCTGAAGGTAACGAAGACTTCGTGGTATACTGCGATGCTTCGCATCAGGGACTTGGTTGCGTGTTGATGCAACGAGAGAAAGTCATAGCTTACGCCTCCCGACAACTCAAAATTCACGAGAAGAACTACACAACCCCTGATCTCGAATTAGGAGCCGTAGTGTTCGCACTCAAAATCTGGAGACATTATCTGTATGGCACAAAATGTACCATCTTCACTGATCATAAGAGTCTCCAGCACATATTTGATCAGAAGGATCTCAATATGAGGCAACGACGATGGGTCGAGTTGCTCACCGATTATGACTGCGAGATCAAGTATCATCCGGGTAAAGCAAATGTAGTTGCCGATGCACTAAGTCGAAAAGAGCGCACCAAACCTCTTCGAGTCTGAGCCCTCAGTATTATCATTCATAATGATCTAATCATTCAAATCCTCACTGCTCAACTCGAAGCATTGAAACCTGAAAACATCAAGGAAGAGGCCTTGCGGAATATGGAGAATCAATTTGAAACCAAACCCAATGGGGTCAAGTACTTCGCAAACCGAATTTGGTTACCCAAGTTTGGGAATCTTCGAGACTTTGTGATGAATGAAGCTCACAAGTCCAAATACTCTATACATCCTGGATAGGACAAGATGTATCAAGGCATCAAGGGACTGTACTGGTGGCCGAGCATGAAAGCAGAGATTGCCACGTACGTCAGCAAATGCCTCACATGTTCTAAGGTTAAAGCCGAATATCAGAAACCCTCCGGCTTGCTCCAGCAACCGGAAATCCCTCAATGGAAATGGGAGCAAATCTCCATGGATTTCATCACAAAACTCCCGAAAACATCAAGTGGTTGCGATACTATATGGGTAATAGTTGATCGTCTAACCAAATCTGCTCACTTCCTGGCCATGAAGGAAACCGACAAAATGGAACGTCTCACGCGAATCTATTTGAGGGAGATCGTATCCCGACACGGCGTTCCAATCTCAATTATCTCTGATAGAGACAGCCGATTCACATCTAACTTTTGGCAATCATTGCAAAAGTCATTGGGTACTCGTTTAGATATGAGTACAGCCTATCATCCACAAACCGATGGCCAAAGTGAAAGGACTATTCAAACACTGGAAGATATGTTACGCGCATGCGTAATTGACTTCGGTGCAAATTGGGAACATCATTTGCCATTGTGTGAATTCTCGTACAACAACAGCTACCACACCAGTATTGGAGCTGCACCTTTTGAGGCACTGTACGGTCGTAAGTGCCGATCGCCTATCTGTTGGACCGAAGTTGGAGATAGTCAACTCACTGGTCCTGAAATCATTCATGAAACCACCGAGAAAATCGTTGGTATCCAACAACGGCTAAAGGCCGCACGTGATCGTCAGAAGAGTTATGCTGACGTGAGACGAAAGCATCTCGAGTTCCAGGTTGGGGATCGAGTATTGCTCAAAGTATCACCTTGGAAAGGTGTCATCCGTTTTGGTAAACGTGAGAAGCTAAACCCTAGATACATCGGACCTTTTGAGATCCTTGAAAGGATTGGTCCAGTCGCATATCGATTGCAGCTAACTCCAGAGCTCAGTAGCGTGCATCCCACATTTCACATTTCTAACCTTAAGAAATGCCTGTCCGACGAGACACTCATTATCCCACTCGAGGAAATTCAAATCGACGACAAACTTCATTTTGTCGAGACACCAGCGGAGGTCATGGACCGTGAGGTCAAACAGCTTAAGCAAAGTCGTATCCCAATCGTCAAGGTTCGGTGGAATTCGCGGCGTGGTCCGGAATTCACCTGGGAACGGGAAGACCATATGCGACTCAAATATCCACATCTATTTTCAGACTCCACTCACACGCCAACTTCGAGTTAACAAGGGGAGAATGTGACACCCGTCAAATTAGGACTAGAAATTTAGTTCCTAATCATTATGTAATACATGTAGTTAGTGCTATGTATTAGACTAATTGTATGTATCAAAATATATATTGATGAATATATATATCAGTACTCGATTAGATTTAATCGTTCATTTTTAAATCGGCCGAATTCCGATTCAATTATACGGCGTTGGTAAAAATCAAGTAATTAAGTGACATGGAATTGTTATTTAATACCTTCATAATTATTATATATTATTTTGATAATATATCAAGTATCTCGTATCGTACAAATCAAATGTCCGCGACAAAACTATATATAAATAATGAATTATTATTGAAATTAATAATTATTATTTACATCAGATAAAATAAAACATATTTCGTTTTATACCTTCTTACCCAAACGCGAGAAACCAATTAAATTATATCCGTCTCTCAAACATAAAACAAAGATATATTTTTATATCTCACAAAAAGTATTTTTATACAATACTTCAAATAAAAGTAAATACGACTTCATTTTTAGGAATTTATCAATTTAAAACATTATACTACTTTTACGATCGGGTAAACAAACACGGGTGTTTTGTACTACGAATTAAGCCAACCAACTCCAATAATTGGAGTTGGCCGACTATACCAGACACTCCCTCCTTCACTTCATTTCATTCTCAATCTTTTTCTCAATTCTCTCTCGGCTCTCTCTTTGATTTCACAAACAACAACAACAATAACAATTAACAACAACAGATTATCATCATCATTTCGTGGATCATCATCATCATCTTCATAATCTCCTTCGTTTTCATCATCATCACCATCCAAGCTCCATTTCTAAAATCGTAAGGAATCGTTAACTCAATCTTTGTGATTTTGTATTAAGTAACGTATATTATCATGTATTAGTGCTAGGATTGATGATTGCTAGTTAAATTGCGGATTAGATTTGGTTTGGGTATGATTTTGAAACGGCAGACTCGAACCAGACCTTTGAATCCGGCGGATTCGTGGTGAATCCGGCGGATTCCCACCCAGAACCAAGAACAACCTGGCGGGTGCAGTTTGTACCCGGCGCGTCCTTTAAATTATCATGAATCCGGTCGGATTCATGGGAATCCGGCGGATTCCCTTCATTTGTCACCAATCCGGCGGATTCAAGGGAATCCGGCGGAACAATTAAATTTCTGAAAACATCGATGATTTAACAAGTTAAAACAGGGTAGCTTCTCGATGAAAAATTTATTATAACGGATTGAGCTCAAATTCGCACGGTTATTCGAAAACAGCCAAATGATCAAAGCTAAGTACCTTAGCCTAGTCGGTTTTAGGCCATCCGGGGTCGTTTAGGGGCCGAAAATGGCAGATTAATGTTTTCAGACTCGTACCAATTTTTGTAAATTATGAAATAAAATGTAACGGATATAATGAACTTGATTAACAACTAAACCTATACGATACGACTTATATATGAAACACATACACTTTTATAAGCACAACAAATCATGTATAATAATAATAGTTTGAAATTACTATTACAAACCATCACCAACGACCCGTATACATTTTCAAAACTCAAACATAATCGACAACCAAAGTAATTGGGCTTAACTAGTTGAGGGAACAACTAGCATAGATGGTCCGTAGAGTCATCTAATCAATCAAAACCTTGCGCGTTTAATACGCCTGACAGGTTCAATATCTAATCATTATCAAAACCTTGCGCGTCTCAGACGCCCTGCAGGTTCAGTCGTTGTAACGACATCAAATCATTGTGAATCATTATAATTGTTGGCTAACAATTCATCAGACTCAGGTGAGTCTCATAGCCCCTTTTTAAATGCTTTTACCTAGGGGTGAGATACATGCTCAAACTATTTTATGGAAACCGTTTTTGAAAACATTTCTACATATTGGCATGAGTTGTTTTCAAAATCCTTTTAAAGTCCTCTGAAGCATAGTTATGTTAATATGGCTATAGCGTGAATGTTGGTGTATGGTACTATATAGCTATATGGTACCATATGGGATTGACAATCCCCGTCCGAGTTAGCAAGCACTAACCTGTCAAACGGACGCATTATCATTTGTTCAAACGTATGTTGATTAGGCATACGCATAGAGGCAACCTCGATCAGGCACTTGATAGTGATCCTGACCCCTCAGTTAAGCTCAGACTATGTGCTCATGTTAGTTGTATCAATCTTTACTTATTTGTTTAATTACAAATATTCATGTGATACCCATCAATCAATTATTTACATGCTTTGTAAATCGAATCATTAAATCTTGCGGTTCACAAATCATATATTATCATATCAAACCTGTGAGTTCACCAGCTTTATAGCTGACCTTTTAGCATGTTATCTCAGGTACTCAGCAGTAGGTTGGACTGCCCATCAGGATACTGTAGCTCGAGTCGCATGCAATCATATAAACATCAAGAGATTTCCCTGCATTTCTATATTTTGCTAAAATTAGATATGTATTAGAATCTCTCAAATATCTATGCGAACTCGTCTTTTGTAAACCGTATGTATACTCTTACGTTAATCAATGTATTTGTAAAACGACGCATGTAGTGGTCGTTCATTATGTATCTTATGTGCTTTGTGTATTGATTAGTAGCACCCCAAAGTATGCTTCCGCCAACAGTAAATCTGGGGGTGTTACATTAACCGAGTTTGTCGGCCCATGCTTGATATCTTTGTTATAGTTTTCATTGATGATATTCTCATTTATTCTAAAACTGAGAATGATCATGCAGTACATCTTAGACAAGTTCTGGAAACACTTCAGCGTGAAAGATTATATGTTAAATTCTCTAAATGTGAATTTTGGTTATGGGAAGTCCAATTTCTTGGACACGTGATCAATATTCACGGTATCCAAGTTGATCCTTCCAAGATAGTAGCAATAATGAAGTGGGACCCACCTTTGAATCCCACTGAAGTCAGAAGTTTTCTTAGTTTATGTGACACCTGCTAATTTAGGACTATGATTTAGTGCCTAATTACTTGTAATTACGTGTATTTAGTATTATATTAATCTAAATATACGTGACTTTTTATGTAATTACATACACGTTTCTACGATTTGTTTAAATCGTACATTTACGAACCGGACGAGGTCCGACACTATTTACTATGGACGTTGGTGACAAACTTTTAAAATAATGTGGATTTATCCAAACAAACATTATTTACTTAAATATATTACGAGAATATATTACACGATTATACGTTTTGTTAAAACGTAACTTTACGCGATGAAAGTACACGAAACGCGCCCGACACATGAAATAAACTCAAGTTATATTTTATAACTTTATAATAAGTATTTTGATAAAATACTTTGGCTAGAAATATCGCGATTACACACGTACGGTAACTCGTTTAAAAACGTTACACAATTCGAATAAACGCACGATTCGCGACCAATGACCAAATGAAATCTCGAATATTATTTTAGTAACTTAAATAATGTTATTTGAGTAAAACTTTTATTTAAAATATCGGGTATTAAATCGTTAACAAAACGTATTATATAAAACGTTATACGATTAATTAAAACGCAAAACGATCGGGTAAACGGAACACGAATTTGGGAAAGCAAGTAAAAAGACCAAACCACCCCTTGTGGGACCCATGGGGGCCGGCCACATGTGGGTGGAATGGCCTCCCCATACCCTTTGAGTTACTTCTTGATCTTGCTTTCCATACACTTCAAACCACCACTCCATTTCTTCCATTTCTACACTCCAACTCCCTCACTTTTTTCTCTCTTTTCTTGGAGAAGAACCACGACCAAAACCAGTCCCAAAACACCCCTAAATCATCACAAGAACACCACAAAAACACCTTGGATTGCTAGGAGCATTTGGAAGAAAACGACCACCTCACGAGCCTCTACGTTTCTATCTTCTCGGTTTTTCAAACCGACTATTGTAAGGACCTCAAACATTTCTTGAATATGCTTTTATGATGCTTATTTACATGTTATGTTGCTTGTTCAACTCGAAAATATCCAAAAACCTTAACGAAAGACGTTTTTGAAACAAGTATATACACACTGTTTTCTGGCCAGGAAAAACGACCTCACTAAAACGACCATAACTCGAGTTGTAAGTTGAATAAACGTGTGAGACCACTTGGAAAAGTTTGGTATTTTCGTCTTGAACAAAAAGTTCTTCTTTAGCTACTTCCAGAAATACACCCATTTTCGGCTATTACTTAATCTTTGGACATAGGTCTGTTCTGGACCGAATCCGACCCCTCGACATATTTATTTTTGTTTAAAATATTAAACGGATATATGAAAATACCATAAAATTCAGAATTGAACATTACATATAGGAGAAGATGTGTGATTTTTGGTTAGGCTTGAATCGGACTACAAATGGGTTAAATCGAGGGTTGTAACCGAGTAAAAAATTCTGGAACCAAAAGCTAGGGCCTGTTTTTGTCATTTCACAAAACCGACCCTTCGGGACGACCATAACACGTAACGACAACTTTCTAAAGCTTATTTAATATATTTAAGACTACTGTAAAAGTATCGAGTCAAACCGAACCCGTTTGACCTAGTTAACGAAAGCGAACACTTAAACAAAATTCCGTAAATTCTAGTGTGGGATGAATAGTACTCCGTAAATTCTAGTGTGGGATGAATAGTACTCCGTAAATTCTAGTGTGGGATGAATAGTACTCCGTGAATTCTAGTGTGGGATGAACAGTAAACATTGACTTTTGTTGACTGTCGGACTTAGTAGTTTCGGACTTATTAGTTTCGGACTTAAACACTGTCGGACACATACACACTCTCGGACCTATATATATATATATATACATATTCGGATATATGTATATATGTACGTGCATTCGGACTTATACACTTTCGAAAACTCATATATACATATATATATATATATATATATATATATATATATATATATATATATATATACACTTGGAATACAATTACTTATTACGAGATTACACTCACAACAATTACTACTTATATGTATAAGTACATGAATACGAGTTTACACTCGCACGGACTTACATTCAGAAAATGGTTACACGTCACAATACAAACGGTTAACTAATGTATATACTTTCCAAGATATACAACACTATGATTTACAAAAATAATAATACTTGAATTTTATTACATCTCCGTCACCAACGGGCCACACTTAACTACAAGCAACTACAAACGTACAAACGAATATTTGGACATTTCCTAGTTGAGTGGACAACTAGCATGGGTGATCCTTCGTGACACGAACTTACTTACTTGCTTACAACCTTGTGCGTTTCGGACGCCAGAAGGTTGTAGGGTTCGGAGAACCAACTTACAGACTTACATTCGCTATACTTGTTTGCTTACACAAACATACTTGTTAGACTCAGGTGAGTCTTACAGCCCCACTTTTACTGTTTTTACTTGGGGTGAGATATTTGCTATTGTTTTACGTATGAACACAAGTACTGAACTGCTTACACTGCTTTTACATACATTACATGAGTTGCTTTTATCCACTGAAATCCTCCTATCATAAGTTGTTAGTTATGGACTTAAGCGCGATTACTAGTAGATGGATCCATTTGGGACTGACAATCCCTGCCTGGGGTGGTAGCGCCATCACGGATTACACCGTAGAAACAGGCATATTAGTATTTGTTACATAAGAGTGTCCGGATAGCACACACGGGGGTACGTGATGCTGTACTTAAATGTACCATTCACACTACACTGTTAAGCTTCAACTTGTGAGCTCATGGTAATTGTGATTGGCCTACTGATTTACTGAGTTACTGATTTACTTACTATGCTCGAGGGCATTACTGGTATTTTACTTGTGGTTCATAACCGATTACTATACTAAACCTGTGAGATTCACCAACCTTTTTGGTTGACACTTTTTAGCATTTATCTCAGGTACATTACAGCAGTAGGACTGCACACCCTAAGGGGACTGATAGCTCGAGTCACATGCATACTACTTTGGAGATTCTGCCGCATTATTTTTGATTATGATTATTATGTAATAGAATCTCTAGGAACTACTTTCTAACTCGGAGCTTGTACTAGGATTTAAAAATGTAATACTTTTGTACTATTGTACGACGTTGCATATAGATGTCGTTTGCTTTACTTTGGTGCTTGATTATTGATTAGTAACACCCAAAACTTGCTTCCGCTAATCATTAAATTTGGGGGTGTTACAGATTGGTATCAGAGACTAAGGTTATAGCGAACTAGGTTGCATTAGTGAGCCTAGACTATGACCGTTAGGCTGTATTTCCTCATTAGGTATGATTGGTTCAGGGATTACATCATACGACTTTAATTTAACATAGCCTGATCAACTATGTACAATTAAATGAAGATGATGTGAAACCTGAAATGGGTTATGTTGAACAGGAATACGCTAGTTGACTGTGACTACGAGAGAAACGGGACTACTACTTACTTGTGCTATGCACACTAAGCTATTATGTGATATATGTAATTATATACATGGATAGGCCTCACTTACATACTACGCTTCAGGCTATATTATATGTTGTAGATATATGAATATAGGCCTCATACTTCTTAACGCTTTGTCACAAAAATGACTGACAACTCTCCTGTAACACTTACTGTTTCGGACAATGAAGTCCAAGCACCGCAAACTCAAGAGAGGATAACTGTTCCGTCCGTCTCTCCAAACCGGGATGTTCCCGAACCACTGTTTTACTCATCTGGAGAAGCTCGAGTGATCCGGACTCGCCGTAGGGGTGTAGGATCGTCCCGAGCTGACCCTTACTCCAACTACACGGGAAACCCTACTACTAGGATGCTTCGTCCTCAAATTGCCCGCAAGTGGGACTGGTTACCCACAACACTAAACACATGGAGGTCTGAGGAAGAGATTCAGATTCCTGCTGACTCCATGGACATCTCCCCGTATACTCAGGAACCGATACATCACACAACACCAGTGTTGGCTGCTCGCCTCCACCGTCATGAGCAAAGGCTCGAGGACCTTGAGCGGGAGCAACACATGATGACAACTTACCTATTACGACAAGCCCATGATCGCGTGGCTCAACTACAACAGGAACTGGAAGAAACAAATCACACTTTGGACATGGTACACCAACAAGTGATTGACGACAGAGGTGCGTCTGATCTCTTGCAAGCAAGGTTAGAGGAATGTGAACAGCGTTCACAGGAAGCTGAAGAGTACACTCGTGTACTGGAACAACGGTTGACTTTGACCGAGGACGGCACTCGACAAGCCAGCAGACTTGCTGAAACTGTCACCCGTCTTACCACTGCGATATCACGACTAAACCTACGCCAGAATTAGTATAATGTCTATTGTAGTCTATTATGCTATCGTAGAACTCTTGAAATTCGGCTGGAAGTACCATACCCAGCATCTCTTGTAAAACATCTATGGTTGTAGCCTTTTGGAACTCATATTATCAATCAACAACCTACTTCTATTACTATGCTGTGATGTTTTACAATTACCGCATTTATTTATACAACCATAGTAATCATCATTCTGATGCATATTCTAATGTACCTATTATTCCTTTTCTTGAAGAATCATGCCGTCAAAGAAGAAAGGTTATAGCGATGCCGAAATCAATGCTATTGTCTCCCGAGCCGTGGCCGAAGCTTTGGCTGCCCGGGAATCACCACGAGGCTCTAGGAGGAGTACTGATATTGCTGAGACTACTCCTATCATCAAGCCTTGTTCTTACAAGGATTTCATCAGCTGCAAACCATTGAACTTCAAGGGCACGGAAGGTGCCATTGGTCTAATTAGGTGGATCGAAAGAATCGAATCAGTCTTCAGTTTGTGCAACTGCACGGAAGATAATAAAGTCAAATTTGCTGCATACACCTTTCAAGAAGGTGCACTCACATGGTGGAATACTCATGCTAATTCTGTGGGCATTGATGTAGCAAACCAACTCCCCTGGGCGGATCTGAAGAAAATGCTAAGGGACGAGTATTGCCCCACCGAGGAACTCCACAGGTTGGAGGAAGAGTTCTGGCACCTAACCGTTCAGGGCAATGATATCGCTGGTTATACCACCAAATTCCAGCAACTCGCTCTTTTATGTCCAGGTTTGGTGGACACGACTGAAAAACGCATCAAGAAGTATATCCGCGGCCTTCCGAAAAACATCCAAGGAAATGTCGCATCATCTAAGCCAACTACCATTCAGAGTGCTATCCGATTGGCACACGAACTCATGGCAATGATTGTTAGCCGTAAAACACCCGCCTCACCTTCTGGCAACAACAAGAGAAAATGGTCTGGAAATTCTAGCAACCAACACCAAAACCAACAACCATCCAAGAAGCTGGAAACCATCAAAGCTTACACCTCTAGCTCTGATGATAGAAAGAGCTACAAGGGGGACAAACCCTACTGTCCTAAGTGCCAACTTCACCATGATGGTTCTTGCCCCTGCAGCAAGTGCAAACGATTCGGGCACTTTGCTAGGGACTGCAGAGCCAATACTGCCAACTCCAACACCAAACCCAATGCACCCAGAACCTGTTACGAATGTGGTGTTGCTGGGCATTTCAGGAATGATTGCCCTAAGTTAAAGAACAAGAAAGGGAACAACAACAACAACAATGCTCGAAGCAGAGCTTTTGTGATCAATGCTAAGGAAGCCCGCCAGGACCCGAATGTGGTCACGGGTACGTTCCTTCTCAACAATTTGTCTGCTTCTGTGCTGTTTGATACTGGTGCTGATAGAAGCTTTATATCCGATGAGTTTTACCCACTACTCGACATTACGCCCATTACCTTAGATTCTAAGTACACAATAGAATTGGCAAACGGAAAGCTCATTGAGGCCGATAATATGATACCTAACTGCATGTTAAACTTAGCTGATGAGCTATTCTCTATTGACCTTATACCTGTCGAGATCGGCAGCTTCGACATAATCGTCGGTATGGATTGGTTATCCAAACACCGCGTCGAGATTATCTGTTGTGAGAAAACTGTCTGTATTCCTCTCGTCACCGGTGGAACTTTAATCGTACAAGGGGAGACCGGTGGGACGAAACTCAACATCATTTCTTGTATGAAAACCCGAAAATACTTGAGAAAAGGGTATCAGGCAATCCTCGCACATGTTATGGAGAAACAGCAGGAGGAGAAGCGACTCGAGGATGTGCCTATTGTTCGAGACTTCCCAGAAGTCTTTCCTGAAGACTTGCCTGGCCTTCCGCCACCTAGACAAGTTGAATTTTCAATTGACCTTGTGCCCGGCTCAACACCCGTAGCACGAGCACCCTATCGTTTGGCACCATCCGAACTTCAGGAGTTGTCTACACAACTACAAGAACTCCTGGACAAGGGATTTATTCGACCGAGTTCCTCACCTTGGGGAGCCCCGGTCCTCTTTGTGAAAAAGAAAGACGGTTCTTTCCGCATGTGTATTGACTATCGTGAACTCAACAAGTTAACTGTTAAGAACCGTTACCCACTACCTGATGACCTGTTTGACCAACTTCAGGGGTCGAGTTTTTATTCGAAAATCGATCTACGGTCTGGTTATCACCAACTCCGAGTTCGTGACGAAGATATTCCTAAAACAGCTTTTCGAACTCGTTACGAGCATTACGAATTCCAAGTGATGCCATTCGGCTTGACCAACGCACCGGCAGTATTCATGGATCTTATGAATCGGGTGTGTAAGCCTTACCTCGACAAGTTTGTCATCGTTTTCATTGATGACATTCTGATTTACTCGCGCAATGAACAAGAACACGCGCAACACCTGAGAACCATCCTAGAACTACTCAAACACGAGGAGTTATATGCCAAATTCTCCAAGTGTGAGTTCTGGATGCAAACTGTACAATTCCTTGGACACGTGATTGACAGTCAAGGAATTCATGTTGATCCTTCAAAATTGAGGCTATCAAGGGATGGCAAGCACCTACTACACCTACTGAAGTACGCCAATTCTTAGGACTCGCCGGATACTACAGGCGATTCATTGAGAATTTTTTAAAAATAGCACAACCTCTCACTGCACTGACTCAAAAAGAAAGGAAATTCGATTGGACTGACAAACAAGAGTCAGCTTTTCAGCTACTCAAACAGAAACTCTGCAGTGCACCTATCTTATCCTTACCCGAAGGCAACGATGACTTTGTGGTATACTGTGACGCTTCACACCAAGGTCTCGGTTGCGTGCTGATGCAACGAGACAAAGTTATTGCTTACGCCTCTCGACAACTCAAGGTCCACGAAAAGAATTACACAACTCATGACCTAGAGTTGGGGGCAGTTGTATTCGCTCTAAAAATCTGGAAACACTACTTGTATGGTACCAAGTGTACAATCTTCACCGACCACAAAAGTCTCCAGCACATCTTCGATCAAAAGGATCTTAACATGCGGTAACGTCGATGGGTCGAGTTGCTTACTGATTACGACTGTGAAATACGTTACCATCCAGGCAAGGCAAACGTTGTTGCCGATGCCTTAAATCGTAAAGAACGAGTGAAACCCCTTCGAGTCCGAGCACTTGTCATGACTATACACAATGACCTTATTATTCAGATTCTTACCGCTCAACTCGAAGCACTCAAATCTGAAAATGTCAAACACGAGGCCTTGCGAGGCATGGACAAACAGTTTGAAACCAAACCAAACGGGGCCAAGTACTTCTCTAACCGACTCTGGTTGCCCAACTACGGGAACTTACGAGACTTGGTGATGGACGAGGCACACAAGTCTAAATACTCTATACACCCTGGTGCTGACAAAATGTACTATGGCATCAAGGAGTTGTACTGGTGGCCCAACATGAAAGCCGACATTGCTACCTACGTTGGCAAGTGTCTTACTTGTTCTAAGGTTAAAGCCGAACACCAGAAACCTTCCGGTTTGCTACACCAACCGGAAATTCCTGAATGGAAGTGGGAACAAATTACCAAGGATTTCATTACCAAACTCCCGAAAACCCCTAGCGGTTGCGATACCATTTGGGTGATCGTAGACCAACTCACTAAATCTGCTCACTTCCTAGCCATCAAGGAAACCGATAAGATGGAACGTTTGACACGGATCTACCTGAAAGAGATCGTGTCAAGACACGGCGTGCCCATCTCGATTATCTCTGACTGAGACGCTCGATTCACTTCTCGCTTTTGGCAGTCACTGCAAAAATCTCTTGGTACTCGTCTAGATATGAGTACAGCTTACCATCCTCAAACTGACGGCCAGAGCGAACGAACTATACAAACACTGGAGGATATGCTACGAGCCTGCGTAGTTGACTTCGGTACAAACTGGGAACATCACTTACCGTTGTGCGAGTTCTCGTACAACAACAGCTACCATACCAGCATTAAGGCTGCACCCTTCGAGGCACTGTACGGTCGTAAGTGCCGGTCACCTATCTGTTGGACTGAGGTGGGGGATACACAACTCACCGGTCCGGAAATACTACATGAAACAACTGGAAAGATCGTCGGCATACAAAACCGGCTGAAAGCTGCGCGTGATCGTCAGAAAAGCTATGCTGACGTGAGACGCAAACATCTCGAATTCCAGCTTGGGGATCGGGTACTTCTAAAAGTCTCGCCTTGGAAAGGCATTGTCCGCTTTGGCAAACGTGGGAAACTAAATCCCAGATACATCGGACCCTTCGAAATCCTTGAAAGGATTGGTCCAGTTGCATACAGACTGCAGCTACCTCCTGAACTCAGTAGCGTGCACCCTACTTTCCACATTTCTAACTTGAAGAAATGTCTGTATGATGAGACACTGATTATGCCGCTCGACGAGATACACATTGACGATAAACTACACTTTGTCGAGGAACCCGTGGAAATCATGGACCGTGAGGTCAAACGTTTGAAACAGAGTCGAATTCCCATTGTTAAGGTCAGGTGGAATTCGAGGCGTGGTCCTGAATTCACTTGGGAATGGGAAGAACAAATGCGACTGAAATATCCACACCTGTTCACAGACCCTACTCACACCGCGACTTCGAGCTAATTTCGGGACGAAATTCTCCTAACGGGGGAAGAATGTGACACCCGCTAATTTAGGACTATGATTTAGTGCCTAATTACTTGTAATTACATGTATTTAGTATTATATTAATCTAAATATACGTGACTTTTTGTGTAATTACATACACGTTTCTACGATTTGTTTAAATCGTGCATTTACGAACCGGATGAGGTCCGACACTATTTACTATGGACGTTGGTGACAAACTTTTAAAATAATGTGGATTTATCCAAACAAACATTATTTACTTTAATATATTACGAGAATATATTACACGATTATACGTTTTGTTAAAACGTAACTTTACGCGACGAAAGTACACGAAACGCGCCCGACACATGAAATAAACTCAAGTTATATTTTATAACTTCATAATAAGTATTTTGATAAAATACTTTGGCTAGAAATATCGCGATTATACGTGTACGGTAACTCGTTTAAAAACGTTACACAATTCGAATAAACGCACGATTCGCGACCAATGACCAAACGAAATCTCGAATATTATTTTAGTAACTTAAATAATGTTATTTGAGTAAAACTTTTATTTAAAATATCGGGTATTAAATCGTTAACAAAACGTATTATATAAAACGTTATACTATTAATTAAAACGCAAAACGATCGGGTAAACGGAACACGAATTTGGGAAAGCAAGTAAAAAGACCAAAGCACCCCTTGTGGGACCCATGGGGGCCGGCCACATGTGGGTGGAGTGACCTCCCCATACCCTTTGACTTACTTCTTGATCTTGCTTTCCATACACTTCAAACCACCACTCCATTTCTTCCATTTCTACACTCCAACTCCCTCACTCTTTTCTCTCTTTTCTTGGTGAAGAACCACGACCAAAACCAGTCCCAAAACACCCCTAAATCATCACAAGAACACCACAAAAACACCTTGGATTGCTAGGAGCATTTGGAAGAAAACGACCACCTCACGAGCCTCTACGTTTCTATCTTCTCGGTTTTTCAAACCGACTATTGTAAGGACCTCAAACATTTCTTGAATATGCTTTTATGATGCTTATTTACATGTTATGTTGCTTGTTCAACTCGAAAATGTCCAAAAACCTTAACGAAAGACGTTTTTGAAACAAGTATATACACACTGTTTTCTGGCCAGGAAAAACGACCTCACTAAAACGACCTCACTTGGAAAAGTTTGGTATTTTCGTCTTGAACAAAAAGTTCTTCTTTAGCTACTTCCAGAAATACACCCATTTTCGGCTATTACTTAATCTTTGGACATAGGTCTGTTCTGGACCGAATCCGACCCCTCGACATATTTATTTTTGTTTAAAATATTAAACGGATATATGAAAATACCATAAAATTTAGAATTGAACATTACATATAGGAGAACATGTGTGATTTTTGGTTAGGCTTGAATCGGACTACAAATGGGTTAAATCGAGGGTTGTAACCGAGTAAAAAATTCTGGAACCAAAAGCTAGGGCCTGTTTTTGTCATTTCACAAAACCTACCCTTCGGGACGACCATAACACGTAACGACAACTTTCTAAAGCTTATTTAATATATTTAAGACTACTGTAAAAGTATCGAGTCAAACCGAACCCGTTTGACCTAGTTAACGAAAGCGAACACTTAAACAAAATTCCGTAAATTCTAGTGTGGGATGAATAGTACTCCGTAAATTCTAGTGTGGGATGAATAGTACTCCGTAAATTCTAGTGTGGGATGAATAGTACTCCGTGAATTCTAGTGTGGGATGAACAGTAAACATTGACTTTTGTTGACTGTCGGACTTAGTAGTTTCGGACTTATTAGTTTCGGACTTAAACACTGTCGGACACATACACACTCTCGGACCTATATATATATATATATACATATTCGGATATATGTATATATGTACGTGCATTCGGACTTATACACTTTCGAAAACTCATATATACATATATATATATATATATATATATATATATATATATATATATACACTTGGAATACAATTACTTATTACGAGATTACACTCACAACAATTACTACTTATATGTATAAGTACATGAATACGAGTTTGCACTCGCACGGACTTACATTCAGACAACGGTTACACGTCACAATACAAACGGTTAACTAATGTATATACTTTCCAAGATATACAACACTATGATTTACAAAAATAATAATACTTGAATTTTATTACATCTCCGTCACCAACGGGCCACACTTAACTACAAGCAACTACAAACGAATATTTGGACATTTCCTAGTTGAGTGGACAACTAGCATGGGTGATCCTTCGTGACACCAACTTACTTACTTGCTTACAACCTTGTGCTTTTCGGACGCCAGAAGGTTGCAGGGTTCGGAGAACCAACTTACAGACTTACATTCGCTATACTTGTTTGCTTACACAAACATACTTGCTAGACTCAGGTGAGTCTTACAGCCCCACTTTTACTGTTTTTACTTGGGGTGAGATATTTGCTATTGTTTTACGTATGAACACAAGTACTGAACTGCTTACACTGCTTTTACATACATTACATGAGTTGCTTTTATCCACTGAAATCCTCCTATCATAAGTTGTTAGTTATGGACTTAAGCGCGATTACTAGTAGATGGATCCATTTGGGACTGACAATCCCTGCCTGGGGTGGTAGCGCCATCACGGATTACACCGTAGAAACAGGCATATTAGTATTTGTTACATATGAGTGTCCGGATAGCACTCACGGGGGTACGTGATGCTGTACTTAAATGTACCATTCACACTACACTGTTAAGCTTCAACTTGTGAGCTCATGGTAATTGTGATTGGCCTACTGATTTACTGAGTTACTGATTTACTTACTATGCTCGAGGGCATTACTGGTACTTTACTTGTGGTTCATAACCGATTACTATACTAAACCTGTGAGATTCACCAACCTTTTTGGTTGACACTTTTTAGCATTTATCTCAGGTACATTACAGCAGTAGGACTGCACACCCTAAGGGGACTGATAGCTCGAGTCACATGCATACTACTTTGGAGATTCTGTTGCATTATTTTTGATTATGATTATTATGTAATAGAATCTCTAGGAACTACTTTCTAACTCGGAGCTTGTACTAGGATTTAAAAATGTAATACTTTTGTACTATTGTACGACATTGCATATAGATGTCGTTTGCTTTACTTTGGTGCTTGATTATTGATTAGTAACACCCAAAACTTGCTTCTGCTAATCATTAAATTTGGGGGTGTTACAGTTTAGCTGGCTACTATTGTCGTTTCATTCAAGATTTCTCAAAAATTGTTACTCCTTTGACTCAGTTAACTAGAAAAAGTGTTCAGTGGAAGTGGGGAGATGAGCAATCAAAAGCGTTTCAGATGTTGAAAGAGAAGCTTAGTCAAACTTCTATTCTTGTTTTACCCGAGGGTAACGAGGAAATGGTAGTCTATTGTGATGCTTCGAAACTTGGATTAGGCTGTGTGCTTATGCAGCGTGGGAAAGTCATTTCTTATGCTTCACATCAATTAAAATCACATGAGCAGAACTATCCCACTCATGATCTTGAGTTAGCAGTTGTGTTCTTTGCTCTTAAAATTTGGCGCCATTACCTTTATGGTGTTAAATTTACCATTTATACAGAACACAAGAGTCTCAAATATTTCTTTGATCAGCGTGATTTGAACAATCGGCAGAGAAGATGGTTAGATTTAGTAAAAGATTATGACCGCTACATACTTTATCATCCTGGTAAAGCTAATGTTGTAGCCGATGCTCTTAGCCGAAAAGCTAGTGATTATGTTCTTTCAGTGAAATCTCTTCAAATAACTGTGCTTCCTCAATTGCTTGAGTCTATTAAAGCTGCTCAGATTGAAGTCTTAGCATCTAATGATCCAAATAAACAACGATTAGCTGGTCAACTCTCAGAATTAGTAGATGATTCCAGAGGATTAAAGACTCGTTATGGTAGAATTTGGATACCAAGGACGAGCAAAGTAAAGAAAGTGTTGTTAGATGAAGCTCACAAATCCAGATATTCTATTCATCCTGGTGCTACCAAAATGTATCGTGACTTAAAACGTGACTATTGGTGGCCAGGTATGAAGCGAGATATAGTTAAACACGTTCAGAATTGTCTCACGTGTCTGCAAGTAAAAGCTGAGAACCTACAACCATACGGTAAACTCCAACCATTGGATATACCGGTGTGGAAATGGGAACACATCACCATGGATTTCGTTACGAAGTTGCCAAGAACACCAAGGCAACATGATACTATTTGGGTGATTGTGGACCGAATGACAAAAACTGCTATCTTCCTTCCCATTCAAGAAGCTTCTTCTTCAGAAAAATTAGCTGATCTTTATGTTAAAGAAGTAGTTGCTAGACATGGTGTTCCACTTTCTATAGTCTCAGATCGAGATACTCGTTTTACTTCTCGATTCTTGAATAAATTTCAAGAAAATTTGGGAACTCGATTACATATCAGTACAGCTTTTCATCCTCAAACTGATGGTCAGAGTGAACGTACCATCCAGACTCTTGAGGATATGCTCAGAGCTTGTGCCATTGATTTCGGTGGCAGTTGGGATGTTCATCTTCCTTTGGTGGAATTTTCATATAATAACAGTTATCATTCTTCAATTAAAATGCTGCCATATGAAATGCTATATGGTAAAAAATGCTGAACTTCAATTTGTTGGGGTGAGGTTGGTCAAAGAGAACTTGGTAGTACAGATATTGTGCAGATGACTACAGAAAAGATTGATTAGATTATAGAAAGAATGAAGATGGCACAAGATCGACCAAAATCATATGCAGACAAGCGTAGAAGACCTATTGAGTTTCAGGTTGGTGATAAGGTGATGCTTAAAGTTTCACCTTGGAAAGGAATTATTCGATTCAGAAAGCATGGGAAGTTAAGTCCAAGATATATTGGACCGTTTGAAATCACAAATAGAGTTAGAAAAGTCGCTTATCGATTACAGCTACCAGAAGAACTTGCTAGTATTCATGACACATTCCATGTGTCTCAGCTCAGAAAGTGTTTAGTCGATGAAGCTTCTTATGTGCCACTGACAGAAATAGAAGTAAATGACAAGTTGAGTTATGTAGAATGTAACACCCCCAAATTTAATGATTTGCTGAAGCATACTTGGGTGTTACTAATCAATATACAAAGCACAAGATATACAGTAAACGACCTCTACATGGGACGTTGTAAAATACTTTCATAGAAATAAATGTTTGAAAACTCAAAGTTTTCGTATATAAAATGTAGTTCCCTAGAGTCCACGCGTATAGCGGGAGATTCTATTACATAATCAAAATGTACAAAAGATAATGCTGAGAATCTCCGTTAATGCAGTTTAGTGAAATCATGCGACTCTAGCAATGCCTGGAGAAATCCTACTCCATCTGGGTACCTGAGAATACATGCTAAAAAGGGTCAACACGAATGTTGGTGAATCTCACAGGTTTGTATGTAATATCGGTTTTGAACACAAGATTTCATCAGTAGTGCCCGCAGGCGTAAATTAAGTATTTGCAAATCCAGTAAATGTAAAGTAAGTAAGTTATACCGTTGCCATGAGGCTCATAATCGAAGCTTAACCCGTAAGTAATAAGTTGCTCCCGTGACATGCTCGTAACTGAGCAAGCATAAGTAACGAATAATAGTCGCCTATTTATACAGAACGGTTCGTGGTAGCGCTACTACCCCGGGTGGGGAGGGTCATTTCCCTAATGGATCCATTAACTAGTGTTCGCGCTTAAGTCCATAACTAACGATATATGATGTAGAGACTTCTGTAAATAGTAAATAACTCATGCAATTCCGTTTGGTATAGTAAGCAGTTTTAGTACTTGTGTTCAAGAAAACAGTTAAGCAATGTATCTCACCCCGTATGTAAAACAGTAAAAGTGGGGCTGTAAGACTCACCTGAGTCGAGTAATAAGCAGTAGCAAATGGTAGGTAGTATGTAGGTTCTCCGAACCCGTAACCTTCAAATGCCTAAACACGTAAGGTTATGTAAGTATGTGTCTCGCAAGACGTTTCGTTTAGTTGTACACAACTAGTATGCCCGATGTTGATTTAAGTATTCGTAATCGTTTGTCTTTAGAAAACATGTTTGACCCGTTGGTGACGGTTTGCAATAACAGTCCAAAGTGTTATCATTATATGTATCGTTGAATCAGGTTTTGTTATTTGTAAGTGTTCGACACTTAGTGTGAAAAGTATTTACAACATCTAATGACGGGGGTCCGGGGGCAGCGCCCCTGGTAGCGGGGTCCAAGGGGCGGCAGCCCCTGGCAGGGTCCAAGGGACAGAGCCCCTGGTTGGGGTCGAGCTGCCAAGTCAGCTTGGAAAATTTTTATTCCTACTACTTTCCTTTAGTGAAAACGTATCCGAAATTTGAATTTGGAGTAAAATTAGGTGGTAAAATCTTGGTTCCGACACTTAGTAAAAATCTGATTTTTCAGGGTTCTGTTTTATGCGACGTTGGGTGCGACGTCGCAGGTCCTAACTGCGACGTTGAGCATGGCGTCGCTATGTGCATATTTCGCAATCTAATGCGACGTTGTGGGTGGCGTCGCTACGTGCGACGTTGGCCAATTAAGGCGACGTTAGTGGTGACGTCGCTATATGCGACGTTGTGATGGGTTTTTGCGACATTGTGGCTGACGTCGCAATCGGGCCAAGCCAAATGCGACGTCGGGGTCTGTTACGTTTCTGGTGGCCGGAAAAACGGCCGAGCGGCTTCCGTTTGGTCCAAATCTTTTACCCAACCCATTTTTGGACATTTTAAGCATATATAAACCATAAAAACGTAAAAATGAGTAAAAACGGAGAGTTTCGGGTTTTGTCGGAAACTTACAAAATGTCGGATCGAAAATCCGAAAAGATGAAAAGGTAGATCGTGACGCGGTGGTTCTTTTATTCCAAAGGAGTGGTATGATCCGGTGTCGTTTCGTGGTAGTAATTGGCGATTTTTGTGGTGGTTGATGGTGTCACGATTTGAGAGAAAATGGAGGGACGGAGAGAGAAAGAAAGAAGAAAATGAAGAAGAAAAGGAGGTGAGGTGGGAGTTTAACCTCCCATTTTCAGTCCCCTCGATTGTGCTCCGTGCGGTGTTCGTTTTTCCGGTCGTTTAAACGTTAACTATTTATTTTTCGAGTTAATTATTCATTTAAAAATACGAATCTTTGTTAAATAATTTATTTGAATTATTTTGTCAATCTTTAAATAACTTTATGTATTTTGTTTTTAATCGCGTAGTTTTAGTTGTACGAAACGGGACAATTTGAGAGTATTATTAAAATACTATTTCGAATACCATAGTGTTTTTAAATAATGTTTCATGCTTAAATTAAAATGTTTCACCAACGTCCGTATTTACTGAACCGCATTACATTCGATTTAAAATTGTGTACGATCTAATCCAATCGCGTATTCGTATATTTTCACCAATATATATTTCGATACATTACTTAGCCTAACATAGAACTAATTACATGTATTAATCATAGAATTAGGCACTAAATATTAGTCCTAATTTGGCGGTTGTTACATAGAAGAACCAGTTAGAATTCTTGATCAGAAAGTGAAGCAGCTTAGAAATAAATCAGTTTCAATAGTTAAAGTTCAGTGGCATCATAGGAAAGGTTCATAATTTACTTGGGAACCGGAAGAGTGGATGATGATATACTACCCTGCGGTACACCAGGAATGATTCGTGAGGACACGAACAGAATAAGGTGGGGAGAGTTGTAACACCCCAGTTTTCAAGGTATTATTTTAGTATATAAAAATAAGTTGAAACAACCGAGTTTTAAAGTATTACTTTAGTGTACAATAATATATACACCTTTTTAATTATAGATCTTTTAATAATAAGATATAATAGTAGAAAACGTAAACAGATGTTCAGTCTAGACTGAGTAGTATAGAAAAATTAAAAGAATTTAGACACTGTACGTGCCTTGTTCCAGTAACTCCACAAACAAACTCTAGAACCCACTTTTAAGAAGAATAGAAATCGCAGGAACACAAGCCAAATCAAGAACTCATTGTAATCTTCAATTCAAGCCATAAACTCTTAGAATCATCATCATCTACCTACCTTTAATCTCTGTAAGTGTTCTAATTTCTCAAAAGAACCCTAGAAATTAGGTTTTCAAGGGTTTTAGCTAATCGGTATGAATTAATTCGAAATTAGGGCTTGTAAATGAATGATTATTATTAGTTTAGCTTAGTAGTGATGAATAGATGCTCAATTTCATGAGTTAAAAGCTATAAGTAGTGATTAGGGTTTATGGGTTTTCCATGAATCATATGGATTAGTTTGAATTCCAATCACAAAGTGTTAGTAGAAGTTAGTAATAACTTGGAATTAACTTAATTTTGTATTAAAGCTATGAGTAAGATCATGAGAATGAAGTTAGTTAGTTTAGTTAAAGTAAAATTAATATATAACTAGTGGGGGAGAAGGAATTAGATGAATAGTAGTTGAAATTATGATTAGTTATTGATATATATGTTATTATGCTTATGTATTAGGTGTTAAAAAGGTGGAATCTTCACTTGAGCAGTTACCATCAATTGGCCTAAAGTATCAAGTTGAGTATATGTAATGAAATTAGATTGTTAGTAAGTGAATTGAATTGTATTCACTTAAGTAAACATGAACTTGTGAAATGTGATTAGTAAAGATTTGACATGATGAAAGTATTGATTAGTATGGTTAATGGTTATTAACCATGAATTGATTAGAATAGATAACCAAGGTTAGCTATGTTATTGAATAGTAGCTAACTATCTTAGCTAATAATGTGATTAGATTAGCTAAATGAAAGAATAGATATGTGCACATATGATTAGCATAATGAGTAGAGATTACAAGAAAGAGGGAAGTAAACTAATTTCTTTACTTATTATATGTTTTAATGCATATTTGATTAGTTAATGATTTTGATTAGTTATACTTATACTCACTAAGAAAAGTTCTTAATTAGTTTAGTTCATGTTGTAGGTACAAGCGGAAGTGGTAAAGGAAAGGAAGTGAATAAAGATTAGACGTGGAATTGAAAGCTTGTTGTAAGTTAAACAAGCATCTCTCGTAAATTATCGTTTTGTACTCTTGAAAGCCCAACTAAACAATGTTTTAACACATTGTGAATATGAAAGTAAAGACTAGTAATAATGTGTTGTAGTAGTATAACTTTGTGTATGATTAGTAATTTTGTTGTAGAAAGTGTTAAAGTTGCAAGTTATAGTGTACTTGCCAATTTGGTTACATGATATGAAGAGTTGAAGCGTAGCCAAACATTTTACTAGTTAATTATGGATTGTTATTAGCCATGAAATGGGTCAAAATAATTGTTTTTGGTCAGCGGGTCAAAATGGGTCACAAAGGGCACCTACGGACCAAATCGAGTTAAATAAAGGTTAGGAGTGTGGCAAGTGGCCTCACAACTTTGTCTTGGTATTAGAAATGTGCAGTCAAAAGTTCAGCCTCTCAATCTCTACGGATTGAGTTTTAGTATGTTCACTAATTAGTCCTTTTTATGTCGAAAATGAGTCATACGTCCAAATCTCGGGTTATGGTGAATTTTAGAAAAGTATAAAAAGGGAAGCCTTTATTTTGTCATACGAGTGTGCCTGCAATATTTTATAGCTTAACTCTTTGTCATTTGTGAGCTACGCTTAATTAAAGTTCGTAAGTTGGTAATTTAGCAAATCTGACTGCAGCTGCTGTCTGAGCCAGGGTACCCGGCGGGTAAAGTGACCAAGCCGGCGGCTTCTTAAGCCTACCCGGCGTCTTCCAGAGTCTTTAAAAAACGACTTAGTTCTGTTCAACAAAAACTCCTTGTACCCGGCGGCTGGGCGTGAATACCCGACGGCTGGGCATGGGTACCCGGCGGGTACTCATGTTACCCGGCGGGTAGTGTTGCAGTTTCAGCAAAGTTTAGTTTAAGTTCCAAAATTATAGTAGATAGATCGTTTAGAATATAAAATATATTAATGCAGATAACGGGACCATTTCTAATATATTTTCATTTTCAGTTATATATATATATATATAATGGTTCAGATTTTCAAGGCGTTTCAGTTCACTTGTTGTAACCAAATATGTTACAACCAAATCATACTGAGAGTACGAGTCCACTCACCGATACCTCAGCTATAACACCCCTCGTTTTGCAAACATTTAAATACACTATATCGGAAGCGTTATCCCAAATTTCAACATTCATAAGTTACATCATTTCATATACTTATAAAATCAAGCAAATTCAAATCACAGTTTATCAACATGGGTGTTATATAAAAAAACAAAATATAACACTCGTTTAGGAAATTCAAATATCAGAGTCACGCCTCGTTGTCAAACATTCCTTCCAGACCAACTTCTTGCCCACCCAGTATTACATCCTTAACCTGCAAGAAGTGTTAATATGGGGGATTAGCGTAACGCTAAGTGAGGGAGTAATTAATCAACAGTCCAACTTAGATTAACAACCCTGTTTACAACAAGCATCGTATATGCAATACAGAGTACAACAATATTCAACTATTTAACTAGTCAACTATTCAACTGGTCAACTTATCAACAATGCAACAGTACAACATTATCGCAACTCAACAATGAGGATCGGTGGCTCTTGAGAAACCCTTCTGCCATGGTGGCTCTCAAAGAACACTTACCCAAACATATCCGTATGGCTATAACGGACGAGACCGATAGCTACTGGTTATTATACTCAAACACAGGTTCTACACACAACGAATGAAGTAAAACCATGTGTAATTCACACAATAACCAAATAGCCCAACCAACCATATCAACCTGTTGACCTCATTAACAACTGATGCCCGAAGGCCAAATATATCACGTGATCACATATTCACATATTCAACAGGTCATACATCCAACTAATCAGTATATCAACAGTATTATTACTAACAGTTCTCAGCATCATGGAAACTAAAACAGTAATAATATGTTACTTGTTGTAATCAAACTTATTACAACTAAATCACACTGAGGATTAAAGACCCACTCACCGAATACCTCAACCATCCACTCAGTAGTCTAATATCACTGAGTCTTCTGCACATCTGAGAATATAATAGAATAACACAAGTTAGTAGCTCATCCATAATAATTAACTCACTTATTATGTGAAACTAATACACCACATTTTAACACAATTCATTTCAACATTACAATTAATCACCTTAATAATATAATCAACATGGTTAAACCTTTAACAAGATTATTACCATCAAGTATTACTAATTCATTCAAAAATCCCTAACACAAGGTTTAATGAATACTTAGTTACAACTTTACTCATAATTTCTCAATTAAGTGTTCTACTTAATAATTAACACTCATTTCATCATATAATTCATCATAATCATCAATTTTGCTATAACACCTCATGAACACTTAATCAATTTACTCAATTCTAATTTAGGGCTTAGCTTATAATCATGATTTAAATATCAACTAACCCTTCTAACAAGATTATAAGCTTATAATTCATGAATACTCACTAACCCACCACTTTGTTCATATGTTCATACAAGGTTCTTCATTTTCTACTTAAGGCTTCACATATAATCAAGAATTAAACATCAACCAATCATTATATGATCACTACAAGCCTTAATACAAGATTAATCGTACCAATTTAATTCAAACATTCAAAACCCCATTTCCAAGTTAACATGAAACTCAAGAATTAACACATACAACATGTTTACGATGATGATGGAATGATTAATTCATGTTGTTGTAACTTAACTCATATCAATTTACCCTTTTGAAACTCTAAATTCGGATTATAATCAAGAACACTAAAATCCCCAATTTCTAGGGTTCATAATTTAAGAATTTAAGACTTACAGGTTGATTAGGATAATTAGAGGATGATAATCCATGATTTTTGTAACACCCACTTTTTGGGTCTAATAGTATTTTAATGTTTCCTGACTTTAAATTAATTATTTAATGAGTTAGGAATAATTTATATTATTTGTGAGTTGAAAGAATAATAAAAGTATTTGAAATCGTGAATGATTTTAGGTTCCAGACAATAGATTTAGCGGGGACTAATTTTTATTGAAAAATAGACTTTGAGTCGGTTTGTGGTGAGCCGACATCCCTTGATATTAATATTCCAAATGGTTTACATCTTATCATTTTGACAAAACTCACAACACAGTACACTAAATAAGTATAATCAAGTTGGGCCTTGTGATTGTTTAACAATTGAACACTTGAATCAAAATTTCCATATCATCATATAGTTCTCCTCTTCTAAATCGTAAGTATTTACTTGCTCTATTTTCTTATACCATCTATGAACTTAGTTTTTAATTTGAAATTAGGTATTATATGATATAATTTGGATAGAAGTTTGAGTTGATGCTATATGATGATTATTGATGATGTTAACGTCATGCAAACTGATTTAGTGTAACTTTATATTGTAAGTTACATATTTATAGTTTTCAAGTTAAGAAATTACGATAAAACTATATGGGTATGATGTTTATAAAGAAAGAAATTCGAGCAGATATGTGAGAATTTCGGGTTTGGAGATACGATGGAATCGTGACGCGATTGACTCTATTTCGTGATGCTAACTTAGTGAAATCGTGACGCGATTTGTTGGCTACATGACGCGATTATTAGCTGACTTAGACCCTGTTTTTAATTTCATTCTCACTTGATCTTATTATTGATATATAGAGTATACAAAAGTAACAGTACATTATATACAGGAATTAGAATCAAAATTCATGTAGGGTTTCAAGTAATCAACCATTTGCACCATTGATGATGATCATAACCGATTAGTTAAAAATCTAATCAATGTGATGATATAATTGGAATGTAAACATGTTAGCAAAAGTGAGTTAGTTGTATTTGAACTACTAGTATAATATTCGAAATGTGAATGGCAGGTTAGTTGAAAGACCACATTAAAGTATATTATGAATTAATAACAAGTTAAAGTTGAGCTTACGTAAGATATATTGAAATTAATGAACTCGTTATATTCAAATGATTTGTACTATATATACGTAAATGAGACTCATGATCAAGTGATAATTAAAGTGACGAAAGACTAGAAGTTCATGAAATTACAAAGCACACTCTTTAATTAAGTTTGAGACTTAATTAAAATGATTATATAATTGAACTAAGATGTTAAAGGAAGTAAGGTATATGTGAATGGACTGAGTAGAAATTGGTGAAAGTGGACATGTACTATGTACATGCTTAATATTATAACTTGGTGATTGTAATGATATGAGATTATTGAATTAAAAGTTCTTTGATATGAAATGAGATACAAACTCTTTATTTAATTATTGAAATCTCAAATGTGGAGAAGACTCGGAGATATTAGACTTCTGAGTTAGTGGCTGAGGTAGTCGGTGAGTGGATCTTTAATCCTCAGTGTGATTTAGTTGTAACAGTTTTGATTACAACTGGTAAACGTATTATTACTGCTTTTGGTTTGCCATGATGATTTTGGTTTAATAGTAATATTATTATTGATAGACTGCTTAGTCTGATATGTTGACCTGATTGAATATGTGATCACTGGATATTTGGCCTTCGGGCATATGTGTGTATTGAGGTCAACCTATTGGTTGAGTTTGGTTACTATTGTAAGACGACAGGAATTTCATTGTACTTATCGTTAATGGGAAATTAGGTCGTATGAAATTAGTACCAAACTATCGGTCTCGTCCGTTATGGCCATACGGATATGTACGATAAGTGTTCTTGAGGAATCCCCGGGTATTATGATATCTCAAGAACCACCGGTCCTCATTGTATTGAGATGTTATCTCATTGATATTATGTGATATTGGTTGTGTGTGCTGGGCTGAAGGTTTCCCCAAGAACCATCGATTGACTGTGATGTTTTGTTTACGATTATTTGATGTAAACAAAGTTGTTATGCTAAGTTGACTGTTGGTTATTTATTCACTCACTTAGCGTTGAGCTAATCCCCCACATTAACACTTCTTGCAGGTTAAGGATTCTTATTGGTTGGGCAAGAAGTTGGACTGAATGGAATGTTTAACCGGCGTAATACTATGACATATTTGATAAATGATAACGTATGATTTATATAACACCTCGTTTTAGTCCTATTAAGGTTGTAATAGTTTTTGAATGTGATGTATAACATTTGGAAGAAAACGTTTATACTCATCTTGTATACTATAAAGTCATGAAATATATCTTTAAATCTACGCTTCCGAGTCAAAATCATTATTATAATCATTTACTAAATGAGGGGTGTTATAAGTTGGTATCAGAGCATAGGTTTGGGTGAATTGGACATTGGTAAGTGTTCAATCCCAAATCCATTTTATGTTGAGTCAAACATTCCAGAATGTGGGATTAGTTGTTATATGAAAATCAGTTAGTAGAATATATACTAACCTATAACAAGATACAAGATTGTTGTTTTGATTGCAGAGACGAAGGAACGGGAGTAACCGATTGGTACTCTCAATGATTCCTCTACATTTGTTGGCATCAGAATATCATGTACTTCTCGACAAACCTGTTGAATTTAATTTAATATGATACTTTACTATGATGATTAGTAGTAAAGTTGATTTGAGTCAGACTAACACGATTCCTCGGTTTTGAGTCAATTGATGATTATTACATGTTAATGTAATCATATGGGTAGCTCTGAATGACCCTGAAATTTTAGAAAAAAAGATATTGAATTGCGTAGACACAATGTTGATTAAGGTGTAAATAGTGATACTGTTTGAACTTAAAGGTGTCTACAATATTGAAATAGAATATATAATCAGTTGTATGATTATGATATGATAAATGCAAGGTATGTTTATATATATATATCTTTGCTAATTAATTAATTGGTAGTTGATCAAAGTGAAATTGCTCCTTTGTGAGAATTATGTGGTAATTGATCAGAAAAGGTGTTTTGACTATGGTCAAATAGAGGAAAAAAACATATATAAATATGTTTATGAAATACTTAAATTGTGACATAGTTTAGTTGATTGAAGACGAGCTATGTCTTCTTGATCAAGTATAAACTAGTAAATGATATATATAAATGTTGAATTAATGACATTAGGAATGACATGATATTATATGTTATTAATACATGGCTAGATGGTACGTGGTCAGAGGCAAATAGGAATGCCGAATAAAGATGCTAATTGTTTATATAAAATTACTTGCTTATGTGGAGATATATGATTTTCAATAAATCAAGTATATGGGGTTGTGTTAGCAAGTAAGTTAATTATTATGGGATATGTGCTTGGAATTGCACATAATGTAATAAAGTACTTGGTATCTGATATTATACTATGATATTGCTATGACATTAGTGCTTAATAATGTATCATATGCTGTAAATATGATAGTAGATTTATATATTTCAGAATTTTAGATAAACAAAGATACAGAACCATGTCAGTTGTCGAATTGAAATACTATATGAAAAGATACATACTAAAAGAGGTACATGTATATGTGAAATAACTGGCATATGTAAAGTTGATTACGTATGTGATAAACTAAGTATAAGTATGTATCTGTTGTTAATAAGTCATTGAGTGTGTCCATATAACTTTTAAACCATGGCATTACATGGTACATGTTAAGTGAAGAGAAATGACATTAATAATTAATGATATGAAGTAGCCTGAGAATGAAAGTGTGAAAACATAATCTAGTAATGCCTGATCACCGTTGTTCTATTATGCTATGTCACATGAAGTTGTTGAGGCTGCTAATTATCAGGAAAATTTAATGTGACTGTGTTGTGAGCATGTGTAAAATATATATTAACTCTCTATGGAGCAAAGTATAAATAAATCTGAACACAAACTTATGAGCATGATTATATAAATGTGCTAATGTATGAGTAATAAAGTGAAATAATTGTTGAAAATATTGATTTACTAGAGATGGTTATAATAAGTGGAAAAAAAAATAAACTTATTAAACGAGATTAAATACTCTAATAGATCCATAATTTACTTAATTAAATAACTTGTTACAGAATATTACCCTCCAGGGTTAGAGGGTTGTTGATTAAAATTAGTTTGCGGTTGAGTAGCTGCTATTGTTGCACGTAGACGAGTATTCTTTCTTTGCTCCTCGTCTATAAGAGATTTTGTACCAAGCCATTGATTATGAATTTCATGTTGTCGACGTGTTGCTAATTCCATGTCTTGCCTTCGACCCATTCTCAACATTCTTATCTCAGTGTTCTGCCTCTCTACTTGAGTCTGGAGTTTTATGACTCTAGCTTTATATCTTGTGAGGTTATTGATCAAACTATCGTATACATCACGACTAAGGGTTACTGAGATTCTTGGTTGGATTTCTTGCTCTTGAGAAGGTTGAGACATTTGACCTTCAGAACAAGGTACTTCATTCAGATTAATATTCTCCATTGAGTGGTTATCTTCTTAGCCAGCTAGTGATTCTTCTTGATTGTAGTTGGATGTACTAAGGAGGTATGATTTAAACTGATATATGGTATAAGAGTTTATGTTTTTGAGAAATGATTCTACTAAATTTATAGAGATAGAGAAAACTATTGCAAATCATGTGTATTATACAAGACAAACGGTGGATTCACGTGAAAATTTCAAAATGAAGAAAAATCTAAATCGTATATGATAGTTGGAGATTCTCTTCTAGTAATGGCGGTGTAGAGTTTGAAACAAGGATAGATGTCGTTCGAGGTAAAATAATATTAACCCACTTAATTGTATTGGTGTAATTATGCTGTAAAGAGTAGTAAGGTAAATTTTAAGTGGGGGAGAGATTCATGATTATAACCTTATGTTTGAAATTAAACATAAAATGTGATGTTTTGTTTGAAATGTGCTTGAATTTCCAACAAGGGTAATTGGTATTAAAGCGAGTCATTCATGACTCAATAAGTTAAATAAGTTTGTCAAAGGTTATGGAACCTTGGTTAATCGCCTAAATATGTATTATGATGTTAAAAACTTCATAAAAGCTATGACAGCCTAAATAGCCTATTGTAGAGAAACGAATTGAAATAATCACAATGAGATGAATGAGATAGTATGAAATTAATGGTTAAAAATTGGGAACTGAAAATTTTGTGCCATTGATTGAGAAAGGTGTATAAAAATATATGATATACACATTTAATAAAAAGTGATATACCATGAAGATAATAATTGAAATTATGGAAATGATAATTATATTTCCATTATTACAGAAATGTGTGAAATCAGGTAGGTTCTTATGTACTTGATAACATGATAAAATGACAAGTTGTGATTTAAAAGAATTACAAATTGAAATAAGTCAATGTAGAGGTCGGTTGAATGTAGGAAAGATGACATCGTAGTACGTGTGCTGATTTAGCAAAGTACTTTTTGATTGTGGCTTATCCTTTATTCAATGGAATTGGTGCTAAGTAATCAGGGGATTGTGGTTTTACGTACAGAGTTTGACCTCTACCTAGCTTATTAATATGTGATTAAAGTTGTATGATTTCTAAGTACTTGCGAGTAAGAGATTTTATATAACTAGTGGTGTTTGAAATTATAAAAGTTAAATTGTGTTAACTAGTTGCAAAAGAAAAGATCTTAATATTTCACCAGTTAAAATGATAGTAAATACTAGCTTGGTTGCTAGTTATGATTTGAAATTATGTTTTCATAGTTAATTTGTGTATTGTGGTTTATAACCACTGTTCTTGCTGTTAAAAGAATATAAGTAGTTATAAGTTTTGAAGATCCTTGCATGTCACTAGTTTCTGGTAGTAAAAGTATTACACCATAAGTAAAACACATAGCTACTCATTCACTTATTCTAAGCGATTATGTGTTCTAAAGTGTGACAGGAATTAATGTGATTTTGTTACACTAGATTAATTAAGTGTGATTAGATTTCGAGGACAAAATCTTTTTAAGGGGGAGAGATTTGTAACACCCACTTTTTGGGTCTAATAGTATTTTAATATTTCCTGACTTTAAATTAATTATTTAATGAGTTTGGAATAATTTATATTATTTGTGAGTTGAAAGAATAATAAAAGTATTTGAAATCGCGAATGATTTTAGGTTCCAGACAATAAATTTAGCGAGGACTAATTTTTATTGAAAAATAGACTTTGAGTCGGTTTGTGGAGAGCCGACATCCCTTGATATTAATATTCCCAAATGGTTTACATCTTATCATTTTGACAAAACTCACAACACAGTATACTAAATAAGTATAACCAAGTTGGGGCTTGTGATTGTTTAACAATTGAACACTTGAATCAAAATTTCCATATCATCAGATAGTTCTCCTCTTCTAAATCATAAGTATTTACTTGCTCTATTTTCTTATACCATCTATGAACTTAGTTTTTAATTTGAAATTAGGTATTATATGATATAATTTGGATAGAAGTTTGAGTTGATGCTATATGATGATTATTGATGATGTTAACGTCATGCAAACTGATTTAGTGTAACTTTATATTGTAAGTTACATATTGATAGTTTTCAAGTTACGAAATTAGGATAAAACTATATGGGTTATGATGTTTATAAAGAAAGAAATTCGAGCATATATGTGAGAATTTCGGGTTTGGAGATACGATGGAATCGCGACGCGATTGACTCTATTTCGTGATGCTAACTTATTGAAATCGTGACGCGATTTGTTGGCTACATGACTCGATTATTAGCTGACTTAGATCCTGTTTTTTAATTTCATTCTCACTTGATCATATTATTGATATATAGAGTATACAAAAGTAACAGTACATTATATACAGGAATTAGAATCAAAATTCATGTAGGGTTTCAAGTAATCAACCATTTGCACCATTGATGATGATCATAACCGATTAGTTAAAAATCTAATCAAAGTGATGATATAATTGGAATGTAAACATGTTAGCAAAAGTGAGTTAGTTGTATTTGAACTACTAGTATAACATTCGAAATGTGAATGGCAGGTTAGTTGAAAGACCACATTAAAGTATATTATGAATTAATAACAAGTTAAAGTTGAGCTTACGTAAGATATATTGAAATTAATGAACTCGTTATATTCAAATGATTTGTACTATATATACGTAAATGAGACTCATGATCAAGTGATAATTAAAGTGACGAAAGACTAGAAGTTCATGAAATTACAAAGCACACTCTTTAATTAAGTTTGAGACTTAATTAAAATGATTATATAATTGAACTAAGATGTTAAAGGAAGTAAGGTATATGTGAATGGACTGAGTAGAAATTGGTGAAAGTGGACATGTACTATGTACATGCTTAATATTATAACTTGGTGATTGTAATGATATGAGATTATTGAATTAAAAGTTCTTTGATATGAAATGAGATACAAACTCTTTATTTAATTATTGAAATCTCAAATGTGGAGAAGACTCAGAGATATTAGACTTCTGAGTTAGTGGCTGAGGTAGTCGGTGAGTGGATCTTTAATCCTCAGTGTGATTTAGTTGTAACAGTTTTGATTACAACTGGTAAACGTATTATTACTGCTTTTGGTTTGCCATGATGATTTTGGTTTAATAGTAATATTATTATTGATAGACTGCTTAGTCTGATATGTTGACCTGATTGAATATGTGATCACTGGATATTTGGCCTTCGGGCATATGTGTGTATTGAGGTCAACCTATTGGTTGAGTTTGGTTACTATTGTAAGACGACAGGAATTTCATTGTACTTATCGTTAATGGGAAATTAGGTCGTATGAAATTAGTACCAAACTATCGGTCTCGTCCGTTATGGCCATACGGATATGTACGATAAGTGTTCTTGAGGAATCCCCGGGTATTATGATATCTCAAGAACCACCGGTCCTCATTGTATTGAGATGTTATCTCATTGATATTATGTGATATTGGTTGTGTGTGCTGGGCTGAAGGTTTCCCCAAGAACCATCGATTGACTGTGATGTTTTGTTTACGATTATTTGATGTAAACAAAGTTGTTATGCTAAGTTGACTGTTGGTTATTTATTCACTCACTTAGCGTTGAGCTAATCCCCCACATTAACACTTCTTGCAGGTTAAGGATTCTTATTGGTTGGGCAAGAAGTTGGACTGAATGGAATGTTTAACCGGCGTAATACTATGACATATTTGATAAATGATAACGTATGATTTATATAACACCTCGTTTTAGTCCTATTAAGGTTGTAATAGTTTTTGAATGTGATGTATAACATTTGGAAGAAAACGTTTATACTCATCTTGTATACTATAAAGTCATGAAATATATCTTTAAATCTACGCTTCCGAGTCAAAATCATTATTATAATCATTTACTAAATGAGGGGTGTTATAAGTTGGTATCAGAGCATAGGTTTGGGTGAATTGGACATTGGTAAGTGTTCAATCCCAAATCCATTTTATGTTGAGTCAAACATTCCAGAATGTGGGATTAGTTGTTATATGAAAATCAGTTAGTAGAATATATACTAACCTATAACAAGATACAAGATTGTTGTTTTGATTGCAGAGACGAAGGAACGGGAGTAACCGATTGGTACTCTCAATGATTCCTCTACATTTGTTGGCATCAGAATATCATGTACTTCTCGACAAACCTGTTGAATTTAATTTAATATGATACTTTACTATGATGATTAGTAGTAAAGTTGATTTGAGTCAGACTAACACGATTCCTCGGTTTTGAGTCAATTGATGATTATTACATGTTAATGTAATCATATGGGTAGCTCTGAATGACCCTGAAATTTTAGAAAAAAAGATATTGAATTGCGTAGACACAATGTTGATTAAGGTGTAAATAGTGATACTGTTTGAACTTAAAGGTGTCTACAATATTGAAATAGAATATATAATCAGTTGTATGATTATGATATGATAAATGCAAGGTATGTTTATATATATATATATCTTTGCTAATTAATTAATTGGTAGTTGATCAAAGTGAAATTGCTCCTTTGTGAGAATTATGTGGTAATTGATCAGAAAAGGTGTTTTGACTATGGTCAAATAGAGGAAAAAAACATATATAAATATGTTTATGAAATACTTAAATTGTGACATAGTTTAGTTGATTGAAGACGAGCTATGTCTTCTTGATCAAGTATAAACTAGTAAATGATATATATAAATGTTGAATTAATGACATTAGGAATGACATGATATTATATGTTATTAATACATGGCTAGATGGTACGTGGTCAGAGGCAAATAGGAATGCCGAATAAAGATGCTAATTGTTTATATAAAATTACTTGCTTATGTGGAGATATATGATTTTCAATAAATCAAGTATATGGGGTTGTGTTAGCAAGTAAGTTAATTATTATGGGATATGTGCTTGGAATTGCACATAATGTAATAAAGTACTTGGTATCTGATATTATACTATGATATTGCTATGACATTAGTGCTTAATAATGTATCATATGCTGTAAATATGATAGTAGATTTATATATTTCAGAATTTTAGATAAACAAAGATACAGAACCATGTCAGTTGTCGAATTGAAATACTATATGAAAAGATACATACTAAAAGAGGTACATGTATATGTGAAATAACTGGCATATGTAAAGTTGATTACGTATGTGATAAACTAAGTATAAGTATGTATCTGTTGTTAATAAGTCATTGAGTGTGTCCATATAACTTTTAAACCATGGCATTACATGGTACATGTTAAGTGAAGAGAAATGACATTAATAATTAATGATATGAAGTAGCCTGAGAATGAAAGTGTGAAAACATAATCTAGTAATGCCTGATCACCGTTGTTCTATTATGCTATGTCACATGAAGTTGTTGAGGCTGCTAATTATCAGGAAAATTTAATGTGACTGTGTTGTGAGCATGTGTAAAATATATATTAACTCTCTATGGAGCAAAGTATAAATAAATCTGAACACAAACTTATGCGCATGATTATATAAATGTGCTAATGTATGAGTAATAAAGTGAAATAATTGTTGAAAATATTGATTTACTAGAGATGGATATAATAAGTGGAAAAAAAAATAAACTTATTAAACGAGATTAAATACTCTAATAGATCCATAATTTACTTAATTAAATAACTTGTTACAGAATATTACCCTCCAGGGTTAGAGGGTTGTTGATTAAAATTAGTTTGCGGTTGAGTAGCTGCTATTGTTGCACGTAGACGAGTATTCTTTCTTTGCTCCTCGTCTATAAGAGATTTTGTACCAAGCCATTGATTATGAATTTCATGTTGTCGACGTGTTGCTAATTCCATGTCTTGCCTTCGACCCATTCTCAACATTCTTATCTCAGTGTTCTGCCTCTCTACTTGAGTCTGGAGTTTTATGACTCTAGCTTTATATCTTGTGAGGTTATTGATCAAACTATCGTATACATCACGACTAAGGGTTACTGAGATTCTTGGTTGGATTTCTTGCTCTTGAGAAGGTTGAGACATTTGACCTTCAGAACAAGGTACTTCATTCAGATTAATATTCTCCATTGAGTGGTTATCTTCTTAGCCAGCTAGTGATTCTTCTTGATTGTAGTTGGATGTACTAAGGAGGTATGATTTAAACTGATATATGGTATAAGAGTTTATGTTTTTGAGAAATGATTCTACTAAATTTATAGAGATAGAGAAAACTATTGCAAATCATGTGTATTATACAAGACAAACGGTGGATTCACGTGAAAATTTCAAAATGAAGAAAAATCTAAATCGTATATGATAGTTGGAGATTCTCTTCTAGTAATGGCGGTGTAGAGTTTGAAACAAGGATAGATGTCGTTCGAGGTAAAATAATATTAACCCACTTAATTGTATTGGTGTAATTATGCTGTAAAGAGTAGTAAGGTAAATTTTAAGTGGGGGAGAGATTCATGATTATAACCTTATGTTTGAAATTAAACATAAAATGTGATGTTTTGTTTGAAATGTGCTTGAATTTCCAACAAGGGTAATTGGTATTAAAGCGAGTCATTCATGACTCAATAAGTTAAATAAGTTTGTCAAAGGTTATGGAACCTTGGTTAATCGCCTAAATATGTATTATGATGTTAAAAACTTCATAAAAGCTATGACAGCCTAAATAGCCTATTGTAGAGAAACGAATTGAAATAATCACAATGAGATGAATGAGATAGTATGAAATTAATGGTTAAAAATTGGGAACTGAAAATTTTGTGCCATTGATTGAGAAAGGTGTATAAAAATATATGATATACACATTTAATAAAAAGTGATATACCATGAAGATAATAATTGAAATTATGGAAATGATAATTATATTTCCATTATTACAGAAATGTGTGAAATCAGGTAGGTTCTTATGTACTTGATAACATGATAAAATGACAAGTTGTGATTTAAAAGAATTACAAATTGAAATAAGTCAATGTAGAGGTCGGTTGAATGTAGGAAAGATGACATCGTAGTACGTGTGCTGATTTAGCAAAGTACTTTTTGATTGTGGCTTATCCTTTATTCAATGGAATTGGTGCTAAGTAATCAGGGGATTGTGGTTTTACGTACAGAGTTTGACCTCTACCTAGCTTATTAATATGTGATTAAAGTTGTATGATTTCTAAGTACTTGCGAGTAAGAGATTTTATATAACTAGTGGTGTTTGAAATTATAAAAGTTAAATTGTGTTAACTAGTTGCAAAAGAAAAGATCTTAATATTTCACCAGTTAAAATGATAGTAAATACTAGCTTGGTTGCTAGTTATGATTTGAAATTATGTTTTCATAGTTAATTTGTGTATTGTGGTTTATAACCACTGTTCTTGCTGTTAAAAGAATATAAGTAGTTATAAGTTTTGAAGATCCTTGCATGTCACTAGTTTCTGGTAGTAAAAGTATTACACCATAAGTAAAACACATAGCTACTCATTCACTTATTCTAAGCGATTATGTGTTCTAAAGTGTGACAGGAATTAATGTGATTTTGTTACACTAGATTAATTAAGTGTGATTAGATTTCGAGGACAAAATCTTTTTAAGGGGGAGAGATTTGTAACACCCACTTTTTGGGTCTAATAGTATTTTAATATTTCCTGACTTTAAATTAATTATTTAATGAGTTTGGAATAATTTATATTATTTGTGAGTTGAAAGAATAATAAAAGTATTTGAAATCGCGAATGATTTTAGGTTCCAGACAATAAATTTAGCGAGGACTAATTTTTATTGAAAAATAGACTTTGAGTCGGTTTGTGGAGAGCCGACATCCCTTGATATTAATATTCCCAAATGGTTTACATCTTATCATTTTGACAAAACTCACAACACAGTATACTAAATAAGTATAACCAAGTTGGGGCTTGTGATTGTTTAACAATTGAACACTTGAATCAAAATTTCCATATCATCAGATAGTTCTCCTCTTCTAAATCATAAGTATTTACTTGCTCTATTTTCTTATACCATCTATGAACTTAGTTTTTAATTTGAAATTAGGTATTATATGATATAATTTGGATAGAAGTTTGAGTTGATGCTATATGATGATTATTGATGATGTTAACGTCATGCAAACTGATTTAGTGTAACTTTATATTGTAAGTTACATATTGATAGTTTTCAAGTTACGAAATTAGGATAAAACTATATGGGTTATGATGTTTATAAAGAAAGAAATTCGAGCATATATGTGAGAATTTCGGGTTTGGAGATACGATGGAATCGCGACGCGATTGACTCTATTTCGTGATGCTAACTTATTGAAATCGTGACGCGATTTGTTGGCTACATGACTCGATTATTAGCTGACTTAGATCCTGTTTTTTAATTTCATTCTCACTTGATCATATTATTGATATATAGAGTATACAAAAGTAACAGTACATTATATACAGGAATTAGAATCAAAATTCATGTAGGGTTTCAAGTAATCAACCATTTGCACCATTGATGATGATCATAACCGATTAGTTAAAAATCTAATCAAAGTGATGATATAATTGGAATGTAAACATGTTAGCAAAAGTGAGTTAGTTGTATTTGAACTACTAGTATAACATTCGAAATGTGAATGGCAGGTTAGTTGAAAGACCACATTAAAGTATATTATGAATTAATAACAAGTTAAAGTTGAGCTTACGTAAGATATATTGAAATTAATGAACTCGTTATATTCAAATGATTTGTACTATATATACGTAAATGAGACTCATGATCAAGTGATAATTAAAGTGACGAAAGAGTAGAAGTTCATGAAATTACAAAGCACACTCTTTAATTAAGTTTGAGACTTAATTAAAATGATTATATAATTGAACTAAGATGTTAAAGGAAGTAAGGTATATGTGAATGGACTGAGTAGAAATTGGTGAAAGTGGACTTGTACTATGTACATGCTTAATATTATAACTTGGTGATTGTAATGATATGAGATTATTGAATTAAAAGTTCTTTGATATGAAATGAGATACAAACTCTTTATTTAATTTTTGAAATCTCAAATGTGGAGAAGACTCGGAGATATTAGACTTCTGAGTTAGCGGCTGAGGTAGTCGGTGAGTGGATCTTTAATCCTCAGTGTGATTTAGTTGTAACAGTTTTGATTACAACTGGTAAACGTATTTGTTGGGTCAAAACTGTTTCTGGTCTGAGTTGAAGTTGTTGATGAGAAGATAGAGTACAAGTGATTAAAACTGTTTGTATTGAAGATTAAAACTGTCTTTACGAAGTTACAACTGATAGAAGAAAACTGAAGAGAAGACAAGTGTTATAACTGATTGAAGATAGATTACAACTGATAGTTATGTGTCTGTAAGTAGTTAAAACTGCTTATGTATTTGTAACTATTAGTTATATATGAAACAGTTAACACTGGTTATATATTTGTACTTGGTCTTTGTTACAATTGAAGCAGTTACCACTGAATGTGTTACAGTTAAAACTGTTTACTTCATAATGGTAGTTACAACTGTTTATGATTTTGTGACAAGTGTGAGTCGGTTATGGAAGTTAGTTTATTCCATATTCGTAGGAGATTGTATAGGACTCTATGTGTTATAAATAGAGATCTTTTAGACCTAGATAAAAAAAAGGTAATTGCGCAGCTTCAAGGTTTTCTGTAACCCTAATACATCAAGTGTATTCGTCTTATATCATTAATAAGATTGAAGCTTTCGGTATATTATTGTGTTCCTCATATTAATTGATATTCATTGATCTTCTTAATATTATTGAGTGTGATTCCGCAACTTCTCAATAATATATTCAAGGCTTATTACATACGATTGTTTATTAAGTTAAACAGGGACTAACAAAGTGGTATCAGAGCTTGTGAAGCTTTGAAGACAGGAAGATCTGGGATTATTCGTATTAGTATCTGAGGTTTAGTTCTTATATTAAGTTTTGATTCCAATGGCGACTGAAGGTAATGAAGGAATTCAAGCAACAAAGATTCCAATGCTTAAACCTGATGAGTTCGATCTATGGAATGTCAGAATCAGGCAATATATGCTTCTCACAGATTATCAGATGTGGGAAGTTGTTGTTAATGGTATTCCAGTAACACTTGATGGTGATGGTGTAAAGCAGCCAAGAGCACCACCAACATCTGAAGCAGAGAGAAAGATCAGATCTACTGAGTACAAGGCTCTTAGTACTCTGCTGCTATCCATTCCGAATGAGCATCAGAGCAGATTTGATTCTTGTGAAGATCCCAAGGTACTAATGGAGGCGATTGAGAAGAGGTTTGGTGGTAATGATAACACCAAAAAGAATAAAAGATCTCTGTTAAAGCAACAATTTGAAAATTTTAGCCATGTGAAAACTGAAACTCTAACTCAAACCTTTGATAGGATTACTAAATTAGTTGGAGAATTGGAAAATCACAAGGTTAAGATTGACAAAGAAGATCTTAACAGAAAGTTCTTAAGATCATTAGGTGATGAATGGACAATCTATACTGTTGGATTGAGGCAGAGTTCAGACATTGAAGTTAAGGAATTAGAAGATATATACAATGATCTGAGGAACTTTGAGTCTGAGGTGGAAAGTAAGAAGCAAGCAACTGGGTACAGTCACAATGCTGCTTTTATGTCTATGGCTGGAACAAAGGTAGAATCAAGTCAAATGGGTTCTACTTATGTTTCAGGAGGAGCAGGATCATCATCAAATAGTTCTAATGATCAGATATTAGAATCTTTCTTTGCAAGTAATGTGAACTTTTCACTTACTAATGAAGATTTGGAACAATTTGATGTTGATGATCTAGAGGAGATGGACATTAAGTGGCAAATTGCATTGACTACTCAGAGAGCAAAAAGGTTCATGCAGAGGACTGGTAGAAACAACTTTGCATACAAGAGGAATGATGCAAATTGGTTTGATAAGAGCAAGATTGAGTGTTTCAACTGTCACAAGATGGGACACTTTGCCAGAGAATGCAGAAACCCTAGGCAAGAGCAGAATGGTAATGGTCAGAGAGCTGGAAGCAATGGAACTCAAACTAGAAACATTCCAATTCAGGGTGCTTCAGCAAATGCGTTGGTGTCTATAGATGGCTGTGGATGGGACTGGAGTGATCAAGAAGAACATGTTGTGAAGAATCAATGTCTCATGGCCATTGCAGAATCTGACAAAAAGTCAGAAGTTCCTACTGAGGTACAAAATAAATTATGTTCTGCTGTTTGTAAACAAACTGTTAAACATTACAGGGATCATAATATAAAAGTGTGTGAGGAACTAAAACAATGGGAAATCAAAAGTAAACATACCATATCAGTCATTGAAAATTTGGAAAATCAAATAAAGGCATATGAAGTCAATGCAACACAGTTTAAATATGACATTGAATATGCTAGGTGGGAGAGAGACACTTTTAAAGATAAAGTTGAGTTGTTATCTAAGAAACTTACTGAGGTCACATGTGAAAGAGATAGCATAAGACTTGATGTAAATAAATTAGAATATGCTTCTAAGAGTGTCAATAAACTTATTGATTCACAGATCCATGATAAAATTAAGACTCGATTAGGGTACAATAATGTACCTCCACCTTATAATCACACCTACTTTCCTCCTAAATGTGAAATTGATATCAATTCACTTAAAAGAGGAATGACAGATGAGGTTAAAAAGGCTGATCCAATTAAAATTTTATCAGATAATGAGTTGTTTGTAGAAGGTGAGATTAGTGATTGGACTGAGGAAGATGATCAGAGTGATAGGACATCTGATAGTGAGAAGAGTGTAAAATCTGAATCATCTAAGTCTGAGTCAACATGTGAGAATGTGAGAAGAGTAATTACTGATCTAGTTTCTAATCTTAAAACTGATAAACTAGAAGTGGGTAAGAAAATGTTTAAGGAAAAGGCTAAACTGGACTTAGAGAATGTGAGCATGAATACTAACAAATCTAAACATGGGTTAGGATATGTTAGTAATACAGTTAATTCAGTTACTAAACCTATTGTTAAATCTGTTGTGAATAACTGTGTTAATTGTAAATGTAAAGCAAGTACTTCTTCTTCACAGAGTTTTCAAAATCAAAAGCCCAGAGGTAATCAAAGAAATTGGAATCAAATGGTTTCACAAAAACTGGGTAATAATGTTACTGTGATTAAAGAAATGTCTTGCTTTATATGTGGAAAAATGGGTCATCTTCAATATGACTGCTATCATAATCCTGAGAATGTTCAAAGGATTAGAAAACAGTCATGGACAACAGCAAATATGATTGACAAACAAAATTTTCAATCAAAAGTTAATCGTAATGCCAGAGTTCAGAAGATAAACTCAAAGGCTAACATGTTAAGCACTGCTACAGGTAAATCTACTGCAGCAGTAATAACAAATTTAGCCAAAAGTTTAAAGACTAAAACAATGGTAACCAAATACAAAAACAGTGTTAACAAAATTAACACTGACTCTTCGATTGTTAAAACAGTTAAAACTGTTAAGCTAAAGAACACTGTTAAGTCTAAAATAAGTTGGATTTGGACACCTATTAAGACTGATAAATTAACAGATCCAAATTCCAACAGTGCATCACAATCAATAATCTTCAAGAAAGTTGAATATGTGAATGCACATGGGAAACCCAAAGCCAAATTGGTTTGGGTTCTCAAGAGAAATTAATTCTTTTTTTGACTGTTTGTGCAGGGCAAGCCAAAAAGTTTATGGCACATTGATAGTGGATGCTCAAGGCACATGACTGGAGACAAAGAAAAGCTACAGGATTTCAAATCTTTTGATGGAGGATATGTAGCTTTTGGAAGCAATCCAAAAGGAGGAAGGATCACAGGGAAAGGAACAGTTCAGAGTGAAAAGCTAAGTTTTGATAATGTTTATTTTGTGGAACAACTGAGGTATAATTTACTAAGTGTGAGTCAAATCACAGATAAAAAGAACCCAGTTCATTCTACTGACACTGAATGCCTTATTTTGTCAAACAAATTCAAAATACCTGAAAACATGATTTTAGTGAGAATTCCAAGGCAAGATAATGTATATAAGTGTGACTTAGTAAATATGACACCTCAACCTGATTTAAACTGTCTTATTTCTAAAGCAAGTGTGAATGAATCTGAACTGTGGCATAGGAGGATGTGTCACATGAATTTCAAAACCATTAATAAACTTGTCAAAAACAAGCTTGTTAGAGGTTTGCCTGAAATGGTCTATTCATGTGATGATCATTGTATTTCTTGTCAAAAGGGAAAGCAACACAAATCTTCATTTAAGTCCAAATCTGTGAACACAAATAGCACACCCTTACACTTATTGCATATGGACTTATTTGGACCAACCAGCATAAGTAGTATGGGGAAAAAGTCATATTGCCTTGTGATTATTGATGATTACACTAGATTTACATGGGTTTTCTTTCTTAGGACAAAGGATGAGACAGGTGAAATACTTAGATCATTTATAACTAAGATGGAAAATCAATTGGATAAAAGAGTAAAGATCATCAGAAGTGATAATGGAACAGAATTTAAAAATTATGAGATGGATAAATTCTGTGAAGTTAAAGGTATTAAGAGAGAATTTAGTGCACCTAGAACTCCTCAACAAAATGGAGTAGCTGAAAGGAGAAATAGGACACTGATTGAGGCTGCTAGAACCATGCTATCTGATGCAAAGCTACCTATGTCCTTTTGGGCAGAGGCAGTTAGCACAGCTTGCTATGTTCAGAATAGAGTATTAGTTGTTAAGCCTCATAACAAGACACCATATGAACTGTTGTTTAAGAGAAAGCCTTTGGTTAGTTTCTTAAAATCTTTTGGGTGTCCTTGTACAATCTTAAATACCAAAGATCACTTAGGTAAGTTTCAGAGTAAGGCAGATGAGGGGATATTTGTTGGTTACTCTATTCAAAGTAAATCTTATAGGGCATTCAATCAAAGGACCAGGATCATAGAAGAAACAATGCACATCACTTTTAATGAAAACACGGTTAATCCTGAAGGAAAAGGTCCTGAATCACTGTTTGATATTGATGCACTTAATACTGCTTTTAGATATACAAATGTGGATACTAGTGCAGGTACAAGTGCAGGTACAAGTGCAGGTACAAGTACAGGAACAGGTGATGGAGAAGGTAGATCAGACTCAGGAATATCAGCTGGAAAGAAGAATGATTCATTGGAATACATATTATTTCCAATTTGGTCTCCTGATCCCCCAGAAGTGTTTGAAACTGATCAACCAAAGACATCACAGAATGTGGAAACAGGAAAATCAGATGAAACATCATTTACTCATGTTGATGATTCTGATAAACCTGTTATGGAAGACAGTACAGAAGACAGTGATATGAGTCCAGTACAGAAGTATACAAAGTCAGGTGTGAATGTTGATCAGACACCAACAAAGCATCTTGACAAGGAGCAGGAACAATTGAATTATCTACATTTGATGAGCTCTACTCCTGTGTCAAAGAGAATTGCAAGAGAAGTGTCAAGTAGTGAGTCTGGACAAGAAGGAAATTTTACCAACTTGGAGGTGGGGATTCAAGAAACAGCAGCATCTAAATACATTACTCATAAAGATCATCCACTTGAGAATGTAATAGGAGATATTGAATCTGCTGTTAAAACAAGAAATCAAAGTCAGGTGTTTGAAGCTTCAGCAAATGAGGATGAAGTAAATCTTGATACAGAAGCTGTTAATACTTCTTTGTTTGCTTGTTTTCTGTCTCAAACAGAACCAAAGAAGGTTACTGAAGCTTTGAGAGATCCTAGTTGGATTGAAGCTATGCAAGAGGAGTTGCTTCAGTTTAAAATTCAAGAAGTCTGGACATTGGTTGATTTGCCTAAAGGGAAGAGGGCAATTGGTACTAAATGGATTTTCAAAAACAAGAAGGATGAAAGAGGTATAGTGATCAAAAACAAGGCTAGATTGGTTGCACAGGGATATTCACAAGAAGAAGGGATTGATTATGATGAGGTTTTTGCACCTGTTGCAAGGATAGAGGCAATTAGATTGTTTTTGGCTTATGCTTCATTCAACGGATTCATTGTATATCAGATGGATGTTAAGAGTGCTTTTCTGTATGGCACTATACAGGAAGAGGTTTATGTATGTCAACCACCAGGGTTTGAAGATTCTAAGTTTCCTGATAAAGTTTTCAAACTTGAAAAAGCTCTTTATGGATTACATCAAGCACCTAGAGCTTGGTATGATACTTTTTCAGATTATCTGTTACAGAATGGATTCAAAAGGGGTGCAATAGATAAAACTTTGTTTACTAAAAGAATTAAGAATGATATACTACTGGTTCAAGTCTATGTAGATGATATCATTTTTGGTTCCACAAAGGATAGTCTTTGCAAGGAGTTTGAATCACTGATGCATGAAAAGTTCAAGATGAGCTCCATGGGGGAATTAACATTTTTCTTGGGGTTGCAAGTGAAGCAACAGAAAGAAGGAATCTTTATTCATCAAAGTAAGTATGTTAATGATATACTGGATCGGTTTGGGTACAAAGATGCTAAAGTTGCAAGCACACCAGTTGAGACAAACAAGAAATTACATGCAGATCTTGAGGGGGAGAGTGTGGATGAACATCTTTACAGATCAATGATCGGGTATCTTATGTATCTCACTTCATCAAGGCCTGACATCATGTTTGCAGTGTGCTTATGTGCAAGATTTCAAGCTAATCCAAAGCTGTCACATCTTCTTGCAGTCAAAAGAATATTTAGATATTTAAAGGGTCAACCAAAATTGGGCCTTTGGTATCCAAAGTTTACTTCTTTTGATCTGATAGCTTACACAGATAGTGATTATGGAGGAGCTAATCTGGACAGGAAATCTACATCAGGAGGTTGTCAATTTTTGGGAGATAGATTGGTTTCATGGCAATGCAAGAAACAAACCACTGTATCTACATCTACAGCAGAGGCAGAATATGTAGCAGCTGCAAGTTGCTGTGCTCAAGTGCTATGGATTCAGAATTAGATGTTAGATTATGGTTTTACTTTTCTTAATACTCCTATTTTTATTGATAATAGTTCTGCAATCAGTATTATTAATAACCCAGTTAAACATTCTAAAACAAAGCATATTGAAATCAGATATCATTTCATTAGGGACTGTAATGAGAAAAGACTTATTCAAATTTTGAAAGTTCATACTGATAATCAGTTTGCTGATCTGTTTACAAAAGCTTTTGATGTAGGCAGATTCACATTCTTGGTTACTAGTATTGGAATGATCAATTTGTCATAAGTATTTTTCTTATAACTGCTTTCTGTGAATAATATTTGCTGTGATTTCAATTTGGGTTAATACTGATTTGTTAATTAAACACTGATTGTGTGTAATGTGTATCGTTATCACTGTTTACTACTTTTAGTATAAACAGTGGTAATAATCATTTCACCACTGTTAGTGTATAGTTAACACTGTATACTTGTATTTTTGTTTGCATTAACACTGCAGGTTATATTGCTATGCCTTGGAGTTTAACTACTGCAGGTGTTTATGGAGTTTAACTGCTTGTAGAGTTTAGTTTTCGGTAAAAAAAAAATAAAATAAAATAAAAAATTCAACCACTGCTTTGTTTATATGATTTTGCTAGATCTGAAGTACTACTTGTATTAAGTTAGCACTGCCTTGGTCGGTTGGTACTGCTTGTACAAGTGAGCACTGCTAGCTTTATTATGTACATAATGCATTTGAGAAACCAAGTGTTGATTACCACTGATGGTTATTTTCACAATTATCACTGAACGTGTTATTTTTCTTAATTAACAATGTTTTAGTTATAATTGGGGATTTGGTCAAATTAGGGTTTACAACTGATTTAATTTCAGTACTTAACTCTCAACACTTAGGGTTTTTCATTACGCTTTCAAAATTACACACACAAACCACTGTGCTAAGTCTCATCGATTCTCAATTCTGTAAATTCATCTTCGATTCTCTTCGATTACTTGATTTCTTATCATGGCATCGACTTCGTCTACTGTTCAACTACCGATTGGAAAAGATCATAATATGATAGCATTCTTAATGAAACCTGCTGAGGCAAACGAGTATGTGGAAATCATTGATTTCCTTCGTGCTTCACATATTCGTCATGCTCTCACTGTGGCACCCAGGATATCTCACGATCATATCAACAATTTCTGGGTGAATGCATCAATAGAAGAGGAACAGGGGATTAAAAGAATTGTTTCAGAAGTTATGGATACACGTGTTGTGGTTACAGAAGCTACTGTTAGAGCTTCATTACAACTAGATGATGAGGCAGGTATAACTTCTTTAGATGATACTGTTATGTATGATACTTTACGATTGATGGGCTATGAGGGTTCTTTTGAAGTTTTTACTTTTCAGAAAACCTTATTTTCTCATCAGTGGAGGTTTTTAATACATACAATTTTACACTGCTTGTCATCTAAGAGATCATCCTTTGAGCAGTTTGGAAGCAACATTGCTTATGCAATTGCTTGTCTTGCAACTGGTCAAAGGTTTAATTTTTCAAATCTGATATTTTCTAGCATGCTTAGAAACATTGAGCAGCCAAAGATTAAATTTTTGATGTATCCACGATTTGTGCAGTTGTTCTTAAATGAACAAATTCCTAATATAACTGCACTTGAGAAAGTTATTGGTATTGTCTCTTTTAAACCAAAAGTTTTTGCAAATATGAAGAGAGATACTAAATTTTCTGGGAAGGTTACAACATTATTTTCTACAATGCTTCCTGCACCTTCCACCACAGCATCAGTACCACCAACTGCAGCTGAACCAACTACTGAGAGAATGGTTCCACCCACCACTTCTCAATCCACAGTAGCTGGGGGTAATAAAAGAAAACAAGGGACCACAACAACTAAATCTTCTAGAGCCAAAAAGGCTAGAAAACAGGCATCTGAGGCTGCTGCTGCTCAGGTGTCTCAGTCAAATGATTCATCACAGCAGATGATCAATGAGGAGGAGGTTGATCATTCTGAGAGGGCTGCTTCTACTGCTTCTAGCCCACTGGCAGAGCAGGACAGAAGTAACATTGATAAGACCCCATCAGAGGCAACACATGGAAATGATTCTACACCTGTAGATGATCCTAGTGGTCCCAGTACCAAGAACCAAGGGGACTTTGATGATCATGCTAGGCATGAGTCAGAGTTTGATGATGTCAATGATTCACCAAAGGATTCACATCCTGGAGGTGTTGAGGCTAGAACTAACTTGGAATTGACGAAAATGGTTGATTATGTATGGGCTGAATTTGTAAAGGAGAGGAAGAAGAATAAAGCTAAGGATGAAATTATAACTCAGTTGCAGAGGAGAGTGCAGCAGTTAGAAAAGATTGTTATTAAATGTTTAAAGAAAGGAAGGAAGTATGTGGTTCATGATACTTCTGAACCTGAGGATGCTTATCAATTTACACAAAATGCTTTCAAAAAGGGGGAGAAGGTCTGGACAAACTTGGGTGATAAGAGGAATAAGAATGACAAGGTGGTGGATGATGATGAGAAGGTTGATGAAGAAATTGAGATGGAACAACCAGAGGATGATGAGTTTGTGCATACACCTCCAACACCACCAACAGAGCCAGAAATAAATGAGTCAGTGTATGAGACAGTGGAAACAGAGATGAATGAACCAATGGCAGATGAAAATAAATCTGAACATACTGAGGTTATTGGGTCAGTGGATAAAACTGCAGAAGTTGAGATGGCAGATAAGACAGAGGAGTTGAAGATTGATGATGATGGTGAGGAGGTAAATAAACCAGAGATAGCAGTGGAAATAGCAAAGACTGATGCTCAAACTGATGCTCAACAACAAGTTGAAAAGACTAGGAAAAAGAGCATTCCAGTTAAAACTGCTAAGATGACAGGAACATGAAAGAAGGTTGAAAGTCCAAAGAAGACATCTACACAACAACCATCTTTGCCTGGATTTCAGATTAGAGAACCTGTTGCTGCTCCTGTTCAACAGAAGAAAGAGTTGCCAAAGATTGATCCAAAAGATAAGGGCAATGGAAAACTGGTAGAAGAACCAAAGAAGAAAAAGCAAAAACCAGTGCCACCTGAAGTAACTGCTCATGATACTGAATATGCACAAAGATTACAGGCTGAGCTCAATGCAGAGGACTTGATTGATGTTGAGATTGAGGAAGGAAAGTTTGTAAAAATGACAAAGGAGCAAGTGGCAGAATGGGATGAATATTTGTTGAAAGAGCAGAGACAGGATGATATTGAATATCTTGTTGATCAGATTAAGAAAAAGAAAGCAGAAGAGGCAAGAAAGAAGAAGGCTGCAAAACCAACAACAAAAGCTCAGATGAAGAAGAACTTAATTGCAAAGCTAAAAGGTGGATATATTCCTTTGAATGCATTGAAACAGATGACTTTAAAGAGATTACAGGAGTTATGGGATAAAGATGATATGAATTCTGATGTGATTGAAAAGAAAGAAAAAGAAAAGAAAGAAGGAGAAAAGGAAAGAAAAAAGGCTGAAAAAGAAAAGAAATTGAAGGAAAAGGAAGAAAGAGAAAAAAGAGAAAAGGTAGAAGCTGAGAAAAGGAAGAAAGATGAAATTGAAAGAAAGAAAAGAGAGTTAGATGAAATTCCTGATAGAGAAAGGAATGTTGATGAATTGAAGGAGTTTATTCTGTTACAACCAATGGAATCTGAGGTAATTAATGTTGAATTGCCTGGTATCATTGATTGGTCTATTGAGCAGTTTGTCAATCCTGTTAAGATTCACAAGATTAAAATTGAAAGAGCAGATGGAAATGTATCTTGGTGGAGATCTTTTAGGGATTTGATAAAGAGGATTAGTAGAACTGATTTGGTAAGATTGTATGAGATTGGGATGGAAAAAGATTTAGATTTGAAGAAGTTTGATAATCTGGTTGAGAAAGTTACATGGCATTGGATTAAGGCTATATTTGAACCAGAAGAGTTTCCATTTCAGTTTGCTACTTTCAGCAAGGTCAGAAATTGGATTTATCATGCCAAACCTGGAGTACATCAGATTGTTATGGATGATGCAGTATTTATGTGGTTATTGACAGATAGATTTTATGATATAAATCTGAGATTTTTGATGGGCTTGAGAAATGCAAGGTTACAAGCTGCAGTTTTAGATGATGTAGCTCTGGAATTGGTTTATATGGTGCTAAATCAGATTCATAAGAAGGAGGAGATAGATAGAAGAAAGAGAAGAAATGACTAACAGTTTTGAAAGAATTTTGTGAAGCTCATAATGGAGGATTAGAAGAAACTTAATGCTGTGAAGGACAGATTAAGTTTAGGGGGAGATTGTTGGGTCAAAACTGTTTCTGGTCTGAGTTGAAGTTGTTGATGAGAAGATAGAGTACAAGTGATTAAAACTGTTTGTATTGAAGATTAAAACTGTCTTTGCGAAGTTACAACTGATAGAAGAAAACTGAAGAGAAGACAAGTGTTATAACTGATTGAAGATAGATTACAACTGATAGTTATGTGTCTGTAAGTAGTTAAAACTGCTTATGTATTTGTAATTTTAGTTATATATGAAACAGTTAACACTGGTTATATATTTGTACTTGGTCTTTGTTACAATTGAAGCAGTTACCACTGAATGTGTTACAGTTAAAACTGTTTACTTCAGAATGGTAGTTACAACTGTTTATGATTTTGTGACAAGTGTGAGTCGGTTATGGAAGTTAGTTTATTCCATATTCGTAGGAGATTGTATAGGACTCTATGTGTTATAAATAGAGATCCTTTAGACCTAGATAAAAAAAAGGTAATTGTGCAGCTTCAAGGTTTTCTGTAACCCTAATACATCAAGTGTATTCGTCTTATATCATTAATAAGATTGAAGCTTTCGGTATATTATTGTGTTCCTCATATTAATTGATATTCATTGATCTTCTTAATATTATTGAGTGTGATTCCGCAACTTCTCAATAATATATTCAAGGCTTACTACATACGATTGTTTATTAAGTTAAACAGGGACTAACAGTATTATTACTGCTTTTGGTTTGCCATGATGATTTTGGTTTAATAGTAATAATATTGTTGATAGACTGCTTAGTCTGATATGTTGACCTGATTGAATATGTGATCACTGGATATTTGGCCTTCGGCCATATGTGTGTGTTGAGGTCAACCTATTGGTTGAGTTTGGTTACTATTGTAAGACGACAGGAATTTCATTGTACTTATCGTTAATGGGAAATTAGGTCGTATGAAATTAGTACCAAACTATCGGTCTCGTCCGTTATGGCCATACGGATATGTACGATAAGTGTTCTTGAGGAATCCCCGGGTATTATGATATCTCAAGAACCACCAGTCCTCATTGTATTGAGATGTTATCTCATTGATATTATGTGATATTGGTTGTGTGTGCTGGGCTGAAGGTTTCCCCAAGAACCATCGATTGACTGTGACGTTTTGTTTACGATTATTTGATGTAAACAAAGTTGTTATGCTAAGTTGACTGTTGGTTATTTATTCACTCACTTAGCGTTGAGCTAATCCCCACATTAACACTTCTTGCAGGTTAAGGATTCTTATTGGGTGGGCAAGAAGTTGGACTGAATGGAATGTTTAACGGGCGTAATACTATGATATATTTGATAAATGATAACGTATGATTTATATAACACCTCGTTTTAGTCCTATTAAGGTTGTAATAGTTTTTGAATGTGATGTATAACATTTGGAAGAAAAAGTTTATACTCATCTTGTATACTATAAAGTCATGAAATATATCTTTAAATCTACGCTTCCGAGTCAAAATCATTATTATAATGGTTTAGTAAATGAGGGGTGTTATAATTTTGAAGCTTAAAGTCGAACTTGGTAGCTTCAATTTGATGATTTCTTCATGAATTTTGATTTAGAAATCTTCATGTATGTATGTGTGATATTGATAACACGCAAAAAGTCATGTTTTTGTGTGCCATTATCTCACAATTTTAGCCCAATTATTGATGAAAACACTTAAATATGAACTTAAACGTCACATTTCATCATTAGGGCTAAAATATAGACGATGTTTCAAGATTCAACCAAAAAGACCTAAAAACGAGTAAAATTGAGCACAAACGATTAACGAATCCTCCGTTCACGCATTTAAGCACAATTTAAGCTATACTTGGAATTATGACCTCTAACTTAGTTCATTTTCTTCGTTAGGAAATTACGAAACCGTGAGCATGAGAATCACTCAAAACGGATAAACGACGAAGAAGTTATGCCCGAACGAAGGAACGAAGAACCGAGGAATCAGGATACGGGAGAACTAGACCGTATACGGACAAACTAGACCGTATATGGCCTAGCACAGACCGTATACGGCCTAGCTAGACCGTATACGGCCTAGCATAGCCGTATACGGCCTGTGTTCTCCCGTATTCACCCTATGCTCAGCCGTATTCGCTCCAGTTCTCCCGTATTTGCCCTAGCTCAACCGTATCGTGCGTTTGGGCCATAAAAATCAGGTTTTTATTCGGGTTTGCGATACGGTTGTGCATTTGAAGATTTGGATACGGTCTATGGATACGGTTGTGCGAATTCTATATATAGAGGCTTCATTTCAACATTTCAACACACACTTTCACACTTCTCATCCAACACATTCACACACACACTCTTTCTCTCTCTACTCTCTCTCTCTAGAATAAATTAGTCAGTAGTTAGTTAAGCTAGTAGGGTACGAGCTTTAAGCTCTTTTGTAACGGAGGTGCTCCGAGACTGCGGTGTCGCACAATTTGTAATAACGCTTTGTCAGGTTTTATTATAATCTCTATCTTGTTATTTTAAATAACGTTGTGCTGCTGCTATACTTGTTTAGAATTACTTGCTAGGATTATTGCCATGCTTAGCTAGACAAATCTGTGTTTGCTATGATAGTTGCCATGCTAGGGTAGTTATACTTAAATCATGCTGTTACTCTGTCCGTATGCTATTGAAATATATTTGAATCTATGAATTGAATCTCAAATGTTTATCTATCCAACTTATGCTGTGGTTAGTAACATCCTTCTAGGCTTGGCCAATTGCTAGTTGTATGCCTCTAATTATTCTGTGTCTGATGATCGTTGAACTCGACATGGCCGGTGTTCTCTTGGTTGAAATATTACCGGAGGGAGACACGGAGCGTAGGATTAGAGATAGATTAGATTCAGGTCATTTAACAAGTGTCTTTGAGAGAACTTTCGGGACACTTGTGACTTAACCATGTACCCCGTCACTCTGCATGATGGACCCCTGCTATGCTGCCTTACTGCATGTTCTTGTTTGATTGTTGCTTAAGGTTTGCATGCTAGTTTCTGTTATGCTGATTAGTTACATGATTAGGTTTTCGAATATTTATCAATTGCATACACCAGTTTAACATGCATAGAATAGTTAAAATGATTTATATGAAATAATGATGAACAATTTAATCAGCCGTTAGACCAGATCATCCCAACTTGTTCCGGTAGGAAACCCCTGTTCATGTTTTTGTTTATTCAACAATTCATGCCATGATTCGAATATCTCAAATGTCATAGATTGGGGAACAAGACTCGGGGATGGTTGTTGGTTAAATTGGTTGCTACATTTGGGACAACTTCCGGTGTAGTTTATATTCCATAACTGTTATCCACGTGACATGTTATTTATCTGATTGCGGACAACTCTACGTTAGATAGATAATAGGCTAGGAGTTATGGCTCATTAGGAAATATAGTTGTCATCTTAACTAAGGCTTTATCCCATTAACTACCCCTAAATAGCATGAGTAATTATCATAGTAAACACTCGCTTCACCTATAAGTTCTCGTTGCCACCTCCCCTCCACTTTACTTTATTTTAGTTTAATTTTAGATAAATAGTAGCTAGTTAAAACCAAAAACAAACCCAAATCTCTTTTAAACCCCAGCTAAATCCACATAGATAACTGAAGTCATAGATCCCATGCCCATTGTAGTTTGAAGAACGACCCTAGGTCATACCTATCGCTGTACTCACCCATAGCTTTAGTATACTTAGGCCCAGCAAAAACAAATTTAAAAACCCATTGATCTTCGACCGATCAAGCTTTTGGCGCCGCTGTCGGGGACTACAACGACCGATTTAGGAATTTAGTTGTCTTAGTTATTTAGCGATCCTTTCGGAAGATCAATATCATCCGAAAGTTCCTTTTCTGTTCTTTCCAAAACTCTCTTTTCTACCAAACCCGAACTTCATCAGCTATGACGAATTGTATTACTCTCGCCTCGACCTGCACACCACTACTGGAGGGAAGAGGAGGACCTATCGTGCTGCCCAACGAAAACTTTGAAATTAAACCTAGCGTTATCAAGTTACTCAAAACCTTCTGCCAATTTCACGGTTTTCCGCTCGATGATCCAAATTCACATTTGGATAGATTCATCAATCTTTCCGATTCCTGTGAGCAATCAGGGATTTCAAGAGAAGTCTCCCGACTCTATCTTTTTCCCTATTCTTTATCTTCGCGTGCTCGAACCTGGTTTGATGAATTCGAACCCAATTCGATTCATACTTGGGAGGAGTTGGCTACTAAGTTTATGGCTAAGTTTTTCCCTCCTTCCAAGCAAACCAAGCTCAAGGATGACATCATCAGTTTCCGACAAGAAACCAATGAATCATTGTATCTAGCATGGGAACGATTTAAGAAGATGCTTAACAGATGTCCGAATCATCAAATGGGTAAGACGAACCTAATCTGCATATTCTACAATGGTCTGATGCCTCAGCACAAAACAACCCTCGATGCTGCTTCTCAAGGAAATTTCATGTCACACACTTCTGAAGAAGCATGGGAGCTAGTTGAGACGATAGCGATGCATCAATATGACTGGGAGTTTGGCGAACCAGCTAAGGAAGTAACTAGTACTTCAATCCTATCCTTGGAAGCTCTGCAAGCTCAAGTGGACAATCTTTCCAGAGTCTTCAAGGATCTTCAATCTTCTACACCTCAGCCTCATAAAGGTACGGAAGAAATTCTTGTCACTACTGTAAAAAACCCTGAATCGAACTTTCATTCTAAACCTTTCATTCAGCGGCCGACCAATAACCCACCTACTCAGTTTCTGCAACCTTTATCCTCTAATATGCCAGTTTCCCCCATGAATTCTCAACAACACTATAATGAAACTTTGACTAATTTCATGGTTGAACAAATGAACATAAACAAACAAGTAATAGATTTTCAAGATAAAATTGATGCTTTACTTAAAATATCAGAAGATTTGATCAAAAACCTGGAAGTTAGTCTTAAACAACTGTTTTTAAAAGTTGAGAACCAAGGAGGAATCATGGTCATCACTAGAGGAGGTAAAGAGACCAGAAATGAGAAATCCTCGGATAATTCTTCAAATCAACTTCCTATTTCTGAACCGACCACTGATCCAGTGCCTAGTGACACCCCTGTCACTGCACCAGATCCAGTATCACCTAAAGCCCCAGAAATCATTCCACGAACTAGGATACCCTTCCCTGGTAGGCTTAAGAAAGAGAAACAGGAAGCACAATTTGGGAAATATCTAGAAATGTTTAAAAGCCTGCACTTAAACGTTAGACTATTAGACGCTTTAGTAGAGATGCCTAGTTGTGCTAAGTTTTTCAAAGAACTCATTTCAAATAAAGAAAAATTAAGACAAATAGTTAGTTTACCCTTAGATGCTGAATGCTCAGCAATCATGTTACATGGCCTTCCACCCAAACTAGGAGATACTGGTCGTTTCACTATTCCCTGTTTTCTTCAAAACGTCCAAGTTAGTAACGCCTTAGCTGACCTGGGTGCTAGTGTCAATCTTATGCCTTACTCTCTCTATAAGAAACTAGGATTAGGTGAACTGCTACCCACTCAAATGACCATCCAATTAGCTGATAGATCAGTTAAACTCCCCCAAGGAATTGCTGAAGATATAATGGTCCGAGTCGGTAAATTTATCTTCCCAGTTGACTTTGTCATTATGGATATTGAGGAAGATGCCCACGTTCCCCTCATCCTTGGTAGACCTTTCCTAAACACTGCCAAGACTGTGATAGATGTAAACAAAAAATCTTTAAAACTGAGGGTCGGAGCGGAGGAAGTCACCTTTAATATCGATAAGTTGATAAAGCACCCTATGGGAGAAGATCTTGGTCTTGTGGATGCCATGCAGGAAATATATGACGAGCATTTGGAGGAGATTCTAGCAGTCAGCAGTAACGAACCTTTCTTCATCACTGTCATCACTAAAAGAAGACTTTGCCAGGACGACATCGGACTCTGCTCGGCTATCTCCGACAAATCAGCACCTTCCGGAGAGCTGCTATTTCCCTTACCTGAAATGAAGAATCCTTTAGCACCGCCTAACTACTCTCCCACGAACAACTCCGTTGTTACTGTTCCTTTAGGCGAAGGCATCCCTATCCCACTTTTAAGAAGAAATCAGTTTTTTCCAACACCCGAATCATCTCCGTCTGTAGCTGAGATTCTCAAATCTTTCGAGGAGATGGATTCTGGTACTTTGCCACAACTATCTGAAGGTTGTGAGAAATCAAATCCAGAAATCACCATAAGTACTACTTCTAAAGCTCAAATTCAGAAGTTCGCACTCACCGACAACAATGATGTCATCATCACTGAGGATAATTGTCGTCACCCCTATCGGTTGGTCGGATTTGACTCCGGTTGTTGTTCCAACAGCAACAGAAGTGGCGGACAGTGAGTTTTAAATTTATATGAGCTGGGGCTCAAACTATAAGTACTACCTACCTTGGGAGCAAGCAGTAAGTATAACTCGAGGTCGTTCTTAAATCGGAGCGAATTGAAATAAAGCGGGTCACCAAAGATTATGGTCGCAATTAGGATGGGGGTAGGTAAATAGATCTTGGATTGATTTGGTTTTCTAATTATCCTAAATGCAGAAAAGTAAATAACGAGAAATGAAATTAGGGTTTAAGCAGACAGGTAGAGATGTGATTGCTGAAACTTGGATATTAGGGTTTCGGGATGATGTTCATTATAAAATTGATTGGAGATTCACCAAATAAAGAGTAGACATACTTTCGGTGTAAACACTAGGACCCTACGTTCAGGTGAAACCCTAGAAACATATGTCACTGGAATCCTAGGTTATCATGATTCTGATCAGATCATGCTGTTTTCAAACCCTCCTGAGCCTTTGCTTAACTAAGACAAAGTCACCCTAAATGTTCTAGGGATCAGGCATAAGGCAACAGACCGCAATTGTATTTACTGACTTTTCTTAACACCTAATCGTCTATTTACTTTCATTATAGCAAATACTGATTGTATCCTGTGTATGTTAAACTATTGGTGTGATTAGGGTTTTGCATGTCTAGGTATATGATTGACACTACCCTGTATTGTTTCTATTGAAGCACATACTTAACCATCATAAATATAGACCCTCCTTTATAGTCAGGCGTTCATCCCTAGGAATAATCACGGTGTACAGGGCAATTAGGCATTTCCACAGTGTTCCAAACCCTAGATGTACTGACGGTGTACTGGGCATTTAAGCATTTCCACAGTGTTCCAGATCTTAGGTGTACTAACGGTGTACAGTGCAACAAGCATTTCCACAGCTTTGATTCCTAGACCACAGTTCTAGAAGGATCACTTCTAGGTAATTCACGATGAAACAATCCATGGCATTTCCTTAGCTTCCACGTATTTGTACTCCACACGAGGTGTTTCCAACGCTATACGAAGTACCGTGCCTTTTAAAGGAAAGTTCATAGTTTCATACTGTAACTGGAGATAACTGTATATTCATAGTATTAGGGTTGATCAGATCCTATCCTAGGGCAACAGTCACGTGAAAGTCTGGAAAGGGTGATGAGAGACTAGATCTATATTCAGGATAAGATTAACCAGATACACAGCATAACAATTTCCAATCGTATAAATGAAACATTAATTTAACATCATCCCTACTCCTAATATCTACATTTCAACAATCACAATATTAAACTACTCTATAAACATGGCAATATGCAGAATACAAACTGAAATAACATAAAGCACAAGCATTATAACAGTAAGTAAAGTTTAGATATCACCGGGAATACAGCAGCGTAATACTGAGGATTACAAATAGTTTGAACTTGAAAAACTCGTTACAACAAGATTACCAAGCTAAAACTTCCTCTAGACTCGAACTGTAAGCTCAACCCTAACCTTTCTCCTCTAACTCCTAAGAGTAGTGCTAGAGAGAGAAAGTTAGAGAGAGAAAGTGAAAGAAAAGAGAGAAATAAGAAAAGTGAGAGAATAAGAAATGTGTGAAAATGTTGAGGTGTCTCAAATGAGGAGGAGTGATCCCCTATTTATAGGCAAAGCTCAAAAATCAGCCGTACAACTCGCGAAACAGCACGTACAAGCAAACGAAGCAGCATACAGGGGCAAGGGGGCCGTATAAGGTGTCTGTCTGATTTCGTTCGTTGCTTAAAACGCGCGTATCTCCTTCGTTATACGTCCGTTTGACCCGATTCTTTCGCCTGTGGTTTCGTAATTCCGTTACGCTTCTAATGATGCCAACTTCACTGAAATTGGATGTGTATAGCTCAAGCATAGCCGAAATGACTTTATAGGGTCTGATACTGCTCAGTCTTCTCCGTTCTTTATCCGATTTGCATGATTTTTGATTTTCCCGTCTCGATTTTACCTGTTTTATCATATGATGAAGTTAGAATGTGATCTATATAAGGTAAGTGAGGCCGGATGATTTTGTGCACGTTTATTCGTCCTGATTTGCTCGTTATTTGGACGTTTTAGGTGATTTTTGCAGCAACGCCTATATTTAGACCACTTTAGTGAATTTTAGTAAATAATGATCATTTTGGAATGTTTTCACTAAAGTTACGTCCAAAAAGTGCGGAATATTGCCCTTAATAAACATGACTATTTGAGTCACATCAATAATGCAACTTCTTCATCATCTACATGCAAATACGAGTTAAAGAAGAACGCGCTTTCCAATGAGACAGAACTAGTAGAAATAGCATCAGCCACTACAGCCAACTCACCTCCAGAAGAATCAGAGTTCCAAAAGGAGCAGAACAATTACAAAGAGACGAGATCGCTCGAATGAAACCCTATATCGAAGAACCGCCAGAATTGGAACTGAAGGAATTACCCCCTCACTTGGAATATGCTTTTCTCGAATGAACCTCACATCTACCCGTCATAATTGCCAAAGGTCTTTCAACTGAAGAGAAAGCAAGACTTATCCAGGTCTTGAAGTCACACAAGAAGGCGATTGCATGGAAGATTTCTGATATACAAGGGATCAGTCCAAATTACTGCACGCACAAGATACTCATGGAAAACGACTTCAAACCTTCCATACAGAGACAGAGGAGAGTAAACCTGAAGATTCAAGACGTGGTCAAGAAAGAGGTTATCAAACTCTTGGATGCTGGTTTGATCTATCCTATCTCAGATTCCCCATGGGTCAGCCCAGTTCAGGTTGTCCCAAAGAAAGGAGGAATGACGGTTATCGCTAACGAAAATAATGAATTGATTCCTACACGAACCGTCACCGGCTGGAGGGTGTGTATCGACTACCGGAAATTAAATGAAGCCACTCGGAAAGATCACTTCCCTCTGCCGTTCATCGATCAGATGTTGGAAAGATTATCGGGGAATGAATATTACTGCTTCCTCGATGGTTTCTCCGGCTATTTTCAAATTCCTCTCGATCCAAAGGACCAAGAAAAGACGACATTCACATGTCCATATGGTACATTTGCCTACCGCCGCATGCCATTCGGTTTATGCAATGCGCCTGCAACATTTCAAAGGTGTATGGTGGCAATATTCCATGACATGGTTAAACAGTGTAACACCTGCATAATTAGGATAATTAATTATGCCTAATTGTTTGTAACTAGTGGTAATTAGTATGTAATAGGACTAATTACAGATTCTATTTGTATATATATATATAAGGTGATTTATATATATATGTGTGTACTTACGCGATTTGGATGAATCGTACGAATTAACAGGACGGAGTCCGACACAGTTTATTTGGACGTTGGTGACAGAAATTTACTTAAATAATGAGAACGTATTTTGTTATATAAAATACACAACCGAACGAGCATTATTTATATATTATCGCGACGACATTTTAACTAACGCAACAAAACGTAATAAACGCGACTTAATAATTTAAATATTGCGACAAATGTTTTACTATTAATTTCAAAGTATTTTTACTTAAATACTCCAGTTACGTTTTAAAAATATAAACGTTTGGTTAAATATTAAAAACTAGTGAATAAACGATTAGGACACGGAGTCAACACTGTGTTTTGGGGAGTATTTTCCCCCTCCTTCCTTTTGGATCAGCCACCAACCCAAACCCCCACCCCAATTTCCCTTTCCATTTTCATTCTAACTAAACACACACAAACCACAAACTCTCTCAACCTCAATTCACACCAAATTTTCAACATCAAATCTCGACCACGAAAATTACATATTCGGAATCACCATCACGAGTGGAGCAAGAATATCAAGACCGTCTTTGTAACACCTGCTAAATTAGGATAATTAATTATGCCTAATTAATTGTAACTAGTTGTAATTAGTATGTAATAGGACTAATTGCAGACTCTATTTGTATATATAAGGTGATTTATATATATATGAGTGTACTTACGCGATTTGGATTAATCGTACGAATTAACCGGACGGAGTCCGACACAGTTACTTGGACGTTGGTGACAGAAACTTACCTAAATAATGAGAACGTATTTTATTATACAAAATACACAGCGAACAAACATTATTTATAATATCGCGACGACATTTTAAATAATTTAACGAATACGTATTAAACGCGAGTTAAGAATTTTAATACTTCGACAAATGTTTTTATAATTAATTTTAAGGTATTCATTAAAATATTCCCGTCACCTTTTAAAAATATAACTGCTTGATTTAACATTTAAACGACGGAGGAAACGAACACCGCACGGAGCGCGGAGGCGCGGACTGAAAATGGGAGGCTTAACCTCCCACCTCCTTTTCTTTTCTTTTCATTTTCTCATTTCTTTCTCTTTCTTTCTCTCTTTTCTCTCTAATTTAAAAACCACCACCATTACCATAAATCGCAAAATAACAACACGAAACGACACCGGATCACACCACTCCTTTAGAATAAAAGAACCACGGCATCCCGATCTACCTTTCCACCTTTTCGGATTTTCGATCCGACATTTTGTAAGTTTCCGACAAAACCCGAAACTCTCCGTTTTTACTCATTTTTACGTTTTTATGGTTTATATATGCTTAAAATGTCCAAAAATGGGTTGGGTAAAAGATTTGGACCTAACGGAAGTTTTTCGACCGATTTTCCGGCCACCAATTTCCGATCAGACCGCAACATCGCAGAGACGCTGGGCTGTCTGCGACGTAGCTCAAAACGTCGCAATACACCTCACAACGTCGCACATAGCGACGTCGTTACCAACGTCGCATTAAGTGGCCAACGTCGCACTTAGCGACATCGACCCCTACGTCGCACTAATACTCAACATCGCATATAGCGACGCCAGCCTTTACGTACTCAACGTCGCAATCCTTACCTGCGACGTCGCACCCAACGTCGCAGAAAACAGAAATTTTAAAGAGATTTTCACTAAAACTATGTAGAAAATGTGCATTTTTCCCTCCGAGCTGACTCGGCAGCTCGACCCCGACCAGGGGCTCTGCCCCTTGGACCCCGCCAAGGGGTTGCCACCCCTTGGAACCCCGCAACCAGGGGCGCTGCCCCCGGACCCCCGTCGTTTCAGTACAAAATGTTTCAAACGAAATGATAATACTTTGACTATTACTTATACAAACCGTCACCAATGGGCCAACCATGTTTTCTGAAAACAAACGATAACGAACCAACTTTGGACATGACGAGTTGTGTAGACAACTAGCCTAGATGGTCTTGCGAGACATCTACTTACTTAACTTTAAATGTTTAGGCATTTAAAGGTTACGGGTTCGGAGAACCTACATACTACCTACCATTTGCTACTGCTTACTACTCGACTCAGGTGAGTCTTACGGTGAAACGCCCTGAATTCACAAGATTTTTTTTTTTTTTTTTTTAAATAATTTCGTTGCTTTGGTCCCATTTAAATTCCACATTTAATTGTTTCAAAATCAAAATAAATTCATCTATTTCAAATTTCACTAAAACATAATCTTTTGGGCGATTTATACAATGGTAATACAAAACGACAATTCAATAGAATGTGAAACTTGTCTAATAACACTACAAGCTTCAATCCACGCTACCTCTCGTAATCACAATTCATCTCAATTGGTTCAACCGAACCAACACCTACAAAATAAAACCACTGATACGAGTAAGCATATAGCTTAGTGAGTATACAAGCAACTAAATAAATAATTCACCAACAAGATACAATTCATTAATAGCTACTTATTTCTTTTAAATAGAAACTATTGAACAACAATAAAGATTATGCAATATTTCGTATGGATCCATGATTCAATAGATACAAGTAAGCATGGCACCAATCCCATATGGACACCAAGCCTAATAGATACCAAGTAGTGCCAAGCACTTATTTCGTGATATTCATTTATTTCGTAATAAGCAATCTCTACAATACTAAATCCATATATTCCACATAATTCTCATAATCCTCCTAATTCACATAATTCTCCTAATACACATAATTCTCCTAATTCACATAATCCTACAATTTCACATAATCCACATACTTCAATAATCCACATAATACTATACTATTTCCAATTAACTCAACTACTAACAACAATCAACAACTATGGTCAACAACCAATATTTCTTAAGATACGAAACATGATACAATATAGAAACACACATGAGATACAATTATAAGAAACAAAAATTAAAACAACTAAAAGAGATAAACAATATTCCAAACGATTGTATGAACCTCTTGCTCGTAAGCAATCCGGAACGTACAATCATTATTCAAGTAGTTCCCGTATCACTCACCTTGGCTTTTAGTCAAAAGTATGATCCTTCACTAGAATGTAGATAACACCCATCTTGATCACCTATTACATAGCATGTCAAAATGATAACACCAAATCAACAACTAATGCTTATTATGATCAATACATTAATTAAGTCAATTCATCACCCTCTTGGATTAATCATATTATTCATGATTATTTATTTCTTGATTTCCATTGATTCTCATTATTTCATTACTTTGTGATTATCATCAAATAGCACTTGTGTCTTATTTCAACCATTACTAATGGTCACCATGATCATCTTATATACTTAATCCTCATAATTCTTATAAACATAATTACATTAATAGCTTAATCCTCTTGATTCAATATTTCACTTCTTCATATACATACTTCAACAATCATTTTAATCACTAATCAAGGTGTATTAACACCAAAACATATCCATATGATCAAAACCCACTTTGATCATTAATACTTTGAACAAAATTATCAAGTTCATAATGAATTAATGTTGATAACAATGATTATTTCACTTCTATACCATAGTTAAATCAATTACAAGCTCTAATTCAGATTAAAATCATTAATTCATCAAAACCCATCAAAACCCCAAGAACACCCTCTTTGATTCTTCAATTTTTAATTCATTTCAATGATACCAAAATCATTAGTAAGCTTATCTATCATCAATTCAATGTATTTCATACTTTATTTCGTATTAAAATCGTTAATTTCATAAGTACCCATGAAACCCATAGAATTTAAGATTCTAGGTTAAAATAAATGAAGAACAAAGATTACCTTATGATAGAATCGATTAATCATTGATGAACTTGAGATTTCTTGCTTCAATTTCGTGATTTGAATTGATTTCTAATTTAGGGTTTAGGGTTTCACGATTTTTCTTCTTGATCGTGAAGTTCCTGGAATGTTTTTGGAAATGATATATGTGATACATACATACATGTGTATATTAGATATACATGTGGTCTAATTTTATTCCCCGTGATTATCATTGTCTGGAACTTTAAAACCGACTCACAGTTATTACTATTTTATTTCACCGAGAGTAAAAATAACTTAAAACATTTACTATTACTTTATTCACAATATTACTTTTGGATTTTGGGATGTTACATACGGCCCCACTTTTACTGTTTTATCGTATTGGGGGAGAAACATGCTACTACTTTTCCTTGAACACAAGTACTAAAACTGTTTACTATACCAAACGGAATTGCATGAGTTGTTTACTATTTACAGAAGTCTCTCCATCATATATCGTTAGTTATGGACTTAAGCGCGAACACTAGTTAATGGATATATTAGGGAAATGACCCTCCCCACCCGAGGCAGTAGCGCTGCCACGTACTGATTTACACGTAGAAACGGGTGACTACTTATTCGTTACTGATGCTTGCTCAATTACGAGCATGTCACGGGAGCAAACATATTACTTACGGGTTAAGCTTCGATTATGAGCCTCATGGCAACGGTATAAACTTACTTACTTACATTTGCTGGATTGCAAATACTGGTTTTACGATTTTTGGATTGAAATTGCTGATTTTACGCCTACGGGCATTTCTGATGAAATCTCGTGTTCAAAGCTGATATTACTTACAAACCTGTGAGATTCACCAACCTTTTGGTTGACACTTTTTAGCATGTTTTCTCAGGTACCCGGATGGAGTAGGATTACTCCAGGATTTTAGCTAGAGTCGCATGATTTCAACACAACTGCATTAACGGAGATTCTTAGCATTATCTTTTGTATATCTCGATTATGTAATAGAATCTCCCGCTACACGCGCGGACTCTAGGGAAACTACATTTTTGTATACGAAAACACTAAGTATTCAAACAATAGATCTATGGAATGTAACTAATTTACAAACGTTGCATATAGATGTCGTTTACTTTATCTTTGTGCTGTGATATTTGATTAGTAACACCCCAAACTATGCTTCCGCAAAACAGTGAATTTCGGGGGTGTTACAGTCTTCATCAATTCATCCTCCATTTAGCTCGATTTGCAAAAGTAAGAAATTCCTAAAATCTTAGATCTATTCAATTTGGTGTAATGTTTTGATGTTTTGATGTGTACACAACTTAGATATAACCTAATACATGAAGAATACACGATTTTATAGCTCAAAAATGGGTTAGATTTGCGTTTTTGGTCGAAAATTCTTGAAACCCGAAAGTTTCTGGGCTGGTGTTCATACATGCGACACAAGCCTTGTGTCGCATGCTGTGTCGCATAAACCCGTTTGTGTCGCACCTTGTGTCGTACCAATCCTTTAGTGTCGTAACCTTTGCGACACAATATTGTGTCGCACTCTATGTCGCATACTATGTCGTATTTAATACGACACAACCGTTCTGTCGCTATTGAATTAGCATCGCAAGCTTTTTGCGACACAACCACTGTGTCGCAGAGCTATTGTGTCGCATCCTTCATGCGACACAACCCTTGTGTCGCATACAAATCCTTGTGTCGCAGCTTATGTCGCAGAAAACAGAAAACTTGGAAATTTTAAAGGATTTTCACAATAGAAAAGTCAAAGTACTGTAGCAAAAAGTCAAATTTTACTGTAGCAATTCACTGTAGCACATTTACTGTAGCAAAGTCAACATTTTAGAATTTTTGCTACAAACCGTCACCAACGGGCCAAACATGTTTTCCAACAAACAAACAATTACAAACATACGGACAAACACTGGATATACTAGTTGTGTACAACTAAACGAAACGTCTCGTGAGACGCATACTTACATAACTTCATATGATTAGGCATTTGAAGGTTACGGGTTCAGAGAACCTACTTGCTTTACTTACTACTTGCTAATTGCAACTGATTACTACAAGACTCAGGTGAGTCTTACGGCCCCACTTTTACTGTTTTATCTTATTGGGGGAGATACATGCTACTGATTTTCTTGAACACAAGTACTAAACTGTTTACTATACCAAACGAAATTGCATGAGTTTACTTACAAACAGAAGTCTCTCCATCATATATCGTTAGTTATGGACTTAAGCGCGAACACTAGTTAATGGATCCATTAGGGAAATGACCCTCCCCACCCGGGGCAGTAGCGCTGCCACGTACTGATTTACACGTAGAAACGGGTGACTAATTATTCGTTACTGATGCTTGCTCATTTACGAGCATGTCACGGGAGCAAACTTATTACTTACGGGTTAAGCTTCGATTATGAGCCTCATGGCAACGGTATAAACTTACTTACTTACATTTGCGGGATTGCAAATACTGGTTTACGATTTCTAGATTGAAATTGCTGATTTTACGCCTGCGGGCATTACTGATGAAATCTCGTGTTCAAAGCTGATATTACTTACAAACCTGTGAGATTCACCAACCTTTTGGTTGACACTTTTTAGCATGTTTTCTCAGGTACTCGGATGGAGTAGGATTACTCCAGGATTTTTAGCTAGAGTCACATGATTTCAACACAACTGCATTAACGGAGATTCTTAGCATTATCTTTTGTATATTTTGATTATGTAATAGAATCTCCCGCTACACGCGCGGACTCTAGGGAAACTACATTTTTGTATACGAAAACACTAAGTTTTCAAACAATATATCTATGGAATGTAACTAATTTACAAACGTTGCATATAGATGTCGTTTACTTTATCTTTGTGCTGTGATATTTGATTAGTAACACCCCAAATTATGCTTCCGCAAAAACAGTGAATTTCGGGGGTGTTACAAACAGTGTATGGAGGTATTCATGGATGACTTCTCATTCTTCGGTGATTCCTTCACATCTTGTCTTTCCAACCTTGAAAGGATGCTAGCCCGATGCGAAGAATCAAATCTTGTCTTAAACTAGGAAAAGTGCCACTTTATGGTGAAAGAAGGAATAGTTCTTGGACATCGAATATCAAAATCTGGAATCGAAGTTGACAAAGCCAAAGTTGAGACTATTGCCAAACTTCCGCCACCTACTTCTGTTAAAGCCATTCGCAGTTTTCTAGGTCACGCCGGATTCTACCGTCGCTTTATCAAGGATTTCTCTAAGATCTCTCGACCTATGACACACCTTCTCGAGAAGGATACTCCGTTTGTCTTTTCAGATGACTGTCTTAAAGCTTTCAACATTTTGAAGGATCAACTCACACATGCACCGATCATGGTCGCCCCCGATTGGAGTCTTCCGTTTGAGATCATGTGCGATGCTAGTGACTTTGCTGTTGGAGCTGTCTTAGGGCAAAGGAAGGAGAAGCAGTTTCAGCCAATCTACTACACCAGCAAGACACTCACTGATGCACAAGAGAATTACACCACAACAGAGAAAGAGCTTCTTGCGGTAGTATTCGCTTTTGATAAATTTCGTCTTATTTAATATTGTCCAAAACTATTGTCTATACAGATCACTCAGCCTTGAAGTATCTCTTCAAAAAGCAAGACGCTAAGCCAAGACTGCTTAGATGGATTCTCCTCCTCCAAGAATTTGACATAGAAATCAAGGATAAAAAGGGAGCCGAGAATGTCGTAGCAGATCATCTTAGTCTATTGGAAAATTCGTCGATGGAGAAGCTTGATGAGAGAGAAATTCAAGACCAGTTTCCTAAAGAACAACTCATGAATATCGAAGGATACTAAAAGGGATCTCAATTCACTTACAACCCTTGGTATGCAGACTACGCAAATTATCTGGTTGGAGGAATTGTGCCAAAAGGAATGCCCACCTCTAGAAAACGCAAATTCTTTAGAGACGTAAAGAACTACTATTGGGACGATCCATACTTATTCAAAGTATGCCCGGACCAAATCATCAGAAGGTGCGCAGACGAGAGGGAGGCAAGGAACATTCTTCACCAAAGTCATCACGGACCAACTGGAGGACATCATGGAGCAAATATGACCGCAAGGAAGGTATACGATTCCGGTTTCTATTGGCCATCTATATTCAGAGACGCTCACGACTTGGTAAAACATTGTGATGCTTGCCAAAGGTTTGGAAGTATCTCACGGAGGAGTGAAATGCCACTTACTAACATCCAGGCCTGCGAGATCTTTGATATATGGGGGTTGGATTTTATGGGTGTAACACCTGCTAAATTAGGATAATTATTTATGCCTAATTGATTGTAACTAGTTGTAATTAGTATGTAATAGGACTAATTGCAGACTCTATTTGTATATATATATAAGGTGAATTATATATATATATGTGTGTACTTACGCGATTTGGATTAATCGTACGAATTAACCGGACGGAGTCCGACACAGTTACTTGGACGTTGGTGACAGAAACTTACCTAAATAATGAGAACGTATTTATTATATAAAATACACAGCGAACAAACATTATTTATAATACCGCGACGACAATTTAAATAATTTAACGAATATGTATTAAACGCGAGTTAAAAATTTTAATACTTCGACAAATGTTTTTATAATTAATTTCAAGGTATTTCATTAAAATATTCCCGTCATCTTTTAAAAATATAACTGCTTGATTTAACGTTTAAACGACGGAGGAAACGAACACCGCACGGGGTGCGGGGACCGGAAAATGGGAGGATAACCTCCCATTTCCCCACCTTCTCTTTCATTTCCATTTCTATCTTTCTCTCTCTCTCTTTCTTTTACTCTCAATCACTAAACCTCATTCTTCACCAAAAATCGCAAAATAACACCATTAAACCTCGCCGGACCATCTCATCCCTTTGGAAGAAAACGTTCACCATCACACGATCTACATTCCTATCTTTCCGGATTTTCATTTCGGCATTTTGTAAGTTTCCGACAAAACCCGAAACTCTCCGTTTTTACTCATTTTTACATTTTTATGGTTTATATATGCTTAAAATGTCCAAAAATGGGTTGGGTAAAAGATTTGGACCTAACGGAAGTTTTTCGACCGATTTTCCGGCCACCAAATTCCGATCAGACCGCTACGTCGCAGAGACGTTGGGCTATCTGCGACGTAGCTCAAAACGTCGCATTACACCTCACAACGTCGCACTTAGCGACGTCGCGGCCTACGTCGCACGAGATCCCAACGTCGCACTAGCGACGCAGCCTATTACGTCGCATTAACTTGCGGACGTCGCACATAGCGACGTAGACCTTAACGTCGCCTCCTACGTCGCATTGATTTGCGAAGGTCGCATCATGCGACGTACCTGCCTACGTCGCACCCTACGTCGCATGCTACGTCGCATGCTACGTCGCACAAACCAGAACCTTGAAAAATCAGATTTTACTAAGTGTCGAACTTACACAACTTCAAATACTTATGTCATACGACTTAACAAACGTCATAGAACATACTTTCTATTAAAATTACACTAAATTGCGTTATAAATGATAACGCTTTGAATCATTATTACAAACCGTCACCAACGGGCCATATTTGTTTTCAAACTACAAACGGATTACTAAACAAACACTTGGACATAATGAGTTGTGTAAACAACTAGCCTAGATGGTCTTGCGAGACATCTACTTACTTAACTTTATATGTTTAGGCATTTGAAGGTTACGGGTTCGGAGAACCTACGGTTGATATTATTTACTCGTTTATTGATATAAACGTACTTGCAAAGACTCAGGTGAGTCTTACGGCCCCACTTTTACTGTTTTATCTTATTGGGGGAGATACATGCTACTGATTTTTCTTGAACACAAGTACTAAACTGATTTCTATACCAAACGGAATTGCATGAGTTAATTACTATTTACAGAAGTCTCTCCATCATACATCGTTAGTTATGGACTTAAGCGCGAACAGTAGTTAATGGATCCATTAGGGAAATGACCCTCCCCACCCGGGGCAGTAGCGCTGCCACGTACCGATTTACACGTATAAACGGGTGACAACTTATTCGTTACTGATGCTTGCTCACTTACGAGCATGTCACGGGAGCAAACATATTATTACGGGTTAAGCTTCGATTATGAGCCTCATGGCAACGGTATAAACTTATTTATTTACATTTGCTGGATTGCAAATACTGATTTTACGATTGCTGGATTGCAATGGCTGATTTTACGCCTACGGGCACTACTAATGAAATCTCGTGTTCAAAGCCGATATTATTTACAAACCTGTGAGATTCACCAACCTTTTTGGTTGACACTTTTTAGCATGTTTTCTCAGGTACCCGGATGGAGTAGGATTACTCCAGGATTTTAGCTAGAGTCGCATGATTTCAACACAACTGCATTAACGGAGATTCTTAGCATTATCTTTTGTATATTTCGATTATGTAATAGAATCTCCCGCTATACGCGTGAACTCTAGGGGAAACTACATTTTGTATACGAAAACACTAAGTTTTCAAACATTATATCTATGGAATGTAACTAATTTACAAAACGTCTCATTTAGAGGTCGTTTGCTTTATCTTTGTGCTGTGATATTTAATTAGTAACACCCCAAACTATGCTTCCGCAAAACATCGAATTTCGGGGGTGTTACAAATTGGTATCAGAGCCTAAGGTTATAGTGAACTAGGTTGCATTTAGTGGGCCTAGACTATGACCATTAGGCAGTATTTCCTTATTAGGCATGATTGGTTCAGGAATTACATCATACGACTTTAATTTAACATAGCCTGATCAACTATGTACAATTAAGGAAAGATGATGTGAGGTCTGAAATGGTTATGTCAAACAGGAATGCGTTAGTAGACTCTGACCACGAGAGAACCGAGACTCTTACTTGTTATGTGCTAGACATACGCTAGGCTATTATGTGATATACGAGTATATACATACATAGGCCTCACTCGCTGACTATACTACTAGGCTATTATATATATGAATAGGCCTCGCACGTAATCACACTCGCTATAGAGATAGCCGACGTTTCCCTGGTAACACTTACGAATTTCTCTCAGCGGTTTGCACCGACCATGACAGACTTGATCACCGTCACACCACCTTGTGGCGCACTCTAATGATTTTACGAAAACCACATCTAACACCCTGAAACAACGTACTTCCAAGGACTAAAATCCTCTCGCTGTCATTTCTATAGAACTCAAAGACGCGAATTCCCCAAATGGACGACCACATGTCTGATAGTGACCAAGTCCACGAGGAACAAATCCAGTACACGTATCTCGATGAGGACATCGTACCAGAAGAAGAAATCATGCTGGAGGGAAACGAAAATCAGAATCTCGAAATGACTGGCATCGACATAGAAGAATATGAAAGAGTGCGAGATCAGGCCGTGGGACTAGACGGCCGAAATTGGGCACTTAAGCGTAAGTGCATGGACTATGAACAAAAATTGAGAATCTCAAATCGATCTGTCCCTACACGAATCAAAGATAAGATCCGTTACTGGAAGAAAGTGGCCACCAACCTAACCCGTAGGACCAAAACATGGATCAAACGTTTGGGCAAGAAATCAACGGAGGAGACTAGGTACCGCTCCACGACTCAAAGATACAGGGACATGCTTGAAGCACGCTACCACCCACACGACCTGAACCTGGAATCGGAAGACGAATCCGAAGGCCAGGAACCCTAACTAAGAAGGAACCAATCGACTAGCAAACTGTGGACCGCCTTGTCACGCAAATGGAACCAATTAATCTACATTAAGATTAGTGTAGTTTTTGTCTGTAATCTATCTCGTAATCTAGGGACTATCTAGCACTACTCTATAAACTAGTCGGATGTAACCATTCCCGACACCTTTTGTAATATCTCTGTAGGATGTAACTTTTGAACTCACTTTATCTATCAGATATCCTTTGTTATCTCAACTCACATTAATTGTCATTTTCCATGTTGATGTTATGTATTACTGCTTTTATACATGTACATCTGTGACAATTACAATTTCATACAAAATCTCATGTATCTTCATTTCTTTCATTGAAGAATCATGCCGCCAAAGACATGACCATACACCGATGCCCAGATTACCTCCCTTATAACCCAGGCTGTTACTGAAGCCTTGGCTCGGAATACTCCACCAAATTCCTCGAGGAACAGCGATGCCGCTGAAACCACTACTGCTAAACCTTGTTCTTACAAGGACTTCCAGAACTGCAAACCTCTAAACTTTGCAGGTACCGAGGGAGCTATCGGTCTAGTACGCTGGATCGAGAAAGTTGAGTCTGTATTTCTTATCTGCAACTGTGCGGAGGGAGATAAGGTTAAGTTCTCCGTTAGTACTTTTACTGACACCGCACTCACCTGGTGGAACACTTATGCCCAGACTGTGAGTGTTGCTACTGCTTACCAACTCCCGTGGGAGGAGTTGAAGAAGATGTTGAGGGGTGAGTATTGCCCCAGGGATGAATTGAAACAACTAGAAGTGGAATTTTGGAACCATAAGATGCAAGGTAATGATATCACCGGCTACACCAACCGTTTCCACCAACTGGCACTTCTGTGCCCAACCATGGTCGATCCTGAGTACAAGAGGATCGAGAAATTCGTTGATGGTCTTCCTGAGAGACTCCAAGATCTGGTAACTTCTTCCAAACCGGGTACTATTCAGAGCGCCATCCGTATGGCCCATGAACTAACGGCAAATTCTGTCCGCCGTGGTACAACTCCAACCCCATCTACAAACAACAAACGCAAGTGGGAAGGTAACCCCAACTCATCCAACCAAACCTCCAACAAAAAGCCTGAGTACATTAAGGCTTATACATCTGGAACTTCGGAAAAGAAAGGGTACAGCGGGAACAAGCCCTACTGTCCCAAATGCAACCGCCACCATGACGGTTCTTGCCCTTGCTCCAACTGCAAGCGGTTCGGGCATCTAGCCAAGGATTGTCGAACCAACATTCCCACCCCCAACACTAATGCACCAAAGGCCTGCTTTGGGTGCGGAAATACAGGGCATTTCAAGAAAGATTGCCCAAAACTGAAGAACAACAACCCTGCTCGCGGCAGATCATTCGTTATCAAGGCTGGGGAAGCCAGACAAGACCCGAATGTCGTGACGGGTACGTTCCTTCTCAACGACCTTACCGCTTCTGTGTTATTTGATACCGGTGCCGATAGAAGCTTCATTTCTGAGAAATTTAGCCCTTTACTTGATATTACTCCCACTGCCTTAGATGCTAAATACATTGTAGAATTAGCTAACGGCAAACTGATTGAAACTGATAGCATCATACATAACTGTACACTTAACCTCACGAACGAAACGTTTCCCATTGATTTAATCCCTGTCGAGATCGGCAGCTTCGATATTATTGTCGGTATGGATTGGTTATCCAAGCACCGAGCTGAAATCATCTGTCATGACAAACTCGTTCGCATACCTCTTGTCTCCGGTGGAACCTTAGTCCTACAAGGGGAGACCGGTAGACGGAATCTGAATATTGTATCCTGTCTGAAAACGAGAAAATACCTACGAAAAGGGTATCAAGCCATCCTCGCACATGTAACGGAGAAGAAGTCGGAGGAGAAGCGACTTGAGGATGTTCCGATCGTGCGGGATTTCCCGGAAGTCTTTCCTGAAGACTTGCCCGGACTTCCGCCACCTAGACAAGTTGAATTTCAAATCGAACTTGTGCCCGGAGCTGCACCCGTGGCACGAGCCCCTTACCGTTTAGCACCATCCGAAATGCAGGAGTTGTCTAACCAACTACAGGAACTCCTGGACAGAGGATTCATTCGACCAAGTTCCTCGCCTTGGGGAGCTCCGGTCTTATTCGTGAAAAAGAAAGATGGATCTTTCCGCATGTGTATCGACTACCGAGAGCTGAATAAGCTAACCATAAAGAATCGGTACCCACTTCCTAGAATCGATGACCTGTTTGACCAACTCCAGGGATCGAGTGTTTACTCAAAGATTGATCTACGGTCGGGTTATCATCAACTCCGAGTCCGTGACAATGATATCCCAAAGACAGCTTTCCGAACTCGTTATGGGCATTACGAATTCCAAGTGATGCCATTCGGGTTGACCAACACACCGGCCGTATTCATGGACCTTATGAATCGGGTGTGCAAACCATATCTTGACAAATTCGTCATTGTGTTCATCGATGATATTCTGATTTACTCTCGCAACGAGCAGGAACATGCTCAACATCTGAAAACCATTCTAGGACTTCTTAAACACGAAGAGTTATATGCCAAATTCTCTAAGTGTGAGTTCTGGATTCGAACCGTTCAATTCCTCGGGCACGTGATTGACAGCCAAGGAATTCATGTTGATCCCGCCAAGATCGAAGCAATCAAGGGCTGGGAGTCACCGACCACTCCAACCGAAGTGAGACAATTCTTAGGTCTTGCTGGTTACTACCGCCGATTCATCGAAAACTTTTCAAGAATAGCTGTTCCCCTAACCACACTGACTCAGAAAGATAAGAAGTTCGATTGGACTGATAAGCAAGAGTCAGCTTTCCAGCTATTGAAAAACAAACTTTGCAGTGCACCAATCTTGTCCTTACCCGAAGGCACCGACGATTTCGTAGTTTACTGCGATGCCTCACACCAAGGACTTGGTTGTGTGTTGATGCAACGAGAAAAAGTCATTGCCTATGCCTCACGACAACTGAAAATCCACGAGAAAAACTATACGACCCACGACCTCGAGTTAGGTGCTGTGGTCTTCGCATTGAAAATCTGGAGACATTATCTCTACGGTACGAAAAGCACTATCTTTACCGATCACAAAAGTCTCCAACACATATTCGATCAGAAAGATCTAAACATGAGGCAACGTCGCTGGGTTGAATTACTTAGTGACTATGACTGCGAGATCAAATACCATCCGGGCAAGGCGAACGTAGTGGCCGATGCCTTAAGCCGAAAAGAACGAGTGAAACCCCTTCGAGTTCGAGCACTTTCTATGACAATTCATAACGAGCTTCCTGCTCAAATCCTTACCGCTCAACTTGAAGCACTCAACGATGAAAACTTGAAAAATGAAGCCTTGCGAGGCTTGGATAAACAATTCGAAATCAAACCCAATGGAACTCGATACTTCTCTAACCGGGTGTGGTTACCCAAATTCGGAAACTTTCGAGATTTGGTGATGGCTGAAGCTCACAAATCTCGATACTCAATACATCCTGGATCTGACAAGATGTATCATGACGTCAAAGGGTTGTATTGGTGGCCTAACATGAAAGCTGACATCGCCTTGTACGTCAGTAAATGCCTAACCTGTTCCAAAGTAAAGACCGAACACCAAAGACCCTCTGGGTTGCTTCAACAACCTGAAATTCCTCAATGGAAATGGGAACAGATTTCCATGGACTTCATTACCAAACTACCGAAAACTTCGAGTGGTTGCGATACCATTTGGGTGATCATGGACCGTCTCACGAAGTCTGCTCATTTTCTGGCCATCAAGGAAACCGACAAGATGGAGCGTCTGACTCGCATCTATGTCAAAGAAATCATCTCGCGACACGGTGTACCTATCTCGATCATCTCGGATAGGGACAGCCGTTTTACTTCTAACTTTTGGCAATCATTACAGAAATCTCTTGGTACTCGTCTGGATATGAGTACTGCTTATCACCCGCAAACCGATGGCCAAAGCGAGCGAACTATTCAAACACTGGAGGATATGCTACGAGCCTGCGTAGTTGACTTCGGTACTTCTTGGGAAAATCACTTACCGCTGTGCGAGTTCTCGTACAACAACAGTTATCATACCAGCATAAAGGCTGCACCCTTTGAGGCACTTTACGGGCGTAAGTGCCGATCACCCATCTGTTGGACTGAGTTAGGAGATTCCCAACTCACGGGTCCAGAAATCATTCAAGAAACTACTGAGAAAATCGTTAGTATTCAAAACCGGCTGAAAGCCGCACGTGATCGTCAGAAAAGTTATGCTGACGTGAGACGCAAACACCTTGAGTTCCAGGTAGGAGACAAGGTACTTCTCAAAGTGGCACCGTGGAAAGGTGTTATTCGATTCGGGAAACGAGGCAAACTAAATCCTAGATACATCGGACCATTCGAAATCCTTGAAAGGATTGGTCCAGTGGCCTATCGCCTGCAACTTCCTGCTGAACTTAGCAGCGTACACAACACATTCCACATTTCTAACTTGAAGAAATATCTGTCTGACGAGACGCTGATTATACCGCTCGACGAAATTCAAATCGATGATAAACTTCATTTTGTCGAGAAACCTATGGAAATCATGGACCGAGGGGTCAAGCAATTGAAACAGAGTCGTATTCCCATAGTAAAAGTCAGGTGGAATTCTAGGCGCGGCCCTGAGTTCACCTGGGAACGGGAAGACCAAATGCGACAGAAATACCCACATCTCTTCCCAGACAACGCACCATCTGTGCACACGAACTAATTTCGGGACGAAATTTCTTTAACAAGGGGAGAATGTAACACCTGCTAAATTAGGATAATTATTTATGCCTAATTGATTGTAACTAGTTGTAATTAGTATGTAATAGGACTAATTGCAGATTCTATTTGTATATATATATAAGGTGAATTATATATATATATGTGTGTACTTACGCGATTTGGATTAATCGTACGAATTAACCGGACGGAGTCCGACACAGTTACTTGGACGTTGGTGACAGAAACTTACCTAAATAATGAGAACGTATTTATTATATAAAATACACAGCGAACAAACATTATTTATAATACCGCGACGACAATTTAAATAATTTAACGAATATGTATTAAACGCGAGTTAAAAATTTTAATACTTCGACAAATGTTTTTATAATTAATTTCAAGGTATTTCATTAAAATATTCCCGTCATCTTTTAAAAATATAACTGCTTGATTTAACGTCTAAACGACGGAGGAAACGAACACCGCACGGGGTGCGGGGACCGGAAAATGGGAGGATAACCTCCCATTTCCCCACCTTCTCTTTCATTTCCATTTCTATCTTTCTCTCTCTCTCTTTCTTTTACTCTCAATCACTAAACCTCATTCTTCACCAAAAATCGCAAAATAACACCATTAAACCTCGCCGGACCATCTCATCCTTTTGGAAGAAAACGTTCACCATCACACGATCTACATTCCTATCTTTCCGGATTTTCATTTCGGCATTTTGTAAGTTTCCGACAAAACCCGAAACTCTCCGTTTTTACTCATTTTTACGTTTTTATGGTTTATATATGCTTAAAATGTCCAAAAATGGGTTGGGTAAAAGATTTGGACCTAACGGAAGTTTTTCGACCGATTTTCCGGCCACCAAATTCCGATCAGACCGCTACGTCGCAGAGACGCTGGGCTATCTGCGACGTAGCTCAAAACGTCGCATTACACCTCACAACGTCGCACTTAGCGACGTCGCGGCCTACGTCGCACGAGATCCCAACGTCGCACTAGCGACGCAGCCTATTACGTCGCATTAACTTGCGGACGTCGCACATAGCGACGTAGACCTTAACGTCGCCTCCTACGTCGCATTGATTTGCGAAGGTCGCATCATGCGACGTACCTGCCTACGTCGCACCCTACGTCGCATGCTACGTCGCATGCTACGTCGCACAAACCAGAACCTTGAAAAGTCAGATTTTACTAAGTGTCGAACTTACACAACTTCAAATACTTATGTCATACGACTTAACAAACGTCATAGAACATACTTTCTATTAAAATTACACTAAATTGCGTTATAAATGATAACGCTTTGAATCATTATTACAAACCGTCACCAACGGGCCATATTTGTTTTCAAACTACAAACGGATTACTAAACAAACACTTGGACATAATGAGTTGTGTAAACAACTAGCCTAGATGGTCTTGCGAGACATCTACTTACTTAACTTTATATGTTTAGGCATTTGAAGGTTACGGGTTCGGAGAACCTACGGTTGATATTATTTACTCGTTTATTGATATAAACGTACTTGCAAAGACTCAGGTGAGTCTTACGGCCCCACTTTTACTGTTTTATCTTATTGGGGGAGATACATGCTACTGATTTTTCTTGAACACAAGTACTAAACTGATTTCTATACCAAACGGAATTGCATGAGTTAATTACTATTTACAGAAGTCTCTCCATCATACATCGTTAGTTATGGACTTAAGCGCGAACAGTAGTTAATGGATCCATTAGGGAAATGACCCTCCCCACCCGGGGCAGTAGCGCTGCCACGTACCGATTTACACGTATAAACGGGTGACAACTTATTCGTTACTGATGCTTGCTCACTTACGAGCATGTCACGGGAGCAAACATATTATTACGGGTTAAGCTTCGATTATGAGCCTCATGGCAACGGTATAAACTTATTTATTTACATTTGCTGGATTGCAAATACTGATTTTACGATTGCTGGATTGCAATGGCTGATTTTACGCCTACGGGCACTACTAATGAAATCTCGTGTTCAAAGCCGATATTATTTACAAACCTGTGAGATTCACCAACCTTTTTGGTTGACACTTTTTAGCATGTTTTCTCAGGTACCCGGATGGAGTAGGATTACTCCAGGATTTTAGCTAGAGTCGCATGATTTCAACACAACTGCATTAACGGAGATTCTTAGCATTATCTTTTGTATATTTCGATTATGTAATAGAATCTCCCGCTATACGCGTGAACTCTAGGGGAAACTACATTTTGTATACGAAAACACTAAGTTTTCAAACATTATATCTATGGAATGTAACTAATTTACAAAACGTCTCATTTAGAGGTCGTTTGCTTTATCTTTGTGCTGTGATATTTAATTAGTAACACCCCAAACTATGCTTCCGCAAAACATCGAATTTCGGGGGTGTTACAATGGGACCATTCCCAAAATCATATGGGAAAGAGTATATTCTAGTTGTTGTCGACTACGTCTCCAGATGGGCCGAAGCTCAAGCATTTCCTACAAATGATTCCCGAGTAGTGGTGAAATTCTTAAAGCAGCTCTTCTCACGTTTCGGTACTCCAAAAGCGATCATTAGTGATCGGGGCACGCACTTCTGTAATGCTCAGTTTATGAGGACATTACAATATTATGGTGTCACCCATAAGACCTCTACGGCTTACCACCCGCAGACGAATGGGCAAGCTGAAGTGACGAATCGAGCGCTCAAGAGAATTTTAGAACGAACCGTGGTTAATCATAGGGAAAGATGGGCTGAAAAATTAGACGATGCTCTGTGGGCGTTCAGAACCGCATATAAATCGCCACTAGGAACCACGCCCTACAGACTAGTCTACGGAAAAGCGTGTTATCTGCCAATAGAGTTGGAGTATAAAGCTCACTGGGCGCTAAGAGAATGTAATTTAGACCCTTCTGCGATTGGATCACATCGGAAAATGCAACTGAATGAACTAGCCGAATTAAGAGACCAAGCATATGATAGCTCTCTGCACTTCAAAGAACGAACAAAGAATACTCACGATGCTAAACTCAAATATTCTAAGTTCAAGCCCGGAGACAAAGTTCTTCTCTTCAATTCGTGCTTCAAGAAATTCTCCGGCAAATTCAGATCAAGGTGGAGCGGACCATTTGTTGTATCAAAAGTCTATACCTTTGGAGCAGTCGAACTAGAAGCCCCGGATGGTAATTTTAAAGTCAATGGCCATCGCTTAAAGCACTACATCGAAGATTTCCCCTCTGGTGAGAAAGTCTATATCTTTGAACCACCTTGAGCCGACTAATAGGTACAAATAGTCAAGCTAGAGACTCTCTAAACAAGCGCTCTTGGGAGGCACCCCATTGCTTATCTTATTTTATTTTATTAGTTAGTTTTGCTTTAGTATTATCATCCCTAAACTAACATTGCAGGATAACCCAAATATCTGACAATGCCACACTCCTACATATACATCAGATAAGTTTTATTCATAGTATACAAATGTGAATGAACAGATGACCTCACAAAGCTTTAACATATAACAAACATTTCTTGAAGTCATCTGATTATGTTGCATTTGTATACTCATTTTAAAACTATAGCATTACCTGTTTATCTTTATGTTTCAGGATGGACGCTTCAGCTGGGACTTCAGGACAAGCTACTCAGAAACAACAGAGGAAGAGAACCCGCAGAGGAAAAAGAAAGAAGACGACCACCACTACTGATGAGCATGCTCCGACTGCTCCTGTATCAGCCCCACTTTTTGACTTTGGAGTTACCACTTCAGACCCAAGGGTGATGTGGGCAATGCTCAGTGAGCTTTCGATTCAGCGTAGCTCTCAGTCCGAAATCAGAGAGGTGATGGGACTGTCGAGACTCGCCGATCAGCCGTATCAGCTTGGTCAGGGTCCCAGGCCAGCTCTCCCACCTTGGTCCGTCTTCCCAGCTGCCCCACCACAGACTGTTCCTCCCACTGCTGTTGCTCCTTCTAGGCCACCTCGGATTCCCGCTGATGCATCCATGACGTCTGATCGCACTGCTGCCTTGTCACTCACTTCAGATCCAGATCCTGACGCACTTGCAGCATTTGATCCAGACATGGATGATTTACTAGACGATCTCTAGTTTATTTTATCTTTAGTTATCTTTATTTATCATTAAACCTGTTGTGTTGTTGAACTGATGATTATGATGTTTTTTTTTATGATATTGCAGACCTTATCTTCGTAGGAATTGGATGAGCTTTGAAAAGAGTCTGGTCCTCACGATCCAGCAAATTATTTACACCAATCCTACACGAATCTGGTCCTATATCCAGTGCCCACTGTCCGTAGGGAAGTATCTCTCCTAAACCCGTTCTTCCTATTTTAGTATAACTTCGATATGCCTATTGACCACTTAAATCTCTAAGTGTGGGATCCCCCTCGCTTATAACTTTTAAATTCACATTTTTCCTAAACCAAAACCCTAAGTGTGGGATTTTATCCCTACTTAGTGTAGAAACATTGGGGACAATGTTTATTTCTAAGTGTGGGATAGCGGTATATCTCTCGTCTGTCAAAATATCTGTTTAAGTTGATCTAGAAACATGCTAGTCCTCAAAATAAATTTTTCAACCCTTATTTTGCCAAAATTTTCAAAAATTTTAAACTTTTCTGAGTCACAAAGTAAGATGAAGTACAGATTTTTTTTACAAGTATGTCAAAAGTTGGTAAATATGAGGTCGAAATCATGTCGGATTCTAAACAATTTGAGATGAGGATCTAAGAGGGGCATCGCACGACTGGACACATATAACCCATTTTTGCGGTGAGGAATTTGAGCCTTATAAGCATTCATTTTAAATGCTTCACTGTTCGTTTGTTGTGTGTGACCGGTGCACGCATTTCTGAATTAGAACTTGCCCCAGGTATACATTTCGAGATCACATTGACAGGTGTCATACGTGACATAGGTACGATTAGAGGACCTTGACATTCCTTAGGATTTAAACCCCTTTTTCACATATCTTTTCAAGCCCAAAACCCTTCCAACACTCAATTTTAGTGTTGATGATCCGCTTAGAAAACCCTGTTGAGTCTTAGCCTTTTCGTTTCTTTCAACCCATATTATTAAACCCACTTATTTCCCTACCCACCAAAAACTTATCTTAGAATTTTTAAATCTTTTTGAAAAACAATATTTAGGTATTACTTTTTGCTTTCACTCCGAAAATCACAAATAATGTTTACTAAAACATCTCGTGTGCATTTTATTGATCTATACTAAAGAATCGAGAGTCATATGGTGCGAAAAATTGGCACCAAGGTAAACTCAAAAATCATCAAAGGATTGAAAAATGAAAATAAGAAGGGATCTCAAGAAGGGAAATAAAAGAAAATCCCTTAGAAATTTCTTAGCAAAGAAAAATCTAAGCCCAAAAATAGAAATAGAAAAGCAAAAAAAAAAAAATAGCTGAAATAAAGCTAAGTGCTTCAACTCTCTCGAAAACTCGACTCTTCAAAGAAATATCATTCCGTGTGTTTTCAAAAGATAGAAGTCAAAATAGCTATCTTATCCCCTAAAAGTGTTATCCGTTTCCGTTTTCATTAAAAAGGATACCTAGATAAAGTTTTTTCAAAAATTTAGAAATTCCCAAGATAAGCAAACACCCTTAAAAACCTAGATACCCCCAATCTATCCATACCCTTTAAAAACCCACACCAAACACTACAACCCATCTGAATGTCCTGGGATAATCAGTACCGTTCCTGTCTAAGTGATGAAGATTTGATCCTCGGGCAAGCCTATGACGACAAGTGCTGCACGACTGGTATTTGAGCGATTTTTCATTTGGCTTAGGATAATAGGAACCCCGATACACTTTGAGTGAATTGAGTGACCACCAGTGAGATCGCCCAGTCGTGTATATTCCACAAATTCGAGAATTGAAAGTTTGCCTAAGTGAATCATCTTGAAAACCTTTAGATACTTCATGTGAACACCTCTTATTTATCTAAAAGGCGAATACTTGTTTCCAATCTGTGTGAATTCTTCTTTGTGGGTCAAAATCAAAAAAACTTCTTTTTATGGTGAAATATAAGAGGGTAAGTTTGCTTGAGGACAAGCAAATGTCTAAGTGTGGGATATTTGATAACACGCAAAAAGTCATGTTTTTGTGTGCCATTATCTCACCATTTTAGCCCAATTATTGATGAAAACACTTAAATATGAACTTAAACGTCACATTTCATCATTAGGGCTAAAATATAGACGATGTTTCAAGATTCAACCAAAAAGACCTAAAAACGAGTAAAATTGAGCACAAACGATTAACGAATCCTCCGTTCACGCATTTAAGCAAAATTTAAGCTATACTTGGAATTATGACCTCTAACTTATGTCATTTTCTTCGTTAGGAAATTACAAAACCGTGAGCGTGAGAATCACTCAAAACGGATAAACGACGAAGAAGTTACACCCGAACGAAGGAACGAAGAACCGAGGAATCAGGATACGGGAGAACTAGACCGTATACGGCCAAACTAGACCGTATACGGCCTAGCAAAGACCGTATACGGCCTAGCTAGACTGTATACGGCCTAGCACAGCCGTATACGGCCTGTGTTCTCCCGTATTCACCCTATGCTCAGCCGTATTCGCTCCAGTTCTCCCGTATTTGCCCTAGCTCAACCGTATCATGCGTTTGGGCGATAAAAATCAGGTTTTTATTCGGGTTTGCGATACGGTTGTGCATTTGAAGATTTGGATACGGTCTACGGATACGGTTGTACGAATTCTATATATAGAGGCTTCATTTCAACATTTCAACACACACTTTCACACTTCTCATCCAACACATTCACACACACACTCTTTCTCTCTCTACTCTCTCTCTAGAATAAATTAGTCAGTAGTTAGTTAAGCTAGTAGGTTACGAGCTTTAAGCTCTTTTGTAACGGAGGTGCTCCGAGACTGCGGTGTCGCACAATTTGTAATAACGCTTTGTCAGGTTTTATTATAATCTCTATCTTGTTATTTTAAATAATGTTGTGCTGCTGCTATACTTGTTTAGAATTACTTGCTAGGATTATTGCCATGCTTAGCTAGACAAATCTGTGTTTGCTATGATAGTTGCCATGCTAGGGTAGTTATACTTAAATCATGCTGTTACTCTGTCCGTATGCTATTGAAATATATTTGAATCTATGAATTGAACCTCAAATGTTTATCTATCCAACTTATGCTGTGGTTAGTAACATCCTTCCAGGCTTGGCCAATTGCTAGTTGTATGCCGCTAATTATTCTGTGTCTGATGATCGTTGAACTCGACATGGCCGGTGTTCTCCTGGTTGAAATATTACCGGAGGGAGACACGGAGCGTAGGATTAGAGATAGATTAGATTCAGGTCATTTAACAAGTGTCTTTGAGAGAACTTTCGGGACACTTGTGACTTAACCATGTACCCCGTCACTCTGCATGATGGACCCCTACTATGCTGCCTTACTGCATGTTCTTGTTTGATTGTTGCTTAGGGTTTGCATGCTAGTTTCTGTTATGCTAATTAGTTACATGATTAGGTTTTCGAATATTTATCAATTGCATACACCAGTTTAACATGCATAGAATAGTTAAAATGATTTATATGAAATAATGATGAACAATTTAATCAGCCGTTAGACCAGATCATCCCAACTTGTTCCGGTAGGAAACCCCTGTTCATGTTTTTGTTTATTCAACAATTCATGCCATGATTCGGATATCTCAAATGTCCGAGATTGGGGAACAAGACTCGAGGATTGTTGTTGGTTAAATTGGTTGCTACATTTGGGACAACTTCCGGTGTAGTTTACATTCCATAACTGTTATCCACGTGACATGTTATTTATCTGATTGCGGACAACTCTACGTTAGATAGATAATAGGCTAGGAGTTATGGCTCATTAGGAAATATAGCTGTCATCTTAACTAAGGCTTTATCCCATTAACTACCCCTAAATAGCATGAGTAATTATCATAGTAAACACTCGCTTCACCTATAAGTTCTCGTTGCCACCTCCCCTCCACTTTACTTTATTTTAGTTTAATTTTAGATAAATAGTAGCTAGTTAAAACCAAAAACAAACCAAAATCTCTTTTAAACCCCCGCTAAATCCACATAGATAATTGAAGTCCTAGATCCCATGCCCGTTGTAGTTTGAAGAACGACCCTAGGTCATACCTATCGCTGTACTCACCCATAGCTTTAGTATACTTAGGCCCAGCAAAAACAAATTTAAAAACCCATTGATCTTCGACAGATCAAATATGATATGATACGTACATATGTATGTATGGATAAGAATTAAACAACCAACTTAATATTTGGGAGTATACTAGAAGTGCTTAAATTTCATTCCCCGTACTTATCATTGTCTGGAACTTAAAAACCATTTACGGGGAAATATTATTTTATTTTACCGTCAACTAAATAAAGTTAAAACAATTAATAATTTATTAGTCACAATAAATTATTCGACTCTTTTCCCATTTATTTTCAACTAACACAACAAAATTATTTTCTGACATATTAAATAATAGTTCATAGTCATAAAATATTAAAATACTACTAGACCCGAAGACTGGGTGTTACATCAGCTGCACGCTCAGAGATCTAATATTACTGAGCCTTCTCTCAATCTGAGAATCACCACAAAATAACGAGTTAGTAACTCATTAATAACAATAAACTTATGTTATAATGATATAACATATCTCAATACACAATATACCACATCAATCATGATAAAACAATTATCAAATGATAACCGACACTTATGTCATCTTATTTATAACTACAACTCACTTTATGATTTACTAATACTATCTTATTATTACAAGTACTAGCATCATACCAACATCATTATATCATCAACTAACTATTGATCATATCAAGCCACAAGTACTGGTCTAGATTAAGTTGGTTCATGACCAACACCTCATTTCAATCTATCATTATAGTTTTTGATTCACCAGACGTTTATAACATATAGCTTATGTACTAGCTATGCAAAAAACAAAACTGATCTTGTACAGACTGAAATCGCGTCGCGATATAAGCCAAATCGCGTCGTGAAAATGCTACAATCGCGTCGCGATATCATATGGATCGCGTCGTGATCCTGTATTTTCCTGCAGATTACAAACCAGTTCTCAGCAGCCCAAAAATCCGAATTCTAACACAAAGTATCAACAAACTTAGTTTCTAATTGATTATATACAGTAAATAACAACTTCTAACAATAACTAATCTCATATATCATCATTTCAATCATCAATTTCACTTGCACCTTACTAACCCTATCATTTAAGAGAATTTCATATATAAACAATAAGAACACGTACTCTTGATAATAAACAAGATGGTGAAGGTAATTAAGTCTGCGATTGATGTTGAAATCTGTTAATTTACAGGAATCAATCCTTTCTAATTTTCCTTTCTAGAATCTCTTATTATGTGTTTATGTTTGTAAAGGATGAGTAAAAAGAAACCTGAGAAATATTAAAAAGGAAGTCGGCTCCTCAACCGACTCAATTTAATACACAGTATAATTTATCCCCTTTCTTGACCTATTGTTTGGAACCCGAAAATACCCGTAAGTCTAAATATTTTTATTTTACCGTTAGGTCCAACAGTTTAAAACAAATAATATTTCATTAGTCACAATAACATCTGTGACTCTTTTACCTATTTATTTTAAACAAACCAAACAACACTATTTCCTAACTCCTTAAATAATCATTAAAAATTAGGAAATATTATAAAACTTCTAGACCCTAAAAACGGGTGTTACAAATCTCTCCCTCTTAAAGAGATTTCGTCCCCGAAATCTAATCATATCGACAATCCAAGGAAATCTAATCGTATATTTCTCGAAATCTGATCACACTCATTTAATTTAATGTAGGCTCGGATTACATTTCCATTTCACTAATCAGATAAAACCTTACCCCTGTTGAATAACTTATAGTATTTATTATATACATTCAATTCTTTCCACGTTCGCATATCTAAATATACATGCTTCTATCTTTTCCCCAAGCACATACATTGTGCATATACACACTAATTAATTACTGATTCACAATTTGCAATTAATCCAGAAAATAATCACTCTCATATTTCCTGAGTCAATTTATACAACTCATCCAAAACTAAGTCAATCATCAAGTTCCTGCGTCATATTGCATTGGCTTTATTTAACCAATTTGTTTCAATCAACCTATGTCAAAATCTTATTAGACCAAGGATTGACAAACAACTATTCATCTCCTTTTAACAACAATAATCACAACAACAGTGGTTATAAATTACAATACAAAAAAATTAAATTCAGTTCATGACTAGTAACCAGACTAATATTCACACATCGCCTCAACCATATGAAATCCTTTACTTAAAAGTAATCAGGATTCATATCACTTTAATAAGTAAAGTAGAGGTCAAATTCAGTAGGTAAGACCACAATCAACATGAACTTTGCTAAATCAGCATCGTACCACAATGTCATATTACCTACATTCAACCGATCTCTACATTGACTTATTTCAACTTGTAATCCCTTTGAATCACAATTCATCGTTTCATCTTATCATCAAGTTATAGTAAGTTACTTGATTTCATACATTTATGTAATAATGGAAATATATTCACCATTTTCATGATTTCAACTATTACTGTCACCATATATTATCTTTTTGGTATATATATATATATATATATATATATATATATATATATATATATATATATATATATATATATATATATATATATATATATATATATATCTCATACACTTTTCTCAATTAATAACACAAAATTTCTAATTCCTCAAAGTTGACCATTAATTTCACACTATCTCATCATGATTATTATAATTCATTTCTCTACAATAGGCTGTTTAAGCTGTTATAGTCTTTATTTAGCCTTTAATATCACAGTACACATTTATATCAATTGTTATTAGAAACTATTATAAGTTTCAACTATGTGTTTATATCATAATTATCATTTCATGATATTTCAGTTTTCTCTCCCCCTTAAAACTCATGTTAACTCTCTTTATAACTCATATCCCTTTAATTCATTAATTTGACAATGAGAATTACACAAAGTTTAGACACAATTCAGTTTTAATACAGATACACATAAGAAGATATGAATCAACCAACAAGAAAACCGACTCATATCAAATCGCGTCGCTATCTTACTGAAATCGCGTAGCGATTTATACAAATCGCGTTGCGATTCAGACCTGCACAATTCAGATTTTAGTACAAACTTTAGACGCGCATATCTTTTAACTCGGCGAGAGTTATAACCTGAAATTTGACATGCACATCCACAATAATCTAATAATGGCTTTACTTTTGGCACTTTTTTCAAATTTCTCAAAATTGACTGGTTTGGAGGTATTACCATACTAAGGTCGTTTTGACCATTTTAATGATGACTCAAGTCACAAGCCATACATTTTTGAACTCTAACCTTTTTGCACACTTCAGTATCACATGGAAACAAGTCTAAAACAATCAACACACAATATGTACTCAAACCTATTCAATTGTATCACCCAACCATTTATAAACCCGTTTTGACACTATTCAACCCGTTTACCATAATGACCATAATTTAATCATTTCATCATCCAATTTCCTATATGTTTGGCTAATTCAACACTGTTGACCATTTGTCAACTTCAAATTCAACTAACAAATCAACAACTCCTAATCACCTTTCTCAAGTTTGACCCAAATGAAACCAATCATAATTAAATGATTTCATACCCTATCCATATACACACACAAGACTTCTTATTCACAATTGACTTTCAAGGTCAACATATCTCAGTATTATCACTATAATATTATATTTAACTTCAATTCATGTTGTTTTAATAATAATGAAACCAACACGTCATAATCCTTACATATAAACTTTTTAATCAATGTATTCAATAATACTAACAACTCTCTTTTGCAATGACAAAATCAATATACCTCAATTTTAGCTTATTTCTAGTCATACACACAATAGTGATCCATTTGGACACTATACGACCCGCTAACGGGTAATCCAACTCTATTAGTCACACAACCATATTTTAACAAATTCAAACATTTGCAAGTACCATACACACTTGCAAGTTTCAAGTACCAATTATCATAGTTTCACTAATTATCTTTTACCATGTAAATAACAGTTAATTAGTTTAACACAATTTTATACTTTATTTTCTTTCAATCACATTAAATTTCTTTGATACTTGGTAACCTTAACAAGTTCATGTGACATAACATAATGCAACAATGGTGATCATGCGTTGCTTGATTATACTTTTCACAATCCGTTCTCAGGTTACTTCATATCATCAACAATCAATGTGATTTTCTGTCACTTATACACATATCACACAATGTTCTGGTTTTCAACACTACTAGAAAATGTTTACTAACTTTTAACAACAGATACATACTTACTATTCATTTACTACATACAAAATCAACTTTATGTATGCCAATTTATTTCACATATACATCTCACCTCTTTTAGTATGTATCATTTATTACACAATCTCCCTTTTAACAACTAACATATATTATTATTTCAACTTTTCATAGACTATAAACACATGATAATCTACAATCATGGTTTCAACACATAACACTTTATCAATTATTAATGACACAAATAATATCACGTGTAATTCCAAACACGTATTTAATAGTGATTATAACATACACTAATCAAGTTGCTCCAAAACCCTTTTTGTTTTATAGGAGCAGTTAATTTCACATAATCAATTAACCACATTTCTCAAGTACTTCTCTTTACAACTGTTCCTGTAACAGTTAACCACTTTTCAATTACTATCAAAATTTTCACCTATGATATTTTATCGAACACTAATGCCATAACCTTACGTGTAATGCCACACACGTATAATAAATAATTAATTATCAACAATCAGTATAAAGCACCATATTATGTACTAAGTACTTTATTAACATTAAGTGCAATTCCAAGCACGTGTCTCATAATAAGTTACTTACTTGCTAATACAACCCCATTCACTTGATTTATTCAAAATTATTTATTTCTACACAAGCAAGTAATTTTATATACAATCAACATCTTTTCTCGGCATTTCTACTTGCCCCTGATTGCGTAACATTTAACCATATATTAATAACACATAAGATTCCGTCATTTCTGATAACATCAAATAATGTTATATTTATATACTAATATTCCCTACTTTTTATATACTTTTATTACAATTATTTGATAAATATAATTATTTCATTCATATTTACAAAATAGGTAGAAATAGAGCTTAAATTAGAAATGAACGAAAATATATCAAATAAAGTAATTTTTATATAAAAGCTAATTGGACTAAAATATAGCTGGTACAAAGTAGTTGAAAGATTGATAAAAATAAATAAAGTTTTCAAATATTTAAGTTGGAAAAGTTAAATGGATTGAGTAAAAATAATTAGATTGAATATTTATTGGAGTTTATGAGTTGAACCAAATAATTACTCGGGTTATATAATAATAATAATAATAATAATAATAATAATAATAATAATAATAATAATAATAATAATAATAATAATAATAATAATAATAATAATAATAAATATATATATATATATGATACCCTACGTTATTATTAATAATATAATATTCGATAAAATATTAATATAAGTATATGTAGTACGTAAGTAGTACCATTAATATTAATATATATATATATATATATATATATATATATATATATATATATATATAGGGGGAGATCATGAGGGAAGGAGGAAAATGAGGGAAGGAGGGAAGCAATTTTCAGTCACACATCCCGGTCAATGCAAAAGTCAACGCGGTGGCATTTTTGTAAATAACTTAAAATCACCTCCCAGGCTCGTAAACATGCATTTCAAAAGCATGTTAATCAAAATCAAATTTTCAGCACGTTAACATGCATTTCAAAAGCATGTTAATCAAAGTTACAATTTAAACATTCCTTTAAGGTGAATATTAGCTCATATTGTTATTATTGTATAATAACTCGTATTCATTATAAATGCATGTTAACATTTCATTGAATTTTTAACATTCATTCATGATGAATATTAACTTATATCATGCTGATGAACATCATAACATTCATTTATAATGCATATAAGCTCATATATATTGCGATACATTGATGAATGTTATTTTATTACGTTCAACATGTATAATAACTTATATAAGGTAAAAAACAACAAAAATGAATGTTTAAGAATCTTTATTATAATTTTGATTAACATGATTCGCAAATGCATGTTAACCTTCTGAAATTTACATTTTTGAAATTCAATGATGAATGGCGATTATAATACAATTAATTTCTCGTTTATAAGTTTTGAATTACGAAATTCGTTTAATTTTATTGTTTTCATTAAAAAATAAAATATTTCACAAAAACCCAAAAGTTACACCCAAACTTTAATATTTTTGATGAATATGTATAACAAGGAATTGATGATCTAAATGAACGCGATTGATGAATTCAAAATTTTATAATGTTTCTGATTGATAAATCAATGAAAAGCATACTTTAATTTGGGTTTTTTGACAAAAATTGGTGAAGTGTGTAGGAAAAAAGTGGGGAGGAAATGGGTGGCTGAGAGTTGCTTCCCTCCTTCCCTCAAATTTAGTACTTCCCTCTTGATCCTTCCCCTATATATATATATATATATATATAGTGAAATGATCCAGAGGGAATATATAATTGTAATATAGTGGAATGATCCAGAGGGAATATATATATATATATATATATATATATATATTATAATAATAATTGTAATATATAATAATAATAATAACGTATTAATCTTATATCTTTAATATATATATAAAACAGAATACCAGGGAGGAGTTTTGACCATTGATTAAGCTCCCTAATTAGAGATCAACGGTATATATTTGTTTAAAATAAGTACATTTAACACCCCTAATATTTTTTGGTAAACTTTAAAATATAAACTAGATTATAACCCGCGAATTCGCAGGCTACCACATAATTTTTATGTAAAGTTTATATTATATTTTTGTTTTACTACGCAATTTTTAATTAACATATTTATGTGGCTAACATTGTAAAAATGTTTTGAATTGGAAAGAAAGACATATATGTCTTAAGTTTATTAAATATGATTAAATTAAAATAAAAGAAAGACGTATATGTCTTAAATTTATTAAATATGATTAAATTAAAGTAATCGAAACATTGTTTATTTGTTATTAATAATAGTACCTTACATATTTTGATTTAATTTTAAGATAATATATCAAATAATAATAGACATATGGTTGGTTTTATTGTTATTTACTTTAGCGTTTTCAATATACTTCGTCTTAAGAATTTGTTGTTGCCTTTCCATACAATTACATTAGGGATCTAGAGACGTTGACCCAATGAACACTCTAAAACACTATCTAACAGCCCAATAATATTTACATACCATTGTTGAAGTAAAATAGCATGAAGATCTGTAAAAAGGCATTGATTTACATATTCTATCGTAAATTTGTTTGGCATACATCAGTACTTCCTTCCCATTTAGATACCCAATAATCCCTAAGCTAGTACTCTAAAACACTATCTAACAACCCAATAATATTTTAAGCCCACAAATAATCACCTATACAAAACTGTTAAAACTTATAAAAATAAAAATAAAAAAATTCATACTTCATATTTCATTCGTAAACCAAATAGAACCAATAGTTTAAAGATTATTGAAACTGAAAAACGTATTCTATTCTAACACATTGAAACTAACAAATCTTACAACGACATTCCCTTTTATCCTAAGTCCACCATGATATGACACATCTAAGCTCCCTTCTCATACCTAAACAAATACAAGTCCGTAAATTGAACATAAATTATAGCCATACGGTTTAGATGTCATTATGTGAACATAAATTATAACGTGCATTCAATTTCTTTTACATTGAATTGTTATTACACATTCAAATAGATGGTGTTCTCAAATTAAAAAAACAATTTAATAAATAAAAAATTAGAAAGCCCGCGTTGTCGCGGGTCCTTCACCTAGTATATATAACTAAACCAAAATCCCATGGAGAAATCTGAACCTTTCGATAGAGTTTTTCTATTCGATCCAACGATCTATATTTGATTTTGATAATTATACTTAACCCAATATTAATTAATTAATTAATCAATTAATTATTAAATAAAAAAAATTAGCTAATAAACATATCACGTAAAATTATCAAAAATTAAAACCTAAAGATGACATGTTCGTATCGGCCATGACGTCATCATAACAAACTTTGTATTGTTATCTAAACTTATCAATTAATAAAAATTACTAGTAAGCAACGTTTGCCGTGCGATGCACGGCCCTCGTGTAATTATGCTAGGCATATATTTTTACGTTCACATGTATATTTATGTAAGTGTCCCCATGATTGTAGCTTAGTGGTGTGGACATGCAACATTAATAAAGGTGGATGTCACGTGTTTAATCCTCGTCCTCATGTTCCCATTTGATCACGAATTATACGATTTACCTCTCTCATGTTGCCTGTGGGACCGGTTAGCAGGGGGCCAACAATGAGTCGGTCTTACCCTTATTTATGTAGGTTGAATATTAAGTTAATTACAACAAAATGTAGCGTATATATTGTGTGATCAGAAAAAGAGATGTCATTTGTTTGTTCATCATATAATCACTTTTTGTGTGTGTAACATTAAGTAGTGCGTGTTCATTATATAGATCACAAAAATCTTCTTTTTCCTACACTTCTCATTATATAGTTCACGAATGTCTTCCTTTTCCTACACTTCGAAGTATCCATTATAATAAGTTTCGATGACCATACCAAACTTTGTGATGAAATTGATTTAATTTGAATTCTAAAGAACATATATTGAAATAGGTTCAAGTGATAAAAGGATGTGTCTAATTTTTAGATGTTTGTGTATGCCAATCTTTTATATATTTAGACTAATTCAAATGATTAGATTTGGGTCTAGTTTTTTAAATGTTTATATGTTAGCAAATGAAGTAGTTATAAGACAGACAATTATACATATAGAATATTGAAGATCTTTTTAGTAAAATAATTCAAAAGTGTTTGATATGTTTATTTTAAGTATGTTTATGTATTTTGTTAAGGTGTTAATATTTTTATTGTGTGTATATTAAGATTAAAAGATATTAAGTTAGATATTAAAGAAAGTTATACATGTTATGTTGTTAGATTATGTGTTTATATTGTTAGATGATGTGTTCTCATGTAGTTAAGTAATAATAAATATGTTTATATCTATTTTTGATTTGTTAATATCATTGTTGATTAGTATAAGTAAAGATAATTATAATGATTAATATATATTATATATTATTAAAAGTTATAAATGTTAAGGACACATGGCATCTTGTTAGATGCTTATGTGTCCTCATAAGAAGCAATGTGTTGATTTTATTATTAAAGAAAATTAATTTTGTACACACAGCTTTTGCCGAATTGTTCTTTCAAAACCCTAAGCAAATCCCCCAGCTCTGAACATTCCGTATCAATTCAAAAAACAAGTAGCACGATTTAAGCTCATCAGTTTTTTTAGCTACGTGACATACTTTACTATTTTTTATTTTGATTTTGCTATATAAAGCCTTTAAGGCTCTTCTTAGGCCTTTCAGACATGCTTTGAGAGTAGTACTAAAGTGATAACTAATTATCTCTCCTCCTGAATTTAGATTGACCCTGAATTTTATAGGTGATATTCATCAAGTACTTGCTAACTTGCCCCATTATTGTTATTGTTATGTAGTATATATATAGGGTAGCAAAAGTGGGATTGATATTTAGAAGTGTAGTCTATTGTTAAATGTCTAAGTTTTGTAATATAATAAAAATCCTTGAAAATTTGTAGTATTGCATTAAGCTAGAATGAAGTTACAAGAAATATAAACTCATTTTTTCTCATAGGGGAATTTTCATATAATTTAGCTTTGCCTTTATTTTTTATTGTTTAGTACTTATGATTGGTTAAATGAATTCTAACTATTAACCGATCAAGATTCATGAATATGTCTCAACTAAATTAGTTTATTGCATCCCTAATGACATTATTATTATTATACAATTTAATGGTTAATCCCGCGTTGTCGCGGGTCTTCAACTAGTAATAATAAAGTTAAAATTAATAAATAAATAAATATCATGATGATGTTTGTTTGCAGAGCCACGTGAATTAAAGGAATTGGGTCGATCAAAAGAATTAGTGGGGCCAGGTCGTAGAAGTCAACACATCACAAGTCAAATTCAATATACTCCCTCCGTCTCAATTTTATTGTCCCCAGACAAAAACCACGCAGTTTAAGAAAATCACTATCTCTCTTACTTTTTGATAAGAGTACAGTTTTACCATTTACTTTTTACCTACCTTTTTGTCTTACATGTACAAATTAGGGGCTTAAATGAACTTTATCTCATTAAACTTATCTATTTATGGAAGTGGACTGTTAAATTGGGACATCCCAAAAAGGAATAGTGGACAATAGATTCGGGACGGAGGGAGTAATATGGAAGGCTTTGGCGCAGAAGATGTCGGTTAGCAGCAAGAATATTCTAGAACAAAACAAGGCTGGCAAAATTTGTAGCGCAACCAACCGGCGGTCCACAAAATTACCAACCGGCGGTTGGGACCGACCCAACACAATTATAAATAGCAGCCTTTGCCATACGAATTTTGTACCACTTTTTCATAGGATTAAACCCCAAAGTCGAAAATAAAATCCTAAATTCGGGTTTTAAACCTTAAATTCGAATTTAGGGGTTTTTCTAAGGGTTTAGGAACGCGCTTTCGGAGCAAAGAAGTTAGGGTTACGCGGAGTCATTGTACGGGCACAATAATTATTTGGTTTGCATTCTTTTATTTATTTTAATAATAATGTTTACTTTATTTTCAATTATTACTTGTGTTTATTTTATAATGATTATGAGTAGCTAAATTTCTTTACACTTACTTGAATGAAGTGATCTAATGATTAGGGTTGTTATCTTTTAATATTTATGTTGGATTATTTATGTTTAATCGTGAACCTTATATATTTGAGTTTATATTAATTGATTTATTTTGTTGGTAAATTATTATATGATTAATTTAGCGGGAGCTTTTTCATAATAATAGTTTATTATAATTATTTGTCTATGAATAATTGTTAATTGATTGCGAACGCAGATATTAAACAAGATAATCGTCTAAACATGAATGTGTAAGTAGGTGAAGTTGACGGAAGTTATTCACTAGATTAAATCTTAAATTATTGAATTGAAATTAAGGTGTAGGTTAAGTGGACGCGCTAATCCTAGTTTAATTAAGATTCATATATTCAACATAAATAAATTATCTATAGCAATTTAATTAATGTTTAATTGAAATTATTATGTGTTTAAGTTTTAAATATTATTGAAGCTTGTTAATGATTTAATTAGTGGCTATAGCGAACGTTTGTATAACACCCCTAATTTATAAGATATATATATATTTTTTATAAAAAAAAAAAAAACAATGCGGAAGCAAAATCCCATATATATATATATATATATATATATATATATATATATATATATATATATATATATATATATATATATATATATATATATATATATTTACTTACAACGTAATTAATTCAAATTATTACATCACTAATTTATAAATGTCAAATTATATAATATATATATGTCACAATTTTGGGCGTTACTATACAACATATATTAAAGTACAAAAATGTCATCAGAGTGCCAATAGTCAAACATTCCTTCAATTGACTCCTTGACCCGCCCATAACAAAATATATTAACCTGCAAGGAGTAAACAACGGGATTAGCACGAAGCTAAGTGAGCTAACTTATCACTAACAATACAACTTAGCTTAACACTATGAGTCTACATCAATTTAACACTTATACTCAACATCACTTAGAGGATCGGTGGTCCTTGTGGCGCCCTCAGCCGCGGTGGCCCACCAAGCGACACTTAAACAAACTACAGGCCAATACAATGGTGTAACCGATAACTGTTTGCTACCTTTAATCAACACAAGCTCTATTCACAACAAATGTTCACAATTCTTGCGTTGACTAACCTGTAGCCTCACAGTCCAACAAAGTTGACCTCTTAACACAATATACCCGTAGGTCAGTTAACACTTGTTCACAGATTCACAATTCAACTTAACGCTTTAATAAATCACATAACACTTGGAGTAACCACATAGGTGGTCACAAAATCATAATGAGATATCTAAGTCAACTCACCGAATACCATCAACCGTCTACTCAGTAGTCTAATATCACTGAGTCTTCTCCACATTTAAGAATACCATAAAATAACACAAGTTAGTCACTTGTTTAAATGTGAAATAACATCACATGAATGTAGTCAAAATCCAAACAACTCAATCTATTAATTACAATACAATATTTAGTGATTATAACACCATAATTAACTAATCCAAATCATCAATTCAACATTCTCATGAAATTGATTATACTTGATTCAAGTATTCAACTTTTCACATTATTACCTACTTATAGTCATTTAACACAATTCAATCCAAAATTATAATAACCAATTTAACATCATTAATTAACTATCATTATTAAATTATGATCATAGAATCATATCATCACATTAATCCACCTTTAGTTGTCACAAGTCAACATAATTAATCATTAACAAGGTTATTAACCTCTAACATTAACAATTTATCAATTCCTCATAATACTCATATTTATCAAGCACGCTTAACTCATTTTCACATTCTAACTTGAATAATATCAATTATCATCAATAATCAATCATACTATAATCATTAACAACATTCATCAATTATAATTTAATAACACTAGCTTAAAACTTTGATTATAACTTAATCAACTAAACCCATGAACTTTATTAATGATCATATTATCATATTCTTCATTTCTATGTTAGAGTTTACATATAATCATCATTTAATCATCAACTAACAACAATATCATCATTACAAGCTTATAATTCATGAATACTCACTAACACATCACTTTATTCATGTGTTCATGCAAAATTCTTCATCTCTAACTTAGGATTCCACTTATAATTAAGAATTAAACATTAACTAACCACTATATGATCACTACAAGTCTTAATTCAAGATTAATCATGTCCATTAAATCAAATATTCAAACCCCAATTTCTAGGGTTATAGAAATTACGAATTTAACACTTATAACATGTTTAGGATGATAACGAAATGATTAATCTATGTTATTAAAGCGTAACCCACATCAATTTACACTTTTGAAACCCTAATTTCGGATTAAAGTCAAGAACACCAAAAACCCCCAAATTCTAGGGTTATAATTCAAGAATTAAGAACTTACAAGGTGATTAGAAGGATTAGAAGATGATAATCCACATGTTAGAAGCTTGAATTCGAATTATGTAGCTCCAATTTGATGATTGTATGCATTGATTCCATATTTCTTCATGTATGTATGTATGTCATATGTATATATGTATAAAATAAGAACCGACTCAATATCCGGATATATATCACCTAATTAGTTATTTTGTCTACTAGTTTTGTCCCCCGTACTTATCATTGCATGGAACTTAGAATTATCTGCAGAAAAACTATTTTAATTTACCGTCAACTAAATTACATTAAAACAGTTAATAATTTATTGGTCACAATACATTATTTGACTCTTTTCCAATTTATTTTCAAATAACTCTACAAACTTATTTTATGACACATTAAATAATAATTTCATAATAAGAAATATTAAAATACTACTAGACCCAAGAAGTGGGTGTTACAAATCTTTCCCCCTTAAAGAGATTTCGTCCCCGAAATCTGCTTATACTTAGCCAGCTTAATGTAACAGAATCGCTTACTCGCTTTCATTTTAATTCACTACCACTCTACTTCTCATATAAGTTTTAACCGCTTAATCACTCATTACTATGTGCACACTAGATGTGTGCACAATTTAAATCATTTATGCATATCATCTTTAAGCACGTTTTTAATCACATTAACACAAAATTTACCTATATATCAACATATACTCATATAGGTATATATATATATATATATATATATATATATATATATATATAATTTCATCAACTTATACACTACCAATGCATATTTCAACTGACTTTACATAAACACATATGTTGTGTTGTGTACTCTACTTAATTTGCTAGCACAAGATTGTAATTTTCAGTATAAAATGTAGCATCATCAACTATTTAACCACTATGTATACACATATCATACATTAATCTCTTGAGCAACTCTTAAATGCTTACATCCCTTTTCATATCTTTCCTCATGCACATATCCAACTGTACATGTCTCTATCTTTTTCTCTGTATATACATTGCGTATATATCCTATCTCTAATGAATTAACCGACCACTTACGTGATAGTTTGCAACTTGCCATGTATACAACTCACACACCTAATTCTCTGAACACTATATATTTACAACAACACTAATGGTAGTAATACATACCATAACTCACACATTAGCAACAAAGTGTAAATCAATTCAAATTAGCAATTTAGCTGCATATCATTTATTTCTTTCGCTAACAAGTTATTAAAATTTTTCACCTTTGCAACTAATTAACTTCTACTTTACAACTTATAATTATAAACACAATCAGATTATAGGAAATTCTTTATTCAGAACGAATCACAATTTATATAATTATAAGCACATAAGAGCAAACAGTGAGCCACATGTAGAGGTCAAATCTTACAAGTATGACCCAAATCACATAATCAATCAACATCCCATCAATTCAACTTGGACGCTAAATCGACACCTGTCAATACCATGTGTCATCGACATTGGTATTTCAACAACACAAGAGCCATCAATAATCATCTATTCAATCATATTAACACTATATTATTCACAAGCAATTGACCTCTACTTTGCTTAAATCATTTTTTAATTATATTTGTCATACTTCATCATATACACATCCTTTATATAATAAGTATCACATTATCAACATTTTGTGGTTTATTTCTCTTTTATTTTACTCCATTATTGACTATATATCAATTACAGGTCAATATATCTCATCTATTATTTTAAAACCATTTAACTTCTATGGTACTTGGTAGCCTCAACAACTCTATATGATATGGCATAATATAAATACGTTGGCCAGACGTCGTTATATTATGTCAAATACACTTCATTCTCAGGCCACTTCATACCATTAATCTTCAAAGTTATTGCTCTTTACTCTTACATATATCACAACAATGACATCAACAATTTGTACAATTAAAACAACCCGTAGTAGCAGGTATATCACCAATTATTAACTTGCTATCATTTTCAACTTATCACTTTGAATGAACAACTAATCACATAATCAGGTAGATATAACTCTTTTCACTATTTCATTAGCACAGATGTAATGTCCAACACAATTACATAAATCAACACTTTTATTACCTGATTCAATGTCAATTACTAGTTACGTCTCTTAATATTTATAGTACATTTAGTACTAAACACTTCGTCAATATTAAGTGAAATTTTTTTTAACACATATTCATCAATCCCTACACCTTTAGTGGAAGTGCAATTGAGCATTTCATGTTTAACTATCATATAATATAAACTCATATATTTATTCCCTTAGTTCTTAAAATACTCAATTCAATCAATTTCTAATGCTCTACATGATTCAAAAGCTTATCATGTTTCAATTTATTCCCATAATATGATTCATATAACCCTATAACCAATGTTGACTAACCCCTTGTTAGCAACAATCAACAATACCCTTTACTGGTATATTTCTTACTTGAATACCTCATCTAAAAACAACTCTTATACAATAAAATAAGTGGACCTCTTAAATCAGATTTTAACATTGCACATATACACAGAAATGATCCCTAGGCTCAAGGAAACAAAAGTCCAATACAAAACGTAAGTCGAAAGTCAAAAATAAGGTCAGAAAAACAATAAAATGCTATTTTCGGGGCCCCAAACGACCCCGAAGTGCCCAAAACTGACAGGGCTCATAGCAAAGCAATGAGCTTTGACCGTTGGGCCGTTTTTGAGTGGACATGTAAATTTCGTTTTATTCTGACACCGAAATTTTCTAACGGAAATTCTACGTCTAATGTTACGTCGAACATCGAAATTTACGAATTTTCATGATAGATTCACTTAATATAACACATAATACAATAATTGTCTCAAAAAGATGGGAATACGTCCGGATTGATGGGAATCCACCTGGATTCAAGGGAATCCGCCGTATTCCCTTCAATTTCAGATTCCCTTCAATTTCAGGAGACAGAATGATTTTTAAGGAATCCGTCCGTATTCATGGGAATCCGTCCGGATTCAACCTACTGCAACAACTCAGCAATCTTAGTATAAAAATACGTAATTCAAACGTGAATATCTCCTAAACCGTAAAGAGTTAGACTCTGAAATTTTGCAGGCACCTTCACTATACCAAAATAAAAACTTTTCCTTTTTACACTTTTTCAATTTACACGTTTTACGATAAAACGGACATATAACCAATTTTAGGCCATTTTGGTTGACACGTTTATTCACAACGACTTACTTTCAGGCTTCCACCCTTTGCCAACATGTTTCCACATATATTTGGGACGTGTGAGCATATTCATCACCCACATGTACCTATTCTATTATGTTTTAACTCTTTGACCCGTTTAGGGGTCCAATTGGGCGTTTTCACCAAATTTCAACCATTTTGACTATCCTAACATTTTCAACACATATTCCCACTATATGTAGGACATAAGACCACTTTGACATTCATCATACACATATTTCACTTAGTTTAACCATTTAGCCTCTTAGTGACCCATTTGGGCACTTTAACAACCCATTTGGTTTTCAACCCTTGTATCCACTATTTATTACCCATTCCACATTCCTTTGACTATTCCAAGTCAAACTAGCTCAATTTCACTATTAGTATCATAACATCACCTTAAAACACCAAGTTCACAAAATTTCATCATATATAAACCAATCTCAACAGATTTTTCAAATTTGATTTTTATAAACTTATCAACGCACATTAAAACTCGTTGACCACTTTGACCTTTTACTTTACCACTTTTAATACAAAGATCATAACTCACCCCAATCATGATCAATGCTAAACACATAAACATCTAGTCATATTCATCACTTTATAATATGGCTATTGCCAAGTTTGACCTTATCACATTCGACATTGACCTTTCCAAGTCAATTGCACATATTTCAACAACTAAACACTTTCTAAGTCACACAATAACACAACTCCAAACCTATAAATGGAGAATACCAACATTCCACTAATTTCATCATAGCGAGTCACATCAATTCAGTTTATCATTTATCAAATAATTCCCTAGTAAGGATCTATAATCACACCTTGCATTTATTAACTTATATTCACACACACTTTATTTTCACATTGTAGATACACTTAATTTCACATAACACAACTGTTACACCTTAGTCAATAATGTATCTACGCAGTTTCAACACTTTTTCTGAAACTTCAATTTACCTTACTAACAATTTTATCATGGCAAAGTAAACAATCCAAGCTTTTTGAAATAACCTGGCACACCTAGGCCCACGAGTATTGAGGAATCAATGAGAAAGCCAGACGGTTCCTCATGTTCCTCCGTCTCTACAACCAAAACAACAATCTTGCATCCTGTTATAGGTTAGTTCACATGTAATAATCTCTTTCTCATACAACTACTAATCCCACACCTTGGAATGTTTGAGTTGTCACAATTCTAAGCTTGGGATTGAACATCTTACAATGTACAATTTTACCCAAACTTATGCTCTGATACCAACTTATAACACCCCTAATTTAAAAGATATATTTAAAAAAAAAAAAAACAATGCGGAAGCAAAATCCCATATATATATATATATATATATATATATATATATATATATATATATATATATATATATATATATATATATATATATTTACTTACAATGTAATTCATTCAAATTATTACATCACTAATTTATAAGTGTCAAATTATATAATCTATATGTCACAATTTTGGACGTTACTATACAACATATATTAAAGTACAAAAATGTTATCAGAGTGCCAATAGTCAAACATTCCTTCAATTGACTCCTTGACCCGCCCATAACAAAATATATTAACCTGCAAGAAGTAAACAACGGGATTAGCACGAAGCTAAATGAGCTAACTTATCACTAACAATACAACTTAGCTTAACACTATGAGTCTACATCAATTTAACACTTAGACTCAACATCACTTAGAGGATCGGTGGTCCTTATGGCGCCCTCAGCCGCGGTGGCCCACCAAGCGACACTTAAACCAACTGCAGGCCAATACAGTGATGTAACCGATAACTGTTTGCTACCTTTAATCAACACAAGCTCTTTTTACAACAAATGTTCACAATTCTTGCGTTGACTAACCTGTAGCCTCACAGTCCAACAAAGTTGACCTCTTAACACAATATACCCGTAGGTCAGTTAACACTTGTTCACAGATTCACAATTCAACTTAACGCTTTAATAAATCACATAACACTTGAAGTAACCACATAGGTGGTCACTAAATCATAATGAGAGATCTAAGTCAACTCACCGAATACCATCAACCGTCTAACCAGTAGTCTAATATCACTGAGACTTCTCCACATTTGAGAATACCATAAAATAACACAAGTTAGTCACTTATTTAAATGTGAAATAACATCACATGAATGTAGTCAAAATCCAAACAACTCAATCAATTAATTACAATACAATATTTAGTGATTATAACACCATAATTAACTAATCCAAATCATCAATTCAACATTCTCATGAAATTGATTATACTTAATTCAAGTATTCAACTTTTCACATTATTACCTACTTATAGTCATTTAACACAATTCAATCCAAAATTATAATAACCAATTTAACATCATTAATTAACTATCATTATTAAATTATGATCATAGAATCATATCATCACATTAATCCACCTTTAGTTGTCCCAAGTCAACATGATTAATCATTAACAAGGTTATTAACCTCTAACATTAACAATTTATCAATTCCTCATAATACTCATATTTATCAAGCACACTTAACTCATTTTCACATTCTAACTTGAATAATATCAATTATCATCAATAATCAATCATACTATAATCATTAACAACATTCATCAATTATACTTTAATAACACTAGCTTAAAACTTTGATTATAACTTATTCAACTAAACCCATGAACTTTATTAATGATCATATTATCATATTCTTCATTTCTATGTTAGAGTTTACATATAATCATCATTTAATCATCAACTAACAACAATATCATCATTACAAGCTTATAATTCATGAATACTCACGAACCCATCACTTTATTCATGTGTTCATGCAAAATTCTTCATCTCTAACTTAGGATTCCACTTATAATTAAGAATTAAACATTAACTAACCACTATATGATCACTACAAGTCTTAATTCAAGATTAATCATGTCCATTAAATCAAATATTCAAACCCCAATTTCTAGGGTTATAGAAATCACGAATTTAACACTTATAACATGTTTAGGATGATAACGAAATGATTAATCTATGTTATTAAAGCGTAACCCACATCAATTTACACTTTTGAAACCCTAATTTCGGATTAAAGTCAAGAACACCAAAAACCCCCAAATTCTAGGGTTATAATTCAAGAATTAAGAACTTACAAGGTGATTAGAAGGATTAGAAGATGATAATCCACATGTTAGAAGCTTGAATTCGAATTATGTAGCTCCAATTTGATGATTGTATGCATTGATTCCATATTTCTTCCTGTATGTATGTATGTCGTATGTATATATGTATAAAATAAGAACCGACTCAATATCCAGATATATATCACCTACTTAGTTATTTTGTGTACTAGTTTTGTCCCTCGTACTTATCATTGCATGGAACTTAGAATTATCTACAGAAAAACTATTTTAATTTACCGTCAACTAAATTAAATTAAAACAGTTAATAATTTATTAGTCGCAATACATTATTTGACTCTTTTCCCATTTATTTTCAAATAACTCTACAAACTTATTTTATGACACATTAAATAATAATTTCATAATAAGAAATATTAAAATACTACTAGACCCAAGAAGTGGGTGTTACAAATCTTTCCCCCTTAAAGAGATTTCGTCCCCGAAATCTTCTTATACTTAGCCAGCTTAATGTAAAAGAATCGCTTACTCGCTTTCATTTTAATTCACTACCACTCTACTTCTCATATAAGTTTTAACCGCTTAATCACTCATTACTATGTGCACACTAGATGTGTGCACAATTTAAATCATTTATGCATATCATCTTTAAGCACGTTTTTAATCACATTAACACAAAATGTACCTATATATCAACATATACTCATATAGGTATATATATATATATATATATATATATATATATATATATATATATATATATATATATTATTTCATCAACTTATACACTACCAATGCATATTTCAACTGACTTCACATAAACACATATGTTGTGTTGTGTACTCTACTTAATTTGCTAGCACAAGATTGTAATTTTCAGTATAAAATGTAGCATCATCAACTATTTAACCACTATGTATACACATATCATCAATTATACTTTAATAACACTAAATTAGAATTATCTGCAGAAAAACTATTTTAATATACCGTCAAATAAATTAAATTAAAACAGTTAATAATTTATTAGTCACAATACATTATTTGACTCTTTTCCCATTTATTTTCAAATAACTCTACAAACTTATTTTATGACACATTATATAATAATTTCATAATAAGAAATATTAAAATACTACTAGACCCAAGAAGTGGGTGTTATAAATCTTTCCCCCTTAAAGAGATTTCGTCCCCGAAATCTGCTTATACTTAGCCAGCTTAATGTAACAGAATCGCTTACTCGCTTTCATTTTAATTCACTACCACTCTACTTCTCATATAAGTTTTAACCGCTTAATCACTCATTACTATGTGCACACTAGATGTGTGCACAATTTAAATCATTTATGCATATCATCTTTAAGCACGTTTTTAATCACATTAACACAAAATGTACCTATATATCAACATATACTCATATAGGTATATATATATATATATATATATATATATATACATATATATTATTTCATCAACTTATACACTACCGATGCATATTTCAACTGACTTCACATAAACACATATGTTGTGTTGTGTTGTGTACTCTACTTAATTTGCTAGCACAAGATTGTAATTTTCAGTATAAAATATAGCATCATCAACTATTTAACCACTATGTATACACATAGAATCATATCATCACATTAATCCACCTTTAGTTGTCACAAGTCAACATGATTAATCATTAACAAGGTTATTAACCTCTAACATTAACAATTTATCAATTCCTCATAATACTCATATTTATCAAGCACACTTAACTCATTTTCACATTCTAACTTGAATAATATCAATTATCATCAATAATCAATCATACTATAATCATTAACAACATTCATCAATTATACTTTAATAACACTAGCTTAAAACTTTGATTATAACTTAATCAACTAAACCCATGAACTTTATTAATGATCATATTATCATATTCTTCATTTCTATGTTAGAGTTTACATATAATCATCATTTAAATATCAACTAACAACAATATCATCATTACAAGCTTATAATTCATGAATACTCACTAACCCATCACTTTATTCATGTGTTCATGCAAAATTCTTCATCTCTAACTTAGGATTCCACTTATAATTAAGAATTAAACATTAACTAACCACTATATGATCACTACAAGTCTTAATTCAAGATTAATCATGTCCATTAAATCAAATATTCAAACCCCAATTTCTAGGGTTATAGAAATCACGAATTTAACACTTATAACATGTTTAGGATGATAACGAAATGATTAATCTATGTTATTAAAGTGTAACCCACATCAATTTACACTTTTGAAACCCTAATTTTGGATTAAAGTCAAGAACACCAAAAACCCCCAAATTCTAGGGTTATAATTCAAGAATTAAGAACTTACAAGGTGAATAGAAGGATTAGAAGATGATAATCCACATGTTAGAAGCTTGAATTCGAATTATGTAGCTCCAATTTGATGATTGTATGCATTGATTCCATATTTCTACATGTATGTATGTCGTTCGTATGTATATATGTATAAAATAAGAACCGACTCAATATCCAGATATATATCACCTAATTAGTTATTTTGTGTACTAGTTTTGTCCCCCGTACTTATCATTGCATGGAACTTAGAATTATCTGCAGAAAAACTATTTTAATTTACCGTCAACTAAATTAAATTAAAACAGTTAATAATTTATTAGTCAAAATACATTATTTGACTCTTTTCCCATTTATTTTCAAATAACTCTACAAACTTATTTTCTGACACATTAAATAATAATTTCATAATAAGAAATATTAAAATACTACTAGACCCAAGAAGTGGGTGTTACAGTTTGTCACAAAGTTATTTCATTATTTGATTATATGTCTATGTACGATTAATCCAATGATAGCGAATGCAGATTTGGTATAAGTTAGATAATTAAACTTAAATGTATAAGGTGATGATATTGGCGAACGTCTTTCATTAAATTAAATTATTAATTAGTTAATTAAGATTTATGTGAAGGTCATGGCGAACGTTAAACCTGATCTAAATTAAGATGAGCATTGATTGCTAGATAACCTGGTTTTTATTAAACAATCCGAAATCATTAGTGAGCAAGTTCAAGTAAGTGTCGTTTTTAATATCTGATAAAGTCAATTAAATCAATCCGATTCTACGGAATCCAATTGCCTTAGTTTAATTAATTTTAGTAGTTTAAGCAACGTGACAATTCGGTCACAACAAACCCAAGTCTTTTTCTATATTTCAATTAATTATATTTTAAGTATTTAATTAACATTCCCTGTGGATCGAACCTAGACTTACTGTAGCTATATTATACACGATAGGGTATACTTACCTCAGTTGTGTAATAGTTAAGTGTCAGTATTTCTTTGTAATTTTATAACTAGATTTTACACATCAATTTCTTATGTTATTAATTCGACATTTATACATCATTTACCAGTTTATACTTGATCAAGAACTTCAATCCAATAAACTATACGACCACTATTCTAATATCCAATTCACACTTCTTTGATTATTCTAAGTCAAACACAATCATTTTTATTATTGGTATCTTATTTTAATTTCAAAACACCAATTTTTACTTTGAAATCATCGTAATTATATCCACTTCAACAAGTATTTAGTAGTGACCTTTCACAACCTTATCAACACATAAACACCTAGTCACAATTGTCATCTTATAACATGGCTATTAACAAATTTGACACTGCCACATTCAACTCTAACCTTGCCGAGTCAAAACACATTTTACAACAGCTGGATACTTTTCCTTTAAACAACAACAAGACTCCTAACCGATTACTTGAGATATACCCACATCTCAGTGATTTTACTATATAAAGTCACATCAATTCATTTTATCTGTAACAACTAACTCTCTAGTAAGGATTTATAACTACACCTTGTATTTATCAATTCATTATCACACAATGATTTATTTTTTATATTGTAGACACACTTAATTTCAATTAATATAACTGTTACACTTTATTCAACAAGGTGTCTACATAGTTCCAACATTTATTATGTTATCTCTAGTTTATTCAGAATTACTTATTAATATTTCTGTCATCACATTAACAAGTAATAATCATCAAGGACTCATCACTGGGGAATCATATCAGTATGACTCAATTTACTTTACTACTAGTCATATCATAGCAAAGTAATCAATTTAAGCTTATTAAATTCACCAAGCTTATCGAGAATTACCTAATACACTTAGGCTCACAAGTGTTGAGGAATCATTGAGAATACCAGTCGGTTCCTCATGTTCCTCCGTCTCTGCAATCAAAACAACAATCTTGCATCTTGTTATAGGTTAGTACCAATTTAATAATCACTCTCTCAGATAACAACCAATCCCCACACTAATCCCATACTCTAGAATGTTTGACTACACACAACTTTAGATTTAGGATTGAACACTTTACAATGTTCAATTCACCTAAACCTATGCTCTGATACCAACTTATAACACCCCTGATATTATAGTCATTAAATACAATATATCAGAAGTGTTTGTCCAAATTAAAACTTTAATAAGTTACATCAATTAATAAACATATAAAATCAACTAATTTCATTCTTAGTTTATCAACTTGGGTGTTATATAAAAATAAAGATAATACTGATTTATACAATCAGATATCAGAGTAACACTCGGTAGTCAAACATTCTTCAATCCACTCCTTGCCCAGCCCAAAATCATCTCAAGACCTGCGAGGAGTAAATAATGGGATTAGTACAAAGCTAAGTGAGTCAACCTGTCACTATTAGTACAACTCAGCATAACAGTACCTATTAACAGCAAATAACACGTAGACACAACATCATCAAGAGGATCGGTGGTCCTTGTGACGCACTCAGCCCCGGGAGACGCGCCAAGCAACACTTATAACCAACTGCAGGCCAATACAGTGGTATTACCGATAACTGTTTGCTACCTTTAACCAACATAAGCTCCATTCACAACACGTGTTCACAATTCCTATGTTGGTTAACCTGTAGCAACCCAGTTCAACAATTATTGACCTCTACATCACCAAATGCCTGAATGCGACTCATCACTTATCACACGTGTATTTCATCAATCAACAATCAACAATATCAAACTATGTTCACTTTTTGTAACCAAATATGTTACAACCAAATCATACTGAGAGTACGAGTCCACTCACCGATACCTCAGTTGCACGCTCAGAGATCTAATATTACTGAGCCTTCTCTCAATCTGAGAATCACAACAAAATAACGAGTTAGTAACTCATTAATAACAATAAACTTATGTTATAATGATATAACATATCTTAATATCTCAATACATAATATACCACATCAATCATGATAAACAATTATCAAATGATAACCGACACTTATGTCATCTTATTTATAATTACAACTCACTTCATGATTTACTAATACTATCTTATTATTACAATACTAGCATCATACCAACATCATTATATCATCAACTAACTATTAATCATATCAAGCCACAAGTACTAGTCTAGATTAAGTTGGTTCATGACCAACACCTCATTTCAATCTATCATTACAGTTTTTGATTCACCAGACGTTTATAACATACAGCTTATGTACTAGCTATGCAGAAAACAAAACTGATCTTGTACAGACTGAAATCGCATCGCGATATATGCCAAATCGCGTCGCGAAAATGCTACAATCGCGTCGCGATATCATATGGATCGCGTCGCGATCCTGTATTTTCCTGCAGATTACGAACCAGTTCTCAGCAGCCCAAAAATCCGAATTCTAACGTAAAGTATCAACAAACTCAGTTTCTAATTGATTATATACAGTAAATAACAACTTCTAACAATAACTAATCTCATATATCATCATTTCAATCATCAATTTTACTTGCACCTTACTAACCCTATCATTTAAGAGAATTTCATATATAAACAATAAGAACACTTACTCTTGATAATAAACAAGATGATGAAGGTAATTAAGTCTGAGATTGATGATGAAATCTGATAATTTACAAGAATCAATCCTTTCTAATTTTCCATTCTTGAATCTCTTATTATATGTTTATGTTTGTAAAGGATGAGTAAAAAGAAACCTGAGAAATATTAAAAAGGAAGTCGGCTCCTCAACCGACTCAATTTAATATACAGTATAATTTATCCCCTTCCTTGACTTATTGTCTGGAACCCGAAAATACCCGTAAGTCTAAATATTTTTATTTTACCGTTATGTCCAACAGTTTAAAACAAATAATATTTCATTAGTCACAATAATTTATATGACTCTTTTACCTATTTATTTTAAACAAACCAAACAACACTATTCCCTAACTCCTTAAATAATCATTTAAAATTAGGAAATATTATAAAACTTCTTGACCCTAACATTTTTCCTGGCATTTTCAATCACTCCACTCTAGAGCTTTAACTATCACCACTTTATATTAAACAACCATCATCAAAGGGGTCACTGAAGTTCATCTCTTGAACAGAAAACCCTAAAATTTTCATTTCTCTTCCATCACATTCTCAAGATCTTAACCATATAAGCATATTTTTATCACAAATGGATAATGTAATCTTAGATTTCCTTTATACATCTCCGGATGTGTGTCTAGAGAGTATCCTACGTCTACAGCAAGAACTAATTAGAGATCGTAATGGGAGGGAAATCTATCTCCACTTTACAATATCTAACACGAGCGTGATTTTGCACGTTGAGAGAAAAGATCTTTATGTCATGAAGTTTCACATCGACAACAGCGATCACTACTGGTATTTAGATAAAGGAGATACTAGCCGTCATTAATTTAGATATAGGACACAGCTATAAAAATTTAGCTGGGAATGTAACAAAGATAACTGTTGGTTATCGTAGATTTGGAGAAGCTCTTCAAGATATAAGAAAAAAGTTTACTGCTGGAGGTTCACATGTTTCTAAAGATAGAGAGGGTAACCCTAAACTATGGAAACAAAAACTTGGAGAAGGTATAGCTTCATTGGTAGTTATGACGGTTGAAAGTTGCAGATTTAGATGGCTTTTTGATGAATTAGGTAGGCAAATGAAAGAGGTCCCATTAAGGAATTTTCAGGTTGAAGCTTAGTGGGGGCAAATTATAAATACGTGGGGGCATACAAGCGAATACAGTCTAAAGAATATGGAAGAGTCCGGGTGGACTTGGAGAAGTTCACCCCTTGAAGCAGAACCTAACATTAAAAGATCCAATTTATGCCCGTGATTGCATTGTTGTGAGAACACTTGATAAGAAGAAGTAGAGTTTTTAACTTTTGAGTATTAGTTTATCAGCTAGTTTGTGTAAAAGAGCATTAACATTGGAAATGTGTTCTTGGCTGTAAGTCTGTGTCTGAGTGTAGATGAGGGTTTGTATTTTGTGGGTTTAGTTCAAGTCTCGAAGTTGTTTTAAGTTTAGTTCAACAAGGTTAGGGTCGTTTTTTCAGTTGTTGTACATACTCCGGTTTGCTTTTTGCATTCCGTCAATATGTAACTCGATTGGATCTTTTCGATCTTTAACAATATTACTAATCCGTTTATCGGGGAAAAAAAACTATCTGTGCGAGTATGTCTACAGTTTTTGTTTCTTAGAAACATTTATGAACTAATTGTTTTTTTGTTGTTGTTGCTGCAGCATTATTATTCATGAATGAATTGGTTCATTATGATGATGAATTAGTCCATGTCATCCGATTAGCAAGACAAGTTTTTTATGTTTTCAAATAAATAATTAATTGTTTTCTTTCAAGATTAATTCTTGTAGTAAAACATTTTTTTTTTTTGATGACGCTTTAAAGTTCTTTCTTTATATTAGGTCACAAATTTAGCTATAGTACTCGAGAATATTTGAGAACTATTTTCATACAACTGTTTTGCGTTTAGAAATGTCACTGTCATAATATCTGTTTTTCGTTTTGAAACCCTCTTTGGTTTTTGGTTGTCATTTCTTCGAGACAAGAAGTTACGTAATATTTTGAATATAGTCAAAGAAGGGAAAGAATATAACCAGAATGGAAAGCATGCATGTATCTATTTCAGATTCAAGACCGTGAGATTCTTGTGGCTTGTATCATATCGCGCACGGCTGGCAAAACTTGACTCGACTCAAAATTCGACATGAATCCAACTCGGATATACAATAAGGTTTGTGTTAGGATTTTTGAGATGTCAACACGTCAACTCGAAATCGCCAACCTAATATTTTTCGACTGGGTCTAGTGTCAGCAAATGAATTTCAGAGTAGTTATTTTAAATATGAGACATAATTTGGATCTTTTCATTTACTATCTATGACTTTTGATCTATACCTCTATATTTGGATAGAAGTTGCGAATTAACAATATTTTAGTATTGAATCCAAATGGATATACTGTTTATTATTATTGATTTTAGAATTTTATTTATATTTATTTTTATAATTATAAATTAGCTATTATTTTTTAAAAGTGTGACCCATTTGACCCGAGTGACTTGAAACCGGTCTGAAAATTCGAAAATCATCTGAAAACATGATGACTAAATTAAAATTTGGATTACTTGGGGTGGGTTCAGATTATCGGATTTTGGGTTATGTTAAATATTCAACAAGATTATAAAATCAGGTTGCGTCGGTTGACCATTTCTGACCCCTAACCAACTAATCCAACCCACTAACCCAATCCAATCGGAATTGTCACTCCTATGAACTTTCCAAAACAGGGATATTGATGTATTTTGCTGACGTGTCACTGACGTGTCAAGCCATCCGCAAGCCAAGTGGCATCTCCAGCGAGCGACACATCAGCAAAATACATCAATACCCCTGTTTTGAAAAGTTCATACAATTAAAAACCCAACCTGTAAGTAGGATGCACACAATAGACTTCGAGGCCAAGTTGGGTGCATTCCCAGAGACTAACCCTTAAAGTTAATATACTAAAAACTTTAAAAGATAATAACGTGCGGGTTATAAACTCAAACTAGTTATATCCAAATGATAAAAGTAATGATTGAAATCGTTGGGTTAATTAGAGACCATTCCTATATAATTTATATATGACAAACTGATAACATCAAATAATACTATATTTATATACCAATAATCCTTATATTTTATACACTATTTATTGCATTTCTATAGTTTTGGATACTTAAGTTGTTTATATTTGCAATATAGGTATAAAAGATGATGACTTAAAGAAAGGAACGAAAAAGGAGCTGAAATGAAGAAAAATTAAAAGAAAATGAAGACCTTGAGAAGATAGAGCTTTAAAAGAAGACTTAAATGGTATTATTAAAGAATTGGGCTAAGAAAAGAGTTTAAATCCGAAGTTGTGAAGAAGATAGCCTAAGATTGAGCCTGGCCCGACATTGGAATATTCTGGAAACCAAGACCAACCGACGGTTGAGATTACCGGCCAGCGGTTGAATATTAATATTGTAAGGTGGTGAAGATCGCAGAGTTGGACTTGGACCCCAAGTAGTCCAACCGGCGGTTGGACTGGCAGTTCTAAAACGTATAAATAGAGGCTTTGACTAAACCATTAGATATACGATTTCAATATTCAAAAATCGACTCAAGGGGTTAAGATACGAATTAGGATACGAATGTGGAGGCTATGAAGCTAGTGTTTAAAGATTTAACCCTAAGAAGAGCTGGTTCATAGTTAGGGTTTGATTCTTTATCCTTGTATTATTAAATATGCTATTTAATTATATTATGGATATTGTTTATTTGATTTTGACTATGAATTAAGTTTCTTGTTATGTTTAATTAGATGAATGTTAATTGAAATTATAGTTTGAATTTATGTTTATGTTGATGTTAACTTATTCAATATATATTATACTTTCATGATAATTGTGTTAATTATATGTTAGTTGTTCTTAACATAGTTAATTAATTTATATGCTATACTTTAATTAATTTTGAACTTGAAACTGTGACTGGTAATAGGTTAAGAACATTAAGACTTTTGAATATAGTTAATGTGATAAACTCTTGTATGCTACTAGGTTGCTTTATAAAGTTATAATAGATTGTTGAAAGGTATAATTGAATAATATTTAGGTGAACAATATTAATAAGAAGGTCTTCTGTAATATACTCTCATCGAGTCTAGTGTTTTTCTTAAGTATTATAAGAGGGTTAACTTCTGACGAAGAGACTTTCTACTTTAGTGAATTCACCAATAAGTTAAGCAACGATAATTAACATAAAGCAAAACTATAAGATTCAAGTAAAGATAATCTAAATAAATATAATCTTGTATCCAAATTGGTTATTCTATTTGTTCCTAATTACCTTAATTGAATTAGATTATTGTAAATTAGTATCAATATAAAAAAGTTCGCTCGGAACTAAAACGTCCCCCTTATTTGTAACATTAATTGTAATTAATTGTGAATATTTGTAATATTACCTTAGGATTAAATTAAAGATTTCTATGTTCCATGTGTTCGATACCTGGACTTACTTTAAAAGTTACAAAGGGTTATTCTTGCCTGGTTTGTGTGATAGTTAATTTAGCATTTCTAATTATTTAAAACTTGTTATTTTGAACTCTAATCACACGGCATCACAAGCCTCTAAGTCAAATAGACATTGTCTTGAGTAAAGCAATGACCCTATTCGTTTCTATAAACTTAAGTAGTTTATTATTCACTGCTATCTGCTAAGCAATGATTCCGTGTAAATAAACTAAGGTTTATTACTTGCTGCTATTTGTTAAGCAGCGACTTCTTTGCAACTTGTAAAACTATCAACGTACCATATAATGCATATAACGCTAATCCAACACTTGGAACATCTGTTCAAGTTACTGAAGCTAGGGAAGAGTGATTGAATCATTTATTCAAGTCAAAGACTAAAGATAAAGATAGATGTTCACTTATTGAAGTGGAGATCAAAAGTGATTTTTACATTCTTCAGTAGCTATTACCCCGCAGAGTATACGTGTCTGACAAATACCCGTGTACCCAAGAAGGTTTACCCATAACGATGGATATTGACCATATATTCTTCGTGTAAAAATCTATATAGTCAACCGTCATTCTCTACCCAAAAAGTACATCACCTTTTCTATTTATGGATTTTAATATAAACAAAACTCATTCTCAAGAATGGGTTGTCAAAGATTTAATATCTTCAAAACATTTATTAAAATTTTGACAAATATTCAACCTGTTAATGATATTAGAACAATACATATGATTTATGACTATAAATACTCGATTCAACAACCGTAGTGAATATACATTACATGCATTAAATATAACCTTTGATATTGAGCAGTCACTCCTATTAGTCAGAGAACCTTGTGAAATACTTTGAGTTTGTGAAATTCAATAGAAATGACGATCATAATTCGATTAACTAATTGTTTATATGGTTTGTACGATGAAATTCATTTAATTTTATTGTTTTTATCATCGAATCAAAATTTTCTCAAAAACCCAAAAGTAATACCAAAATTCGTAATTTTGAATTAATCCGAATTATGACGAAGTGAAGATACGTATGAATGTGTTTGATGGATTCAAACTTTTGAAGATTTATAATGATATTGATTTAAGAATCGTTAAATATATGCTTTATTTTTGAATTTAGATAAAAAAGATGAAATGGGTATTATGGAATGTATGAGAAAATGAGTGGCTGAGATTTGTTTCCCTCATTCTATCAAATTTAAATTAATGTAGAAACTAATTGTTATATAATAACACACATAGAAGTTAATGTATTGCTTCTGAAACGCAGCAAACTGTATGGGTTTTAACTTGTATCCTCCATAATCTCCATCAGTGAACAACAAATTAATTTATTATTGTTCACATACACGTGACTCGATCAGTGAACAACAAATTAATTTATTATTGTTAACATACACGTGACAAAAGCAGAAGTTAAAAATCGAGAACTAATAGATACAACATCAATTTTGATTGATACAATAAAATTGTGCATTAGTGAGTTGTACTGTATGCACATTAATTATGTAAAATTTTGTTGTATAAATTAAAAGTTTCGTTTTATTTAACAACACCCTGGAAATCTCTTTACCTTTTCTATTTTAGTCCCAACTTTAGTTTTGTCTTGATTTATTGGGGTTTGTATAATTGTATTACAAATTAAACAGATACTAATACAAAATGAATTACTACAATGACCACACTATACTCGAATAATCACTACAACAAAAATGTTAATTATTCACACACTTTTCTTCACACTTTTAAAAAATGTAAACTTTTTTATTATGTTCTTCACTCTTATATATGTGTAGAAAATATTTACATTATTAAGTGTGAAGAAAGTTAAAAAGTCCTAATATTGTTCACACTTATAATAGTGAAAAATATATATTCACACTTGTAAGTGTGAACAAAGATAAAAAAATTTCACACTTTAAAGAGTAGAAATTATTTTGTGACACTCAATTTCTTCACGCTTCCTCTTATGTGAAGAAATTAGGTGTAACAAATGAATTTCACATTTATAAATGTGAACAAGTTTGAATTTGTTTACGCTTGTAAGTGTGAACATTTTTTCCTCACAATTACAAATGTCAAGATTGTATATATATTCATGCTTGTAGGTGTGAATATTTTGTACACATTAATAAGTGTGAAAAACTTGATTATATATTTTACATTTTTTAAAAGTGTGAAGAAAATGGTGTGAACAATTAACATATTTGTTGTAGTGAATGTTAGTTTTTGTTAAATGTGAACAACAAACATTCTTAAATAGAGAAGACTCATAGAGTTCCTTAAATGTATTATTTCGCTAAACATATTTTCATGCATAATCCCGTGAATTTATGGGTCTTAAACTAGTTATTGTATAATAATTCATATATTTGGTTGGTGACATTTCATAAAAAGAAAAATAGTTAAGAATCATCTCTGTCAACAAAAATGGGGAGTAATTAAATTCAATATCTTTTGTTATCAGATAAAAATATTTACTTTACTATATCAATTAATGAAAAAAGAGATACTCCGATAAAAGATCTCCTGACTTTTTAATATGAATACAGAAATAATGGAATTAAAAAAATTAATTTTGAATACTTCCTTCTGTTTTTTACTTTTTACGGAGTATATATTTTAAATACTTGTACGATAGTCTTTTTCATTGGCATTTTCAATCACTCTACTGTACATGCTTTAACTATCATCATCATCACTTTATATTAAAGCATCATCATCTAAAGGGGCCATAAACTCATAACAACTGAACTTCATCTTGCAAACAGAAAACCCTAAAGTTTTCATTTCTCTTCATCCATTACATTCTCAAGATCTCAACCATACAAACATTTTATATCACAAATGGAAAATGTAATCATAAATTTCTTTTATACATCTCCGGATGTGTGTCTACAGAGTATCCTACGTTTACAGCACGAACTAGTTAGAGATCGTAATGGGAGGGAAATCTTTCTCCGCTTTCCGATATCTAACACGAGCGTGATTTTGCACGTTGAGAGAAAAGATCTTTATGTTATGAAGTTTCACATCGACAATAGCGATCACATTTGGTATTTAGATAAAGGAGATACTAGCCGTCATTTAGGTATAGGACACAGCTATAAAAATTTAGCTGGGAATGTAACAAAGGTAACTGTTGGTTATCGTAGATTTGGAGAAGCTCTTCAAGATATAAGAAAAAAGTTTACTGCTGGAGGTTCACATGTTTCTAAAGATAGAGAGGGTAACCCTAAACTATGGAAACAAAAACTTGGAGAAGGTATAGCTTCATTGGTAGTTATGACGGTTGAAAGTTGCAGATTTAGATGGCTTTTTGATGAATTAGGTAGGCAAATGAAAGAGGTCCCATTAAGGAATTTTCAGGTTGAAGCTCAGTGGGGGCAAATTATAAATACGTGGGGGCATACAAGCGAATACAGTCTAAAGAATATGGAAGAGTCCGGGTGGACTTGGAGAAGTTCACCCATTGAAGCAGAAGATGTCCAAACATTAAAAGATCCAGTTTATGCCCGTGATTGCATTGTTGTAAGAACACTAGATAAGAAGAAGTAGAGTTTTTAACTTTTGAGTAGATCATTAGCTTATTTGCTAGTTTGTGTAAGAAGAGCATTAACATTGGAAATGTGTTACGTTCTTGGTTTGTATTGTGTGGGTTTGGTTTAAGTCTCCAAGTTGTTTTGAGATTAGTTCAACAAGGTTAGGGTCGTTTTTTCAGTTGTTGTATGTACTCCGGTTTGATTTTTGCATTCCGTCAATATGTAACTCAATTGGATCTTTCCGATCTTTAGAATATTACTTTTCTGTTTATCGAAAATTAAAAAACGATCTGTGCGAGTATGTCGATCTACAGTTTTTGTTTCTTAGAAACATTTATGAACTAATTGATTTTTTGTTGTTGGTGTTGCAACATTATTCATGAATGAATTGGTTCATTGAGATGATGAATAATTTTTTTTTGAAAGGCGATGATGAATAATTAGCTCATGTCATCCGATTAGCAAGACAAGTTTTTTTATGTTTACAAGCAAATAATTAATTAGTACGTTTCTTTCAAGATTAATTCTTGTAGTAATGCATTTGTTTGATGACGCCTTAAAGATGTTGGAAACATCAAGGGTTCTCTGTACTATCAAAGAAGATGATAATGAAGCTAAGTCAACGTGGTCAACAATTTTAGTGACGGAAAAAGTTTCGTTGCAAGACTGTCTTGAGTTTGAAGCCTTGGCGGAGAGAAATAATAATAATTTTGTTAAAAATAAGAAAGTTGTTTTTGTTGATGACGTGTCTCCGTGTGATTCGCCGTTGTTTTTTATGCCGATCGGGTCTCCGTCGCGAGATGATGTGCTCCGGTGACCGGAAAAAGTGGTGGTTGCCGGTGAAGTTAAAGCAGTTATGGCGGGTAAAAGATATGATAGACTAGTTTTGTACGTACTTGAGAACATTTGAGGGCTATTTTCATACAGCTGTTTTGCGTTTTGGAATGTCACTATCATCATATCTGTTTTGCGTTTTGAAACCCTCTTTGGGTTTTGGTTGCCATTTCCTTGAGACAAGAAGTTACCTAATATCTTTTGAATATAGTCAAAGAAGGGAAATAATATAACCGGAATGGAAAGCATATTTCTATTTCAAGATTCAAGACCGTGTGATAGTGCATTCTTGTGGCTTGTATCATATCGAGTAGGGCTGGCAAAACCCGACTCAACTCGAAATTCGAGACGAACCAAACTCGGATATAATCAGATTTGAGTCGGGGTTTCTATGATGTCAACATGTCAACTCGAAATCAGTCAACCTGATATTTTTTCGAGTCGGGTCTATATCAGCAAATGAATTTCTGGGTTGAACCCGACTACCCGAACTTTTTTAATATTACTATAAAATATTTTTATTTTAACTATGAAGCATAATTTGGATGTTTTCATTTACTATCTATGACTTTAGATATGATACCTCTATATTTTGATAGAAGTCAGCGAATTAACAATGTTTTGGTAATGAATCCAAATAGATATAATTAGTATATGATTACTTTTGAAATTTTTTATATATTTTTAAGCTTATAAATTAACAATAATCTTTTAAAAGTGTAACCCATTTGACCCGAATGACTCGAAACCAGTCTGAAAACTCAAAAATCATTTGAAAACATGATGACTAGATTAAAATTTGGATTACTTAGATTGGGTCTAGATTATCGGGTTTTGAATTGGGTTGAAATATTCAACACGATTATATAATCAGGTTGGGTCCGGTTTGACCATTTCTGACCCCCAACCACCTAATCCAACCTAACCGGAATTGCCATCCCTAATTCGCCTATGTATTTCTTCGACTCTTCAACTTTTGTTGACTGATTTGCGTTCTAACTTAATATCCGTTTTTGGGTATATATATATATGTATATATATATATGTATATATATATATATATATATATATATATATATATATATATATATATATATATATATATATATATATTTAGTGATGTGTCAACTTGTAATAATGCCACGTGACATCAAATATAGATGACATGAATTACATACAGTAGCAACAAATAACAAGTTTCTTGAACATAATGTACCATTGAATAATTGGGTACATATTATGCATGTTGAACATTAGTTGATTGCATTTAGGTACTCATAGCCATTTAATAAGGAGTATTTTTATCACTTAACTCACTACGCTGAACACATAAAACTGTTCCATACTATAACACCCCACTTTTAAAACCAGATATTATATTAATATACTTTGGAAGCGGGTCCCAAACCTTATTTACATATACCAAAATATCGTACTTTTCAAAACATCACACTTGTACGTATATAATTACAAAAAAACTTGAACTAACGATCGAGTGTTATATTAAATTCCATAACATATGATTTCTAAAATAAATCAGGGTAGCTACAGCAGTAGTCAAACATTCCATCCAGAATCCTAATGTCCAATCCAAATTCCCAATCATAATCTGCAAAATGTTAAATATCGAGGGGGTTAGCTCATAGCTAAGTGAATGGAACTGTAACTAACAGTTCAATCCAGAAATAACAATTCAGCTTATAACAAACAAACACATAATCCCACAAAGTCAAAAGATCCAACGGTTCTTGGTACATCACAAGAACATCCTAAATCACTAGTATGCCATTACAGTGATTTAATAAACACATAGTCAAAGAGGACCGGCGGTTCTTGGTATACCATCACAAGAACACTTTAAACCACTGGTATGCCATCACAGTGATTTACCGATAGTTTGAAGCTATCATCATTGACTAGGGTTCATCCTTCAACTATGTGTATCGGAAACCCCGCCAGCCAAACAATAACAACAAACCCAACCAGCATTGACCTCTGAATAATCCACATAGTCACATATGCCCAATAGCCACGAAATCACATTATGCATAATAGCCATGCCAATCAATAACCCAGAATACTAGACAGCTAACAATCAGCAATAACAATAAATCAGACTAACAATATTCAACCTAGTTCAACAATATCAATAATCATATCAATAATCCAAAATCAATATAAACCAAACAGTCAATAACCAATAACCAATATGTTCACCCGTTGTAATCAAACCTGTTACAACTGGGTTGAACCGAGGACTCAGATCTACTCACCAAATTTCCCGTCTCTTCACTCAGTAGTCTAATATCACTGAGTGTTCTTCTGCCCAATCTGGAATTATCACAAAATAACACAAGTTAGTACTTTGTCTCAAAATATATACATCATAGCATATTTATCTAATTCATATGATCCCTGAAATCAAAGGAAACAAAAACCCACTCCGGAACATAGTCCAAAAATCCCGAAATGAGGTCCAAAAACTGAAAAATGCCTTTTTTGGCCCCCAAACAGCTCCGAATGGCCAAAAACTGCCTAGGCTATGCTATTGGTATATAGCCTTGATCAGTGAGCCGTTTCCGAGTGACCGTGCGAATTTCAACCCAACCCAAGTTAATAAAATTTTCACAAAACCGCGACCCTGAAAAGACTTGCGCATTTTCAAAATTTGCGAAACAAAGATTTGAAATCTCAGTTCGCAGTGATCTCAACTCGCACAGCCAACTCGGCTCTCAGAAACTCAACTCGCTTCGCGAGTTCAACTCGTTTCACAAGTTCAACTTGCTTCCCAGGGAGAACTCAACTCGCGGGAAGAACTCAACTCGCAGGACGAACTGAGTTCTGCTAGTTTCGCAGCTGGAACCTAAAATCCAAACCAACTTTCATCCTAACTCCAAAAACTCAGTTTCTATGGTTTCTAATACTTCAACTACATCAAAAGTCAACTAATAACAACTTATTACACTCAATTTCACTCAAACACTCAATTTCTAACAAAACCCATTTTATAAACTCAAGAATCACTCACCTCTTTGATGAAATTGAAGAGAAACAAGATGAATATGAAAGATGATGATGATGATGATGATGATGATGATGATGAAGAACTTGAATTAAAATCAAAAGATTGATTGTTGCCTTTGATTTTTGTTTACGTTTTCTTTTGGTGAGTTCTCGAGAAATGAAGAAGAATGAGAACTGAGATAAACTAAAAAATGAGTCGGCCTCCAAACCGACTTTCACTTTAATTAGTGTATATTTTATCCCCCTTCTAATCCTATTGTCTGGAACCCGAAAATATGTAACATCCTCGAAATGGACCTAGTTGTTTTATATTATTTCTTGATTTAAATTAGTATTTAAATGTGTTTGGAAATAATATTATTTGAAATAGTTGAAATAATTGGAATAGGAGTCGAATATTCCAATGTGATAAGTAAATTATTAATTGTTGTAAATTAATATAGTTGACGGTACAATAAAATGTTTGGACTCGTAAATGGTTTTCGGGTTCCAGACAATAGATTGAGATGGGGTATTAAATTATACCCATATAATTGAAGGCGGTTTGATGAGGCCGACTTATATATTTACTTTCCTCTTTTGGAAAGTTTCATATAAAACTTCTAAAATACCCAAAAACTCTAAGAAATCCAAATCAGAAATTGAAACCTAAGATTTGAAGCTGTGATTGAGTGAAGTTTCATCATTCTCATATCTCAATTCAGTGTTCTTCAATCATGAAGTAAGTTTGAATTTTATCCATTTGATTGAAATTGGGATAATTGATGAATTGTGAGAATTAGATGTTAAAATCATGTTATAAGTGTTACATGAAGATTACCTGAAGTTTTTAGTGGTTTAAAACTGTTAGAATTTGAGTTTTGGTGATTTGGGTATAAAACCCGTAGGATAAGTTTTGAACAGGTCGCTGGGGACGAAGGGAGTACCCGGCGGGTACCTCCCTTACCCGGCGGGTAGTTCTTAATTGGTTTGAAGCCGGCGGCTTCCTTGGCTAGCCGGTGGCTTGGATAGTTTTGTGGGTACCCGGCGGGTACTGGTCTTACCCGGCGGGTAAGGCTGATTTCCAGCCAATTTTGTGTTAAGTCTAAGTACTTGTGCTTAATGAATATAGCTTGAATGTAATAGGTTATATTCTTGAATTTAATATATTTATGTTATATTATTGTAACAGGAGATAATTGTTAATAATGAGTTATTGTTAAGAGCGATTACTAACTCATTGTTTATTGATTATATTCTCAGATGTGATGAAGGCTCAGTAATATTAGACTTCTGAGCTTGCAGCTGAGGTAGTCGGTGAGTGGATCTGTAACCTCAGTGTAATTTAGTTGTAATGATTTGATTTACAACAAGTAATTTATAGTATTACTTTGATATGATGCATCTGTAGAGATATCTTGCCAGGTTAGTTTCGTTGTTTGCTTACTTGGCTGTTTGAGCTAGTATGTAAGATTCTGAGGTCAACTTGACTTGATGGTTGGACATGGTTGTTATTGTAGACGACAGGAGATCTTGGAACTTGAAATGTTGGTTCAGAGATCTAGGTCGTGTGTGATTAACAGCTGGTCATCGGTAATTCTGTATAGGCCAATACAGATGATTGATAAGTGTTCCTTGAGTACCAAACCGGTATTAGGGTGTCTCAGGAGCCACCGGTCCTCATGACGATTGATAACGCTTGATTGGAAGTTGCGTGATTGAATGATTGACTGATTGATTTTCTGTTTATTGTTATTTGATGTAAACAGATTGTTATACTAAGTTGGACTGTTGTTTATAATTTCATTCACTTAGCTTTATGCTAACCCCACCACAGTTCTTCCTGCAGGTTAAAATAGATGGGACATATTGGGCAGGGCAGGAAGAGTTTGGAATTGATGGAATGTTTGACAGGCTTTTACTCTGATGTTATTTTGATAACTGAAGAAATGTTTTGAATTATATAACACCGAGTTTGTTGAAATGTCAAGTATTTAGTTTGAAAAAGTTTATTGACATTTTGAGTACATTGATATATGTTTGAAATATACGCTTCCGAATCGCATTTATTATATTGATTGCTTATAATTAACGAGGGGTGTTATAAGTTGGTATCAGAGCAATAGTTTGGGTGAATTGGGCATGATAGGATGTTCAATCCTAAACTTTGATTGGGTTAAGTCAAACATTCCAGCGGGTGTGGGTTAGTTGATTAGTTGTTGTATGAGAAAGTAATTAGTTGAATATGTACTAACCCTTAACAAGTTGTGAAGTTGTTGTTTGATTGCAAAGACGGAGGAACATGAGTATCTGACTGGTATATTTCATGTTTCCTCAACACTCGTGGGTTTAAGATTGTCAGGTAATCTTCGACAAGCCTGAGTTAATTTAAATTAACTTGTATTGTTTACTCTGTTATGTTGAGTAAGCTTTGTTGTGAAGTTAATTGAGTCAGACTGATATGATTCCTTAGTTTTGAGTCAACTAGTGATTGCTATATGATGATATGAGGATAGCATTGTTAAGTGAGATGCTTATTGTTGTTCATTGTTGTTAATATTTCTGATTGAATTAAGAATGCAGAAATATGTTTAAGTAAGTAGACAAAAGAGTTGATTAAGGTTTTAACAGGATTGATGTTGGAACCTAAGGAGTGTCTTTATTGGTGAGACAAAATAATTGATAGTATTATATTAGTAGATTGATACAGGATATGATTTAAATCCTTGTTAACGAAAGTATTGTCATTTGAATTGATAATGACTGCTATTTGAGAAAATATGTGTTTATGTGGCTATATGATATGTTTTGATTATAGCTAAACAGTTGATCTAAACCAAGATGAATAGGTTTATGAGAAATGTAGAGAATAATAAGGTGAAATTGATTTGGGAAGTGATAGATCTTTCTGATCAATTGTGAATTAATAAGTGAAATGTTTTGTAGTAACATGATTGAGTAGGCTTGTTGTGACATTGATGCTTGATAGTATAACATATGTCAAAGTGATGATAATTAATTAAGATATGTCCTGAATTTTGTAGTAAATAGGGACATTGAATTGTGTTTAGTATTAAAATTATGATGATAGGTTATCATATGTTTGAGGTTTCAGACAAGTAGATAAACTGAGTAATTCAGTTGTTGAAAATAAATTGTGTGAGATGGCTTGCATATGTAAGGTTGAATATGTAAGTAGTAATCTGATTTTGAGTGTGTATCAGCTGATAGAAACTATTAAATAGATTATGATTGATTTGAAATCATGAAGTATTTAATACCTATATGAGATGAGAATAGATCACATTGATAATTATAATGTAGAGTAGCCTGAGAATGGATTGTGAAGAACATAATCTTGCAACGTCTGATCACCGTTGTTATATTATGTTGTGTCACATGAACTTGTTGAGGCTACTTGGTATAAAAGAAGTGTAATGTGATTAGGAAAATTGAGCATGAAAATATGCTAAGTTGTTTAATAGTTGTTTTGCTAAGAAAATAAACAGTTGGTAGGACTGTGACATGTGGATTTTAAGGGTGTAAGTGTAAATAATATTTGTCATTGATAGAAGTTTTGATGATAAACATAAATGACAAATTTGATTGTGTTGAATAGGTAATTGTGATTGATTGTGATAGATTACCTGTAGGTGGATTTGATAGTGTTTAATTAAATCACTATTTTGTATTTGGCTTGTATGAAGCCAAAGTTGAGATAGGTTGATATTGTCTTGCTTGAGGAATTTCTAGTATTATTGAATGTAATAATTTGAAGTATATGTTTGAAAGTAAACATACATTATGAAATGGCTTGTATGGAGCCAAGATTTATGTAAGTTGATTCTGTCCTTGTAAATGATTGATACGATTATTGAAAGTAATAATTTAAAATATATGTTTGAAAGTGAACATATAAGATGAAATGGTTTGTTGGGAGTTAACTTGATAGTATGTTAACTTTGAAAGTCAAACCATGAATAGAGAATTGTGTATAAAATTAATTGCTTGTGAGTGGTTTGAGGATAGGTCAAACTTGAGAAAATCAATTAGAGGATTTTATTGATTGATTGATTGAAATCAAAGTTGACATGTAGTCAACTGTGTGTGTTGAAATAGTCTAACATAGATTGTAATGTTATGATTGTGTGGAATGTGATTGAATTCCTAGATTAGTCAAATTATGTTGAAACGGGTCGTGTAAGATCCAAAGGAGATAGATGAATTGTTTAAGTTTGTGAAACTTGAGTTATTACTTAAAGCTAGTATTAAGTAATTGAAATAGTGTTAAGTATAATTGAGTATTCAGTTGGGTAATATTTGATATTTGAACAGAATATGTGTTGAAGAATTATACAGATATGAAGTCATTGTTTGATATGACAGTTATAAATTGCTAAGATATGTTAGAATAATTAAATCACATTGATTAGAATTGTGATAAGAAAATCTTACCAGTGTATGAGGTTTGTGATGACAGCAATGATTGGGTAAGAGTGTGAGAAGTGAAATAATTGAAAGTTGTTATTAATATCTATTTAGATTGATTGATATCTCATGGCGAATTACTTAAGTATTGAAAGAATTGAATGGATTCTTTAGTTATTTGTTGATTGCATACAAATAAAGTAAGTAATAAAGTGAATAAATTGGGATTAGATCCAAATAAGAAATGATATGATAGTATATCTGGAGTTGAACAGTATTAAAGGTTTAGTTGATCTTTGTTGGATAAAATGAGAGAATATGAATTGAAGGTTGTTCATATTTTAAGAAATTATGTGTGTATAATTGTAGGTGTGAAGAAGTAAGGGAAACCTTGAAATTGATAGGTGATGATTGTTTTCATTAAACTTTTCTTGTAAGTTTAAACTGAATTGTTTAAGTTATATACGAATTGGTATGTATATAAGTGAAACATAGAGTTGGTGATTGTTCCATGTCCTGTAGTATGGATATGTGATGACTAGTAGTAATGTGAAGGCTTGGTAAAGACTTTAACAGTCTGAATGGCCTATTATATAGAATTAAATGGAATTGAGGTGTACATGTCCATTTTAGAAACTTATTTGAAATTGTACCATAGGTTATGTGGAAGTTAGTTAATAGTGATTAACTTGATGTAGATTTGGTTGGAAATGTGTTGGAAAGTAACACATTTTGATATTGTGATATTGTGATGCTTGAATTGTAGTATCATAATATTGATTAAGATACTAAGTGATATTGCTGTTAAAATTGAATAACTTCTAATTGCTTGTGATTAAGAAGTTGATATAATTAAGTAGTGATTTGAAATTTTAAAACTTGAATTGAAATAACTGGTTGTTAAGAATAGATACTTGATGTTTCACCAGTTTAAGCGTTGTGTAAGTTCTAACTTGATGGTTAGTTAGACTTTGAATGTAAATACTACGTATTGATAGGTGTACTGTAGCATATAATCGTTAGTGTTGTGATTATTGTTTGTGCTATGGTAGTTGTTGAAAATTGTTAGATTGTAATGAAAAGAGTTACAATATAAATAAGTCAATGTAGAGGTTGGTTGAATGTAGGTGATATTAGATTGTGGTACTTTTGTTGATTGAGCAAAGTACTTGTTGATTGTAGTTTTACCTACGAAATTTGACCTCTGCTTGCTTATTAAGGTGATAGGAATCCGGATTACTTCTAAGTAAAGGATTTTGTATAGTGGTAGTGACCTGTGAACATTATAGGGTGTTCAAAAGAGTAGGTATGAAACTTTTGGATGAAAAGTTGACCTAGATTTGAATTTTAAATCTTTGATAGTAGAGATTTGAGATTGTTATCTGAATATGAGACTGGTTTTAGTAATGAATTGAAATTAACTTTCAGTGTTGCTAGGTACATTGTAGTTTAATAACTACTGTTGTAATAGTGTGACTGCTGTTTTATTGATAACAGAGATGAATAGTGAGAATAGGTTAAGGATTTTAGCATATTTCTAATTTCTGATTTTACAGACCTATTAAGTGATTGTAGGTTTCATTTGTGGTTTAAATGATAGTAAATTCACTTGTTAAAGTAAGTGTTTGTTCTATAAGATATATCTGATTGATGATATGGGTTAGATGCACTGTATGTGTGCGTAGGAAAAGATAGAAGCATGTTCATGGGAACATGAGAATGTGGAAAAAATTCAAACAGTCTAAGTATAGTTGTAAGTTGCTATTGAGGATTAATGTATGCTAAGAGGTATGTGATTATATCACATTAGTTAGATTGATTGAGGTTAGATTTCGGGGACGAAATCTCTTTAAGGGGGGGAGAGTTGTAACATCCTCGAAATGGACCTAGTTGTTTTATATTATTTCTTGATTTAAATTAGTATTTAAATGTGTTTGGAAATAATATTATTTGAAATAGTTGAAATAATTGGAATAGGAGTCGAATATTCCAATGTGATAAGTAAATTATTAATTATTGTAAATTAATATAGTTGACGGTACAATAAAATGTTTGGACTCGTAAATGATTTTCGGGTTCCAGACAATAGATTGAGATGGGATATTAAATTATACCCGTATAATTGAAGGCGGTTTGATGAGGCCGACTTATATATTTACTTTCCTCTTTTGGAAAGTTTCATATGAAACTTCTAAAATACCCAAAAACTCTAATAAATCCAAATCAGAAATTGAAACCTAAGATTTGAAGCTGTGATTGAGTGAAGTTTCATCATTCTCATATCTCAATTCAGTGTTCTTCAATCATGAAGTAAGTTTGAATTTTATCCATTTGATTGAAATTGGGATAATTGATGAATTGTGAGAATTAGATGTTAAAATCATGTTATAAGTGTTACATGATGATTACCTGAAGTTTTTAGTGGTTTAAAACTGTTAGAATTTGAGTTTTGGTGATTTGGGTATAAAACCCGTATGATAAGTTTTGAACAGGTCGCAGGTCGCTGGGGACGAAGGGAGTACCCGGCGGGTACCTCCCTTACCCGGCGGGTAGTTCTTAACTGGTTTGAAGCCGGCGGCTTCCTTGGCTAGCCGGCGGCTTGGATAGTTTTGTGGGTACCCGGCGGGTACTGGTCTTACCCGGCGGGTACTGGTCTTACCCGGCGGGTAAGGCTGATTTCCAGCCAATTTTGTGTTAAGTCTAAGTACTTATGCTTAATGAATATAACTTGAATGTAATAGGTTATATTCTTGAATTTAATATATTTATGTTATATTATTGTAACAGGAGATAATTGTTAATAATGAGTTATTGTTAAGAGCGATTACTAACTCATTGTTTATTGATTATATTCTCAGATGTGGTGAAGGCTCAGTAACATTAGACTTCTGAGCTTGCAGCTGAGGTAGTCGGTGAGTGGATCTGTAACCTCAGTGTAATTTAGTTGTAATGATTTGATTTACAACAAGTAATTTATAGTATTACTTTGATATGATGCATCTGTAGAGATATCTTGCCAGGTTAGTTTCGTTGTTTGCTTACTTGGCTGTTTGAGCTAGTATGTAAGATTCTGAGGTCAACTTGACTTGATGGTTGGACATGGTTGTTATTGTAGACGACAGGAGATCTTGGAACTTGAAATGTTGGTTCAGAGATCTAGGTCGTGTGTGATTAACAACTGGTCATCGGTAATTCTGTATAGGCCAATACAGATGATTGATAAGTGTTCCTTGAGTACCAAACCGGTATTAGGGTGTCTCAGGAGCCACCGGTCCTCATGACGATTGATAACGCTTGATTGGAAGTTGCGTGATTGAATGATTGACTTATTGATTTTCTGTTTATTGTTATTTGATGTAAACAGATTGTTATACTAAGTTGGACTGTTGTTTATAATTTCATTCACTTAGCTTTATGCTAACCCCACCACAGTTCTTCCTGCAGGTTAAAATAGATGGGACATATTGGGCAGGGCATGAAGAGTTTGGAATTGATGGAATGTTTGACAGGCTTTTACTATGATGTTATTTTGATAACTGAAGAAATGTTTTGAATTATATAACACCGAGTTTGTTGAAATGTCAAGTATTTAGTTTGAAAAAGTTTATTGACATTTTGAGTACATTGATATATGTTTGAAATATACGCTTCCGAATCGCATTTATTATATTGATTGCTTATAATTAACGAGGGGTGTTATAAGTTGGTATCAGAGCAATAGTTTGGGTGAATTGGGCATGATAGGATGTTCAATCCTAAACTTTGATTGGGTTAAGTCAAACATTCTAGCGGGTGTGGGTTAGTTGATTAGTTGTTGTATGAGAAAGTAGTTAGTTGAATATGTACTAACCCTTAACAAGTTGTGAAGTTGTTGTTTGATTGCAGAGACGGAGGAACATGAAAATCATTTTAAAAGGACATATTACAGCCTGAAAAAACATAAAAAAATAAAACCATAACCTCACCAAAAAAGACTACTAACTTTGTATTACCTCAAAGCACTTACTATATATACAATCACAAAGTAATCACTTCCATTACCTACATGAACTTATATAACTACATAGCACTCACAACACTACACAATTACAACATTGTTGACACCAAAATCATCACCTCAAATTAGGAAACAACCAGTGCATTGTCAGCCTTTGTTTTGATTTATCAGTGTACGCAGTCACCATAATGACATCACCTTAATGTTATCTGTAAGACCAAGATAAGACCACTCCTATCGGAGTTCGTCACTTCCCGTCGGTTGGAAGTGACGAAACCGACACCAATATTACCACTTCGTCACTTGCATTCGTCGGTTGGACTCGTCTCCAAACCGACGTGTACGGTTTTGTTTTTTTTGTTTTTTCTTTTTTGTTTGTGTGTATATATTAAAGGTAAATTGGTAAATGTGGGTCCCAGAAAATGAAGTGACGGACCACTGATGGGAGTGGTCAGTCAGTTTCAGTCAGTTTGGGAAAAAAGCTGACGTGGCTCAGTCGGTTTCAGTCAGTTTCAGTCACTGATGGGAGTGGTCTAAGAGGTTTAAAAATGATAGACTTAAATAGAGATAGAAATTTATTTTCTAATACTTATATAAGTGCATAATGAATAAGAAACACATTATTACGATGACCCATAATAAATTGTGACCAAATCCATCAAGTAGCAAAACTACATGCCTTGGCAGGGCTTGGCTTTTTGTATCAATTTCAAAAGAAACACACAGCAACCCTATTAAAAAATACGTGCAAGTCATGTCGTATAATACTAAAACTTTTTACTATCAAAACTGAGAAATACTTTTCTTGCGCACACTCTGTCATCTCTGCATTCACCTTAACAACAAAAACTTTTTAGTAGAACACAGTTTCCAAAGTTTTCATCGACTTTTGTATTGTCAATGTGCATACAGATGTACAACTTTAGTTTCACTTTACCTTTTGTCCAAATTTTGCTCTCTTTGTACTCCGTATAAAACACACATACACTTTTAATATACTCATCAGATGGAGAGAAATGTATACGATCAAGAAAAGATAATAGTGAAATCGATCATGGACCCAAACATCATCCGGTAAATGACAGTTTCGAGTATACCTAAATTTACCCACTTACTTTTAAACTAAGTAGTTTCATTTTACCCATTTGACTCATTAGATGATCCGTAATGAATTACGAATACAAAAATAATAACAGAATAATAGAATAGCAGAACGTGAATGAGAACAAGATGAGAATTGGAAGAACTTTGCTTTTATATTTTCGTTTCTCTCAAAGATACCAACGTACTGAACTTTTTGTTTACAATCGCTTGTGGTTTTTTTCTTTGAGGCTATATCTAACTCTCTTCCTATCTATCCTATTTATAATAAAATAAGATTATCAATAAGGAAGGCTATGGATGTAGGACTCATTATGGTAAATCTGTTAACATAATAGTCCATCTTCTATAGGCCCACGTTTGTTATGTCTAGTTAAAGCCCGTTTAGCATTTAGGGTTTGTTAGTTTTACTATTTAAGCATCTCTTTGTATTCAGTTTTTATTAAGCTTTGTAATCGCATTCGATTTGTTTAATAAAGTTGTCGTTAGTTTCTACATGGTATCAGAGCGTTAGGTATACGATATTGTGAGTTAGTCATCCTCCGGCCGTCGACTAAATGTTGACGAACCGGAGGGATCCCGATTCTGTTAGATCTAGTTTGTTTTCTTTGTTGTTTTGTTTTCTATTTCGTCATAATCTGCACACTTGTGTGAGAATCGAGATCAACAACTTGTTAACCGTTGGATCGTCCTGAAATTCGTACTGTAGCTTCTAGACATACAGATTTAGGTTTTGACCGTTCAGATTTGTAATCGGAGATTCGAGTAATTGCCAGAAGTCTGTCGAAGTTGATTCCGTTTTCTGTTCGTTATTTTCTGCACAGCTGTACTAAAAATGGCGTTACGCATTCGTTAGCCGTCGGATCGTCACGAAATTTATACTGTAGGTTCTACACACGTAGATCTATAATCTGACCGTTGGGATTTTTGATGTGAGGTTCGAGTAGAGAGATATTTTCTATCGAAGTTTCTGTTCGAATTTAAGTTTCGTTTCGGTTATTGTTTGTTTTTCGGTGGAGCGTTCTTTGGTTTTGGGATCTAATTGTGATTAGATCATCAAGCTTTGGATCGACTTTGGTTCGATATTTAGTTTTTTGTTTGGTTCAACAATGTTTGGCTTCCGCTCACAATATCACTTTGATTGTGTTTTGGTTATGTACGGCTTTAGTTCAGTTTGTTTTGATTTTGCGTTGATACTTGTTTGGTTCGACTTCTCATTGGATTAGTTTCGCATTGGATTGGCATTGTTTTTGGTTTTGCATTGGCATTGGCATTGACGTTGGCATTGGTATTGGCATGGTTTGGTATCGACTTCGCATTAGCTTGGTTTCGGTATCGCTTTGGATTTGGTTTTGGTTTTGCATTTGAATTGGCTTTTGGTTTCGTACGGGGGTCATTGGTTGTAGGTTCCGCACTAGTATTGGTGGTCATCGTTGGCACTACATCCAAGACTTAGTTATTCTTCGTTTCATATTTTATAGTTTACATTTTGTTTGACAAACTCTCAATGCATTCGACATTAGCATTGTGAGTTTGAGAGGGGATGTTAACATAATAGTCCATCTTCTATAGGCCCACGTTTGTTATGTCTAGTTAAAGCCCGTTTAGCATTTAGGGTTTGTTAGTTTTACTATTTAAGCATCTCTTTGTATTCAGTTTTTATTAAGCTTTGTAATCGCATTCATTATTCAATAAAGTTGTCGTTAGTTTCTACAATATCAACATGCAAGAAAATAGGAGTGATAGACCCCAACTCCCACGTTACTTTTCATTGTTAGCTTTTAAGCCTTGTTTCTCAGTGGATTAAGATCCTACCGGATCACGCCTCCCCTTCTCCGGTGAAGACGATCAACGCCTGTTGATCCTAAACTTGATTATGTTGAATTTTTGCTTCACCAAGTTGCTTAGGAAATCTTTTTGTTGCATTTGGGCGTCTTGCATGAACACAAGTAACCAAATCAATGCATTTTGTAGATTTGCTTTTGTTGACGACATACTTTTTACCATCCTTTTCCAGTTGATATTGTTGTGCACGTCGGAAGTAAACTGCGTCTCTCTCCCAAAGATATGGGCTACCAAGAATTACTTGACACACATCGAGTGGAACCACCTCGCATGTAACTTCATCGATAAATTGGTTCGTGATGGCGAATCGAAACTTGCATTGTTGATTGACTTGCTTATCCACATCATTTTTAATCCACCCTAATGAATAAGGACATGGGTGCGGCATTGTCTCTAGACCCAACTTTTTAACGAGAGTCTCTGAAATTAAATTCTTTTCACTCCTGGTGTCGATGATCGCTTCAACCAACGTTTGCTTCACTTGGATTTTTAAATTGAACAATTCTTCTTTTTCTTTTGTTGGTGGCTTCTTTTTGGGTTTTATCATGAGTGTCAAGCTTTTGTCTACCTCCTCAACTTGGCGAAGCTCGACTGCATCATTTACAATTGTTTTAGCAGTCTTATACTTTTCACGACCACAACCCATTTTTTTGGAAAAAGCTCGGGATGTGCCTTCAAACACTTCTCTTCAACATGACCTGCAAATTTACAATGATTACAATATTCGTTATTTGCAACTGTTGAACTTTTCTTGGCATTCTTGTCAAAATTATTGGCATCAAGCCCTTGTTCTTTCACGCCTTCTCCCATCTTTTGACCACCGTTCTTGTTTTTTAGTTCGATAGCCATAGCAATGCGACTAGCACAAGAGATATCCCCCGGTTCGTGTAGTCGCAATTCATTCTGGATTTGACGATGTAACCCGGCTACATATTTGGTGATGACATCTTCATTGTCTAATGAAACTCCCAATGCCACCGCAAGGCGCCGAAACTCCGTGGTGTATATTTGTACCGACTGCCCACGTTGTTGTTGAAGGCTATGCCATCGCGACCATCGATCTTGTGAATATCCCATTGGATAAAACTCTTGATGCAAAAGACGAGTGAATTCTGCCCATTTAACTTTCTCATCCGTCGTAGTCTTCAAATAAGAGTTCCACCATGCCAATGCATGACTTGTTAGTTTTAGCCTTGCAAACGAAACCTTCTCGGTACTTTTAAACCCGTAAAGAGTGAAGTAGGTTTCGAGTTGGTCAATCCATGTATCTAGCTTTTCGGCATCCACGGTACCACCATATGATGGAATATGGATCCTAGCTTTGACTTTGAAGGGTCGATTAGAACCACGGCCCCGAGGCACGCTAGTCTCACCTTCTTGATCGTCTTCCGTATCATACTTTTCTTGTTCCATTGTTTTCTTCATGGGTGTTTCTCGAGCTTTTGGTTTCGATTGCGATCTAATCCATTCTAGCACAGATGCAAGTTGAGTTGCTAGTTGATCTACCTTAGTTGAAAGTTCGGTCAATCCTGGAGTGTTACTTCCATCCGGTATCATTGTTAATGAAGTTCGACTTTTGCTTGCTGTTTTTCGATGACTTTTTAACTCAGAGGTTCATCGCAAACTTTGTAGTCGGACTTTGTTTGCACCATACACACCTAGGAACGATGCTCTGATACCACTTGATCCGTAATGAATTACGAATACAAAAATAATAACAGAATAATAGAATAGCAGAACGTGAATGAGAACAAGATGAGAATTGGAAGAACTTTGCTTTTATATTTTCGTTTCTCTCAAAGATACAAACATACTGAACTTTTTGTTTACAATCGCTTGTGGTTTTTTTCTTTGAGGCTATATCTAACTCTCTTCCTATCTATCCTATTTATAATAAAATAAGATTATCAATAAGGAAGGCTATGGATGTAGGACTCATTATGGTATATCAACATGCAAGAAAATAGGAGTGATAGACCCCAACTCCCACGTTACTTTTCATTGTTAATTTTTAAGCCTTGTTTCTCGGTGGATTAAGATCCTACCGGATCATTAGAGGGGTGAAATATATCCCAGTCAACATATAATTGTAATCGGGTCGAAATTGCTATATTTATAAGTTAGCTAGCAAACTATTCATCACTATTACATACATATGTGTGTGTCAATCACACAAAATTTCAAGAATTAAGCATTCATAGATGACAAACAATGTATGCCTATTTCCTTTTTTTGTTGAGTTACCTAACTCGAAACATAATTTGAAAGTTCGTTACCGACATGTATAATAAAGTGGGTTCATATCCTAACTCGACAAAAAAAAAAAGTGCATTGCCGATCTGCGCTATTAACCCATGAATTAAAGATAAGACTCTATTCATGTCCAATTTGATTTTAATCTTACTTCAAATAATACCACCTTTTTATTGACTAAAATGTACGGAGATCTAATAGTACAAAATTTAATACTCTCTCCGTTTCAAAATAAGTGTCTCATGTAAAAATGCACACGATTTAAGGAAAGTCACTATCTACCAATAACATCTTATCTTTACCTACTAAAGTCTTTTCTGATTGGCTGAAATGAAATCTGGACACTTATTTTGGGACGTCCCATAATAGTAAGTGAGACACTTATTATGGGATGGAGGGAGTACATAAAACTTATTTCCAAATTTATAGTCAATTTCTTCTTAAATAATAATTTTATACTTATTTTTTATCAACCCCGTGTTTTCACGGGTCTTAAAACTAGTATATAATAACTAAGTATGTCTTGTAAGCATCCGTGGCAACGCGAGGCAATAACCCTTGCTACCAACAAAATACGAGTAGAAAATTATGGAGTAAGATAATATCCTAAGATTTAAACTAAAATTTCATACGCGATTAGCCCATTTCAGTTCTCACTATTTCACTACTTTTTTGTTGGGTGGGCCAAGTGTATTGTAAATCGTAATGAACAATCCTTATTTTTATGAGCCATATACTCTCAATGCACGGGCTTTGCGCGGGTAGACACTAACCGAGTAAAGCCATCTCCAATGGTCCCATAACAACTTTTTCTTCGTAAATGGAGATTTGGAGTAAGATTTATGGAGAAAATCTTCTCCAATGAGTACTCTAAATATGGAGAAATTTTTGGAGTGTTGAGATGGGTTTTTTGCCGAAAAAAGAACAACTTATTTTCGTTTTTGTGTTTTAGGGTGTCAAATATTTTTAACTTTTTAAAAGGAACAACTTATTTTAAAATTATGATTAAAGGGTATATAGCTAAAAAGTTCGGAATGTTTAACAATTTGTTGAAGATTAATAAGTCAATAATTATCGTTTTTTCCAAAGAAGCATTTAACCATTCTCCGATCTATGTCATATTTACCGATTCACCGACATTAGCATGTTTTCGCGTATCAAATATTCCGAACTTTTTAGCCATATACCCTATAATCCTAATTTTAAAATAAGTTGTTCCTTTTAAAAAGTTAAAGATATTTGATACCCTAAAACACAAAAACAAGAATAAGTTGTTCCTTTTTCGGCAAAAAACTCTATTGAGATTTTACTCCATATTTGAAGATTTTTTTACCCCTCCTCTAAAACCACTTTATCAATATAAACTATTATTTTAATTTGGATGAACTCAATAACATTTATATACTTAAATTATATATTTATTTCTATTAGTCACTAGTAAAATATAAATAATAACTTAATATAGTAGTGCTATATCAAAATATTTAACATACATAAAAAAAAAAAACTACATAGAGAATATTGATTGAGAAATATCTAATATTTCAATATTACATAAAAAGGACTAGAATTAAATAAAACTACTATTACAATATATTATATAAACTAAAACTTAGGAACATGACCAACATTTCCATCTATACCAAAAAATTGACTTAAATCATCTAACGAGCCAACCCCTTAATGTTTTTGTATAAACGTGCCTACTTTGAACTTCGAAATGTACTCATCGAACATTTATGGGAGCGATATGGTTATTTAGGAATAGAAAATAATCTTGTAGTATAATGTAACGATTATTGTTTGTATTTAATTTCGTTATTAATTATAAGCTTTAAAAAATATTTAAATGTTTATCCTTTTCTTATTATAGTATTGTATAAAAGTTAGATTGTTTTAATATAAAAGTTTTTGGAGTTAATATTTTGGAGTATGATGGTTGGAGAAGAAAAGTTTTGAAGTAAGAATATTCTAAAAAGATGCTTTTTTTTGCATATTTGGAGATGAAGAAATGGAGATGATTGGAGAATGCCTAGGGCCCTTGATCTGTCTAATGTGCCCCTGTCATTGAATACGGTCAAAAAATTAATAATTAAGGTCCCTTTGGGTGTGAAAAATGGGCGGCCTTTGGGTCAATAATGATTATAGTTGAATTTGGTAGGAATGCCATTTTGAGTATGAAATGAGTTTACAAATGAAGTGTTAAAACGTGCTTATAATGTGGTGTTTAGTTGTATCAAAATAGATTGTTTGTGTTAAGTTTGAAATGGTTTTGAGTCAAGTTTGTGGTAAAAAGTTATAGTTCAAATTGTACTAAGAATTGATGTGTGATATGTATATATCGCGGCGTGATTGTGTTGACATTGTTGATCAGAAACAATGGTTGTGTAACTTGTCTCGAGTTGAGTCTAATTTACGTAGTTATCATGTGTCTTATACTTGTATATATAAGTTGTGTCAATTACAGAAATTTGTTTAAATGAACAAAAGGAAGTTTAAAGTAGAATAAAAAATTAGTGTTAAATTTTTGTTTACAATTATGTTAGTATCATTGATCTTGACTGGAGGGTTATATAATCATTATGCTCCGCCTTACTTGTGTTAGTCAATTGTTAATGAAATTCGAGTTATACTGTTTAGTACGGTCACGTAGGAACCTTTCAGATACGTCTTTTGTAACTACCCAACTAAGGTTAGGTTTCTGAACATGAAACATTATGCTTGAAGAAATTTGTTTAAACCTTCTAGTATTTTGAAGCCTGGGATAAGTCCACCGAAATGCTACCAACTTTGGTCCAAAAGCTATTGTGTGTAACCAACTAACGTGTAGGTGTAAGAATGCAACCAACTTTCAAAAATGGGTGTTTTAATGTAATTTGCTGACGTGTTGATGAGTTGTCAAACTCTCCGGAAGCCACATGGCACATCCGTACGCCACGTGTCACCTTCAACGAGCGATACGTCAGCAAATTACATTAAAACGCCCATTTTTGAAAGTTGGTTGCATTCTTACACCTACACGTTAGTTGGTTACACACAATAGCTTTTGAACCAAAGTTAGTTGCATTTCGGGGGACTTTTCCATTTGAAGCCTTGTTAAATTTTGTCAAATTCGCCATATTTGCCGAATGACTTCCGAAAGGGAAAAAAAACATAACCACACAACAACAGAAAATGTACATCGAATAATTAGAGTTGACCAAAGTTTAAAATTCGGATATTTAAAAACCAAACAAATTAACCGAAAAATAAAAGTACTAAACAAGTGGGTTAACGTATTTAAAACCGCAGATCTGCTCCATTTGGCTGGAAGACATCACAGTCGCATCCAGGCGCTTTAGCGTTTTTAATCTATTTTTAAATCTACACATAAATTATTAACAGTATCAATGGAAATTTATAATTCGTAAGATCCATGAAATGGAGTAAAGATGGATAACAAGAGAACAAGACGTTAACTGAACCAATATGAGTTCATTAGTCAAAATAAATAAAACAACACATAAAAACTAGGGATAATGCTATTTTACCTAGCTATGTCATTACGTAAGAAGCAATCGACGAAGATAAATAAAAACTCGGGATACGAACCTTGGAATATGAAAATTCAATCTTAAATGAGATAATAGTGATACTGTTAAATCATTACTTATAAAATAATGGTATTTGCGTACGTGTATAATGCGTCATGTATTATGATCGAGTAAATGCAAATTTACGTCATAATTCCTGAGGAGTTAAAACATTAGAAAAAACAATTATGGTCAGAATTTGTATCCCGTAAACATTAAGAATATCTCTTTTTGCAGACAAATTCCAATTTTAAGTCCATGAGCTACATAGCTTAATATAAAATCATTGAGCAATACATTGATATTCATAAATGAGAAAACCATATCAAACTTCTATATATTTGCCTCTTAACAAAAACACCGGAAGCAATTTGAAAATCACTCGTCCTTGAGGCTTAGCTCACTTGGTTGAGCAAAGTGGTTTTATACCACAGGTCATGGGTTCAAACCCAATCAAGGACATGGAAATTCCATTGGGGTTTTGGTCTAGTGGTCAATGAGTTTTTCATAATGGTTTCTTCCTGGGGGTGATGAATTCAAGCCTTGTTGTGAGGGGGATTCCTGCGACGCTGTACCCATCCAATACATGGGAGAGCAACCGCTATAGGGCGTCGCCTTGGCTTCGAATTCAATGGCGGTTACTCGATTCCAGGGAGTAACCGTTTGTGAAGATGATCGGGTGGACCAAAGGTCCGTCAGTGATTCCACAACTGCCTTTCAAATTTTTTTTTTTAAAATCACTCAAAATAAACGAATATGATAATTAAATACATCACAATTAGTAAACATTAAAGACTAAAGAGAGATTAATACTATGTTGGTTATGCAAAAGAATTCATACCTTTAAACTGATATAATCCGTACGTTAAGAACAAAATTAAAGTCTTGTCACATCTTTAATCGAAGAAAATGGTATGTTCTTGGATATTTATGGTATGTATAGAGATTCCCGTTGTCAATTGTTGATACAATTCGAGTTATACCGTTTTGTACGGTCACATAGGAAACTAGCAACCTTTCAGATATGTCTTTTGTAACTACCCAACTAGCAGGCCGGTTAGGCGTTTCTCAACTTGAAATATTATAGCTTGAAGAATTTTGTTTAAACTTTATAGTATTTTGAAGAGAAAATTGCTCAAATCGTCCATGTGTTTGTCCAAAAAATCACAATCCGTCCCTTATTTTATTAAATGTCACCAAACATCCCCGTATTTGTTATTTTCGCTCACTAGTAGTCCTTTTCGTTAAATTTGTTAACTTTTGCCGTTAAGTCATATTAAAATGACCAAAATACCCCCATTTCTACTCTGCACGTTGCCAATTTCCTACTCTGTATTCCCAATTTTTTCTTTTGTCTCCACGGTACAATACCTAACAGTAAGAATACCTTTGTTTCAATTTTCTTTCATCAAAACCCTATTCATATATTAAAAAAACCCTTCTATCATCCATCTCCAAATTTCACCAATAAATGAATAAAATAATTTTATGGTCATTCAAAAGAATCTACACATCGATAATTTCGACGCTACCGATGACATCAATTTATGCGCAGCGGTAGGAAATTGTTTAATATCTGAGATTCGTCCATTGAAAACCCTGGATACAACATATATGTTTGACCCTCACTATCATGTTCTCTTCCCCCAAAAACTATACATTTATAGAAACGATGGTGAATTATGAATAAATCTTTATGATGAGACCATAAATAAGAGCAGAGGCGGTCCCACAGTGAGGGCACTGTGGGCCACCGCCCACACTGACTTTGAGTTTATAAGTAACAAAAATTCGAAATTTAATGTTTGATTGATCCGTCTTGTATTCTGCCCCCAGGCCCAATTGAGAAGAGAACTAATCTTAAGCCCAAATTTGGAGGTGTGCCGTGTGATAGCGTAGAGAGATATATGTAATGTCTATGTGTGTGTCTCTATGTATATTAGTAGTGAGTCTTTTGTTGAATGGTTAATATAGTAAATTTTATATAATCAAAAAATAATAATAATAACAAAGGAATAGATCAAACTTACCTTAAATACTTGGGTTCAAGTAAATTAATGTAATTGTTAGTTTTTGTAAACAATCAAAAAATTAAAAAAAACAAAAAAAAAACATAAAATCTTGATCTTTTTGATGAAGTATATATCATGAATTTCTAGAATTTTTGTGGGTATCATGTAATGGTATTATTTTATTTATATTTGTGTGTGTATGTTTGTGTGTATAAGATTGCCTATCAAAATCGCAAGCATACCCATTTGTAGCAGCTACAACAAATTTTGTAGGCTATGTAGTCGGTTATGTAGTCGGTTCCCGGGCTAGACTCAAAACCATTCATTCTAAATCAGTTTGAAACGGGTACTGAATTAAAGTAAACGGTGTCGGATTATGGTCCAGAATTTTGAAGTAATTCGGTTCAGGTTTGTTCCGGTTCTTACTTTTTAGCATGTCTACATTCCTAAAATTCGCCCCCTCATGAAAAAAATTCTAGTCCCGCCCCTGAATAAGAGCAACATATCTGAAATCAAACCACCACTTTTGCCACCACGATTTTGGACAAACAGATCCGCTGTCGCCACCATCTCTGCCACCATCATTTCCGAAGAACGATTGTCATCAATCGATGATAGGTTGCCTTCCACCATCATTTCCAAGTAGCGGTGGAGTTTTCGATTTAAAATCGAGATCAAAATTGACGTTACTGTTACTGATGGAAGGTGAGGTCGATGGTGATGGCCTGATGGGGATATCGGAAGTGAAGGTGAATCGAACGTACCATTGATTTTGAAATAACTTAAGAGATATATACATACAAACAAAATATCTCCACCACCGACATTCAAGTTTAATATTGCAGGTTTGTTTTTTATTAATATTATTATTATTATAATAATAATTATATTATTATTATTATTATTATTATTATTATTATTTTTATTTTTTTTATTTTTTTTACATATCTAATATTTAGGATTTTGTCTGTGTGTTTCTAGAAGAAACGAATGCTTAGTTGTTTTATGAGGATGAGGAGCAAAGGGTTACTTGAGGAAGGAGACGAGGGTATCTTGGTCATTTTAATATGACTTAACGGAAATGGTTAACAGATATAACAAAGAGAACTACTAGCGATCAAAAATAACAAATATAGGGATGTCTGGTGACATTTCATAAAATAAGAGACGGATTGTGATTTTTCAAACAAACATAGGGACGATCTGGGCAATTTTCTCTATTTTGAAGCCTTGTTATATTTTGTCATTATAAGAGCAACTTCAATGAAGGGTTGATCAAAAGCTTTTTTAAATAAAAATGTCTTTGAAAAAGCTTTTTATCATTGGGAGAAAAGGTTTTTCAATCAATAACTTTAGATTTTAGTTTTAAAAAAGTCATTGAAAAGCTTTTTGACAATGGAGGTAAAACTTTTTTATACAGCTTTTTTAAAGATAATTGATGTGGCATATAAAAAAGCTTTGTAAAGCATTGAAGATACTCTAAATTTGTCATATTTGCCACGTGACTTCCGAAAGCAAAAAAAAACATAACCACACGACAATAGAAAACGTACATCGAATACTTAGAGTTGACCAAAGTTTAAAATTTGAATATTTAAAAACCAAACAATTAAGGGGGAATCTAAAGACACCCCCTGAAGTCTGGATCTACCCCTGGCCCACCATTTCGATATACTTTTATTTAAATTTGATCCAGTTCAGTACAGAATCAGTTTCAGTTTTAGACTAAACAGAAGGCTGAGATGGGGTATACCTAAAAAATAAAATAAAAAAGGATGGGCCAGGGGGTAGGAGCAGGAAAAAAGGGTGGGCCAGGGGGTAGCTTTAATAGGCCCCAACAATTAACCGAAAACTAAAAGTACTAAACAAGTGGTTAACGTCCTTAAAACCGCAGATCTGCTCCGTTTGGCCGGAAGAAATCACAGTCGCATCTAGGCGCATGCGCTTTTCTAATCTATTTTTAATCTGCACGTAAATTACTAACATGATCAATAGCAATTTACAATTCGTAAGAGGCATGAAACAGAATAAAGATGGTTAACAAGAAAACAAGACGTTAACTGAACCAATATGAGTTCATTACTGAAAATAAATAAAACAACACATATAACAAGTATTCTATTACAATGTATGATTTACCTTTAACAATACGTCTACAGTAGGCTTAATTAATCTTAAATACTTAGCTTGAGCTCCACGTTGTCGTTCGATTAACTCAACCTCCTGAAATAATTTCACCTGTCAAAATCAAATCTATATTGAAGAAATATTTACATGAGTAATAGTAGAAAAGAAAGCTTACTAATGTTTTTTCATCGAAAGAAGCAACTGTGTAGTCACGACGGTTGACTTGAGGAACCTGCAGAAAAGTGATCGATCAATATACACATTGATTACATTTACAAAGAACTTCACAACAACATATACATTATATATAGTTGTTGATTAAACCAGTGAATACCTACATTAAAAGTGTGAGAAGACGGAACAGTGACGGTATGCCTTTTGGATTCAAAATTGAAGATGGTGTGACCAACAATTTCATATTTACTTCTGCGGCCTTGCTGGACTTCGGTAGCTTTAATAACCTAATTGCATAACAATCTACGTGAATAATTAAGGTAATGTGACAACCACTTATGATAAAATTATAGTATTAAATCTGAATAGAATAAAAACCTTGCAAATTTTGTTGTTAAGGACAACGAAATCTCCTTCGCGGACCTGACTAGCAGCTAGTAATCCACCAACATCGGCCATATTTTTCAATTAGTTGGAGAGCGAGCGTATCTGATTTATGGTTTGCTACTGATAAAGACAGATTCAATGGTCAATATCCAAAGATGAAAGATTACAAGAAACTAGACTACTTCAACTTTTGCACAAATTTATCTTCTTCTCATGAATTAAAGTGCAGTTCACTTTATAGGAAATACTGCTCTACGTGGCCTACAAATTAGAAATTTGAAAAGTAAATAACATGACGTCGTTAGAGATTTTGTATAGAAAAACGAGAAAAATAAATAAATAAATTTATTATATATTAGAAAAGGTATAAAAAAAAATACATAGTAAAATAAGCCCCATTTTGAAAATTAGCTTTAGACCCAGAATAAGGTTGAGCCGCTGTGACTAACTCAAGGTGACCCACATATGCAAATGGTTTTAGGCCATGTTCACCCAACTAATTATGCACTTTGAGTTATGGTTCTAGCCTCTTGAAGAGAGGTCATATGACTATATGAGTAAAAATGTAGAGAAAGTCCAAAACTATGATGTTCAATAAAAGTAATTCTAATAAAGGATGACATACATTCATTCATGTTTCTAAATATAGAAATTTTTTTTTTCCCTTTATCTTTTCATTTCTTGTATTATATGGTCAACAAAGTACAATTGCTGACAACTTTAGACATATTACAGTAAGTTTTAATTTATTTTTTTATACTTATTACAATTATAATATTAGTTATTATTAATTATTATGAATATGAATTATTGAAAGTAGGATGACCGTATTGCTATCAAATATTACGGAGTATTATATATTATATTATATTATAGATAACAGAAACAATTTATTTATACTTGATGACAAGGAAATTAAAACATTAAAACATTATATTCAGAACAGAACTAACATTGCAAGATAATACTATAACATTCTTTAAAAAAAAACAGTGTCTCTAATGTAAAAACATAAATAACAAAGATACATTTTCCGGTAAGCAAAGCTTATGGTAAAAAGTGAAAAAGTGAACCGTAAAAGGAAAATAAAATAAATTGAAATGTCTAAAAATGAGATGGAAAAACCCATCAAGGCAACAAATTAGAAAAGGAGAGAGTATTTGGAGGAAAAAAAAAACTCAAAATAATGTAAAATGATCATCCGGTTTTTCTTTTTGTTTAATTTCTTTTTCAAATAAACACAAAATTAATTATTAGATAAAGTGAAGTCAAACTATCAATCTAAGCATCCTTACAAAGCAGGAAACAAAAGCAAAGGACCTTACAAGAACATTAAGCTAAAATCTTTGTCTAATCGAAAACTTACAGAGAGAGTCGGAGCTAAGCAGTAATTAAAGCAGCGGGGAAGGAGAAAATGCCGGTGATCTAAAGGATTCTAGCGAGTTGAACAAGTAGCAGAGATTCTTGAGAAACTACAATGGTCCTTTAGGAGAGGAGTACTACAATAAATTTATGGAGGGTATTTGTGTAATATTGTAAACAAAAAGCTCTATAATATTTTAAACGTTACTTGAAGAAGCTTTCCATTCCGGAACTTTTTCATAAATTAAAAGCTTGAAGCAGCTTTTCCTACCAAACAAAACTTTTAGATTAGACCATTCCCAACCCAAAAACCAACTGACGGAAACTGACAGAGCCACGTCAGCGCCACGTAAGCTTTTTCACAAAACTGACTGAAACTGACAGACCACTCCCATCCCTGCTCCGTCACTTCCATTTTCTGGGACCCGCGACTTATTTTTAATTCAACAAAAATACAAAACTATTTAAATTAAACACAATATAATTTAAATAACACACATTCCATTAAAAATAAAAATTACAACAATTCCTAAAAAAATAAAAATTACAACAATTCCTAAAAAAATAAAAATTACAACAATTCCGAGGAATAAAAATTACAACAATTCCGAGAAATAAAAATTACCACAATTCCTAAAAATAAAAAATACTACGATTCCTACAAATAAAAATTCAAACAAATACGTTATTATCCAACAAGTCCTAACGAACACGGTAATTTGGTGGAAGTTGCGCAATGTGTCGGATTAGAGCATTGCGAAGTCGATGATGAACTTCCCGATCCCGTAATTCCTTATCCATCCGCAGTTGAGTTGCAACTCTTTCTTCCCATGAGCGGTTTGGTCTATTCGACGGCTCCTCCGGATAATCTTCTTCAAGGTCACACATATTTCGCCCGTTATCCTCCGTTATCATGTTGTGTAGAATAACACAAGCATACATGATTCTTTTTATTCTATTTGTGTTGTATGGTCTAGCCGGGTTCTTGATGATTTGCCAGCGGCCTTGAAGGACACCAAATGCTCGTTCCACATCTTTCCTTGCAGATTCTTGGTATCTCTTGAATCGAGCCTCAGCTTCAGTTAGTGGATGCCTGAACGACTTAACAATTGTAGCCCATTCCGGATAAATTCCATCCCCCAGATAATACCCCTTTGTAAAATTTTGTCCAGCAATTGTAAAGTTAACTTGGGGAGCTCTATCTTGTAGCAAATCAGAGAACAAATCCGATTGATTAAGAACATTCAGGTCGTTGCTCGAGCCCGCTGGACCAAATAAAGCGTGCCAAATCCACAGGTCATAAGACGCAACTGCTTCGAACATGATTGTTGGATGACCTTGATCATCCCTAGTGTACTGACCCTGCCATGCTACAGGACAATTTCTCCAAGGCCAATGCATGCAATCGATGCTTCCGAGCATTACCGGAAACCCATGCAACTCGGAATGACGTTGATGTAAACGTTGCACATCTTGTACAGTTGGTTTTCTTAAATACACCGTAGAGTACAAATGAAATACACATTTGCAAAAATTATCCAAACAGTCGTAAGAAGTTTGTTCACCCATATGCAAGTATTCGTCAAACGCATCCGCGGCACAACCATAAGCTAGTTGGCGTACGGCGGAAGTGCATTTTTGAAATACATTAAAACTTTGTCTGCCGAGTGCGTCAATACGTTGTTGAAAATATGCAAAGTAATCCGGTAACGGATCTTGAGGAAAATTAATAATATTTTGGCATATACGGATAAATAATGGCTTACTCATCCGAAAACGGCGCCGGAATACATCCACCGAAAATGTTGGGTTGTCGGCAAAGTAATCTTGAAACAAACGTTGGCTCGTCGCTACGCGATCTCGTGGAAAGTATCGACGGGGAGCTCGCGGGATAGGAATTACTTCTTCGTCTTCTGATTCGGAGGATATCACGTTGATAACATTTATCGCCCATTCCGGATTGAAAATGTTGTTGAGCGCCTCCAAATCTTCAAGATCGGAATCCGAAGACATTTTTAAATTTTGAAAGTGTATAAAATTGTGTAGTATGAAAGTGTAGTATGATTTGTGTAAAAGTGAAGTATGAATTGTGTGAAATAGTTGGAAGAATATAGGTGTATTTATAGGAGAAAGTGAAAATTTTAAAATTTTTTGAAAAATTTGAATTTTTTGTAAAATTTGAATTTTTTGAAAAATTTGAATTTTTTTAAAAAATTGAATTTTTTGAAAAATTTGAAACTTTTGAAAAATTTGAATTTTTTGAAAAAAATTGAATTTTTAACCCACCCTCCACCAACTCCCGTTTTTTTAAATTTTTTAGATTTTTTTTTTATGTTAAACGGTAAACAAACAAAAAAATAAATAAATAAAAAAGAAATGGGCCCACTCTCACCGACGGACGACTTCGGTTTACCAACTGACGAGAACCGATGGCGGCAACCGACGAGACGGTGCCAACCCCGTCGGTTCGTCGCTTGGCAACCGACGGACAACCGACTGAAGGGTTGGGAGCCGTCTTAGTAGGAGCTTAATTTTCAAAAACTAGAAGCTAAGGGCGTGTTTAGTTATAGAAAAATTTCTCCATTTTTCTTTTTCCATTTCTCTAGAGAATGAGAAGTGTTTTACTTTTCTAGAAAAACATGAAAAATCTAGAAAACATGTTTAGTTGCAAGAGGTGGAGTTTTCCTTTTCCAAGGAATAATAGAGATGAAAAAGTTAGAAAACCATCAAAATTAGTTTTCATCTTTGTAGTTATAAAAACAAAAACAAGGATTTTCCTTTTCTTAGAAAAGTTTTTTAGAAAACTCGAATTTGAACACGTTTTCTAATTTTCTTGTTTTCTTAGAGAATTTTTCTAGAAAAGCAGGGAGTTTTCTGTAACTAAACGCACCCTAAAAGCTCCTAAAAGCTCTCAAAAGCTCTTTGCCAAACACTTTAGGCCAAAATACATCTTACGAACTTGAATGATCACTAAGAGTGCGATTGAGATCAATACATGAATGTTATATGTCGGAATAATGATATGTAATGTTATTAATTAGCTACATTATTGATCATTGTTGTTTTTTATGCTAATGAGACAACATAAGGTTTAGCACTTGTGATTGTGAACTTGTAATGGACTATAGTTTGTTGGAATCATCTTACAACAACAGTTTTATTTTGCTTTCTATTCTTTTTTTTTTTTTAAATAATAGAAAGTGATTTAAATTATAAAGAGTTAATTAAATATGTAACCATATTTGTGATAGGGAAAATAATTGCAAAGTTGTAATCACATTCTAAGAAAGTAAAACGTGTGTTTCTCGAAGAGATATCAAGGAGATTATCATGATTTTTTCATAAGGTGATAAGACAAGAGAAAATGGGATTTTCGTTATATATTCATGGCAAAGTTGTCTGATCTTATTATCATTATCTTTTTTTTTTTTTAATCCTGAAAACTTACTCTCACAGTCTCACCTATTTTTATAAAAGTTAAAGAATATATATCTTAATAATTCAAAAATAACCAACATCTCCAATTAACGAGAACCAATAACCTCAGGCCAAACAAGTACAATTATCAAACTAAACATTCATTTTATTCTAAGTATAAGTACCAAATACTTATCAAACTAAACTATCAAGGATAGAATTATAACCCTGATTCACTGCATTTTACCAACGGAACACAACATTTTAAACCTATAAAATTTGACTGCATTTTAACAACACTGTATTTTACACCTATAACCTTGTTTCTAAAACGCAGTGAATTTGATCTGTCTCTACCCTCATTTGAGGCATCCTTCTATAATCCTTCACAAAGAATAGGCACACATGATTTTTTTATATCAAATCGTGATCAAAATATTGTAGCGGGTTTAATTTCCTTAGCTTGGCCAATTTCTTGATTATGGAATAAAAAAATTGTGGTCATTTATTGCCTCAAGCATCCAAAGTGGTCCAAGTTACGAATGATCAAATCTTGTCGTACCAAATATACGTTTATGGTTGGTGACATCATGTTATATTTTTTTTTTTAAAAGCAACAAATTTTGTTAGACCCAAAGGCCCGGGTACCAAGACATACATCAAAAGTAAGGAAGTGCTAAATCTCCACATCAATATTTACAAGAACAAGAACCAAGTCACTCTATATCAAAAACTTAGGATGCGTTTGATAACACTGAATGATTTGGTACTGAATGATTCCACGTGCTGAACGATTCAAAGACGCTGAATGAATTTGGTTCTGAATAAAATTTAAGCGTTTGATGATGTGTTGAATATAAATTCTGAATGACTACCATTTTAACCTCCGGTATTATTATTTATTATACAATTAACACTAAAGTATATATATTAGAGTGAACACGCTTTACAAACAAATGAAAAATAAACATTTGATCAACCACAAATTATCCAAACATTATGTCCTGTTCACGTTTAAATTATAACATTAAATATATAATTATTTATTTGTATTAAACACTAATGAAGCCATGTATTTTATTTGTTTCTTTGATTATGTGTTTTCCCCAATTTTTCTCGAAGGTAACCGCTAATGAGCATTTCTCCACCGCCATTTTATACCCAATCACGATGCATAAGCCGAAGCTTTTCTATTCACTTCTACATTAAATAAATATCATTTAATTATTCAAATATGCAGTTGAATCAATTGATTTTAAATATTTTCCTACTGATCCATCATACTAGGTCGGTAGTGGATTTTAGTGGTGGTGGATGAGGATTTTGAAGATGAGTTGGGGCATACGAACACATGGGAGAGACGAAGGATATAAATCAATCATATCGCTGGTAAGGGTATCAATGTAAAAGAAAGGTTGCTGGATGGTTAAGAGTCCATTATGAATATGAATGGTTCAGAGTTGGTTCAGCACTCGCTCAGCATTCAGAGGCCAACTCTAACTTGTATCAAACACGCTGAATGCTGACCGATTCAGCATTCAGTGCTGGACCATTCAATTAAGAAGCAAACAAACACACCCTTAATCAGCAGGGATGAATTACGCAAGAGCTGCGAATCCATAGACTCCATTTTATAACCTTATTTGCACACTCATTTTCCATTCATAAAAAAGATAGACGTTGGATTCAGAGAATATATCATCATGAAGCAAATTACGGTGTTGTTTGTTTTTACTTAAAATATCTGAAAAACTTCTGAACTCGGATTCGGTCAGAGGTTTGGAGCATTCAGACCGTTTGTTTTTTATTTGCTATCAGAAGTAAAAAGTCTGAAAAACCTCTAATTTTTGTAGGGGTGAAATAGAGTCTGATGAAGCTCTGAAACCAAATAAAGCCTTACACATGTCTCTTGGTCCCACCATAAACTCCCTTCTCCCTCTTTTCCAAAGTTATACGTCAACCCCACATTATTCATTTTCATTTTCATATCAGCGTCATAATAATGTCAAAATAATTCTTATTGTATAGTAGTGATGATTTATAATTTAAATAACGTATAATCATACCATCTATTGTGCACGTATTTTATTTAACATATATGAAGTATTTTTAACATTAGAAGTGCTGAATATTTTTATTAATTTTCCTATTATAAGTTTATTTGATTATTTGATTCACTTTATCAACTTTTTTGTTGTCCTTTGACCATTAAAATGTTATATTTTACAAATTTTATGCAACTTAATTTTATGAATAGTTTTGTATCATTCAGCTTTCAGATTTCAGATGTCTGAACCATCTCTTATTATAATCAGTGGTTTTCAGATGGTTTTCAGATTCAGACAAAAATCTCTTAAAAAAACAAACAGCACCTACATCTTTCAATTTCTCGATCCCCACATAAAATATTGTTCCTCCAATAATATCATCATGACGTCAACTTATAATTAGCAATACATAGGGATGGTTTGACTAACTTTTTTTGACCAAGACTGCACGTACCAAAAGAAGAAACGGGATGAAATACCCACGAACTGTAAATACCCGGCTGCAAATTTAATATATATACAATAGATACATACCAAAAGAAGAAATGGATTACGATAACCAGATAGATATCAAGCGTAATTCCAATCGACTTTAAGATCAAAATAGCAGTTAATCCCCTCTATCTTACCAATGCTGTGACTCGAAAGTTGCGACTTGAATTTGTAAATGCTCTTCATGATCACTTCACCAGAGCGAGCATCCTCCAAGTATGCTTTAATTACGAGAGAGCCCTTGGGGGTACGGCCAGCACAGATTTTATCAACTGCATTCTGCCGGCTTTTAAAACGTGATGATTGGGTCGAAAGAGTAATGCCATGTAATTATATTTGTATGCAGTAGGACATTCACATTCACTAAGAAAGTCGTCGCCGTAATGAGCAAGTATATATCCACGAACTCGATGACCAGGAGTCTTCGTTTCAAACTTTACCTCCAACGTAGCATCTATTGCATCCTTTAATAGAATGTAAAACAAACTTGTACGTCCATCCAAAGTGGAAACAGTAAGTGCACCGCCCGCACTATCCGATTTCTTGTCCACAAAAAAATCTGAAAGGTCTATCTCTATCAAGTGATTGCAAAGTTGATAACAGGATTTTTTGTTCTTAACAACATAGAGCTCCATAGCAATCTCAATGGAAGAAGAGAATCGAATTGAACGATTGCTGCCAAGGTATACGGGCAAAGTTTTGGTCGGTTTTATGGGATTACCCCAATTATGGTTGAATAAAGGAACATGAGCCAAGTCCCCATCTGATGATACTGAAATGACCCCAAACAGATCATTGACATCTGCATCTGACCCAAAATGTGTTGCAGTATCATTCAAAAACGAAAACAGCTCAAACCGGGAATTTCTGGGTGGAACCCTAAAAAAATTAAAACAGCAACCACAAATTAAAGAAAAAAAAAGGTTGCAACTTGAGATAACTAAAAAATGTTCTGCAATAGAGGTAGAGAGGATCGTTTGGTTTTCAACAGTTGTATTGCAAAGTCGTTGTCAAGTATACAGATTACAGCATTTGACATGAGAAACACTCGTGCAAGACACAGATTATAAATGCTGATTAACAGCAGCATATTATTATGTAATTAAGAACATAAAGTGTACACATAAAAATTCCCTTCACCCACCCCCGGTAGCTAAACATATAAGATGGTAGTGTCACGTTGGATCATTATGTAAATAGTGATCTTTAGCAATTCTTTATAAAATCTAACATCATACAAATCCAAAATTTATATAAATTTATAAAATCTATCTTTTATCAACTCGTAAAATACATACGAACAACGGTTCAAATGAAAACGTGTGTTGGAGCTGTGAGTCACTAAAACTGGACTCTTTCAAAGCTGGACTTTCAAAACAGATTAGAAACTAATAAATTTGGGTAAAAATATATACATAATTTTGATTTTATTTATATACAAGGAAGAAGACAATCACTTTCTACAAAATGAACCAACCTACCCAAAGTCATTTTTCAAAGGAATACGTGCGATACTCTATGCAAAGTGCAAAAAATCCTATATTTGACCTTAAATTGCATAAAATGAAATAAACTGAGAATAGTCAAAACCGGTAGTTACCAAGCATTTAAATTAATTGGTCGTCCCACATCGGAAGAAAGTGACCACAATGGCAGAGAGCATGAGGAAGTCTACACAAAACAGAAGAAATTCAAACTTGGTTTACGAACAACAGCTAGTCCATGGTTTACGAACTTATATAAATCTTAAATTCTCCCTTTAAAAAAAATAAAAATAAAGTAAAATAATTCATGGTTTACAAAGGTAAAAAAAAAAATCTACTAGATAATGCATACCGGAGTGATCCTCAAAAGATGAAAGCATTTTTTCATTACAACTGCAGTTGCCTCACACAGCAACAATGTGCTTGTCTCCACAATAGGCCCAACCTGCCAAAACTTTCAAAATTACTCAATAAATCGGGACAAAAATCGTCTCATATAGTTCTAAAATTCAAATAATTTTATAAAATATAACGTTGGTTTATAAGAATCAGAAGTTAGATTCCATAATGTATGAGAAAAAAACATGTGCAAGTAAATACTCCGTATACCTCACACGAGGAATAATAACTGTTAAATTTCATAGACACGTCGTAAAGGAATTCACACAGGATGTGTGGCGAGCAGGGGCGGAGACAGGGCGGGGGCAGCGTAGGCCGTCGCCCCCACATGAATTTTTAAATTGCGTATAAAAGAAATTTTTTTTAAGGTATTAATGACATTTTAAAATTTCCGCCCCCACAAAACCATGTAAGAAATAAAAATAATTTTTTTCGCCCCCACCCTACTGATTTCCTAGCTCCGCCCCTGGTGGCGAGACAGATAAACAAGACTCTTCGAGAGCCTGAAAAAGAACGTTAAGAGTATTAACACAATAATATAATTTACATGATCATACTAACATGATTAGGAAAATTTACAAATATCAAACTTTTCAATTCATTTTTTTCTTCTACGTTTGTGAAATGTCTTCATTTAGCTGACAAGTACATTAGTATTGAGTATCACCCCAAATGTTTGTGCCTGTTAGAAGCCGAACTAGGTTTTATTATTGATATACAGTCATATTATGTGTTTTATTATTCTCAAATTTTACTTATAGTCTAGTATGCTACATAGTACGTACATACCGTGTTGTTTTATTGCTTGCCCATAAGCATGGGACTAAATAACTTAATTCAACCAAGTGTTCACTTTTAAAATATGTGTTAGAACTTCAACTAGGGTTATATATGTTCAAAGGCGTAGTAAAAGTTCATTATGATATTGTCTTATTACCTCAGTAAACTCAAGTAATTTAATTCCCAACATACGCCCTTCAGCTTTCTCCCATCCTTCATCTTTCCCCAATGAAGCCTGTTGCAAACATATAAATCTGTTAACTTAATATTCAAGAACAAGAAAACAATCAAATTGGGTCCGAGATGAGAAAGTTGTAACAACACTGAAATGAAAAGAAATTCTTACCTTCTTTAACTCATTGATGTCTTTACCCTCCATAATTCTAAGAATTTTTGCTTGTGTAGATAGTAGATGCACAAAAGTATTTCCCTATTTATCAATGGATTAGAGCATATCATGAGAATACAATATACAATAGTACAATACCATAACATAACATCGTTAGAATACCTCTTTTTGAAGCATCTCATCTTTGATATTAAATTCAATACAATCGAGGTAATGATCAGATCAGGAAGACCAGCCTGCAATCTTCTCTTCTCCTCAGCGGCCGCATCCCTCTCAAATATTGCATGATCCTTATCCCTGACAGCTTGATCACGGGTAGCAATGGCTTCATCTTTAGCAGTAACAGCCTCATCCCGGCGAAGAACAGCAGCATTCAGCTCTTGACCATTTTGCTGCAGGGAGGCCTCCATGTCTTCAGCTTTCTTCTCCTGCACAGCAAGCTTGACTCTCAAAGATTCAATCTCAGCAGCCATCTGGTCAACTTTGGCTATCTTCTCCGAGTGATCAGCCTTAAACTTCTCAAAACCCTCTCTCTCCTGCCTAAACCTAGCCCTTTCCTCCTTAAGACCAGCACCCAGCTTCATGTTCAACCTGTCAACATGATCAGCGACATGCAGAGTGTTGATGTTCCACATGAAATGATCAAAGGTTGACTTGATCCCCCGGTTGATGCCTTGGCGGATTGTCAAGGAACCCATCTTTTTTCCAATTGCAGGAGGCATGGCATGCCGGATGTAGTCCCTGCATGACTGAAGATCAAGGCCAGGGTTATCCACCTGGTATCCCCACTCCGGTACAAAAATCGGGGAGCCACCAAAGTCACCAGGAGGAGCAGTAGGGATGGGTCCTCTAGCCCCTCCAAGAAAATCAGTGGCATCATCATCCTTGTCCATGTCTGGAAGGGAGAGGTTAGAGCTGCTATCGTACAGGGAACTACCTCTTGTCATTTCCCTCTAGGCCGACTCCACCGGCAAATCCACATTTCTTTTCTTCTTCGAATGAAGAATCGTCTCATCACCCCCTTCCTCATCTGCAAATAACAAGATGAAGGTCAATAATCAAGGCAAATGAAAAAGTATAATAATAAATGAAGGGGATATGATGAAGTACCAGTGGTAGAGTCATGCAGTGCAAACTGAGTCCTCTTCACCCGCACGGTCTCAGCCGACAACCCTCCCTCCTGGGTACTAGTTTCCTAAGTTGAAGTGTCGACAACTTCAACTGTCGGGGCAGACTTTTTCTTCTTCTTGGGAGCGGCTTTTTCTCCGGCGGTAGGTTTTTTATTGCCGGGACCACCGCCCAAAGTATCAACAACTGTGAAATCAGGGGGAATAGCCGATCCAGTAGGAAGAGTCTCAGCGATGCTACCACCGGGATTGTGTAACACCCCAAAATCCGAAAGTATAATTGTGATAAATAAATTAATAGTTGTTTTAAACTATTAAATATGTAAGAAAAATAAAATAGTTAAAAATCGCAAATGGTTTTTAGGTTCCAGACAATAGGTCTAAAAGGGGACAAAAGTAGTATACAAGTAAAGATATATATCACTTTCCTTTCTAAAACCTTCTAAACCAAAACAGAAAACACGATTCGTTCCTGTGACTTTTGGTGATTCAAACCAGGAGTAGGAAACCAATTAATTTCAATTATAATTTTTCATTTTGATCTTTTAAGAAGCTGGTGCATCTCCTTCATCATTTTCTAAATTGTAAGTAAGCTTCAAATTCTTTCTTGGTTAGTTTGAAAAGCTTGAATTAATGGGATTATTAGGGTTGGTGAAATTAGTAGGAATATGGGTTACAAAAGTGTTTAGATCATGTTATTAAGTAACCTGTGATTTGGAGAAACTGGGTTGAGGTTTGGTTAGAAAGAACTCGGATTAGGCAGGTACCAAAACTGATACGCAGGTCTGAAGAAGATGATAGAATCGCGACGCGATTAACATAAAAACACGACGCGATTAGTACTTGGTCTCGACGCGATTAGTACTCAGTTGCGACGCGATTTTCATAAACTTGAACCTGTACTTTTGTCTTGTGAAATTAAAGTTGTTGTTGATATTAAAGTATAAATGAATGTATCTATGGATTTTAAATCTCATATAAAACTAGTTTGTCTTGTTCACTCTCAAATAATCAATGACTTGTTTAGTTTTAGTAATTGAAAGTGTAAGGCAAGAATTGAGTATGAACATGAATGATAGTTCTCTAAAATGCTTATAGTCATTTTAAATATGACTTAACCGAATAAGTAAAGATTTAACTAGAATGAAGTGGTATTCGAATTGTTAGATTTATATTTGAAATACATAGGAAAGGGTAGTTGGTTAATCTTGTTAAAGTATCTTGTAAACTGATAATGATCTTAAAACAAGCCTAAGTAAGATGTATTGGAAAGGGCTGAACTAACTATAATCTAGCTAGTGACGTCCAATATAAATGAGGTTACGTTTAAAGTAATAATTGTAAAACATTATAAGAAAAGTTATATTCAAAATAATAATTTGGAATAATGAGAAGTTAAATGTGTTATGACTTTAATGTGTATAAGGAGAATTTATATTAATGAGAATAAATCTTATGCCAATGGGATCAACGTAAAAGTTACAGAATGAATTGCTAAACTATAATATTGTTTGTAATTTGTGTTATGTGCCTATGTGATTAGGTAATAAAGAAGCTGGAAATATTACAAGTAAATCGTTAAGCCTTTGCCAGGTAAGTTTTCGGATTACATGATCATGGGTTAGGAATGGCTTCGGTCGTTTGCTAACGGTTTGGTGCGGGTTCTGGTTGCGGCCATAGGCTCGTGTGATTGCTAGTAGTATACAACTAGCATGGGTAGCAAGGATCCTTAGCTAAAATAAAATAATGACGTGTGATTGTGATTCGTTTACTTACTAAGCGTTGTGCTTACGGTTGAATATATATACGTTTTTAGGTGTATCGCTTGGATGGAAAGGAGGCCTGGGTAAGGAGTATATTAGAAGCTTGCTTTTTGGTCAGTTGAGCTTCTCTTCTTTTAGATTATCGTTGTGGTGACATTTGTATAAATCGCCCAAGTATTGTAAATTTATGTCATGTGTCTGTTATCAAGTATAAACACTACATATAAATGTGGAGATTTTGTAAAGTTAAAAGATAACTGATGGTTGTGATTACTTTAATGTCAAAAGAAATTATATATAAAAATGTAAACGTTTACATCAGGTGGTACAAAATGATATTAATTTCCACAAGGACCCAAAACAAATAAATTATATTTTAAATATCATGATTTTTTATAAGATGTAAATCGGGGCGTTTCAGATTGACAGGCAAGTTATCCACAGAGGTATGACCAATGTCGATTCCTGAGGGATCCTCGGCAGCAAGGGCAAAACAAATGTCCATCACTGCAAAAAAGAAATATATAGCACGTTACTATGACATCAAAAGAAAAAACAATAAAAAGCAAAATATCGAAAGGAACATCCACTGAACCGCCAAAGCCACTGCCACCCCCTTACCTTCATTGTTACGCCGGCACACCTAGACCCTTCCCTTACGGTTTCAGTTCCAGCTCATATTCGCCATCGCCAAAAAAGAATCAGGATAAGGTCTCATAACTACCTTTGCCTGACACAGGAGGCGGAAAAAACTCATATCACTCTCAGCCACCTGAATCACAGGGGCAACGTTCTTAACGGGCGCCTGCCTCTTTACCCATACAGATGGCGTAGCCCAAAGAAGAAGCTTCTCCTTTCCTTCAGGAAGAACTCTATCATCAACGAAGAAGAAATTATCCTTCCAGTTCCGGAGGCCATCAACCCTAGCGCCACAAAAGTTGGTATTCTTCCCTGTTCGTTTCGCCACTGAGAACCAGCTTTCAGGAGAATTGGTAAGGGTAAACTGGGAAGTAAAAAACAACACAGACGGCTCTCTCTTGTGGAGACGACAATATACCTCAAACATAATTATCTTTTGAAGACCTAGGGGGTGCAATTGCTTAAAGCCCACCTCATAGTGCTCTAACACAGAAATCAAAAAGGGGGAAGGGGTAGCCTGAAGTTACTGGTTTCAAACCAGTGAGTATAAACAGTGACCTTCCCTTTCGGCGGAGCATGAGCCCTCTGGGAAGTAGAAGGGGCAGTGGCATCAAATTGATACAGGCAAGGATATCGCTCGGCGAGACTCGGCATATCACTTTCCCTGACCTTACTTTCTATATCCTACACTAACCCACCAGAAAATTGCATATTTGCACCCGATGGCGCTCTAACAGTAGAAACCGGTGCAACAGAAGGGGTGGTGGAGGGCGACGGTTCCATGATTATTTCTCAAAAGATACAAACAAAAAATGCAAACCAGAAGAGGACGACACCAAAAAAGGTACAAGAATACTGACCTACTCAGTCGACGAAGCGCAGAAGTACAAAAAACTCCGATGATTCTTCGCCGGAAATCGCAAAAGCAGAGAGAATTAAGGAAGAGAGAATTTGAAAACGTAAAATGAAAATGGGGAGGGGGTAAATCGCCTATTTATAGGCAGAAATATTAACCATCATGAGCCCATGGGCTTATGGGCCCTAATCTCAGGCGTACACATGTACGGGTGAAACATAGCGCGTGTAGAAAGCTGGATCAATTAATACCCCACGCGCCCTTGCAGCAATTGGTACGCCACCCAAGGGATGCCCAAAGGACACCCGCATTAAATGCGCCTCGGGTACAACCCCTTCTCTGACAAAATGACGGGACGTCATCAGTCAAACGTTAATGGATAAAAATTGGCCACGTCCCCCTGGCAACTCATCTCTCCTGAAACACAAAAACATAAGGCGGGAACATCTCAAAGAATATATAAGCCCCTGTGCAGGAACATAACGTCAATCAAAAAGCCTCTCTCCTGTACAGGAATACATTGCGGGACATAGACCATCGCTGATAAGACCCTCTAATAGGGGAGCAAAATTAACTAGAGTTTAGTCCCCTGACGAATACTACAGCGTACTAAACTGGGGGAACTTAATCATGTACCATGTAACAGGCCCAAATTTAAGATATAACGCCCATCAGGCAAGGCCCAATACACTCGTTGGCCCATCAAGTTAGGGTTTATGTCCCCTTGGCCCACGACAATAGGATTCAGGAAATCACCAACGTTAGTGGTGGTCTCCTGAAAGCCGACAAGGGTAGAAACCCTCAATTATCATTGGGCCACGTCACCACAGGGGGCCCTCACACAAGGAACGTTAATCACAACCGTACGATATAAAGACGCCTAGATGATGACTTAGCCATCAACAAGTACCCCCAGATGGTGATTTGGTCGTACGATCAAACGCATCAGATGGCAACACGTGGCTAAACTTGCCCACCAAGGTGATCATGGGGTACTATAAATACAAGGACATGAACAGTATTCATTCCTTAAGCACCTCCAAATATATTCCATCTTCACCACCCAAAAACCCTAACATTCAAGAGAAGATTACTATTCACCTTCTCGCCGTAGATTCACGCCACCCTTAGTTCCGTTTAATACGCTCTAACGGGTCCTTACGCAAGTCGCGGAGAGCAACGAATCGAATCCAACCCAGTTGCACTCAGGTATAACAGTTTTATGCTTGATCAAATATTGACTCGTGATGAATATCGAAAACCACTGGTGATGAATGTTGTATTTGATTCTATTTACATGTAAATTCATTGATGAATATAGAATGTTGTCAACGTTAATTGAATGATCTTTTAATTCAAAGTAAATTGTGTTATTACTGAAATTCGTTGATGAATATAAATCATATATTCAATGATATGATCTTCATTCTAAACTTTCTTTCTAATGAATATTGATCGATGAATAATCACTGACGAATGTTCGTCGATGAGTTTGTTATATTCACTGATGAATACCAAAATTTCATATGAAAAAACACATCAAATGGAAGACAATTAAATGCTTACTTTTTTATATGATTTGTTTGAAAAATGATTTATTTAATAATTAATATCAATGATATACTCCGTAGTAGTTTAGAGAAGACGCAGGGTTTTGAATTTTTATGAGCGAAAATGAAGTTGCAGAGTAAAAGCGTGTTTCAAGCAATATATTAAAACCCATTATGACAATCTTACCCCTAATGAATGTCTCACACTTGATATAGTTTCATTTAATCACGATACTACCGATTGAATCTCAACCTCCGATGGTTATCATCCGTTGGTAATTAGGTGGTTCTCTAGTTCCCTACATATTTTATGTTCTCTGTAGATCCAGATAATGGTTGTAACGTCACCACTAGTAAATATGATCGGATGACTGCAGCCTCCGTCATGAGAGTAACTATTAATTGGTTATTCGAGTATAAATGTAGTGAGAGTAAATGTGTGTCGTAGTAGTTAGAACTCAAGGTTGTCAAGATTCGGATGGATCGTTTTCGCCCTTGTAAGATGGAAATCGTATGATCGGATCGGAATTGTAAGATTCTACCAAAACACTATTATTAATTTAATGGATATCCAAAGTAGTGTAGAAAACTACTCCCTCCATCCCAATTTATTTGTCCATCTTTCTATTTTGGTATGTCCCAAAATAATTGTCTACTTCCAAAATCAATCAATCAGAATGCTTGAAAATTACATTTACCTATAATACTTGAATTTTTTTTGAACACATGGAGTAATCGATGTTAATAAAGAAATTGTAGAGATACAAAACAAGGGTTAATTACATATATGTCCACCTTAAACCATATAAATATCATATATACCCAACTTAATTTAAAAATTACATATATACCCAAATTTTCAATTTGCTTACAATTAAAATTTTAAAATCTTTAATTATAATCTACTTATTCACTAATGACCATTATACCCTTATTCATATCTTCCTCCTCTTATAAACCTGCAACAAAAGTATCATATATATACTTCGATTAGATTAGATGCCACCACTTGCTAAAAAGATTTGTATTTTCTTTTTCCATTGTAAATAACATAATGTTTTATGTATACAAATCTTCACACGCAAATCAACCCACCTCTTAATCTCTGTATACAAGCATCGGTAGAAAATAGAATAAGAAAACAAATTTAAAAAGAAAAACAAAGAAATGAGAATCATGTACTATTAATTAATGATAACAATTTCGATCGTGAATGGAGGCTTATTAATCGAAGCTTTGAGATGTGGGGTTAGTTTCAAAATGATCGGCCATTGATGGAGAAAAAAACATGATAGGGTTTGCATCCTTTTGTTAAAAGATTAAGGGTATAATGGTCATTAGAGAATTAATAGATTACAATTAAAGATTTTAGAATTTTAATTGTAAATAAATTGGAAATTTGGGTATATGTGTAATTTTTAAATCAAGTTGGGTATATATCATATTTATATGGTTTAAGGTGGATATTACAATTTCTTATCTAATATTGGTATTCTTATATTTCGACATATTTTTGAAACTTTTATTTGTAAGTGATGACTTCTCATGTTGGATTCAACATGTGAGCATTCGAAACGTTTTTTCACATGGTTGTTAATCGATACTTAATCATACAAATATTGGTATTACTCTTTTTCAATTTAACCTGTATACAAAAAAAATCATTAATCAACTTTTCACTCATTTATCGAAATATTGAAAATCTATTATAATATTATATTAATTGTAAACGGTACGTGTGTATACACGGGTCTGAGAGCTAGTATATTGTAAAAAAGATGCAATTGTAAACATATATCCTGCTTTTTACTAGGATAATAAACACACTAAAACAAAATATAGTATTATAGTACAATTGCATAATAAGTTTAAGAGCGTATGAGCCTACAAATGAATATCAATGATCTAAGAAATCAATCGGAACTTCAAACGGAAAGATTTAGAATTTTGGAGTTCTAAAATTTTAGGTTAATTTGATAAATAGCATTCTGAGACAAAGATCGTGTAGTAATTTTTATCCTACATTGGACTATGGCGCTATAGGCCATATATATGTTTAGTAAAAATATTACAACTTATCATATACGAGTAATATCGGATCGTACACCGATCTTACAATCTTACTAGCGATCCTACTGCGATCTTACCTTCTCAACGACCCTACTTCGATCCTGCACTTTTTCGATTGATAAGATTGTACGATTTTACGATCAAGATCTCGATATTGACAACCTTGGTTGAAAATATTTAAAGTAGGCTCGATTTTGATTCTTTTGTCTTCCCTATTCTAGTTATCACATATGACCAGACTCGCTTCATTGAGATGTCGTAGTTGCTCTTAGTCTCGTATCAAATACGCAAGTTGCTTCAACTTACCTGATCATATCTTCTGTTCAAGCTCTTGTTGATTAGCCTAATCCTTTGATCTTGATACTTGATAGCTCTCGTCTATCAATTTTAAATACTCCTTCGAGGCTTCGACCATAGCTGGCCTTCGGTTGGGTAACCCTTTAACTTTGGGCTTAGGATTGGGCTTGAGTTTGGGCTTGGGTTTGTTCATATTTGTTATTTATTTGTCAAATACTCACATGTTTACTTGCGTTATATTCCAACATCATATTCAAAAAAAATTCATGAAAAGACATCAATTTAAAAATTACCATACTTAGTAAAAGTGTTTAATAAAGATACTAGACTAATACTACTAATTTGTTCGATTAAATTACTTAACTTATTGAATCATGATGTGTTAGTTACATAACTTATAAATATGAACACCCAAATCATATGACTTAACTTATAAATATTATTATAATTATAATGTAAATCCATCTAATCATTATGAAAGTAGTTGAGTTATTCAATTGAACAAATAAAGTGTCTTCTAATCAATTTATTTCAAAGTAAATAGATAATAAATATGTCCTTAACACCTATGATAATATATAAAAATTAAGAAAAGAGACAAGTAAAGAGAAAAGATATGAACATTATTATTATATAAAGAAAGACAAATATGACCAGACACACCCTCCACAAACTTCCCACTTTTTCTATCTTTATAAAGACCAAACCAAACACACTACAATGCTCTTTAATCTCTTTAGCTTCAACCATGGCCCAAACTCTCCCAATACACAAAAACAAAATTCTCACCCTTTTTCTATTCTCATTTCTCCTTCAAACACAATCCCATCAATTTTCAAAAAAATTGTCACCAAAATCACTTGGTATTAAGAAAGAAAAACTAAGCCACTTACACTTCTACTTCCATGACATAGTTGGCGGTGACCACCCCACCGCCGTTCGAGTGGCTCAAGCCACTATGACCAACACCTCCCGCACCGCATTTGGTGCAACGGTCATGATCGACGACCCGTTGACCGTGGGCCCAGAACGGACCTCCAAGATAGTTGGAAGAGCTCAAGGGATATACGCATCGGCTAGTTTGGATGACACTCGACTGCTAATGGCTTTGAATTATGTTTTTGTTGAAGGAAAGTATAATGGTAGCACTTTGAGTATATTAGGGGCTAATCATGTGTTCTCTCCGGTACGAGAGATGCCAATCGTTGGTGGGAGCGGGCTCTTTCGATTTGCACGTGGTTATGCACTTGCTAAAACTCATTTCTTGAATTTTAGCAACGGTGATGCCGTCGTTGAATACAATGTTTATGTCCTGCATTATTGATTATTGTTGTTTTGGATGCTAACGATAACATAAGGTTTAGCAAGTGTGGTTGTAATATATGGACTATAGTTCGTTGGAATTATATCTAGCTTACAAAAACATATTTATTCTACTTTCTTTTCTTTCTTTTTTTAATCGAATAAAGAGATATAATTAAAGAGTTACGTAATTATGCAGCCTAGAGCCCTAGATCATATCATTAGTTTCGTGCTTAATAACACTCTGAATCTGTATTTAATCTTATTTTATTGCTCTTTATTCTAAATTATGTTTTTTCGATCTGTCGTACATGTTTGTTTTCTTTTTAAAAGTATAGAATCTGAATCTGAATCTGAATTATATTTGTGATCAATTATTGTAGTGGGTTTAATTTACTTTGAATTGACTAGCTACTTTCATGTTTATAGAATAAAAAATTGTGGTCATTTATTCATTCAAACATCAAAAGTGGTCCAATCTATTCTGCCGTTCAAAAAAAAAAAAAAAAAGTGGTCCAAGCTAGTTAGGAATGATCAAATTTTCTCGTGATCTTGTCAATGCTACATTAACATAGAATTTATAAAAGAAATTTCACAAAATCATCTAATTTATGAGATGGACCAATCACAAATATTTTTTGTTTCTCTCTCTTTATACTATTGGTCCACCTCATTTTATAAAATAAAATTTTAATAAACATATCATTTCTCCCAAATAAATTAGTAAACAATCAAAACCAAATAGCTTTGAATGAGGAGAAAGAAATTATGAAGGTTCTTCACTTTTGTCATTCTAAAACGTTAAAAACTTTAACTAAATTAAGGTTTGAGATTAAGGGAGAGACATCTTAGATATGAAAGGAGTGACATACAATCTCAGCCGTTAATTAGTAGGAGTAATATATATCTACACCATTCGATGCTTTACTTCCTTACACTTTCAACTACAAAAGAAAAATAAACATCACAAATAAGGACCCATTCACAACAACTTGTTTCATTAATTGTAATCTCAAGTTTGGAAAAGATGATATCAATTACAATTCTACGTACGGAAGAATGTAAACATCTATTCATGACCACACGATATGGCATATAATATAATATTAATATTATTAATAATAATATATCAAACACATATGATAGGAGACAAGTACATAAATAATAAACTATAGTATGAATAAACAAGTATATGATTATTGACATTGTTTTCGACACACGACCTAACATTTCTCTATTTATAACCAAATACCGCGACGTATTAAGCTAGTCTCACTATATCTTTCAACTATGGCTCAATCTCTCCCCATATATACGTCTACCATTCTTGCAATTGTCCTATTCTTTCTCCTTGAAGCACAATCCCACCAATTTTCAAGAAAACTGTCAACAAAATCTCTCGGTATCAAAAAAGAGAAGCTAACTCACCTTCAGTTCTACTTCCACGATGTACTAAGTGGTGACCACCCCACCGCTGTTAGAGTGGCTCAAGCCGCTACAACCAACACCTCAAGCACATCATTTGGTGCTACCGTGATAATCGATGACACATTGACCACGGGTCCCGAACGAAGTTCAAAGATTGTGGGAACAGCTCGAGGAATATATGCATATTAAATGGATTAATTTGCCATGCTTACAAATGAGAACCACTAGAGTTTATATAGATACACATCGATGATTCTAGAAACTTATAGACATGGGCTGAGCCCTACAACAATATTGGGCTTAATATACCCCCGCAGTTTGAGCGGGAGGCCTTCGAACGCTCAAACTGGATCGAAATTTCGAGAAAAGAGCGGATGGAAGACCTTTGGTAAAGATGTCAGCATATTGGTAGCGGGAAGGGACATGAAGAACACGAACTTGACCAGCAGCAACTTTGTCACGAACAAAATGAATGTCAATCTCGATGTGTTTGGTGCGTTGATGTTGCACAGGATTTGCGGACATGTAGACTGCACTGACATTGTCACAGTAGACAAGGGTAGCAGAGAACAAATGGGTTATTAAGCTCACGGAGGAGATTGCGTAACCAAGCTGTTTCTGCGACAGCATTAGCAACGCCCCAATATTCAGCTTCGACACTTGAGCGTGAGGTTGTTTGTTGTCGTTTGGAGGACCAAGAGAGAAGGTTGTTGCCAAGGAAAACACAGTAGCCAGAAGTTGAACGACGGGTGACTGGGCAACCGCCCCAGTCAGCATCAGAGTATGCAATCAGGTTGGTGGTGGTGGAGCTATATAACTGGAGACCGTGATCAAGGGTCCCACGAAGATACCGGAGTATGCGTTTGAGAGCTGTGTAATGGGGCTCTCGAGGATCATGCATGTACAAACAGACTTGTTGCACAGCATATGTGAGATCAGGTCTTGTAAAAGTAAGATATTGTAAAGCACCAGCAAGACTCCGATAGAGTGTAGGATCAGAAACGGGGTCACCAGAGTCCCCAAGTTTAGAGTCAGTATCAACAGGAGTCTTGCAAGGATTGCAGTAGAGCATATTGTCACGTTCTAAAATCTCAGTAGCATACGTTTTCTGGGTGAGAAACATTCCAGTGTTGGTGCGAAGAACTGATATGCCCAGAAAATAATTAAGAGGACCGAGGTCGGTCATAGAAAACTCCTTATGAAGGGACGCAATAACTTGCTGAAGTAAAGGTGTGAAGGAAGCTGTAAGAACAATATCATCAACATAAAGTAATAGATAAGCAATATCATTCCCCCTGCGAAAAATAAATAGAGATGAGTCACATCTACTGTGTTGAAAACCAACACGAGTGGCATAACTTGCAAATCGTTGAAACCATGCACGAGGTGCCTGCTTGAGACCATAGAGAGACTTCTTCAAAAGGCAAACATAATCTGGGTGTCGAGAATCATAAAAACCTGGTGGTTGATACATATATACAGTCTCATTCAAGTTACCATGAAGAAATGCATTCTTGACATCTAGTTGGTGAACAGGCCAATGGTGAGATACAGCAAGGTTCAAAACAGTACGAATAGTAGCCGGCTTAACTACTGGACTAAATGTCTCATCACAATCAATACCAATCTGTTGGCTACGTCCATTAGCCACTAAACGAGCCTTGTAGCGACTCAAGCTGCCATCTGCGTTAAACTTGTGCTTAAAAAGCCACATGGAGCGCACAATGTTAACTTTAGGTGGTCGTGGTACAAGAACCCAAGTACCATTTTTAACTAATGCATTATATTCATCTATCATAGCATTTTTCCAGTTTGTGTCTTTAAGAGCATGTATGTGAGATTTTGGAATTTGGGAAGTGGTAGAAATGTGGAGATTGAGACGTTGAGTCGGTTTGTTTGTACCGACATGTGCTCGAGTAACCATGGGGTGTGTTTTGGTTGGGGGAGCCTGTGGGGTAGGTAAGGTTTGGGTGGGTTGAGTGTTTTCTAAGTCTGGTGTAGGTTCGGGTGAAGTGGTTGGATGCGTGTTAGATGTGGTGTTTGTTTGTTTATTTGTAGGTGAGTTAGTAGGTTCAGAAATGTTAGAGCTGTTATTTATGGGAGGTGAAGGAGGAGTTAAGGAGGTGAGGAGTCAATGTGAGATTGTGTTAGGCCCAGTATCGGTATCAAGAAAGCTATATGATGGAGATTGATGAGGTGTCATTGACCCAAATGGGAAGACATCCTCATCGAAGGTGACGTGACGAGAGATAATGATCTTGTTGGTTGCAAGATCAAGACATCGATAGCCACGATGTCTAGATGGGTAACCTAAGAATACACATGGTGTAGAGCGAGGGGCGAGTTTGTGAGAAGTGTGGATGTGAGGATAGCAAAGACAACCAAAAGTACGAAGACGAGTGTAAGTAGGTGGTTTATTGTGAAGTTTGGCATAAGGGATTTGTTTGTTGATAGCACTGGATGGTAGAAGGTTTAACAGGTAGGTTGCCATGTTAAGAGCTTCAACCCAATAGTTTGGTGGAAGATGAGCTTGGAATAGAAGGGTTCGGATGAGGTTATTAATGGTGCGGATCATCCGTTCAGATTTTCCGTTTTGTTGAGAGGTTTGCGGACAAGAGAATCGAATTTGGATACCTTTGGTGGTAAACATGTTATGGAGAGAGGTGTTGTCGAATTCACCCCCGTGATCGCATTGAAGAGCTTTTATCTCATAATTAAATTGAGTTTTGACATAAGCTTGAAAATGCAAAAATTTATCAAATGTATCACTTTTATTTTTTAATGGGTAAATCCAAAGAAAATGCGAAAAATGATCAAGAAATATGACATAATATTTGAAACCACTAATACTAACAATGGGAGAGGTCCATAAATCCGAATGTATAATATCAAAACGTGATTTAACAATAGTTTCAGAAGTTGAAAATGGAAGTCGTACATGTTTGCCAAGCTGACAAGCATGGCATAATGTGGGAGACTTCGTTTTATTACATGAAATAAAATTACTAGAAATAAGGGTACGTAGCACATCGTCTTCAGGATGTCCGAGGCGGCGGTGCCATGTGGAAGAGCTGGTGGTGAGAAGAGCTTTAGGTAGGTGACTTGGCTTGGTGACGGGATAAAGGTCTTCGGTGCTATCACATCGGAGGAGAATATGACGTGTCACAAAATCCTTCACAGAAAAACCAAATTCGTCAAATTCAATAGTGCATTTATTATCTTTAGTAAATTGACAAACGGAGATTAAGTTTTTGATGATATTTGGGGTAACAAGAACATTGTGTAAGTGAAGTGGTCTATGCAAAGTAGGCAATATGCTATGTCCAGTGTTGGTGACGGGTATAGATGTACCATCACCAACAACAATAGATGGATAAATGCATTTGTTATAAACAGTATATAGATTACTTGTGCTTGAGCTAAGATGTGAAGATGCACCTGTGTCCATGTTCCAACCGGTTTCCCCTGGATCTTGAAGCGTCATGGTGTTGAAAGCATGTGGCAGAGATGTTTCTTGATTCTGATATGGTCCAAGAAGCCCACTTGATGATTGTTGGGCTGAAATGGGGTTCCAGGTGTGCTGTTGGGCCAGTTGATTGGGCCAAGGGGCCTGTTGAACTTGCTGATTGGACAAAGTGGGCTGTTGTGGCTGCGGATTGGGCCAGAATGCAACAGGCTGTTGTTGTTGGGCCACATAACTTGGTTGTTGATGTTGAGCTGACAACCCAACATGTTGTTGGGCCAAATGAATAGGTTTGTGTGTGTTATTTGTTGGACGAGGCCCACTTTGGGCTGCCCAAGAGGGCTGTTGTTGCTGTCGGTATTGTTGGAGCCCAGGAGGTGCCCATGACTGTTGTTGGGCTGAGAAGTTGGGTTGTCTGCCTTGTCCATTCCCACTACTACTATACTCAACTGAGATGTTCCCATCTTTCCTCCAGTAGCATGTTGAGGTTGATCTTGACTATTATTAGAAGCCAGAATGTGAAGGTACCTGCATTTATCACCGAAACGACAAATCCCTTTCTGATAATTTTGACATAAAGTAGTAGAGTTACTTCGAGATCGATTGTTAGTGGCAACTAGAGCAGTAGCAGAAGAAGAAGATCCATCATGATGAGACGCATGGTGGTTATTCGTGTTATTCAAACTAGTCTCTTCCACAAGGAGCATGGATCGAACGGTTGGCAAATCGGGAAACGGATCACAGTGACGAATAACACCTTTGACTTGAGCGTATTTTTCTCCAAGACCATTTATGGCATATGAGACTAGATCATCTTCCGACATGGGCGAACCGAGATTGTTCATAAGCTTGGCAATTGATTGGATTTTTCGAAAATACTCCGTAATGGTAAGATTCCCAAGCCGTAGGTTTCTAAGTTCATTGGCAAGTTCAACCGTTCGTGTTCGTTTGTTGTCATGGAAGATTTTCTCGAGTGCATCCCATGTGTCTTTAGCCGTGTGGTCCTGTTTGAGCACGTCTTCTAGAAGTGACTCGGATATGGTTCCGAAAATCCATAGTTGGACTATGGAATCAAGCCTTGCCCAATCTGCTTTTGCCTTATCTTCATCCGTTGCTGTACCGTCTATGTGATGAATGACATCAAAACCTCTGCAATGGGCTTTAAATAATACACTCCAAGCTTCATAGTTTGCTTTGTCGATATCCAAGTGGATGGGAATATGTGATTTTATGTTTGTTATCCCAAAAGGTTTATCATTGTTTTGTGTTGATGATGTTGGTGTATCGTTACCGGGCATGATGTGAAGTGTTGATGTTTATGAGATGCTGGCTGATTATTGGGAAGAAGAAGAAGAGTATACGGTATGACTTGCAATTAGGCAGAAAGAGTGATGCGTGATTTTTGGGGGAGGAGATAGGAAAGACGTGTGATTTTTAGAGTGTAAGAAGGAAAGTGAATAATGGTATTTTTGTTAATAATAATTCTCTGATACCATATTAAATGGATTAATTTGCCATGCTTACAAATGAGAACCACTAGAGTTTATATAGATACACATCGATGATTCTAGAAACTTATAGACATGGGCTGAGCCCTACAACAATATTGAGCTTAATAATGCATACGCTAGTTTGAGTGAGATCCGGCTTTTGATGGCTTTGGATTATGTTTTCATAGAAGGGAAGTATAATGGTAGTAGTTTGAGTATATTGGGAACAAATTCAGTGTTATCGGCCGTTAGAGAGATGCCAATCGTTGGTGGTAGCGGGGTTTTTCGATATGCTCGTGGTTATGCACTTGCTAATACTCATTTTGTAAATATTAGCAATGGTGATGCCGTTGTTGAGTATAATGTTTATGTCCTACATTATTAATTTATTGTGCTAAGTTGAATGCAAATGAAAGGTTGAAAGGTTTACAATTGTGTTTGTATTTTGTAATGGGATTTATATATATTTCTTATAATATTTGTTTATATATATATATTTTTTTGTCCATAAGTAAATGCATTATAATTGTAATTTTAAAATATATACTAGGCAATCAATTCTTTGAAAATAATTTGTTTCGTACTTATTTTAGTTTATGAAATAGGAAATTATTACTAGCTAATGGCTTACAATAAAATTGGGACGGAAAAATTTGTAAAAACAATATGTCGAAAAGGTTATTAGCGCATTGTCATGCTTTGTTCGACAACCATATGTTTTCTTCACGATCATAAATTGGGGATTAAGGTTCAAATTAATTCAAAGATAAAGTACATACTTAATTCCAATAAGATAAACGACATGTAAGTACTAAAATTGATTGAATGTTCAACTTAAATTGAGAAAACACAAATTAGATATCTGATGAAATGGAATCGAAATCGATTGAATCACCATAGCTGTAAAATTTGACCGATTTCATAATTTCAAAATTTTGAATGTGCTTTTAAAGTTTGCCGAACAAATTTCCCTTTATAAAAAAAGGAGAAATACACATAGCTCACCCTTAACAACGTTATACCTTCAAGAGGCTCAACAACATTCCCTAAACCACGAATACTAATAGATAAAAGCAAATAAACTTTCCATATAATTACCAGCTACACCTTAACAACGGCTAATTAAGGTTAATATACAAAAATAATCTCAAGTTTATAAAACATAAACTCAATTAAAATTCTATGTAAGGACGAATATAAATATCAATTGCATTAGAGCATACGGTGTGGGAACGAAAACGTCTGCGTTTTTCATCAAAAACGCTGTTGATCGGCGTTTTTCCGCCCCGGTCCAACGTTTTTCTCGACGTTTTGATACCGTTTTTCAAGCACCGTGCGAAAGTTAACATTGGTTAGGAGGAGCATTTTAGTTTTTTTAATATTCTTTTTGTTTGCATTCGTTGGGCAATGGACCGGTTGGGATACCAAAACTAAATTAAAACAAATAAAACGTTGGACCACACCCCCAGAATTTTATTTAACAATTATCTATATTTAACAAACAAATAAAATAAATAATAAAATATTTCATAACACTATCTACAACACTGTCCACAACACTGTTACCACACCCCAAAATTTTAACTCACAACACAACACCAAAAACACTGTAAACACAGTGTTACCACACCCTGTGCTCTTAGCACACGATAAAACATAAAACATATAATATAATAGGGTGGGGTTCAAATGAGAATAGGAATTTGTGTGAAAATGAGGGAACCAATGATATTGTGCCATGTGTAAAAAAAATTGTTTCAAATGTACAAAACTCATTTACCCCAACATCAATTATCTCACAAACGACAAATGAAAAAACTATGAAAATTGCACCATTAAATTCAGCGTTTTCTTCTCTTCGATTTGCCGTCCCTCAAGGCATACTTTCGACAAGTTTTTTTTTCCATCTTATTTGGTGGGTTTCACATGTACTAACACATGTGTTAAAGTGTTGCGTTTAGGGTTTAGGGTTTGGGTTTAGGGTTGGGGGTTTGGGGTTTCGGGGCGAAACCCCATTATTATTGAGTATGATGCTTATGTTCAACAATCAACATTAGGGGTGCACATCCAAACCGGTTTACCCGACCCGACCCGAAATGAACCCGAACCCGAATCGGTCAAAACCGGTTTTGACCAAAACCGGTTCGGTTTTTCCCCTACCCGCCGGTTTGAAACCGGTTTCCCTTTTTAGCCGTTAAAACCGGGTTGGAACCGGTTTATCCGGAATCGGTTTGTAAAACCGGTTTGAAACCGGTTTTTTTTTTTTTGAAGTTTCTAGCCGTTTATATCCGTTATATAGCCGTTTTTATGGTTTTTTTTTTTTTTACATTTTTGCCATTTCAAATCACTATAAATACAAAGCTTGAGTTTAGGTTCATTCACAACTTCCAAACACTCATACATATCTACAAAAACTCAAAAACGCAAACTATATTCTCATGCCAACTCAATCTTCTCCGGCTTCACATGGTGTTGGTTCTTCAAATGCACCAACGATTGTGAAACAATTGCCCAACAAAAGAAATCCGGAGATTTGGGGTGGTTTCGACAAAGTGTTGTTGTCGGATGGTACGACAAAAGCTCATTGTAAACGTTGTCGGAAATTCTTCAAACCCGACTCCAACACAACGTTGAAAAATCATACCGAAAAGCATTGTGAGGCACTCAAAGGTAATCCGGAAGCAAGTGGTCAATCTGCAATGGCACGAGATGGTTCTATATTTACATACGATGTGGAACGGTGTCGACAAGCTTTTGCGGGTTATGTGATTCAAGAAGCTTTACCTTTCAACCACTTCGACAACCCTCGGCTTACTAGGGTGATTCAAACCACTCTTCAACCGCGATATAACAACGTAAGTCGTACTACTCTTAAACGCGATGCCCTTAAATTGTGGAAAGAAGCTAAAAAACAACTAAAAATTGGTTTTGAAAATTTAAATACATGTGTATCATTAACAACCGATGTTTGGTCGGCTCCTCATGGTTTGCCCGTTCGTACCTTTGTGTAACCGCACATTGGGTTGATCCCGCAACTTGGCAGATGATGAAACGTACCATTGCTTTTGAAGACTTTGAGTATCCTCATACGGGTCAAAACTTATTTTACATGTTACGAAGTGTGATTAAAACGTTTAAATTGGAACAAAAGGTTTTTTCAATATCTTTTGACAACGCTAGTAATAATACACTTGCCGTTTCAAAATTAATACTAAAATACGCACCACCATTGAAGGGCATTTTTTATCATAGTCGATGTGTTGCACACATCATTAACTTGGTTGTGCAAGCCGGACTAGCGGTTGAAGATGTAGAACCCTTGTTTTCACATAATGCCACCGGTAATTACTTGTTCCGCCGCTATGAACCCTTGTTTGAACGTTACAGGGTGGAAATGCTTATCAATAACTTTTGTCACAATTTGGATTTGAATGAGGCCGACCCATTGTTTTCACATAATGCAAAAACGGATTTTAACAAATGTTTGGGAGATTTATTTGGCGTATATTTTCAAAAATATAGTTCAACCACACATGTGTCCGGTAGTACGGCTAACACAATGTTTTCTTCATCTTCTTCTAGCAATCAAATGCTAAACTATTATAATAGTTTAAGACAAGAAAACAATAAACGGACAAGGGGTGATGGTAACCAAAATACCACTAGCGAATATGGGTGATATACCAGAACGGATTTTTTGGCCACTATTCTACCCAATGAGTTCGAACAATTTGATATTTTGGCTTGGTGGAAAGAGAGGGAATCTCAATTTCCCATTCTAGCAATCATGGCCCGAGATTTACTAACCGTCCAAGCTTCTACGGTAGCTTCGGAATCCGCTTTTTCTCTTAGTGGCAGGGTATTATCTATACGAAGACCAAGACTCACACCGGCCTCCTTAGAGATGTGCATTTGCTTGAAGGATCACTTGGACGCCGCGGAACGTATACAAAATGTTTCAAGTCTTGAAGGTGAAATGGAATACGAAGAAGACATACACAATATCGAGGTAGAAGAAGGAAGAAGGTGTAACAATATCACTTTCCGACGAAGAAATTGCTCTTGATCAAGCTTCGCGCGAGGCTACCTCCGAAGAAGATTGACTTTTGAAGACTTTGAAGATGTTTGAAGACTTGAAGATTAATACAAGTTGAAAATTATGAAAATTATGAAGACTTTGAAGACTTTTTTATATTTGATAATATTTTTAAGGAGACTTAGAAGACTTTTGTTTAAGTTATTGTTCAATTACGTTTGTATTACTAATGTTCTATGAATTCAATAAAAAAAATTTGCTCCAAACATTGTTTTTCCTTAAACATCAAACTACTATGATTTGAGAGTTGATAAATGCAAGGAAGTTTTTACTAAATTAACGGAAAAGTACAACTCTTTATGCTTACAGTACCACTTTTTAAGCACATGTTTCCTTGCATTTAGTAAAACATTCCTTGAAAGTATCAACTGTTTATGAATTTTACAGAATTTTCCAATTCAATAATATTTTTAAGAATTTCTAGAAGCCTTTTGGTTATGTTATTTATCAATTATGTTTCCATTACTAATGTTCTACAAAGTTAATGAAAAAAATTTGGCCCAAACGTTGCTTTTCCTTAAAACGCTTAACGCTCGAACATTTATGAATTTTATAGACTTTTCCGATTCAATAATATTTTTAAGAAGATTTAGACGCATTTTGGTTATGTTATTGATCAATTATGTTTCCATTACTAATGTTCTACAAAGTTAATGAAAAAATTTTGGCCCAAACGTTGCTTTTCCTTAAAACGCTTAACGCTCAAACGGTTATGAATTTTATAGACTTTTTCGATTCAATAATATTTTTAAGAAGATTTAGACGCATTTTGGTTATGTTATTGATCAATTATGTTTCCATTACTAATGTTCTACAAAGTTAATGAAAAAAATTTGGCCCAATCGTTGTTTTTCCTTAAAACGCTTAACGCTCGAACGTTTATGAATTTTATAGACTTTTCCGATTCAATAATATTTTTAAGAAGATTTAGACGCATTTCGGTTATGTTATTGATCAATTATGTTTCCATTACTAATGTTCTACAAAGTTAATGAAAAAAATTTGGCCCAAACGTTGTTTTTCCTTACAACGCTTAACGCGCGAGCGAAAATACCATTTTTATAAAAAAAAACCGGTTTGAAACCGGTTTTGAACCCGAACCGGTTTGGACCCTACCCAAACCGGGTTGGGTCGGGTTGGGGTTTTGGGGTGCCCAAATCGGGTTGAACCCGAACCGGTTTTGGGCCAAACCGGTTTTGACCAAGTTTGACCCAAACCGGTTTCGGGTCGGGTCGGGTTTTCCGAAAACCGGTTTTTGTGCATGCCTAATCAACATTATTATTGATTGTTATGTTGGATGCCAAGTAACGAAAGTTGAAAGTATATACAAGTCTCCATGTTTGAGCCGGCGAGAAACGTCCCAAGGCCCATCCTTTGTACCATTGATATATAGATAATTATTTAGCCCAAGTCCGAGCATGTAGGCCCAAACCAATCATCACTTGACCCAAATCTATATTAATTGAATAATTGGTGTGTGAGTTTATAGGAAGATCAACTATCAAGTATTTGTTCTTGCTCCTGTGTACGGGATTTTTTTATAAAACAATTACATGATGAAACACCCTGTGAGAAATAATTTCCGGTGACTTCTCCAACCGAAAATCGCACGTTCCCAACGAACGTGGAAATCGGTTGCTTCAAAGCTAAAAATCAACTTCCGAAAATTCATAAAATGGTCCTTTAGCGACAAAACAGTTCGTAAAAAATTTGTGACAAATGCGTTATTATAAATTAGCGATGTATTTCTGCTATTCCCTTCGTCTCAATTTATTTGTCCACCTTTCCATTTTGATATGTCCAAAAATCTTTGAGATCTTTCAAATTTGACCAATCAAAATGCTTGAAAATCATAAAGATAAATTCAATATTTGGTTAACACTAATAAATGCATTTTTCTTAAACTGTGTGTTTCTTGACTTGTGACAATTATTTTGAGACGGATGGAGTATAAAACAATCAAATCTAGGAATGAGCATGAACACCGAAATACCGAAACCGAATCGGAACCATACCGGTCCCGGACCGAACCGGTACCGAACCGATACAAGTGGTACGTATTCGGTATTTGATTTGGGGCCAAAAACAAACCGGTACCAACCGGTTCGGTCCGGTTCGATACCGGTAAGGTACATACACACCAAAATACCTAAACCGAACCGAAACCGCACCGGTCCCGGACCAAACCTGTACCGAACCGATACAAGTGGTACGGTATTCGGTATTTGATTTGGGGCCAAAAACAAACCGGTACTGTGACACCCGGTCAAAAATGACCCAAATTTCGCGCCAAATTTAAACTTTTATTTTGCGTATCACATACGCGCAATAACTAAAGTATACAAGTATTATATATATAAATGTATATATATAACATGAAAAGATTATTTAATAATCTTGTACATACGAATTTGACAGAACGTGTAAACTAAATTACAAACGTTAGTGCAAAACATTTTCAAACAAAGGATCATTGTCGAGAATAATAATTATTTGCTCCGTTAGAAATTTAAATACATTTTGAACACAGAAAACTATCCGTCAAACTGAACCAAAACAAAGATATAATTTTATATCTCACTAAAAGTATTTTTATAAAATACTTCGATTAAAAACATATACGATTTCATGTTTAGAAAATTATCATTTAAAAACATTATGCTATTTTACGATCAGGTACGAAAACACGGGTATTTTGTACTACGATTTGAGACAAAATACCACCTACTTGCTCCAATAATTGGAGCTGGATGTTTTTCTTCTCCCATAAGCCACGACCAAATCACCGTTCTTTCTTTCATTTTTATTTCATCTTCTTCATCTAACCAATCTACCTATCTCTACTTCTTTTTCTTCATCAACAATAAACAAAATCAATAACAACAACAATGATAAACAACAACAGCAACATATGATCACCATTTTCGTTCATCCTCATCTCCATCTAATTTCTTCTTCTTTCTCTCGGTTACCATCACCACCGAGCACCGAGCACCATCATCAAAATCTTCGGAATCATTTAGAAAAGGGAGCAAGAGGGAGTACCAACAAAATCATCATCATTCTTCTTCTTTATCATCGACCATCGATCATCATCATCGTTCTATCTCATCTCTCGGGTACCACCGTCGGCCATCACCACCGAGACCACCATCGACAACAATAACAACCCAGCCGGCAACAGCAGCGAAACACCATCACCATCTTCGTTTATCGTCATCTCTTCGACATCATCATCACTACCGACTCCCAATTCCAACCTTGAGCAACTTTCCATTTTCATATAATTTTGTGATTAACAAGTTTAAATAATCATGTTTTAGTGTTATATACATGAGATTACATCCGAATAAATTAAGTTAGAACATTGTTTGTGAATTGATTGCGTGATTTTTGGCCGGAAACCACAAAAAGAACCGGCGGGTCGACCCGGACCCGGGGGCCAACCCGGAACAGGGCATAACTGATTTAATTGATAAGCGTCGCTAAGTTGTCTAGCGACGACATTAAGTGTCGCTAAAAACTGATTACACTAAAATAGAAGCGTCGCTAAAAATGTCATTTTTCCAATTTTCGAATACGATTCAAGTGTCGCATTTCAAATGAAATGACGTGTCAAGTAACACCAAAAATAGGATTTTTCAAAAATAAAAATAAAAATACTTTAAAAAAAAAAAAGTATTGAAATCAATTAGTCGCGAATATTTAAAACAATACGAAAATGATACAAAGTATATATTTATACGAGTTATAATATACGAACACAAATATAATTATAATTTGAGATTATGATTTCGAATTGACACGAATAGCCCGGACTCGTTTTACAAACTTCAATATAAAATACTTATTGAACACTTGGGCATAATCTTATCAAATAAGCGCTAATATGAATGAGATAATTAAACGACCATTCACTTATACGAAATTTCATATGTCTAGGGCATTAGGAGATTACCATTGGAACAACGAGCATACTTTAGGATTACTTGCTCTTCAGGTGAGTCTCACGGCCCCTTTTTACTGATTTTACTATTTGGGGGAGATGCATTACTTGTTTACTGAAAATACTTGTTTACTAAAATTACTTGTGTACTGAGATTACTTATTTACCGAAATTACTTATTTACCGAAATTACTTACTTAGATTACTTATTCACTTAAATTACTTATTTACTGAGATTACTGTTTTACCGAAATTACTTATTTACTGAGATTACTATTTTACTGAGATTACTTGTACAAACTTAGTGTTTTACCGACTTGGGAACTTACTGTTTTACCGATTTAGAAACTTACTGACTACTACTATACTACTTTACAGACTTAATACATTACGAACTTATTATCTTACGTACTTTCTACTTTACAAACGTACTACTTTATTGGTTTACTACTTAATGAACTTATTACATTACTACTTTACAAGGTTACTGACTAATGAACTTACTATTATACCGGAGTTACTACTTCACAAACTTACTACTTTACTGATATACTACTTTACTACTGTACAAACTTAGTGACTCACTGTTTTACTATGATACTGATACTTTGCTACTTTACAAACAAAGTGAGCCACTGTTCTACTACGATACTGAATTACTACTTACCGGTATATCAAATTGCATGAGTTTCCGTTTAATCCAATGAAGGCCTCTGAAGTCATAGTTGTTAGTTATCGGATAAGCGCGAGTTTTAGTATATGGATCCATATGGGACTGACAATCCCCACCTGGGGTGGTAGCGCCACCACGAACCGTACTCGTATAAACAGGTGTTTTCTACTCGTTACATATGAGTGTTTTTGGATTGCACTCACGAGGGGCAAATTTACGGTTAAGCTTCGACTATGATGGCTCATGGCAAGATAGACCGACCTTACTTACTTAATCACGGGTGTGTGATTGGAATTACTTACTTAATCACCGGTGTGTGATTGAAATTACTTACTTAATTACCGGTGTACCTACTTAATTACTTGTGCATAATTGGAAATTACTTACTTAATTACCTGTGTGTAATTGATCCTTACTCACAGAATTACCTGTTTGCAAATATTATTTACTTACTGCTGTTGTACCAAACTTTCTATTACTGTTTACTACAAACCTGTGAGATTCATCAACCTTTTGGTTGACGCTTTTAGTGATGCATTCTCAGGTACGCGTCAACAGTAGTGATGGCCCGCAGGACTGCTTGATAGCTTGAGTTGCATGCATACATACTTGGAGATTTTACTCGTATTACTTTTGAAATGTAATGTATACTCTAAAACGTCTCATTTAGAGTCGTTTGCTATTAATCTTTGTGCTTGATATTTGATTAGTAACACCCAAAACTCGCTTCCGCAAACCATTAAATTTGGGGGTGTTACAGATTGGTATCAGAGCCTAAGGTTATAGTGAATTAGGTTGCATGTAGTGGGCCTAGACTATGACCGTTAGGCTGTATTCCTTATTAGGTATGACTGGTTCAGGGATTACATCATTCGAATTTAATTTAACATAGCGTAGCTAACTATGTACAATTAAACAAAGATGATGTAAGATCTGAAAGGGGTTATATTTAACAGGAATGCATTAGCTGACTCTGACCACGAGAGAACCGGGACTTCTAATTGCTTTGTGCTAGACACGACTAGGTGAATATATAGGTATATATATATATATATATATATATATATATATATATATATATATATATATATATATATATATATATATATATATATATATATATATATATATAAATGATTAGGCTATTATGTGATATAGGAATATATATATATATATAGGCCTCGATTGCATACTACTCTATATGCTATTATATACTGAAGGTATAGGAATAGGCCTTATCCAATGATACTTTTGTTAATACTTACACTGCTAAAAACAACAATTTAGTTTCTATAGTTTCTATAAGAGACAAGGTTTAGCTCACATATGTATAAGAATAACATATCCTACACTGTTTTATAACGGAAGACATACCGGTTAACTCTTATATACTGGATAACATCCCACATAAAACGAATTTATGCTAAACCACTTAGTTTTTATATGAGATTGATAGAGTCTAATGTATACTACGACACTACTGTCCGTTACAAACTGTACGAACACAGTGGAAGATTACTACTTTACTTTAGACTACAAGTGCAAAATGTAGCTACACCTTACCGACTGACTGACTGAACTTGCTTTCACAGACAAAATGGTTAACAATATCGAAACTAATTTCCTCTATTCCATTAGTCGCTAGTAGGGCAATAGTTCAACAAGGGGAGGAAGACAACCATAGATATACGATTGTGTCACTCACAATAATTTCACCAACCTCCTTAGGATATACACAGACCAATAATTCGACACATCAATAATTGCTACGAACAAATTTCGGGACGAAATTCTCCTAACAAGGGGAGAATGTGACACCCGGTCAAAAATGACCCAAATTTCGCGCCAAATTTAAACTTTTATTTTGCGTATCACATACGCGCAATAACTAAAGTATACAAGTATTATATATATAAATGTATATATATAACATGAAAAGATTATTTAATAATCTTGTACATACGAATTTGACAGAACGTGTAAACTAAATTACAAACGTTAGTGCAAAACATTTTCAAACAAAGGATCATTGTCGAGAATAATAATTATTTGCTCCGTTAGAAATTTAAATACATTTTGAACACAGAAAACTATCCGTCAAACTGAACCAAAACAAAGATATAATTTTATATCTCACTAAAAGTATTTTTATAAAATACTTCGATTAAAAACATATACGATTTCATGTTTAGAAAATTATCATTTAAAAACATTATGCTATTTTACGATCAGGTACGAAAACACGGGTATTTTGTACTACGATTTGAGACAAAATACCACCTACTTGCTCCAATAATTGGAGCTGGATGTTTTTCTTCTCCCATAAGCCACGACCAAATCACCGTTCTTTCTTTCATTTTTATTTCATCTTCTTCATCTAACCAATCTACCTATCTCTACTTCTTTTTCTTCATCAACAATAAACAAAATCAATAACAACAACAATGATAAACAACAACAGCAACATATGATCACCATTTTCGTTCATCCTCATCTCCATCTAATTTCTTCTTCTTTCTCTCGGTTACCATCACCACCGAGCACCGATCACCATCATCAAAATCTTCGGAATCATTTAGAAAAGGGAGCAAGAGGGAGTACCAACAAAATCATCATCATTCTTCTTCTTTATCATCGACCATCGATCATCATCATCGTTCTATCTCATCTCTCGGGTACCACCGTCGGCCATCACCACCGAGACCACCATCGACAACAATAACAACCCAGCCGGCAACAGCAGCGAAACACCATCACCATCTTCGTTTATCGTCATCTCTTCGACATCATCATCACTACCGACTCCCAATTCCAACCGTGAGCAACTTTCCATTTTCATGTAATTTTGTGATTAACAAGTTTAAATAATCATGTTTTAGTGTTATATACATGAGATTACATCCGAATAAATTAAGTTAGAACATTGTTTGTGAATTGATTGCGTGATTTTTGGCCGGAAACCACAAAAAGAACCGGCGGGAAGACCCGGACCAGGGGGCCAACCCGGAACAGGGCATAACTGATTTAATTGATAAGCGTCGCTAAGTTGTCTAGCGACGACATTAAGTGTCGCTAAAAACTGATTACACTAAAATAGAAGCGTCGCTAAAAATGTCATTTTTCCAATTTTCGAATACGATTCAAGTGTCGCATTTCAAATGAAATGACGTGTCAAGTAACACCAAAAATAGGATTTTTCAAAAATAAAAATAAAAATACTTTAAAAAAAAAAAAAAGTATCGAAATCAATTAGTCGCGAATATTTAAAACAATACGAAAATGATACAAAGTATATATTTATACGAGTTATAATATACGAACACAAATATAATTATAATTTGAGATTATGATTTCGAATTGACACGAATAGCCCGGACTCGTTTTACAAACTTCAATATAAAATACTTATTGAACACTTGGGCATAATCTTATCAAATAAGCGCTAATATGAATGAGATAATTAAACGACCATTCACTTATACGAAATTTCATATGTCTAGGGCATTAGGAGATTACCATTGGAACAACGAGCATACTTTAGGATTACTTGCTCTTCAGGTGAGTCTCACGGCCCCTTTTTACTGATTTTACTATTTGGGGGAGATGCATTACTTGTTTACTGAAAATACTTGTTTACTAAAATTACTTGTGTACTGAGATTACTTATTTACCGAAATTACTTATTTACCGAAATTACTTACTTAGATTACTTATTCACTTAAATTACTTATTTACTGAGATTACTGTTTTACCGAAATTACTTATTTACTGAGATTACTATTTTACTGAGATTACTTGTACAAACTTAGTGTTTTACCGACTTGGGAACTTACTGTTTTACCGATTTAGAAACTTACTGACTACTACTATACTATTTTACAGACTTAATACATTACGAACTTATTATCTTATGTACTTTCTACTTTACAAACGTACTACTTTATTGGTTTACTACTTAATGAACTTATTACATTACTACTTTACAAGGTTACTGACTAATGAACTTACTATTATACCGGAGTTACTACTTCACAAACTTACTACTTTACTGATATACTACTTTACTACTGTACAAACTTAGTGACTCACTGTTTTACTATGATACTGATACTTTGCTACTTTACAAACAAAGTGAGCCACTGTTCTACTACGATACTGAATTACTACTTACCGGTATATCAAATTGCATGAGTTTCCGTTTAATCCAATGAAGGCCTCTGAAGTCATAGTTGTTAGTTATCGGATAAGCGCGAGTTTTAGTATATGGATCCATATGGGACTGACAATCCCCACCTGGGGTGGTAGCGCCACCACGAACCGTACTCGTATAAACAGGTGTTTTCTACTCGTTACATATGAGTGTTTTTGGATTGCACTCACGAGGGGCAAATTTACGGTTAAGCTTCGACTATGATGGCTCATGGCAAGATAGACCGACCTTACTTACTTAATCACGGGTGTGTGATTGGAATTACTTACTTAATCACCGGTGTGTGATTGAAATTACTTACTTAATTACCGGTGTACCTACTTAATTACTTGTGCATAATTGGAAATTACTTACTTAATTACCTGTGTGTAATTGATCCTTACTCACAGAATTACCTGTTTGCAAATATTATTTACTTACTGCTGTTGTACCAAACTTTCTATTACTGTTTACTACAAACCTGTGAGATTCATCAACCTTTTGGTTGACGCTTTTAGTGATGCATTCTCAGGTACGCGTCAACAGTAGTGATGGCCCGCAGGACTGCTTGATAGCTTGAGTTGCATGCATACATACTTGGAGATTTTACTCGTATTACTTTTGAAATGTAATGTATACTCTAAAACGTCTCATTTAGAGTCGTTTGCTATTAATCTTTGTGCTTGATATTTGATTAGTAACACCCAAAACTCGCTTCGCGAAACCATTAAATTTGGGGGTGTTACAGATTGGTATCAGAGCCTAAGGTTATAGTGAATTAGGTTGCATGTAGTGGGCCTAGACTATGACCGTTAGGCTGTATTCCTTATTAGGTATGACTGGTTCAGGGATTACATCATACGAATTTAATTTAACATAGCGTAGCTAACTATGTACAATTAAACAAAGATGATGTAAGATCTGAAAGGGGTTATATTTAACAGGAATGCATTAGCTGACTCTGACCACGAGAGAACCGGGACTTCTAATTGCTTTGTGCTAGACACGACTAGGTGAATATATAGGTATATATATATATATATATATATATATATATATATATATATATATATATATATATATATATATATATATATAAATGATTAGGCTATTATGTGATATAGGAATATATACATATATAGGCCTCGATTGCATACTACTCTATATGCTATTATATACTGAAGGTATAGGAATAGGCCTTATCCAATGATACTTTTGTTAATACTTACACTGCTAAAAACAACAATTTAGTTTCTATAGTTTCTATAAGAGACAAGGTTTAGCTCACATATGTATAAGAATAACATATCCTACACTGTTTTATAACGGAAGACATACCGGTTAACTCTTATATACTGGATAACATCCCCCATAAAACGAATTTATGCTAAACCACTTAGTTTTTATATGAGATTGATAGAGTCTAATGTATACTACGACACTACTGTCCGTTACAAACTGTACGAACACAGTGGAAGATTACTACTTTACTTTAGACTACAAGTGCAAAATGTAGCTACACCTTACCGACTGACTGACTGAACTTGCTTTCACAGACAAAATGGTTAACAATATCGAAACTAATTTCCTCTATTCCATTAGTCGCTAGTAGGGCAATAGTTCAACAAGGGGAGGAAGACAACCATAGATATACGATTGTGTCACTCACAATAATTTCACCAACCTCCTTAGGATATACACAGACCAATAATTCGACACATCAATAATTGCTACGAACAAATTTCGGGACGAAATTCTCCTAACAAGGGGAGAATGTGACACCCGGTCAAAAATGACCCAAATTTCGCGCCAAATTTAAACTTTTATTTTGCGTATCACATACGCGCAATAACTAAAGTATACAAGTATTATATATATAAATGTATATATATAACATGAAAAGATTATTTAATAATCTTGTACATACGAATTTGACAGAACGTGTAAACTAAATTACAAACGTTAGTGCAAAACATTTTCAAACAAAGGATCATTGTCGAGAATAATAATTATTTGCTCCGTTAGAAATTTAAATACATTTTGAACACAGAAAACTATCCGTCAAACTGAACCAAAACAAAGATATAATTTTATATCTCACTAAAAGTATTTTTATAAAATACTTCGATTAAAAACATATACGATTTCATGTTTAGAAAATTATCATTTAAAAACATTATGCTATTTTACGATCAGGTACGAAAACACGGGTATTTTGTACTACGATTTGAGACAAAATACCACCTACTTGCTCCAATAATTGGAGCTGGATGTTTTTCTTCTCCCATAAGCCACGACCAAATCACCGTTCTTTCTTTCATTTTTATTTCATCTTCTTCATCTAACCAATCTACCTATCTCTACTTCTTTTTCTTCATCAACAATAAACAAAATCAATAACAACAACAATGATAAACAACAACAGCAACATATGATCACCATTTTCGTTCATCCTCATCTCCATCTAATTTCTTCTTCTTTCTCTCGGTTACCATCACCACCGAGCACCGATCACCATCATCAAAATCTTCGGAATCATTTAGAAAAGGGAGCAAGAGGGAGTACCAACAAAATCATCATCATTCTTCTTCTTTATCATCGACCATCGATCATCATCATCGTTCTATCTCATCTCTCGGGTACCACCGTCGGCCATCACCACCGAGACCACCATCGACAACAATAACAACCCAGCCGGCAACAGCAGCGAAACACCATCACCATCTTCGTTTATCGTCATCTCTTCGACATCATCATCACTACCGACTCCCAATTCCAACCGTGAGCAACTTTCCATTTTCATGTAATTTTGTGATTAACAAGTTTAAATAATCATGTTTTAGTGTTATATACATGAGATTACATCCGAATAAATTAAGTTAGAACATTGTTTGTGAATTGATTGCGTGATTTTTGGCCGGAAACCACAAAAAGAACCGGCGGGTCGACCCGGACCAGGGGGCCAACCCGGAACAGGGCATAACTGATTTAATTGATAAGCGTCGCTAAGTTGTCTAGCGACGACATTAAGTGTCGCTAAAAACTGATTACACTAAAATAGAAGCGTCGCTAAAAATGTCATTTTTCCAATTTTCGAATACGATTCAAGTGTCGCATTTCAAATGAAATGACGTGTCAAGTAACACCAAAAATAGGATTTTTCAAAAATAAAAATAAAAATACTTTAAAAAAAAAAAAAAGTATCGAAATCAATTAGTCGCGAATATTTAAAACAATACGAAAATGATACAAAGTATATATTTATACGAGTTATAATATACGAACACAAATATAATTATAATTTGAGATTATGATTTCGAATTGACACGAATAGCCCGGACTCATTTTACAAACTTCAATATAAAATACTTATTGAACACTTGGGCATAATCTTATCAAATAAGCGCTAATATGAATGAGATAATTAAACGACCATTCACTTATACGAAATTTCATATGTCTAGGGCATTAGGAGATTACCATTGGAACAACGAGCATACTTTAGGATTACTTGCTCTTCAGGTGAGTCTCACGGCCCCTTTTTACTGATTTTACTATTTGGGGGAGATGCATTACTTGTTTACTGAAAATACTTGTTTACTAAAATTACTTGTGTACTGAGATTACTTATTTACCGAAATTACTTACTTAGATTACTTATTCACTTAAATTACTTATTTACTGAGATTACTGTTTTACCGAAATTACTTATTTACTGAGATTACTATTTTACTGAGATTACTTGTACAAACTTAGTGTTTTACCGACTTGGGAACTTACTGTTTTACCGATTTAGAAACTTACTGACTACTACTATACTACTTTACAGACTTAATACATTACGAACTTATTATCTTACGTACTTTCTACTTTACAAACGTACTACTTTATTGGTTTACTACTTAATGAACTTATTACATTACTACTTTACAAGGTTACTGACTAATGAACTTACTATTATACCGGAGTTACTACTTCACAAACTTACTACTTTACTGATATACTACTTTACTACTGTACAAACTTAGTGACTCACTGTTTTACTATGATACTGATACTTTGCTACTTTACAAACAAAGTGAGCCACTGTTCTACTACGATACTGAATTACTACTTACCGGTATATCAAATTGCATGAGTTTCCGTTTAATCCAATGAAGGCCTCTGAAGTCATAGTTGTTAGTTATCGGATAAGCGCGAGTTTTAGTATATGGATCCATATGGGACTGACAATCCCCACCTGGGGTGGTAGCGCCACCACGAACCGTACTCGTATAAACAGGTGTTTTCTACTCGTTACATATGAGTGTTTTTGGATTGCACTCACGAGGGGCAAATTTACGGTTAAGCTTCGACTATGATGGCTCATGGCAAGATAGACCGACCTTACTTACTTAATCACTGGTGTGTGATTGAAATTACTTACTTAATCACCGGTGTGTGATTGAAATTACTTACTTAATTACCGGTGTACCTACTTAATTACTTGTGCATAATTGGAAATTACTTACTTAATTACCTGTGTGTAATTGATCCTTACTCACCGAATTACCTGTTTGCAAATATTATTTACTTACTACTGTTGTACCAAACTTTCTATTACCGTTTACTACAAACCTGTGAGATTCACCAACCTTTTGGTTGACGCTTTTAGTGATGCATTCTCAGGTACGCGTCAACAGTAGTGATGGCCCGCATGACTGCTTGATAGCTTGAGTCGCATGCATACATACTTGGAGATTTTACTCGTATTACTTTTGAAATGTAATGTATACTCTAAAACGTCTCATTTAGAGTCGTTTTTTTTATTAATCTTTGTGCTTGATATTTGATTAGTAACACACAAAACTCGCTTCCGCAAACCATTAAATTTGGGGGTGTTACAGGTACCAACCGGTTCGGTCCGGTTCGGTACCGGTATGGTGCCAAGCTCATCCCTAATCAAATCTATTGATAAATTTGTGTGAAATTGTGACCAACCACCCATAGAATATTGATTGCAAATTATTTGTTGTAACCGATAACTATTAGAGGATAGATATGATTAGGCTCAAACCTGTATGGCGGGTTTAAGGCCCATTAGAGTTTCATTTATGTCTCATGTAATATTTATATAATACTAACACAATACCCGCGCAATGCAGCGGTGAAAGTTGTGACGGTAGATGAAGGAGCGAGTAAATGTTTTAAAATAAAAACATATTGTACTCCGTCCGTCCCATTTAAAATGTCGAAATTACTATTTTGGGTGAAAAATGTAAATTTAATATTTGATGGATGAAAAATGTAGTTAGTGGAAAATAAGTAGTAATTAAAAATAATAGATAATGGGATAGGGGTATTAATGGAAGTTTAGTTAGTGGAGAATAAATAGTAAATGAATATTAGAGAATGGGATAGGGGTAGTTTAGGAAGATTGATTATTTTAAGAAGTGTTGAAGTTGAAATGTGAAGATGGTTTATAAGTAGTATTAGATAATATAATGTGGCTCAATAATAATATATCATAAACTACGGTTTCATTCTATAATAATAACAACTCTATATTCCTTCTCAGAAAATTACAGAAATCCCTAGTTAATGGTATGTCGTGAGGTATATCTGCAGCTTCTGTGACCCCAAAATGGATTATGTCTGATCATAGAGACATAAATGAGCAGTGAGCTATGCAACCATCATCTCTCATATTCGATTGAATTCGGCTAAAATAAAAAGTTACATATAAAATAATAATCAAACCCCTAATAATTGGGTGTATTCTAAATTTCATTACTTTAAGTAGTATAGGGTTAATTATTGATATAATTTTCTAACAGGTACACCTAACACTTCTTTGTTTATAAGATCAAACAATCAAACACACCATCACCACTCCATAATTCTCAGTATCTCTACATCCCCACAATGGCCCAAACTGATCTCCCTAAATATACTATTCTTATCATTTTCCTATTCTCATTTCTCCTTCAAACACAATCCCATCAATTTTCAAGAAAATTGTCAACGAAATCCCTCGGTCTCAAACGAGAAAAACTAAGCCACCTTCACTTCTACTTTCACGACATACTCGGCGGTGACCACCCCACAGCTGTCCGTGTGGCTCAAGCCGCTACAACCAACACCTCCGCTTCATCATTTGGTGCTACGGTCATTATTGATGACCCATTGACCGTGGGTCCCGAACGAACTTCCAAGATTGTGGGACGAGCTCAAGGGATGTATGCATTCACTAGTTTGAGTGAGTTCCGGCTCTTGATGGCTTTGAATTATGTTTTTGTTGAAGGGAAGTATAACGGTAGCACGTTGAGTATATTAGGATCAAATTCGGTGTTATCGCCCGTTAGAGAAATGTCAATCGTTGGTGGAAGTGGGCTTTTTCGATTTGCCCGTGGTTATGCACTTGCAAAAACTCATTTTTTTAGCAGTGATGAAACCGTGGTTGAGTACAATGTTTATGTCCTACATTATTGATTATTACTCCGTAGTATTGTTTTCGGACGCTAACGGATGTAAAAGGTTTCACAAGTGTGTTTCATTTCTAATAAGATTTATAAAATTTGTTAAATTGTTACATTAAAAAGTAGAAACCATTTGTTTTTGGGTAATGATAAATCCACCGTCCAAATTGATAGATCAATCATGGTTATGCATTAACAGATTATACAGTACAACCTATTAATGCATAGATATGGTGGATCTATCAATTTGGATGGTGTAATTATCACCGCCCTTTGTTTTTTGTGTTCTTTTAGTTTTTCTTTTTCTATACACAATTCATGATTGTATTAGGATTATGAATTTAATTATATATATGATTATTCAGGGACTGGGATTGGTAAAGAACAAAATCTTCTACATCCATACTAATCTAAATATGGAATTATTTTCTTAATCATTAAATATCATTACTTTGGAGTACGTGTAATTTTTGTTCAAGAAAGTTATATACAATACGTGCAGCACGTTACATATCCTTTTAATTAGTTATTTAATTTATTTTCTTTTTAATAATGAATATTCAAAAATCGACCACTTTGATGCTTATGGAATAAAAATATAAAAACTTTTTGTTATTCTTGAGTCAAATCCCGAACCGAAAGTGGTCGACGTTATGGAATATCAAATATTCTGGACAATCGTTCCAAAAACAGAAAGTTGATAATCGTTGTTTAATGTCATGTCAGAGCAAAGGGAGTGGGTATGTCAAAGGGCCAACGTGCATCAACTTGAACGCCGGTTTCCGACGTTCAAGGCTGGTGTTCATTTCGAGCGTGTCAGATTGAACGCTGTGTTCTCGACATTTTTTTTCTTTTTTCTTTTCCTTTTTTCTGATTAGTTCCAAACTATTTTTGTGGGTCCATTTGAACTTCGAGTTGAACACTGAATCACTCCTTTAAATTCATACCCGTGTTAAATTTTAGTGTTGAAGTGAACATCGAATTGAACATTGAGCAAAAGGGCAACCACTCCTTGTACTCTGGAAAACAAATACGGAGTATTGTTCAAACAATAAAATAAGTAAATAAATACTCGCCCGATCCACAAGTGTAGCGATGGGCCGTGTTGTGAAGTACTATTGTCAGATTGCGAAGTAACTTAAACACGTTAAAATATTTGGGGTGTTTTTTAATTACGTTGAATTACAATTTCGATGACTTGTTGCGCATTTCCGGTCCTCCTCCATTAAATTCAACATTTTTGCCGTTAAATACGTATAAATGAGGAAAATACCCTTACTTTTAAAGTATTGAGAAAATAAAATTTTTAAAATTGAATAAAAAAAAAAGTAATTTGGTCATTTTAATGTAATCGATGGATGAAGTGATGGGAAATGACCACGTCAAATAAACGCATGTCCGGAAACGTTTAAGCCTACGGGGTCACACGCGTTAACACGTAGATACCTTTTATTTAACCAAGTTAAGTTAACTGTAATAACTAGTTGAGTTATTAGTTAATTTGTGATAATTTAGTAAATGTTAATAAATTATAGGATTCAAGGTGAAAGTTATTAGGATTAAATTGTTACTTCTAATTACTATAGGGTTTATAATTATTTAATAATAAAATGTTATTATTATTTAATTATAAAAGGATTATATATATTAATATATAAACCACATAACCTTTTTGGTAACTTGGACCACCGAAAGTTTTCTTTGTTTTCCTTGTGTATTAAGCAAACGACGAAAATAAAAACCCCAACCTTTCTTTGTGTGTTTCGGACGCACGAAAGGAAAAAACCACAAGGGCGGTGGTTAGTTTTCTCATAATACGCAAAGAAGAAAAGGGTATTAATTTGGTTAATTGAACTAGCATTCGGGTGGTAATCAATGACGTGTTGTGTGTGCGATCATAGAGGGTTTTACCATTAGTGAAACCTATTCGTTTATTAAACGATTAATTGGAGCTAGCTAAAAGGTACACGTTTTCTATCTTAACTAATTATAAATACGTGTTATATGCTTCCGCAATTGTATGACAATTTGTTATAGTTATTTGCTACACTCTAACAGTGGTATCAGAACCACACGTATGATTGTGATTAGTTAGATATGTTAAACATCAAAATTTGGTGGGGGGTTCATTTGTTTGTTCGGCTAAACACAAAGGAAAATTGTTTTTGGTTGTGGAGGTGCTAGTCGTCGAACAAACAATGAAAAAAAAAAAAAGAATGGGAAATTTTTTTTTTTGTTTGAGTTGGTGATGGGATCAAAGTCAACTAACAAGGGAGGAAATTTTTCTTTGTAATTGATGATCCAGCCTAATACAAAGAGAATAATTATGATAATAAAAACAATAATATTTTTTGTTTGTTTTCGTGTGGATCCGGTTGACAAAGAGGAACAAAGGGAACATAGGAATTTTTCTTTTATTTTTTTTGAAGTTAAATTTTTAAAATGTTAAAAATCTCATTCCAAATTTAATGTTTAACAAGAATAATAACATGTTTAATGTAAATTGTTTGTTATTATTTGTGTACTTTTATATTAACTAAAAAAAAAGTGTATCCATGAAATTCATGCATAATTTGTCATGGATATCTTTGATATATTGATATGCTAGTTAAAATTAATTGTTAATTGAGATGGTATGCTAGTTAAAATTAATTGTTAATTATGATAACTACATTATATGCTACTTGTTTAAATTGTTTAATTGACAAGGATTACATGTCTCTAGTTTGCCATACTTTAGGGTTCCACCCATCAAAAGTTGCATGAAAATTAATTGTTAATTGTTTAATAGTTTATTAATTTTACTAGTTTATTTATTTTGCTTATTTATTGTAACTTGTAAAGCAAAATGGTTTTATTGAAAAAATAAACTAGACTAATAACTATGAAATAAGATTTATTATTTTTTTTGCAAATCTTATTGTCAACTCGGGTTGGGCTCACATACCGTAATTTTCTCCCACGACGAGATTTGCAAGTTAATAATTTGTTTTAAACCACGACTAGGAGCTTGTATATGAGAGGTATCTTCGGCTTGGTGCCTAGATATAACACCCCTCATTCAGTAAACCATTATAATAATTATTCTTGACTCGGAAGCGTAAATTTAAAACATATAAAAGTACATAAGTTGTTTTCAAAACTTAACACATCACATTTATCAATCTATTACAACCATAATAATACCATAATGAGGTGTTATATAAATTCACCATTTTCTTATCAAATCAAAATATATCAGAGTATACTCCGGTTGTCAAACATTCCATCATTTCCAAGAACTTCCTGCCCATCCCATATGTCCCATCAATTATAACCTGCAGGAAGGACTGTAGTGGGGTTAGCATAACGCTAAGTGAATGAAACTAAAATCAACAGTCCAACTTAGCATAACAACTTTGTTTACAATAAATAATCGTAAACAAAACATCACAGTAAATCAATGGTTCCTGGGGAAACCCTCAGCCAAGAACACACAACCAGTATCACACAATATCAATGAGATAACATCTCAATACAATGAGGATCGGTGATTCTTGAAGAAACCTTCAGCCAAGAATACTTACCGTACATATCCGTATGGCCATAACGGACGAGACCGATAGTTTGGTACTAATCTCATACGACCTAATTTCCTATTAACGATGAGTACAAGGAAATTCCTTTCGTCTTACAATAGTAACCAAACCCAACCATCCGGTTGACCTCAATACACTGAATGCCCGAAGGCCAAATATCAAGTGATCACATATTTAATCAGGTCAACATATCAGACTAAACAGTCTATCAACAGTATTATTACTACTAGCCATAATCATAATGGAAAACAAAAACAGTAATAATACGTTACTCGTTGTAACCAAACCTGTTACAACTAAATCACACTGAGGTTATAGATCCACCCACCGAATACCTCAGTTGTCCACTCAGTAGTATAATGTCACTGAGTCTTTCTCCATAACTGAGAATACAATATAAATAACACAAGTTAGTCATTTGTCTAAATATGAATATAACATCATACTAATGTAGTTACATTAAACAACTTAGTTAAGTAACTACAACATGATTCATAATTCAATTTCAATGAGTTATTACTCAAATCATTATTCACTTATAATTCTCATTTCAAGATTATGAATAATCACATTAACCTCAATTATCAAAAATTCATCAAAACCACAATACTTGGTTTAATGAATACTTAATAATTAAATTCACACAATCATCTTTAATCATCAATTAAGTGTTTTTAGCCATAAACAATGCTAATTTTATCTTATAACCCATTATAATCATCAAATTAATCATTAGCCTCAATAAATTTCAAGAACACTTAATCAATTTATAACTTTTAGCTTGAATTATGCTTATCATCTCCATTAATCAATACTTATCAATGTATAGATCATTATTCCAAGCTTTAAAACCATAATTCATGAATAATCAATCAAACCCCTAACTTTCTTCATGAGCAAATATCAAATTCTTCATTCTATGTTAGGGCTTTATCTATAATCATGAACTAACTATCAATTAACAATAATAGAATCACTACAAGCTTTAATTTCAAGTAAATCAAGCTAATTTCATCAAATACTCAAAAACCCATTTCTAGGTTTATATATAAATCAAGAATTAACACTTACAACATGTTTAGAAGGATCAAGGGATGATTTAATCACGTTTTTGAAGCTTGAATCGAAGTTCCAGGGCTTCAATTTAGTCTCACAACTTGTTTTGAAATCTTAAAATCGTCCCTGTGGATGCCTTGGGTTCGGCCAGAGCAAGAACAGGAGAAATAGGAAGTGAATTCGCAAGATTTTAAAGTTAGATGATAGATTAGGGTTTGGTTCTTGGTTCCTGAATTTGAATCTCGCAGGAAGTCGAAGTTTGTGGAATATTGGTGGAGTTAATCCGTATTTTACACATATATTAGTTACTTTGTGTACTAGTTTTATCCCCCGTACTTATCATTGTCTGGAACTTAAAAACCATTTGCGGGGAAACACTATTTTATTTTACCGTCAACAATGTTAATTTAAAACAATTAACGATTTACTAGTCACAATAAATTATGCGACTCTTTTCCTAATATTTTCAATTAATACAACTAAACTATTTTCTGACATATTAATTGATAACGCAAGTCAGAAAATATTAAAATACAACTAGACCCGAGGAGTGGATGTTACACTAGATGACGGGTTGGATAAAACGATGAAAAGATCTTAGCCCCTCCTCTGGCCTCTTCATGGCCTCTCTTGTACATGGCCAAAAATGTTTAAAACATGTTGAATCGTCAATTTTAATAAAAGTGCAATCTCTAATTTAATATGAATATTAAATTAGACATCTTGACGCACATAACTTAATTGAAGAATGTTTTTATTAAAACCTATGATACAAAGATGTGTGCATGCTTCTTCGTACATATTTGATACATATTATCAAATAGATTACCCATTTAAACTTAAGTCATTGCCATCCAATCGTAAGAACACTTGCAGTTGCTTTTTACTCTGCGTGAGACGTAACTAAATTGCAATCTCAAGGTAAATTACCACTCATCGTGAGACGGTGGTGGACTATTTACAGTTCTTAATTAGACGACTTAAAATGAGTTAAGCGGTGAGATCCTTAAGCCCGTGGCAAAAGATGGGATGGAACATGTTTACAAATTCACTTATGCTTGATTCATAAGTATTATTTGTAAGTCCCATAATTCTAGGCATTGCACTTGTAATGCAATTATTGATCGTCACTTACCTTTTTGAATACACCATTGCTAGCAGATCAACTGATGTGATGGTGGTATGTCAAATAGGATCCTAGCCTTAAGAAAATTAATTGTTTATATATATATATATATAAACATTTGGGTATTTAATTTTCTTTAAGGATGTATTATCGAAAATACTAAATTCGAACTTTTATCTAGTTGTAGATGGCAAATCCTACACCGAACTCGAATTATTCGGCTTTCAGGCAGATGCTAGAAAAGAAAAACTTTCTGGAATTAATTTCAATGATTGGTTTTGTCAACTAAGGATTGTCCTTCGTGTTGAAAGGAAAACAGAAGTCATTGAACAGTCGATGAGACTTGTTCCTGATGCTACTACCGGTCCTATTAAGGAATTAGCAGCATGGAATGCTCTTTATGATCGTCATAATGAAGTTGTTTGTTTGATGCTCGGCAGCTTGACTCCCGAACTTCAAAACCAATATGAAAATCATATTCCACTTAATATGATTACAGAGCTGAAATCGGCTACTTCACAAATCCTTGCGATTAGAAGTGGAAAGATCCAGAAAGATAAGAAACCGCAAACTAAGGGAAAGGCTGAGGGAAAGCAAGGTGCTTATGTCCCTAAACCTAAGAAAACCCCTTCAGCAAAGAAAGAGTATCCGGCTAAGGATGAGGCGTGTTACCACTATGCGACACTGGAAGAGGAATTGTCCAGCCTATCTTCCTGAGTTGATGAATTAGAAGAAGAAGCAAGCCGGCTCGACCGGACCTTCTAGTATCTTCAAAATAGAATTATATTCTTTCCCCGATTTAAAATCCTGGGTATATGACACTGGTTGTGGTACTCACATTTGTAATACCCTTCAAGGATTTAGAGGAAAGAAGAAACTGAAACATGGGGGGCTCTACTTGTACAATGGTGTACGTGAAGCAGTAGAAGCCAATGGAAATTTGACTTGGTTTTGCCTTTAGGCTTAATTATTGTATTAGACAATTGTTATTAATGCACCTACTATTACTAGAGGTGTTGTTTTAGTTTCACTTTTGAATGATAATGGATTTATCAATGTTTTAATGATTATGCTATTCCTTGTGATGGTATTTTTGAAATTGATATGCATGATTATGTTTCAAAAGTTAATTCTATGTATTTTGTTAGCAATAAAAGAGCCAAATCTAATTTGTACTCTACCTATCTTTGGCACTATTGTCTTGCAAATATTGGCAAGAAACGCATAGAAATGCTTCAATGTGAAGGGCTTTTAAAATCAAATGATGATGGATCATTTGATAAAATGTGTATCTTGTGGTTGTGGTAAGATGACAAGGAAACCCTTTTCGCATCAAACGCAAAGGGCTAAAGATCTACTTGAAATTATACATACGGATGTTTGTGGTCCATTTAGACATGTGTCAAGACAAGGTGCTAGCTACTTTATCACTTTTACTGATGATTTCAGTCGTTATGGTTATGTTTACTTGCTTAAACATAAACATGAAGTCTTTGAAACATTTAAAGTGTTTGAGAGTGAAGTAGAATATCAACTCCGTAAGACTATCAAGATCCTTCGTTCGGATCGAGGTGGTGAATACTTAAGCCAAGAGTTTAAGGATTATCTGAAAGCGTGTGGAGTTGTCAAACAGCTTACTCCTCCATACACACCATAAAATAATGGGGTGTTGAAGAGGAGGAATGGAACCTTGTTAGACATGGTGAGATCCATGATGAACCTTACAACTCTTCCATTATCATTTTGGGATCATGCTCTTGAATCTGCTGTACGTATTTTGAATATGGTTCAAACCAAGAAGGTGGATAAGACACCACATGAATTGTGGCATTGGGAAGTCCCTAATTTATCTTTTTAAAGGTCTGGGGATGTGAGGCGCTTGTGAAGCAGGATATGCCTGACAAACTCGAGCAAAGATCTATTAAGTGCATTTTTATAGGATACCCAAAGGAAACAATGGGTTACTATTTCTACTATCCTTCTGCAAATACTGTTAAAGTTGCTAGATATGTTGAATTCTTTGAAAAGAATCTCATAGCTCAAGGAAACAGTGGGAGGGTCATAGAACTTGATGAGAATCAAGAGGAAGATGCATCACCTTCTACAAACACTAGAGAACATCAACTTAGGGGGGAAAAGTAGTCAAAGTGTTGAACCTCAAGTCGATGTTGTTCCAATTCGTAGGTCCGTAAGGATAATACGTGCTCTCGAAAAGTTGTGTCTAAATGTAGAAACTGAGGAGCACATGTTAGGGGATCTTAATGAACCTCCTAATTTCAAAGCTACATTATCAGATCCAGAATCTGAAATTGGCTTGAAGCTACGAATGTGGATGGGAATGTACACACCTATAAAGCTCGTCTCGTAGCGAAGAGTTATACTCACCTGTAGTGGACGTTAGGGCTATTAGGATTCTTTTAGTTATAGCAGCGTACTATGACTATGAGATTTGACAAATGGATGTCAAGACTGCCTTCTTGAATGGTTACTTAGACGAGGATGTCTATATGGTTCAACTTGAAGGCTTTATTGATCCAAAATATCCCGGCAAAGTATGCAAGCTTCAAAGGTCCATTTATGGACTAAAGCAAGCATAAAGAAGTTGGAACAAAAGGTTTGATGAGGAAATCAAAAAGTTTGGATTTACTCAAAACCCTGATGAGCCATGTGTATATCAAAAAGCTAGTGGGAGTAATGTTACTTTCCTCGTCTTATATGTTGATGACATATTGATCATAGAAAATCACATTCCAATGTTACAAGATATAAAATCCTACCTTGGAAAGTGTTTCGTTATGAAAGACTTGGAAGAAGCAACATTTATTCTTGGAATCAAGATCTATAGTGATAGAATTAAGCGGTTAATTAGACTAAGTCAAAGTGCTTATATTGATAAGATCTTAAAGAGATTTAAGATGAAGAATTCTGAATGTGGAAATGTACCAATGTTAGAAAGACTTGACTTAAATAGCAAACAGTGTGCTTCTACACCTGCTGAGGTGGAGCGTATGCAAAGGGTTCCTTATGCTTTGGCTGTTGGATCTATTATGTATGCGGTTAGATGCACTAGACCTGATGTGGCGTTCGCATAGAACATAGCCAGCCGTTTTCAACATAATCCAGGTGAAAGTCACTGGACTGCTATGAAAAATATTCTCAAGTATCTGAGAGCTACTAGAGATATGTTCTTTTTTTATGGTGGAAATCCTGAAGTTGAGCTCAAAGTGACTGGTTACAGTGATGCTGGATTTCAGACCGATAGAGATATGAAATCTCAGACATGATACGTCTTTATCTTGGATGAAGACGCAGTGGAAAGGGTTCCTTATGAAGCAATCAAAACCTGCCATGTCTACAACTGAATAAGAGTACATAGCACCGTTGGAAGCTGAGATGGAAGCCCTCTGGATTAGAAAATTTATTTCTGGGCTTGACGTGGTACCCACAAATAAAAACCCCATAGAGTTATACTGCGATAACTCAGGAGCAATTATCATTGCCAATGAACCCGGAGTTCAGAAAGGGGCCAGACATTATCCTAGAAGATATCACTATGTTCGAGAGCAGATCGAATTAGGTGATATCAATCTACTCAAAGTTCACACAGATGATAATCTAGCTGATCCATTTACGAAGGCTTTACCTAAAGGAAAACTTAATCAACATGCCGAGGGCATTAGACTTCGTTTTGCTAGATATTTCATGTAACTCTGTGTTTTAGTATTTGGATAAAGGATGTTAAACAATTATTATCTAATAAATGAATTAAAGTACCTGGTATGTTTGTTTTCATTTGATAATTAATTGTGTCCTATTTTTGCATGTTTAAATCCTTGAATAATTCTTAAATTATTCTAAATTATCCATTATCGATTAACTATGTGGGAGCATAGTTAAACTAAGATAAATCTGAGTGATTGGTTTGGATGGTCCCACCAAACTCACATGGTATTCATAAGATGCATATCGGACTACCTCAACTGACAAGTTAGAACTTTATGGATCGGCGTCATTAAGTGAAACTTGTAAAATGGTTGTTTTACTAATCCTTAGACTTGAGATGCAAGTAGGTCTTGCATGTATGGATTGCATCTTCTTGATATAGTTCTAGCTATCCTGAATAAGGTGGTGATAAAGGGCTATTTTCAGAAGTGTAGTAAAGTACATGACTGACACGTGTAGTCAAGATAGAATTTGTTCCTTCAATTAGCTATTGAAGAATGATACCACTGGGGCCCTCATTAGAATTAATTAAGATGTGTGTATGGTCATACCCAAATAAAATCCAGATGTGTCTCGATTGATTTGGTAATCTTAATTTATTATAAGAATGAGAAACAGAATCGTTAAAATATGGAATGACTATGATCCATATCCATAATTAACAAAGGTATCTGAAACAAAGGGATAGTAAACACTAGAATCATTTTAATATACTTCAAGAAACTATACTTAAATATTTCTGGGAGCATTGGCGTGTTGCTAGACGCTTACCAATGTTATTGCCTTTATTATGACATGCTCAAGTGGGAGCTGTTGGGAAATGACCACGTCAAATAAACGCATGTCCGGAAACGTTTAAGCCTACGGGGTCACACGCGTTAACACGTAGATACCGTTTATTTAACCAAGTTAAATTAACTGTAATAACTATTTGAGTTATCAGTTAATTTGTGATAATTTAGTAAATGTTATTAAATTATAGGGTTCAAGGTGAAAGTTATTAGGATTAAATTGTTACTTCTAATTACTAAAGGGTTTATAATTAATTAATAATAAAATGTTATTATTATTTAATTATAAAAGGATTATATATATTAATATATAAACCACATAACCTTTTTGGTAACTTGGACCACCGAAAGTTTTCTTTGTTTTCCTTGTGTATTAAGCAAACGACCAAAATAAAAACCCCAACCTTTCTTTGTGTGTTTCGGACGTACGAAAGGAAAAAACCACAAGGGCGGTGGTTAGTTTTCTCATAATACGCAAAGAAGAAAAGGGTATTAATTTGGTTAATTGAACTAGCATTCGGGTGGTAATCAATGACGTGTTGTGTGTGCGATCGCAGAGGGTTTTACCATTAGTGAAACCTATTCGTTTATAAAATGATTAATTGGAGCTAGCTAAAAGGTACACGTTTTCTATCTTAACTAATTATAAATACGTGTTATATGCTTCCGCAATTGTATGACAATTTGTTATAGTTATTTGCTACACTCTAATATGAAGGACCGAAAGAATCACGTTTGAAGTCTTTTTTTGTTAATGCAAAAAACAATATATATATATATATATATATATATATAGGATTGGGATCCATGGAGAAGAATTTTATGTGGGAGAAGGGGGAGAAACATTTCTGACCATTAGATCTATGAATCAATGGATGAGATTATTTATTGACCAAAATGTAAAATTTATGAACTTATTTTAAACATCCAAGGGTAAAAAGGTACTTTTATTCGGTTCAATGGAAAGATTCATTTTCTAAAACCGTCACATTCATTCAATATTAGATAAATCCGTTTTCGTCCCATAAAAGTCGGTTCCACTAACTGAATTAATTCATTAAATGTTTCCATCAATTACCCATATATATGGCTACCGGTGAGTTGACCCGGCAGTTATTGGTTGACTCTTAATATAAACCGTTAGATCATGATAAGAATTAATCTTGACCGTCGCAACTTCTAATTGTTGGTTAAATTGTTTGACGGTTTTCTTTTCGTCGGGCCCTTTACAATTGCCGCACGTTCTCCATTTTAATCGCATCAGTAACAGCCAATTAATTCACAATGCATTCAATTGACTTTTTGCCTATGAGATTCCTTATCCACGTCAAATTAATGGAGTAAAAGTAGTTGATAATACAGATTTATCCATCGAAATATGTTAATACAATTATTATTTATTTAATTCTATCCTATATAGCGGCAGATCTCTTGAATCAACGCTTCATCCTTACTTCATTTTAATCATCGTCTGCCATCAACACCGCTACTGTAGGGTAACATCGTTGATTTGTTGGCTCTCCTATGGTTTAACATTCTATTATATTACTGACTTTGTGTGTTTTCATTTGTGTTCTTCCACATTTTTGGATCTGCCTTAACTCTTACTATATCAGTTATGGATTTGCACCATGTTGCCCTTCTTCTATTGGGAATAAAGTTCCATTTGGAAGACTAAAAAATGTGGTACTTTGGTGAGAGTTTTGAGCATTATACTTGGGTGTTATTTGTCTCGAATCTCTTGGCTTTTATTAGTTTTTAGAGGTAGTAAGAATTTGTATCTAAATTTAAGTGTTATACCCAATTTCCTAATAGATTTTGTTCTTAATCGAAATTTGATGAAATCTGTCTCATTTGACTCTTTAGTTTAGGATAATCATGTCACGGACATCCTAAGTTCACATATATATGTTTGTCATGTTCGATTTCGATCAATGTATTGATAGTTTAGTTTCATAATATTTTTGAGACATTCAAGCTTATATGTTTTGTTTACTATTCTTGCTCACAAAATATCATATCGTCCATTACTAAAATTGGTATACCTGGGCACCGCCCGGGTATAACACTAGTTATATTTGCTAGTCGCATCCTTCATTCAAGAATGAGTGCTTTTTTATTTTATTTTTTTATTAACTTCATTTGTTTATCATGTTTTCATACATATGTAAGAGGAGTTATGGTTTTACAATAAAAGTTGTTGCATGGCAAGTTGATTTAGCAATTACAAAGCGAATTTGGGAGATCTTTTAAGAGCTTTTATTTAAAATCAAGTGGTTTCACATACAGAATCTCGTAAACATATATATAATACATATATATGAATAGTGAATCATAATATGCAAATGTTGAATTCTAGTCTGAACTAATTGTAGAATAGTGCGAAAAGTATTGAATCATAGTATGAAATAAATAAATCATAGTGTGAAAAGTATTGAACTATAGTATGAATAAAATGAATCATAGTGTGAAAAATATTGAATCATAGTATGAATTAAATGAATCATAATGTGAAATTACTGCTCCATAAATGAATCATAGTTCGAACTGAATTAGATGAATCATAGGACGAATTAGATGAATTATATTAGGTAGTAGAAACTTGTTTCTATAATATATTTTACATAAACTATATCACTATGAGTTTAATATTTTTAATCAGAAAAAATAAAAATATAGGAAAACAAATGGAAATGAAATATATGAATCTATATAAACATCAAGTGGTTCACATACGATAATCTCGAAAATAGATATATCGACAATTTAATCCGATTACAATTGACGAGGAGGGGGTTCAACTTCTGGAACATATGAATTGAATACTTAGGGGTCTTTTGTTTAATCTGATTACTGAAAGCTGAAATCTGAAAACCAGTTCTGAATAATAAGATGTGACATCTGGAATCTGAATACAGAATCATTAAGATCGTTTGATAAATAAAAACTACAAACATCTGAATACACGTATTTCAACACTTTTGCACAAATATAACATTGAGTTATAAACGACTCATCATTCGTAAAATAAACGTTGTACTTTTTAAAAAGAATTCACTACACAAAATTCTTATAAACCTTGTAACTTCAATAAATAAATTGTCACAAAACACAAAACACAAATTAAAATACCAATTAACATATCAAAATCCATGCAAATAATTATTCTTCATTTGGCATCAACTGTGCAGCAATTTGTTCTCGCAAATTAACCATGAATTGTTGATCCGATGCACTCACGGGTGGATGAACTTCATAATTCCCAGCATGTAGTTGTACATTAGCATTTTCCACCTCCAAATTGTCAAAATCAGCCATAGAAAAATACTCATCGTTGAACCCCTCTTTTCGTATGAAGTTATGAACAGCAAAACATGCAATAACAACATCCCTTTGTGTATCAAATGAAAATGTGGTCATCTTCTTCAAGATTGCAAAACGCGCTTTCAAGACACCGTAAGCACGTTCAATGATATTTCTAAGTTTTGCATGAGCGTGATTGAATTTTTCTTTCCTAGTTATTGCACGTCGACGACGAAAATCACCAAGCCAATATCTAACATTGCGATATGGTGCCATAAATCCCCGAGTATTTGTATATGCAGCATCACATAAATAATATTTATCTGTACAAAGTAGCTAATCAATCAACATCACATTATTACATGTCTCTGGAGTATATTAATTTTCTTTCAAATACAATGACTATTGTATACCTGGTGGGGGAAATGGAAATCCAATAGTCGGATTTGCCATAGCCTCTGATAATACTCGTGAATCATGTGCTACTCCTTCCCATCCGGCTACAACAAATGTAAAGATCATATTGAAGTCACAAATTGCCAAAACATTTTGATTGCATTCACCTTTTCCTCTTCCTCTATACAAATGTTGTTGGTCGGTAGGAACAATTGCAGGTACCAAAGTTCCATCAAGAGCACCAACAGCACCCTGCTTATAAGTTTGTAGAAAATCAAATAAATTAATACCAAAGATCGATAAACCATTTGCAATTCTCTTCCCTGCTTTTAATTATCAGTATGAACGTAAATATTCTTGTTATAACGTACCTTAAAAACTCTTCTTAACCTTCTATTTGTTCCAGGATAATCGGGATTAGGATTAAAAGATGTTGGAACGATAACCTCTTGAGCAAATTCCATCATTTTATCCAACACCTCATGGAAAACTTTATGAATAGTTTGCAATGAATGCTGAAATCTACGCTTCAACACAACGAATCTTTGGTTGTGACCTATAACAAATAAGAATATAGCCATCTTCTCCTCGACTGATATATGCCTACTATCAGTTAACCAACCTTTCACTCGAAAATGTGTACATAATCGAACAAATGCCTCACGTGACATGCGTAGCAGCTCAATACTCTGTCTATCAGTTCCCGTGAGTAACTCCATAGTGTATTGATGGCCAGACATCTCAGAAGTATTATCCCGTTTTTTTCTATGGAGTCTCGGTCGAAAGTAACGAATATACAAATAACTAATGATGATGACAACAAGTTTCTGGCTATTGTCCATGTTTAACCTGTTACATAGCTGAATTCACTCAAAATTGCAAAAAAAAAAAAAAAGTCAACAAACTCAAACACAAGCATATACTACATGTAATGAAAGAAAAACAAAATCTAATTTAAATCAATCAGCAACATGTTGAAACAATAATTCTAGCTGAAATAAAACCAAACAATAATCCGACTCAATTTAATAAAAAACTAGTTCAACTAAAAACCTAAACAACGACTCAACTTATTCAATCAAAATGCAAGTTCCAACAAGAACCAACTGATGACTCAAATCTCTAAGTGAAGTACTAGTTCAACTAAATATTAGTCGAGATAACCCATCTTTCTCCCTATGGTTGCAATCCAGGCAATTAAAACTTCTGGATCATCATCTAACATCAGCCATTCCTCTCTATGAGCTGGTGAGTCCCCAAAAATACCAAAAGCAGCAAGGTAAAAGGGACTTGTAACTTCCAATCCAACTGTTTTCAACTTGTCAATACAGTCTTTCATTGAAGCTCCTTTTTGACCTTCAACAATAGCAGCAAGTGCGTTTGACATATTTTCTTCAAGTTGAGACCACTTATTAGCTGGTGCCTTACCCCTTTTTCTTTGATATGGGGTCAGCCAAGTTAGTAACAGGTGCACCATTCTTGTTTCCATTTTCACCTCCTTCATCATCAGTAGAGTTATCCTCAACATCTAATGTATGGCTCTTTTGAGAGCTCTGAGACGATGATCCTCCGTTCCTTAGGAGGCTAGAGCTAGGGGCCCAGTGCCTAGCACCAGTTGCAGCAGTCCCATCATATAATGCAATGCAAAGATCGGGAAAAGCAAGTGGTGAAGTTTTCAAACTACGTGCTTGGGGATGACCCTGGATCCAAATTGTTAAGTAAATAGGAGAAGATTATAGAAGGTTTTTGTGTGAAAAACAAATTATAAAAGTTGAAAAGTGTGAGATATGAACCGACCTTAATGAATTCTGCCCACTCTTGATTTGATAAGTTGAACATGTTAGTTTGTGGATTATAAATATTTCCTGTTTTTCCTCTTAAATACACTCATCCTGAATACTTCCCTTTCAAGTAATCATAAAGATTTCTCATCTGCTTTTGTGTAACATTCATGCCACAAACTTCCAAAAGTTTTTTTTTGCACGTTAGTCCATGATTCTACATGAAGGCTCATTCCCCTACGGCCTAATTTGTTGACTTCTTCGATACATGATTCTAGAAAACACTTGATTTGATCGTTTGTCCATTTTAGCCGAATAGTTTCGTTTTCGTCAGCCATAACTACTGCAAATTATACAAATTACTATGATGTAACATGTTGCTAAATTGTATTACAATCATAACTAAAGAAAAGTCTCAATTGATTTTGAATTAATAAACTAACAGACCATTACATATTCATGGTAGCAATAACACAACAGATTATCATGATATAACAATGACAGTAGCTTAAACTTCTATTTATACATACATTTTCTCTACGTACCATATAAATATATATATATATATATATATATATATATATATATATATATATATATATATAACTAATTGGAACAGAAATACATATTGATTGGCAAAACATAGTATCAGTTTATTTTAATTTAAAGCATAGTACTCTAGAGAAATTAGTGGTCAATCATATAGCTAGAACAACTTCAGACCAAATGTAAAATACAGTATATTCATCCATAGCATAAGCACATCAATTATACCAAGTTGCATAGCCTTTCAAAAACTCAAAATCAAAATAGATATATTTATGTTCTTTCAACGATCTATCAAATTCCCAACTTCAAGTAATATACAAAAACATATAAGAGAAAGAAATCATACCGCTATAATGGTTGAGAATCGGTGAAAATGATGATGACTGAGGATGGAAAACCAGGTGTGAATGGTCGATATTTATAATCAATTTGACCCTCTATTGAGAATCGTAGTTTGTTGGGATCGATTGAGATTATATGAGAGATTCCTGGCATTTTGTTGTGATCGATTAAATTTATGCGAGATAAAAGCACCATACGAGAAGAGAGCGTTCCAGAATTATTTTCCCAATTAGAACTTTTCAGCAATAAAATATAGCTGACCGATTAGGTGGTTTTTCAGCTGGGATAAGATGGGTTAAGCCCTGATTAAAAAAATTTATCAAAACAGCTTATTGGGCCTTTAGCTTACCGATTCATACAAATAGCCCTTTTTCAGACCTTTTAAGACCAACCAAAAGACCCCTTACTATTGATTCATATAATAAAGTTCATTAACAATAAGAATACCATTTTGAGATTTAAATCATTTTATACCATTAAAAACGTAGTTGGTCTTTACCTGCAAAAAATACTTTGGTTCCCTTTCATGATTACGTCATTACAATTTAAATGAAGAATGCAAGATATTCAATTAATTTGTTAGTGGGGAAGATGAAGATTGAGTTTTCTATAATTTAGGGAATAAGTAACTCCCATCGTTATTTGAATAAAATGAATATTTATTTTGTCAATTTAGTTAAATGTCTATTCCCTAATATACCCTTTGACCATAATTTTGAATGATTGGTTCAAAATGCTTCTCCCCTTCTCTACTAAATTTTGTTTCTTTTTTGATCCTCAATTTTGATTTATTTCTCGGTTCTCTCTTCATATATTATTGATCCATATCATTTTACGAAGAAAAAAAAAATAAAAGTATATCATTTTCCAAAATAAATAGGTTGTATCGTACCGTTAACCAAACATCTTTTATCATATCATACCCATTCTCGTTTCCACTCCTAAAATCCAAACACACCCCAACATAAAAGGGTGATCGTAGTACCCCCAAAATCACGGTCACGAAATCACAAGCATTTAATGAACCAGAGGTTAGGTCACCTTCCAATTTTGACTTTGACCAAAAGTATGACTCATGAGCTCCTTTAATATTTGTTTATGCAACCACATTTTTTTTGTGAAGTACGGAGTATTAATTTGTGAAGAATTGTCAATATTAAAGATTTAAGTATGTGCTCTTTAATCACCGACACTACCCAATATTCATGGAATTTTTTTTATTAATAGGGTTGTTTCATAATCTGATTGTGGTAATAGTGTTTTCTCTCCGGGTGTTATAGAAATGGGTCTCACGCAAAATGGTATTGCGTACCATGGTTCCCAAGGTTTGCAAAATCATTTTGCAAACCATCCATTCACACAACTCCCCATACGTGAACAGTGTAAATGTCCATTTTCAACCACAACATTCCACTTCCAAGCATAACCTTCCAAACATTCCTGCATGATTTGACATTGAGATTGTGCTCTTGCAAAATGAATTTGCAAACCATGATATCTAATTTGAAAATATATTGAGTATGCATTTAATCATATTGCAAACCATATCTATACTACATACCAATTTGCAAACCATATCTTACTCCCATCACGCATGCAGTACCCATAAGGGTTTGTCTGGATAACTAGTAATCAAAGTAACTTTCAATTATCAGGCAACTCCACTTTCAAAATATCATGTAAAGTACTCAAAAAAATATGCCCCTTTATTATTGAATTTGCCTCTAAATTGACACCTATCATGTCTTGACAAAACTGATGCCATCCTCCTGGTGGTTTTGTATCAATGCCCAATACTACATCACCTTCCACATTAAGCCCCAACAAAACTTGCACGTCTTGAAGTGTAACAGTAGATTCCCCTGTTGGAAAATGAAATGTATGTGTCTCCAACCTCCATCTTTCGACAAGGGCGGTGATTAGAGAATGATCAAATTGGATATACCCAAGACGAATGACTCCACCGAAACCGGCTGATTTTATATATGTCATCACCCTATTGGGGATATCAGGGACAAGCTTCCAAAAATTGTTATCACATCGTCTAGCAAGTAGCTTACCTTCGTCTAACGCTCCATTAAATAGATGAAACGCTTTGTGCTCTCTATGTAGAAATAAGAAATCAGAATTAATTGGACCAGGTTGAAGATTAGCTTGTGAGTTCATGGTTGATGGTTATTTTTGGAAGAAAGAAATTGTGAAAGGATTCAATGAAGAAAGTATGATAGAGTTGAAGAAAGTGTGATAGAGTCGTAAGGTGTATGCATGTTTATATAATAATGGACGAAGAAAGATTCTCATGCATATTTTACTACTTTGTCATTACATTTGCATACAGTGTGCTTTGAGATTACCACTTTAAAAGAATTTTGGAATGGTATAAAAAGACAGAGAAATTTTGGAATGGTATAAAAAGACAAAGGTTGGAGTTGACCAGACACCATGGTTTGCAAATTCATTTTGCAAGACCAAAATCTCAATGCAATTAACCCGTGAATGTTTGGAACGTTGTGGTTGGAAATGGACATTTACACTGTTCACGTATGGGGAGTTGTGTGAATGGATGGTTTGCAAAATGATTTTGCAAACCTTGGGAACCATGATACACAATACCATTTTGCGTGAGACCCATTTCTATAACACCCGGAGAGAAAACACCATTACCACAATTAGATTATGAAACAACCCTATTAATAAAAAAAATTCAATATTCATGAAGTCAGTACTAAAAATGGATTTAAAAGTCTGACAATTACTGTTAATATAGAGGTGGCAAAATGAATGGGTCGGGTTGGGTTGGGTCACGGGTCTAGATGAGTTTGGGTCTAAATGGATCCGGGTCTAGATGGGTCATTTAGAAGGATGGGTCTAAACGGGTCCGGGTCAAATGGGTCTCGGGTCGGGTAATCGGGTTCACCAATTTTTTTTTTATTTGAGTGAAAAATGAAAAAAATGAAATGAGGTGAAAAAAAAAAAATTTACCCACTAGACCCGTCTAAACCCGTTGATTAATTGTTACACAATTATAGGTTATATTGAAAACCCATTTAGACCCATCCAAAAAATGGGGGGAGACCCAACAAACCCATCCCCTCCTAAAAAGTAACCAAATTGACCCGTAATTAACCAATGGGTCTAAAATTGTCACCTCTATGTTATTATCTGAATCATATGATCTATACATAAATTGAATTTGAACCGTTAGATCATATATATTAACCGATGAAATAATTTGTCAATCATCTCTTTTATAATGCTTTAAAATGCAGCTGTTCCTCGGAACCTTACCATGGTGTTAAAACTACTTACGGTGACTTGAGGTTGTGGTTCAAATTTGGTTGTGGAATGATACCGATACATAATAAGCAACTACTTAGAGTCGAGCCAATATCATTATTGTCAATGTTTTTAGACTAGCTATACAATATGATATACGTATATAACGATTAGCATAAACCTCAATCAAGTATTACTGGCTGCGATCAATCATTACAAAGATCATTTTTCAGTCGGCTCGCCCTGGACACCAAAAATCCCCGTATCGAGTGAAAAGGAAGAAACACGACGAAAAAAAAAGGGACAATATTGAACCATTCCCGGCCATGGACCACCACAATGTCCATGTATCATGCTCTTAAAAAGTTAAAAGAGTAGACCAATTTTATCATGAGAAGTGGAGACCACTTGTATAGAAATATTAGAATCAACTTTATATAAGTTGCTTGATACCCTCTAAAGTACAAGTATTTTGTTATAGTGTTTTTCTTGGTCCACACCAATAATGGAATGGATTTTTTTTTATTCGCTTTGGCTTTTTCTAGAAACTTATTCCTTGTTTTATTTTATATATATACATATATATACACCAAACGAACTCAAACATATAGTCTTTTTCATATCAATAATTATGGCCAAGAATCCCCTTAATCCCAAAATCCTCATCACTTTTTTGATCCTCAATATCCTCACAACAATTCAATCCCAACCATTCTCAAGAAAATTGTCCAAACAATCACTTGGTTTCAGAAAAGAAAAGTTCACACACCTCCATTTTTACTTCCATGACATAGTCACCGCCCCTCATCCCACCGCGGTCCAAGTGGCATCGGCCCCTACCACAAACACCACTCGCTCCTTCTTCGGTCGTGTAATGATGGCGGACGACCCATTAACGCTGACACCCGAACCAGGGTCTAAGATTGTTGGAAGAGCTCAAGGGATATACGCGTCAGCCGATTTGAATGAGATTGGATTTCTAATGGTCTTGAATTATTGTTTTACTGATGGCAAATACAATGGGAGCACTTTGAGTATCTTGGGACGAAATTCGGCCACGAAGCCGATGAGAGAAATGGCGGTAGTAGGCGGAAGTGGTCTTTTTCGATTCGCTAGAGGCTACGCTCAAGCCAAGACTCATAGTATCGATTTCAAAACTGGGAATGCTGTTGTGGAGTATAATGTGTATGTTTCACATTATTAAAGTATTTGATGTTTTCTTGCTTTCTTGCACGAATAAGTTCCATTTATCACCAGCCAATTAAGTTCTTTTTTACGGAGTATCTCTCTCACTTCTCTCTCGTATATGAAATTTCTCCTATGGCAAATAAAATGTGTGCAAATACAGTTGTGTTAATAATTAGATATGTTACGTACTTTAATTTGCAAATATATTCAATTCAATCATTGAGCTATTAATTTATTTGATAATAGTAATAGTAATCTAATTAAATTTATAAGCTTATAGTAAAATAATATGCGTTTGTCTTATTATAAAAATTAGGTAACGTATATATCGTGATTTAGTAAATTCAGTAATTTAATAGAACAAATAGTAATTTTACCAACTTAACTAAATATTTTCACCACATACGTTGAGACGTGGAGTAACCTGATAAAATTAAGTGACCTTTAGATAAATACAAATAAGACTAGTGCCAATGGTTGCGTCTTTCATTTCATGTCTTCGTGAAGACATCATTGGCACGGAAGCTTCTTACTTCCATCTTTCGGTGGACCGTTGCAATGAAGATAGTGGAAGACGGAAATTTAGTGGGCCAAGTTTCTTTTTGCGATATTGTTTTTTGTTTTAGGTATTTAAATAATGTATTATTGGTAGATATGAAGCCTACAAATTTAACTTTTTAGATTATAAAAGAATGTTTATACTCTTGTGAAAAACTTTGCGTATATTTTGATTATGTGTAGGTCTGCCCGTTTTAAGAAAGAAACAATGAGACGATCAAGACGATCAAACTAATATATCTAAAATAAAATAAAAAACTATATTTTGTAAGTTTGTCTGGCCAGGCCCATTAGGGTAGGTAACTAAATCTGGTATTTTCGAAACAGCTAACTAAATGTAACTCAAGGAAATTGGTAAAGCCCAATTCTAGTTATTATGGGCCGAGTACTGAGAAAATTAAATGAAAAATAAGATCCAGTTAGAGCCCAATTGAAGGGAAATTTGTTAATTGTTACTCCATGTTTTACTAGATCTAGGATGTCCGATCCTCTTAGATAACGAAAGAGCTGAATCGTCACGCCAGCACTTCTTCACATTACGAGTAAATTATTTAAATCGTCCATGTGGTTTTCAATTTGTTCCATAGGTCGTCTCTTACTTCTAAAAATTATTTAAATCGTCCATGTGATTTTCAATTTTATTCAACAATAGTCCAAAATGGACTATTTAAATAATTTATTTTCGGAAAGTTTTGTTCACCAGTAGTCCATTTTGAACTATCGTTGAACAAAATTAATAACCACAGGGACGATTTAAATAATTTACTCTCACATTACAAGACTCAACTAACTAAAAAGTTAAATTTGTGGGCTTCATATCTACCAATAATACATTATTTATATACCATGCTACGATATGGTTGACACGTTATCAAAAGTACACTGGTACGGTTCTCACGACTAATATCATATACATAAAAATTAGAAGTTTAATATGTACGATAGACATTCTGAAAAAATGTAAATATGATATATAAGATATCTCATTTTGAAATCGGAATACAAATACAACTTCACTTCTGATACATTTACTCGATCATTATCTAGTGAAGTTTCTTAGACTTCAAAAGAAGAATTAGAAAAATGGTAGTCTGCATTTTCCAAAAAAGAAAATTACTAAAGATGCAAGTCTAAACTAACTTGTTCATGCAAAGATGGATCAAATTCATGCATATATACACTCCGGGAACTCGAGCCGGTGTTATAGTGATTTAATAAGCCGCCACGGTTGAAAATAGTCGAGTTTTGCACCGCCATTAAAGATCTCCATTGTGCCAATGGCCTTCCGTCAATAGGTGTTTGGTTGGAGGTATGAGAGGGTAGTTTTCCTCCAAACAACCGAACACTAAAGTGGTGGTAATATGATGGTGATGAGGTGGTTGTAATTAGGTATTGATGGTGAATGTTTGGGAAACTATGAAGTTGTGGCTTGGAGGAACTACGGTGGATCATGACGGAGTTACTATGAGTCCTTTTAGCGTGTAAACGTTCCTTTCTATGCGCGTTTTGATGGCCACCAAGTGCTTGTGATGTTGTGAAGTTTCTACAACAATAATGGCACTCAAAGGTCCGTCCATTTTCTTTGGTTTCGTCATGGTTGATGGTGGGCGTCTTGGTTGAACTCGACATGGTGGCAAAATCGTTGCTACTAAATTCTTTACCGAAGAGCCTAATGGTATTCTCTTTGGGTGGCGTGAATGGAAGTTGAGAGAAGGATTCAACATTATGAGTTTGTGCAGGAGTGGAGTCAGAAGATTGTGATCTAAACGTATCCATAATTAAGTAAAATTCGCAATGTTTGTACATATAATCACTATTCGTAAATAAATCTTATCGATCTTCTAAAGCTACATAAAAACATAATGTGAGGAATTATAGATGATTGTGTACGATAACTAACTAAGGATGGTGATCGATATGATTGCATGTGGTGAATAAAAAGAATACGATCAAGAAAGGAGGAAAGAGTGAACTAAGTTATGGAGTGGGGGTCTTTAAAAAGGAAATGTAGTCATTGGTGTGAAATTATTGGGGTTAGTGTGCCAAAATGTAACTAACTTACGAATCGCTATTAATATTGTATGTTTCATATTTAAGAATGCCTCTCCTATGTGTGCTTAACTTTTAGAAACACGTGTTTAATTATATTAAACCGAGACCTATATAACTATATATAGAAAATGCCAAAATGGTATCGCTGTCGCAAACATCTAGACCTCATATATGTGACTTATAGATCCGGGGTTCAAACCCATACCTCAGCATATGTGATTGATTTGTGGAAAGGTAATTTGCCCAGCGTTGATGCTTCTTTCAGGTGGGGTAAGCACGTACCAGGGCCGTCTTCGAGGGTAGGTAAGGTGGTCGACCGCTCAGGGCCTCCAAATTATAAGGGCCTCAAATTCGTATGTGTTTGTGCCTATGTATGTGTGTATATACATATACATATAATTTGATTGTTGATAGGTTGATAGGTTGATATGTAGACAACATATATAACCTTACAATACTCAATGATGGGAGTATTTAGAGATTGTCGGAATTGATTTTAAGGTCGTCGCAGTATATTTCATCATCCCAAAGTTGATTTCGAGGTCATTGTAATCTCGTCGAAATGTTAGACTTAGAAGATCGGAAGGGGGGATATTGCCGAAGAAATCATGATCTGGAATTGCTTTAAAAAGTTTCATTTTGTAGAAAAAATATTGCCAAAGAAAATGATTGGAGATAAAAATGCCACCCAATACATTAAACACGTATTTTTAATAGTTAAGTACATAGAATGGATGCATTTTAAGTACGATTCATACCATTCTGATTTGTCCTAAGCTACACATTTGGTGTTTTAAGTACGGTCTAGTATTTGAATAAGGCCACGAAGACTCGCTTGGCCAGCTTGTTGGTGAGTTAAATAAGTGTGATTGCACTGTGAATGATACAATATATTCGAGCATGTAAGCAATTACATTTACTTTGATCGAACGTTCTGCTTTTATAGTCGAGCAATGTTTGTAAAGTTGTCTTCATGCTTTTGAAATGTCACATTCTAATAACAAATTAAGTACAATACATCCTTAAATGCAATCACCATAACTTTGCAACAAATGACAAAATTATGAACACTTAAGCAATTGTTCATGTTAATGTCCGTTTGTGCTTTGTTGCATAAAGTTATTTGTCGCATTTTTGCTTTTGCCAAAGTCCCGTCTAAATTCAATATAGATATTTTCCTATAATTGTCCAGATTTTGTTGATATGGAATGCAACACGGTATATTTAATGTATGATTTTGACCAAGCGTACGTAGTTTGAAACCGATCCTTTTCCCATAGATTGATTGATCTCATACGAAAGTGCATTTAATTATATGAATTATATATATAGTACTTTGGTTTTCATTGCTAAGTGGAGTAGCATTTTCTTACATAAATATTAATAAATTAATAAATAAAGAACTAACACTATGATTTGCATGAACACGACAAGTTATTTGAAACATATAAAAACAAAATAAGTACCTTAACATTAAGGGGGTGTTTGGGAATGCTTATTTAAGCGCTTATCCACTTATTTGCTTATTTTGACAGTAGATAAGCAAATACAAACATCCTTCTGAAAATTGATTATCTGCTTATTTGTTAGGGAATAAACATTTAAACATAAGCATGTCCTTACATACTTACTCCCTCCGTCCCAATTTAATTGTCCCCAGACAGAAAACACGTAGTTTAAGATAAACACAATAATTACTACTTACTTTTTGCACAATGATATTCTTACTCCTAACCAATTAATTTGAACTTCCATTCATTTTTGTAATTTAATTTTTGAAGTAGAGACAATATAGTAAATGAAATCCTATTTCTTTTCCATATTTGGTAGTGGACAATCAATTTGGGACAACCCAAAATGGAATACTGAACTATTAAATCGGGACAGAGGGAGTATTTTTTAAGCAGATAAGTACTTATAAATAAGCAATCGCAAACACCCTCTAACAATGCTTTGCTGTTTCACTATTGTATGGTCTTATTTACAAGACACTAACTGATATACTAAGGGCTAATAATGATTTAATATCTAAAGTTTTATTTTGTTTTTCGTTTTTACCACTCAAATTTTTTTCTCATGATTTAATCCTTTAAGTTTCAAAATTTTGATGATTTAATCCTCCAAACTCCTTATACCTAAACAATTTGATGGTCTAATTTCTAAAGTTTATCTTTTATAATGATTTTACTCTTTTAAATTTTTCTAGTTTAATCATCTAACTTTCAAAAACTTAATGGTTTAACCCTTTGAATGGTTAAACCAATAAGTCAGTGCAAACTTAAAACATTAAATCATGAGAGAAAAAATTTGAGTGGTTAAAACGAAAGAAAAGTGAAACTTTGAAAAATTAAACCATTATTAACCCTTGTACTAAAGGTAGAAACACAAAATAAATTATAAACAAAAACAAAAATCGCTCGTAAACTTAATTGCATTGAATATTATTTGAGCATCAGGAGGCGTTAAATGTTATTGACGGTGTTAACAATGTAAACAACGTCGAAGATCATATTTAAGAAGAATGGTTGAAGCACTTTGGAAATAGATTTACTATTTAATGTGTTGAACCAATCAGGTTCAAGATAAGAAGAAGAATAAGACTCCTTACAACTATAGCGTCACGTCAGCACTTTTCAAAACTGACACAAAACTACTGACAATGAACATTACTTTATTTTTTTCTGGACCCACATTTGTCAATATACCTTTGATTCTATACACTAAACAAAAAAAACTGACGGGTGCTGCCAAACCGACGACGTCCGAACCGACATCCAAATTGACGGACGGTGCCATCAACGTCACAAAAGTGACGCTCAACAGATGCCAAAACTGATGCTCTGTTGGGAGCCTTCTGAGAAAAATAATTTTATCATTGCGCCATAGAACTTTCAATAGGCTTCTTCAACGCCATAAAAAGTCGATTTTTACGATGTTGAAGACTCCAAAACACCTAAAATCATTCCCCACTTCACGTGATCTAAAAGTATTAATGGTAAACATAACTTTCAATACAATTTACTTATTTACCATTATTGGATGTCCTCTATCGTAAATTCGTAATAATAGGTATAAGAATAGTCATTTTCTAGACTCCATAGCTTTGTCATATATGTGGTGATGTTAGTCTGCTCCCAACGCAAGTGTTCGGTTGTGGTCGGTTCCCAACCGACGAAGTGACACGGATGGCACCAAGTGGTCACTTGTTGGTCGGTTTACACATCTTCGGTTATCCGACGAGCTTCGGCTTGTTTTTCTTTTTTTTTTTTTTAAATTTTGTGTGTATAAAATAAAAGGTACATTGGTAAATGCGGGGCCCAAAAGTTAAAGTGACGGAGTAGGGATGAGAGTGGTCAGTCAGTTTTGGTCAGTTTTGGTCAGTTTTGTGAAAAAGCTGACGTGGCGCTGACGTGGCTCGGTCAGTTTCGGTCAGTTTGATTTAGGGTTGGGAGTGGCCTTAGTTATCTCTAGGTATTTTTATACAGTACATCTCTAATATATTAAAATGATGATAGGACTGTGCAACTTTAATTATATTGGAGTGGTGTACTTCTTGTTTTTAATCGGTTCTAATAAACTTTACCGTTATACTTTTGGGCCGAATTAATAAAATAAAAATAACAATATTTATGCTAGTAGCTACGTGTAATAGACCACAAACCAAGTGAATCTAACGAATTATATTCGTCAAATGGAAAGTGTAAACTAAAGGCATGTTTGCCAACAACTAGCTCGAACTTGGAATTGTAATTGAAGTTGAAGATGAAGCTGGAGATTGTGATTGAGTTTGTGGTTCAGGATTATTATTTTTTTCTTCTGAAAGCTACTTAATGAAATTGAAAACTAAAAAAGAATTTTCAAAGATTCTCGGAGATAATTTATTTAATCGTCTATATTTCTTTTTTTGTCAAATAGACATTAATGATTTAAAGGGGATTAAGATTTTTAAAATTACAAGTGTAAGTCGATATAAAGAATCATCGTTTCAAACACCCTAAGAGTATAGGTAATTATTAATTTCACACATCATTAAAGTACGCAAATAATAATAAATCATATATCTTTGTGATAGGTGAAACAAAATATGTTCTCATAAAAGTAAAAAACCAAATAAAAATCAAATGTATCTATATAATACTATCGGATATGAAATATGCATGCTTCTAGACCTTAATTATTATATTACTTTTTAAACTAAAGTATTCCAATCAAATTTTAGTTTTTCTAGTTATAATTAGTGTCAAATTAAAAGAAATGATTGGGAAACTAAAGGGAGATATGAAAAAAAAAAATAAAAAAAAAAAAATAATAATAATAATAATAATAATAATATATGATTTCTCTTTTGAAGGGGTACAAGATAGTAGAGGTGAGACCACAATTGTACAATACGTGAGTATTACTACACACATTAAGGTACTATATTTAACAGTAACGGTACTCCATAACTTCCTTCCGATCATTGGTTTGAAACCTGTTATGGGTATTATCAGTGGCGGATATAGGAAATACTCTCATAGGGGGCGTTTGGTTTGATTTATTTTGGGTACGTTTCCAATCGGGTCGGGTTATCATAACCTACAAAGAATGTTATCTATTCCAAATCTCTTTATATTTAATTACTATGGCTGTTAAATCTAAACAAAAGTATCTTCTACTATTTTATTGTACACTACGAATGTCTTGATGGTTCCAACGCTCCTCAAGCTTAACGTTCCAATAATATATTTTCATTATATAAGCAACTACCAAAAAAAGGGGTCTAAGTCTCTGGAGTTCATGTTTTTCAAACCAAGTGGATATTTTGCGTTTAATTTGTGGGCCTAAAATAAGCTTTGGTGGCATGCAAATTTTTTGTGGGCCTAAACCCTAACCCCTAAACCTCAAACCCTAAACCCTAAACGCTTTATAAAACTCTAAACCCTAAATCATACTAAACCCTAAACCCCAAACTCTGCTAAACCCTAACACTAAACCCTGCTAAACCCTAACACTAAACCCTGCTAAGCCCTAACCCTAAACCCTAAATCAAATGTATAATCAATCACTAACACATGTGTTACTAATATGTAAAACCCACCAAAAAAATGAAGAATGCCTTGATGCACGGCAAATCGAAGAGGATAAAACGCTGAAAAATATGGTGCAATTTTCATGATTTTTCGACTTGTCGTTTGTGAGATATTTAATTATTAAAAACGTGGATGAGAGAGAAAAAAGTGACACATGGCATATTGTGGTTGGTTTCCCCATTCTCACACAAAATAAATGGTCTCAATTGAACTCTTCTCTAAGTTTAATTTGTAAAATTTGAGGCTTCAAATAAAGCTTCTTCTACATGCTCTTATTTGATTGAAAGCTTAAGAAATACGGAGTAATGGACAAGAAATAGTGTAAGCTAGTAAATTAGATGACTTTATAATTTTAGTTGAATGCATAACTTGATAAAATCGATTCAGATCTGTATATGCAATTATGCATAGATCTACTAATGTCCCAAGAGTTATTTGTGGCAATGTTGCAAGACCTTTAGTAATGTTATTTTCATCGTATTAACGATGTTTTTTACTATAATCGACCCGACCCGACCCACAACACTAGTCATAAGTTGTTTATTATGCCGTCTTTACTAAGTTAATGACCCATGTGATTTTATATCCTAGATCCGCCACTGAAACCGACTAATAAGAGTTCAAAGATCGTCTTCGTTTGGAGGATCTATTCCCTTTCGTTCAAAGGCAAGCGTTATTTTGGATTAGCAACAGGTTTAAGAACTTGTGTTGTAGGTGGGATTGTTGGATTAACAACCCCGAGGGGACGTTTGGTTCTTGATTTTCAAGTCCTTTTTGGTGTTTAGTCCGGTTGAGCTTATTTCTTCTTGTTTTTCTAATATGTAATCTTCTCTCCCCTTCTTGGGGATGAGTTTTATTTAATTGGAATCATCAGCTTTTCAAAAAAATAATATATATAAGAGTTCAAAGAAAAGCATGAGACTCCTATTATTTCTATTTTGGTATGGTATCAAATAACTAATCTTATACTCAAATAAACAATGTAAACCTCATTTTCCTTGTTTTATACCATGAGACAAAAGAAAAGTTGAAAATTATGGGGAGACTATCCCACATCGACCCAGCATGTAAAAAAAAGATTTCACATCCTATATACAGGGACCATTGTGAAAATATTGCAAATTACATCTTCAACAAGATTACATTTTTATATTTTTCCCAAGTCACTTAGGGCAATTTTCATTTTTAGCAGGGGTCATAGTTATAAATATTCAATAGTTACTAAAGATATTCACTAATAATTTCAAGTTTATTTGGGGCGACTGACCCCACCACGTTAAGGCTTAATCCGTGCGAGTTATGGCTCGGACGTTGTGTTATATGTGATGGAGGTGATTTACACGACGATGTTGAAACTTGTGAAGGGTTCGATCGTGCTCCATTGAAATATGAAACGGCTTTAGTGGGTGACCCAAATATCATTTTTCCATTAAGGAGGTGTATTTTTATCGTCAATATAACTCAAAAATAGACCTCCCACAAACCAAACTACAGAAAAATGTTACTGAAATGCTAATTTGATAAAATTGCAAAGTTACATACACACTTTAATTAATAGGATTGTACATTGTACGTGTCTATATGTTTAAATATTGTTTGTCTTTTTAACATAAATAGGATAGGATATTTTTGTAGTTAGTAATTTTCGATTTTAAACAACTTTACTATGTAGGCGTTTTAGTTGGGCTTGGTAATTTCTAATACAACTTGAAACTCGAAGAGAAATCAACTCGAAAATAAGAAGGTTTGGGTAATGGTTTTTAACCCACCAACCTGGTTTTTTGGTCGAATTTGGTCAATGAGTTTTTGAGTTGACTTTACAACCCGAATAAATTTCATGTCAAATTAAAATTTAATTGAGTTATTTTTTATTTAATAAATCAAAAGTTTAATGTTTTAGTATAGATTTTGATGAACTCAAGATACTGGGTTATATGATCTTTTTAAAATTTTATAAGCATGTTTATGCCTATTAATAATGAATTATGTATTTAGAGATTGATCCATATGATTTATTTAACCCAAAATTGACATGTTAACTAAAATTGACGAGAAAACTTGTTGACATGATTAGATAAGCAGGTTATCCGGGTCAGGACCGGGTTAACAGGTTTTGACTTGGATTTAAATACTCAACCCGTTTAGAAAATCAAGTCGGATTTAGGTCGACCAGTTCTGACTCACGAACTTGATAACCCGAGCGGGTCAACTCGACCCAACCCGAATCATGTACCCCTATTTCTACTATATCAATTTGGCACTAAAAAGCCGTCTTATTGCATTGAATTTATGTATGCTAACTTGCTAAGCTATGTTAGCATGCATGTGTTCGAGTTTGGAGCTTTAATATCTAAGAGATTTGTTATTTGTAGGTTTAATTAGTTTTATTATCCCGTTGGTTAAAATTGTATGATACGAGTAGTTATTTAGTAGTGTATCTAGCCATTTAATCATGTACACCGAAAACGTTTATCAAGTCATTTTCAAAGTTCATGTAAAAGCTACTACACAATATGGTGCATTGTCCCTTTCTTGGTTTTATCTCAAACATAAATACGTAGCTATGATGCATAAGACATTTTTCTTAGTTATATCCTATCGATCATATATATTTTTAATCATACTAATGATAATGTATGGTTAAAATTTGTATCGCCTTCGCGTATATTATACCCAAATTATCCATAAATTTAGGTTTTAAGTTGAAAACATTGTTACTCAATGCCGTAATGCTAACCGTGGTATTCTCTGTTCTTTCTATACTATATATCGAATAATTGAATAAATGCACTTCCTGTATACTATATATCGTATAAACGCACTCTGTTTTATATGTAATGTTGTTTATCTTCTATAAAGCCTTACTACTTGTCTAATATCAAGGCGTTTAGCAAAAACCTACACATTTATATATCCAAATGTGAATCTAGAGAAAAGTTCAAGGAAGTACATGAATTTATCAAAGTATGGAAGTACCAATCATATTGTGCCATGTGTACAAAGAGAGTGTTCCACATGTACAATACCCATTTACCCCCAACATCAATTATCTCACAAACGACAAATCGAAAAATTATGAAAATTGCACCATTAAATTCGTCGTTTTCTCCTCTTGTCCCTCAAGGCATATTTTCGACGATTTTATTTTTTTTTTTCATTTTTAAGGTGGGTGTTATAAATTATTAACACATGTGTTACTACATACTTGTACATTTAATTTAGGATTAGGGTTTAGTGTTTAGGGTTTAGGGTTTAGTATGATTGATGGTTTAGGGTTTAAGGTTTATAAGGGTTTAGGGTTTAGAAGGGTTCAAGGGTTAGGGTTTAGGGTTTGAGGTTTGGGGTTTCGGGGAGAAACCCCAAACCTCAAACCCTAACCCCTAAACCCCAAACCCTAAACCCTAAACGCACCACTTTAACACTTTAACACATGTGTTATTAAAATGTGAAACCCACCAAAAAAGAAGAAAATTTTTTTTGTCGAAAATATGCCTTGAGGGACGGCAAATCGAAGAGGAGAAAACGACGAATTTAATGGTGCAATTTTCATAATTTTTCGATTTGTCGTTTGTGAGATAATTGATGTTGGGGGTAAATGGGTATTGTACATGTGGAACACTCTCTTTGTACACATGGCACAATATGATTGGTACTTCTATACTTTGATAAATTCATGTACTCTAATGATCTAATCTCTGTGAATCTAATCTTCTTCTTTTTCTTTTTTAACAATTTGTTATTTGGTGAGTGGCGATGAGTTGACAAATGATTTTTGTATTTTGGACTTGTCAGTAGCCCCACACACGAGCCCAACAAGATTGAAGTTGTAAGACCATACAAGACTTTTATGTTGGACCATTTCTACCCCCTTAACAATCATTTAATGTCATTGTGGTCCCTAACACAAGAAAGTACTTGCAACTTACAAGTTATATCTCCTATGTACACCGACATATGTCCTCTTTCTTGGATCTTCTCCACATAAATTTATCGACTTTGCTATTTCCAATGGTAACAAAGGCATTTAGTAGGGCAGACTTGTATAGAGCAATAATCTTCAAAGTTCAGAGTATTTATGTCTTATTTCTGACTCGTTTGTTTATTTCTTTTAATTATATTTTCTACTATTGATTCTATTCATCACCTCGATAAAATATCAGGCACATAAAATGCTTCGTGGTTGTGAAAGAATGAACATCATGCTCAAAAAAAACTCTTGGCCTTAACTAATTTAATACACTCAAATATGGTCTTTATAACAAATGAAAATAAGTTCTAATGTATATATAAACGGTTAATACACAAATCAGTTAGTGTACGCTACGAAAGTATTCAACTTCGTTACCTAACTTTCATTTTGTTCAATTGTGCTAATCAACATGAGAAATTGGGTAAAAAGTAGGATATTGGATATAACCTGTAATGTTGGGTGACGTAGTGTCGCACCCCCAAATTTATTGTGCGGAAGCGGTTCGGGTCGGGGCGCGACTAATCAATAATCAAGCACAAAAGTATAGCAAACAACCTTTAAATGAGACGTTTGAAAAATAGTTATTACATTTCCAAAATAAAATGTTTAAAATGTTGCGAGTTCGTAAATAATTCCATTTCATAGATTGAAGTACAAAAGTAATTTAATGAAATCCCAATTGTTTGAAAATATGCGACTCGAGCTAGCATATCTTGTAGTAATCCTAATCCTGCTGGGCACCTGAGAATACATGCTAAAACAGATCAGCTATAAAGCTGGTGAGCTCACAGGTTTGTATGAATAAACATAATGTATGAACCACAAGATTTAGTATAGTGATTTGCAACCAAGCAAATAAATAAATGTATATCACTGCCATGAGCCCATAGTTTGAGCTTAACTGAGGTGTCAGGATCACAATCAAGTGCCTGATCGAGGGTGCCTCCCTGCGAGTGTCTAATCTACACTCGTATGAACAAATGATAATGCGTCCGTTTGACAGATTAGCGCTACTAACCCGGACGGGGATTGTCAATCCCATATGGTACCATACACTAACATTCACGCTAAATCCATATAAACAAACTATGTAGTGGAGGGCTTTCATGATTAGTAAAACAACTCATGCAGTATATATCGATGTTTTGTACTTGTGTTCACATGTAAAACAAAATGAGCATTGTATTCTCACCCCAAATTAAAACAGTTAAAAGCGGGGCTATGAAACTCACCTGAGTCTAATGTGTTTGCAAAGCAAGCAATTATGATGTTGTACCAAATGATGTGTCCGGAGACTGTAACCTATCGGGTATCCTAAACGTGCAAGGTTATATGAGTGAGTAGATGTCTCAACAAACCATCTATGCTAGTCGTCCATCAACTAGTTATGTCCAACTTGTTTGATTATTTTGTTTGAGTTTTGAAAACATGTACGGCCCGTTGGTGATGGTTTGTAATGTACGAATGTAAGTTTTGTATAAGGTTTGATTATTGTAGGTGTTGAATACTTAGTGTAGTAAGTATTTTTCAAGCTTCTTTTATTGTATTTGGAAGTACATGTATACATTTCTATCCGAACGTTATGGTCAAATATGTTATTTTCTGAGAGTCAACTTGGTCAAACTGGTCCAACTAGTCAACTGGTCAAATCTGGTCAAACTAGTCAACTTAGTCAACTGGTCAAATTAGTCAACTAGTCAAGTTGGTCAAGTCTGGTCAAACTAGTCAACTTAGTCAACTGGTCAAATTAGTCAACTAGTCAAGTTGGTCAAATCTGGTCAAAATAGCTCGGTTTGACCCGAAACTTTTACACAAACCTTATCATGTTATTATACTTATAGAAAACGAGTTTCGTGACCATTGGTGACCCACAAGTGTCGTTTTTATATTTATTTCCAAAACAGTCCCTAAATGTGTTTTTTCGATTTTGTCGGTTTGTTTCGCCACAAGTTTCTACCATTTCTAGTCCATATCAATCCTCACAAAAATTACACACTGATCTACTATATGTCTAGTCCATTACATAAATTTCCCGGTACTTATAGAGTCCATTTCGGTATTTAAATAATTCTGCGTAATAACCAAACGTATTTTTTCGATAATCATCAGACCAGGCTCAAAGAACGGTTCGTAGCTAAAAATACGTAGATTTCTGGAAAGAGACATAGAAGAACTTTTTGTAGATATTTTCAATATGCAACTTTAAAAAAAAATCCGTTGTCTATCTCCATGTAGAACGCAAGATATGATTAATTTAGTAAACTGACTTTTTCTGGGCAGATTCTTCATGTTTATGTATGTGTTTTAAAAAAAAACGTATTTAAGCTTATATTTGGACATAATCAAGTCATATGAACATATTAACATCTAAATCATTAACATGCAAGTAAATTTAACATGAGAAAGTGGTTTCTTACAATAAGATGATGATGAGAAGCTTGTAGGCTTGATTTCCTTGCAAAAACTTGAAGTTTTGTAGTGGTGGTTGTGTGAAGGTTTATGGTGGTCAAAGGGAGGTCAATGGTGGTGGTGTGGTGGTGTTATGGAGGCTGATCTCCAGATCCTAGAGAGAGGATGGAGAGGTAGAGAGAGGCTGGAGAAAATGATTGAAGAGAGAGAGAGAGAGAGAGAGAGAGTGGAGAGAAAAGTGATAGATTGATTGGTGAGTGAATGAGTGAAAGAGATAGTGGGATTGGAGGTGCTCCATTAGGGAGTTAGTGGGTTTGGCCAGCAATATGGGGGGGCCCCACAAGGGGTAAATTAGTCCATTTTGTGTTCCCTAAGTATTTTGGGTATTTAACCCGTATATACGCATAGTAGTTTATACGTATACGTGTATTTGACACGTTTTGTTAACGATAATTATACGTTAATTTTTAAATGTAAGTATTATTTTTTAAATACTTTAGTTAACATTTTCAAAATGTCTCATTGGGTTGTCGGTTTCAATTTGTGCATTTTATTTACCTTTGTACGTTTTATATAAAACGTATATTGTTTCGCGTATTATTATACAATAATAATATAATGTAAATAACTACTATTTAACAACAAAATAGACTTATGTTATTTATGAAAAAGTTTCACCAACATCCGTATTTGCATGATCGGATTCCGCCCGATTCGTTATTGCGCGATTTAAACCAATTGCGTATGTGTATATATAAATATACAAAATATTACTATATTTAGCCCTATTTCAAACTAAATACACGTAATAATACTCTAGTTTAAGGTAATTAATACGCTTAAGTATGTCACACCCCGCCAAACGGTAATCTACGATTAGCGTGAGTAGTTCGCGGAAGCTGATGACGTGGCAGGGGGTGAGCAGTTTATCTCAAAACCCAAAATACGTACATTCATTATCAGAGCATATGATTATCACAAACATAATGTATTAAGATGCCAAGTTTAAAAGTTATTACAAAAGATTACAACTTAGAAAGTTGTAATAGTAAAAGCATAGTCTGAAAACATTTGTTTTATTTATTACACACATTAAAAGTAGACTTCATAAGTATGACTGCAATGTTTGCAGTGATACAAGGGAAATCTCAAAAGTCACACACACAATATGGCATCCTAATAAGTCCAGGGTAGTCCATCCTGAAATGCATGCAGTTCTTACGTACGTTGCTAATTCCCTGAAAAACATAGAGAAAGCGTCAACAAAATTGTTGAGTGAATTCACAGGTTTATATGTAATGTACAGGTTAATCAATTAAGATTAACATTTCCCAAATAGTTGCTAGTAGGAAACACAGGTTAATCTAACTAAAGATCAACATTTCCAAAATAGTTATCGTAGGAACTTACTACTTACTTCCTAAATAATAGTTTTGTGGGAATACTTAGACTGTGCTCCCTCGGGAGGTGAGCTAAACCTCGCGAGTTAAAGTAACGCGACCTAACCCTATAACCAAACCACGACCAATCAATATGTTGTTTTCCTAAAGGACATGTAAGTATACGCTCCAAAACTGTGGGAGGGTCGTCACGGCGATAGTACTATCTGTATACTCAGTGGCTAGAGTCACCTAGCTAATGGTTATAGTCTGCATAACATAAGGGCTTTTATGCACACATTGTAAGTCTGGATCCGTACTAGGATTCATTGTCTAGTTCCCAAAATAGTGTGAAAGTGTTATTTCAATAATCATACATTTGTATAAAAGCAGTAAAGCATTTATATAATTTGCTGCATGTGTTCGCATGCAGTTTCTATGTTTGTCACCCCTATTTTCAAAAGCATAAAACATTTAAAAGAGGGGCTGTGAACTCACAGTAGTTTGTTCGGTGTGAATGCTAGCAGTAAACGATGTCGCCCAAGGTATGTTAACCTATGGACAATAAATGTATTAATATAAGTATATTTAATTTGTTTAATCAACTTATATTAATGGTTTGATTGCTTTGAAGAAATTGTTAATTTCTTAAATTTATACAAGTTGTTGTCGATTTGTGTCAAAAATAATTATTACTTTAAATAAGTTTATAATTATTTTCTGATTTTTCCGAAATGCGTAAATATATATATTTATATATATTTATTAGTTGAATATATATATTCGTAAATATATTGTCTTTGTCACGTATGTTCATAAATGTGTGAATATATATAATTTGTCGACTATATATATTTGAAAATATAATTTCGTTCGTATCAAAAATTTATTTCTTTTTGTACATTTGTTTACGTATATGTATATATTTGAAAAGATAATCAAAAAGAATGGTCACAATTTTATTTGTACATAAACTGTGTAATTTTTGAATCTATATATATATATATATATACGTATCTATTTATTTATTTATATATTTATTTAATTATTTAATTATTTAATCGTGAGCTGGGTGAAAACAGGTTGTACCCGCTGTGTACATACGATACTCGCCGGGTATCATGTTTTTGTTGAATACCCGCCGTGGACCATGGATACCCGCCGGGTATCCTGGCGCAGTCAGAACGTAAAATTTCCAAAAACGAGTTTTAAGCTTAGATTTTGATATATATTTCGTTCGGGTTATCAACTATGATAATTATAAAGCTTTTTCATCTGTTTTGTGTAAGATTTTACGTATGAATATGTATATGTATGTGAGCATGCATGTAGATATATATATATATATATATATATATATATATATATATATATATATATATATATATATATGTAAACAGTTTTAAGTTTTTGGTTTAGATTTCTTTTATATATATGTCACTGAGTTTACATGTACATAAGTTTATAAAGACTCGAATGAACATAACATATATATACATGAAGAGTTGAGATTATAATCCTCACAGTGGTTTTTCAAGAGATAGTGAACGATGTTGATGATACGACGGCGAAGGTGGTGGGATTGTGCTACGATGATGATGATGATGATGATATCTTGTTACTACTTCTGATCCAGGTTGTTAGTGTTGTGTGTGTGTGAGTTTAGTGAGTGCCGAGAAACAGAAGGAGTTCAAGAGTGAAAGGTGATTGAGGTTAATGAATGAAGATGACAAATGAAGATGATCGATGATTAGTTAAAGGTTTTGATGTTCTTGCTGTTGCCGTGAGAACAAGAGATCAAAAGTGTTGTGAGTGAATTATGGACTCAAATGGATTTGTTGTTGTCGTTTGATTACAGAGTATTATGAGATCAATCTTTCAAATATATTAACTACTGGCATGAGTGCATGTATATTAAATTTTGCAGTGGGAAATAATTGAAACCATTGTGTTAATTTAACAATTGAAAAGAAGATATCAAATCCCATTTTCCGTTCCACTAACCAAATAGTATCTGCCATTTCAAAACAATTTGATATCCTATTGTCACTATTTGAAATTCAAAAGCAAAGATTGTGATCTTCAATTGGTCTGCCGGTTCTAAAAGAATGTATATTATTAAGTGTAGTGCAATACGAGAGGGATATATAAAATTGGATATTGTTTGCAGCACTTCAAAAAGAATGATCTTCATTTCCATTTGTCTGCCATCGATTAAAGTATTGATAATCAAATAATCTTATTTTGTTATATTAATATGTTGGGTTTTTAACCCGTTAATTTCGGATACGGGTATAATTAGTGCAATATAAAATTTAAGATTTTATATTTTTATTTTCCAGATGTTCTCCAGATACGTTATTTAAAGTTAGAAAAATAATCTTTTGATTATTTTTGACTGTTACTAATTTTGTATATTTGTTACTGCGCGTACCCAATTGGGTGCCAAATTTCAGTTGAATTTCGATTTCATATTTTAAGGTAATGTTCCAAATGTTTTTAGATGAGCTATAAAAATAACATTTTTATTATTTGTGACCTCTGGGTATGATTTAAAATTGTTTATGTTCGAATTATAATACGTTTTATGTAAACGAATAATTTAATCATTCTATCTATATGTTATAGATATATTAATACTCGAAATTAATAATTGAATTATTAATTATCTTTTGTATCACCATCTTTTGTTGTTTACTTTTGTCGGATTCATTCCGATAAGTTCGCATGTAATATTTAATAATTACGTATTAAGTGATACTTTCTGTTTTAAAGTACTGGGCTTGCTAGGCTTACATCACATCAAAAGTTTTGTTAAAAATTTTTGTAGGGAAATTAGCGTAAGAAATGCACATGCTTAAGTATAAGTATACCTAATTTTGTGAATTGTCACATTCTCCCCCCGTTAGGAAAATCTCGTCCCGAGATTTAAGTCATATCGTAAGTCTTAGTCACACGTTTGAAAAGTTGAGGATATTTCTTGCGCATTTCATCCTCACGTTCCCAGGTGAACTCTGGGCCTCGTTTCGAGTTCCATCGAACTTTGACAAGTTTGATCCGACTGTTTTGGAGCTTTTGCGTTTTCGTGTCCATTACATCGAGTGGTTCCTCCACAAAGTGAAGTTTTGGGTCAATAAAGACTTCGTCGTGAGGGATAAGTAAGGTTTCATCGGACAGACACTTTTTAAGATTACTAACATGAAAAGTGTCATGAATGCTACTAAGCTCTTGTGGTAATTTAAGTTTATAGGCGACTGGACCAATCCTCGCAAGGATTTTGAAAGGTCCGATATAACGCGGATTCAGTTTCCCTCGTTTTCCAAATCGTACTATTCCTTTCCAAGGCGATACTTTGAGTAAGACTTTGTCACCTACTTGAAACTCCAAAGGTTTCCGTCTGTTGTCAGCATAACTCTTTTGTCTGTCTCGTGCTGCTTTCAATCGATTAAGTACTTGAGAAATCTTGTTTGTTGTTTCTTGAATTAATTCAGGGCCTGATAATTGTCTGTCATCTATTTCTGCCCAACAAAGTGGTGATCGGCATTTGCGTCCGTACAACGCTTCAAATGGAGCCATTTGTATGCTAGTGTGATAACTATTGTTGTAAGAAAATTCTGCTAAAGGTAAGTGAGTATCCCAATTACCTCCAAAGTCTATCACACATGCTCGCAGCAAGTCCTCGAGCGTTTGTATCGTTCTCTCACTTTGACCGTCAGTTTGAGGATGGTAGGCAGTACTCATATCTAGTCGAGTACCCAGTGCCCGTTGAAGCGATTGCCAAAAATGAGATGTAAATCTGCTATCTCTATCAGAGATAATGGATAATGGCACTCCGTGTCTGGAGACAATCTCATTCAGATAAATTCTAGCCAGTTTTTCCATCTTATCTTTTTCCTTGATGGCTAAAAAGTGGGCTGTTTTCGTCAGTCGGTCGACAATCACCCATATGGTATCCGCTCCAGATGATGTTTTAGGCAACTTCGTGATGAAGTCCATAGTAATCTGTTCCCATTTCCATTGTGGCATTTCAGGTTGTTGCAAAAGCCCGGAAGGTTTTTGGTATTCAACCTTAACTTTCGCACAAGTCAGGCATTTACTAACATAAGTTGCAATATCTCGTTTCATGCCAGGCCACCAATAGAAACCCTTCAAATCGTGGTACATTTTATCTGCACCAGGATGAATCGAATAGTTGGACTTATGAGCTTCATCCAATATTAGAGTACGCAACTCTTCTACACATGGAATCCAAATTCTGTTCATAAAGTACAACACTCCATTGTCTTTAGTTTCAAGTTGTTTTTCCATCCCTTTTAAGGATGCATCTTTCAAATGTTCCGGAGTGAAGGCAATTTGTTGTGCGTCTCGAATTTGTGAAATGAAATTCGAGTGAATAGTCAATCCCAAAGCTCGAACTCTGTGCGGTTTAATTCGTTCCTTACGACTCAAGGCATCCGCTACTACATTAGCTTTGCCCGGATGATACTTGATTTCACAGTCGTAATCGTTCAACAGTTCGACCCAACGTCGTTGTCGAATGTTAAGTTCCTTCTGATCAAATATATGTTGAAGGCTTTTGTGATCAGTGTAAATCGTACACTTGGTACCGTACAGATAATGTCTCCAAATCTTGAGTGCAAAAACAACCGCTCCCAACTCCAAGTCGTGAGTAGTATAGTTTTTCTCGTGCACTTTTAGTTGACGTGATGCATAAGCAATGACCTTATCACTTTGCATCAACACGCAACCTAATCCTTGATGTGAAGCATCACAGTAAACAACAAAATTATCTACCCCTTCTGGCAATGATAGGATAGGTGCAGTGCTCAGTTTCTGTTTAAGTAACTGAAAAGCATTTTCTTGTTTTTCGCCCCACTTAAACTTCTTGTCTTTTTGAGTTAGGGTGGTGAGAGGCAGGGCTATTTTTGAAAAATTTTCGATAAATCTACGGTAATAGCCGGCTAAACCAAGGAATTGTCGTATCTCGGTGGGAGTTTTCGGTGCTTCCCAGTTTTTGATTGCCTCAATTTTTGATGGGTCCACATGAATTCCTTTATCATTTATCAGATGACCAAGGAAATGAACCTCTCGCATCTAAAATTCACATTTAGAGAATTTTGCATAGAGCTTCTCCTTCTCAAGTAGTTGTAGGACAAGTTTCAAGTGTCGTTCATGATCCTCTTTCGTTTGCGAGTATATTAAAATGTCATCAATGAACACTATGACAAACTTATCGAGATAAGGTTTACATACTCTGTTCATTAGATCCATGAACACTGCTGGTGCGTTAGTTAGCCCAAACGGCATAACTAGGAACACATAATGACCGTAACGAGTCCTAAACGCAGTCTTAGGTACATCCTCCTCTCGTACCTTCAGTTGGTGGTATCCAGATCGCAGGTCGATCTTCGAGTAATAAATTGACCCTTACAGCTGGTCAAACAAGTCATCGATGCGTGGTAACGGATATCGGTTCTTGATAGTTACTTTGTTAAGTTCCTGATATTCGATACACATTCTCATTGATCCATCCTTCTTCTTTACAAAAAGAACTGGAGCTCCCCATGGCGAAAAGCTCGATCGAATGAATCCTAAATCCAATAGTTCTTGTAACTGTGCAGACAGCTCCTGCATTTCAGATGGAGCTAGACGATATGGTGCACGTGCAATAGGTGCAGCTCCAGGTACCAAATCGATATGAAACTCGACCTGTCATGGGGGTGGCAATCCTGGTAATTCGTCAGGAAACACTCCCGGGTAGTCACGTACAATAGGTATATCATCTATATGTCGCTCCTTGGGTTTCTTCTCAACAACATGTACCAAGAACGCTTGGTACCCCTTTCGTAAGTACTTACTTGCCTTCATGTTCGTAATCGTCTTAACTGCATTTTCTCCTTGTACTATCAACATTTCTCCCGTCGGTAATGGTAGACGTACAACTTTTTCATAACAGATGATCTCCGCACGGTTTGGTGACAACCAATCCATACCAACCACAATATCAAAGCTCCCTAGTTCTACCGGTAGTAAGTCTGTTTTGAAAGGATGGCCCTCCAACATTAAGGTACATCCTGGTACTATTTCTCCTGATTCAATCAACTTACCATCGGCTAGCTCTACAGTGTATTTGTTATCTAGTTTAAGGGATTCGATCTCTAATAGTGGTCTAAACTCAGTGGATACAAAACTTAAATCATCACCAGAATCAAACAACACAGAAGCAAAATGGTTGTTTACTAGAAACGTACCAGTGACTGTGTTTGGATCCTGACGTGCTTCTGGCGCTCCTATCACGAACGTACATCCATGAGCTGGTTGGTTGTTGTTGTTGTTGGCTCGGTTGTTGTTGTTACCACGGTTATTATCATTGTTGTTGCGGTTGTTGGGATTGTTGTTGTTGCGATTCTGATTATTCTGATTGTTGTTGTTGTTGAAGTTTTGGTTGTTAAGTTTGGGGCATCGGTTTCGGTAGTGTCTCGTATCACCACATTCAAAACAACCCTGATTCTGACATTCATTGTTTGCACGAGGGGGAGGGTTGATCCTACAGAATTGGGTCTTGTGACCCCATCCCTTGCAGTTGTTACAGAATATACACTCACCCTCGTGGTGCCTACTACACTTATTACAGTTGGGTTTGTTGCCCAAGTATGGCTTAGGTTCCATAGTAGTGGCAGCATAAGACTTTGGATTCTCCGAATTCTTCTTGTTTGTTTGACCTTGACGGTCACTTCCTCCGCCGTTCCACTTACGCTTCGTACCTCCAGAACTACCAGCATCAATATTGCTTGGTTCACCTTTTCCTGATGCAGCCTTCTTGGTCAAAGTCCCCATTCTGACCGCATCATCAGTCAAACTTTACGCCAAATTAACTACGCTTCTAAAAGTATCCGGTTTAGATGATGTTACCATGCTCCGGATTTGTGGTGCTAAACCCCAAATGTATCGCTCAATGCGTTTGGTTTCGGGAGTCACCATGTGTGGCACTAAACGTGCTAACTCTTGAAACCTGGTGGTATACCCTGTGACATCAGCTCCTGTCATCTTGATATCCCACAACTCAGTCTCAATCTTTTGCAGTTCGCTGCGGGGACAAAACTCTTCCAACACCAAATTTTTCAATTCTTCCCATGACAAAGCATATGCTGCTAGTCGCCCAAGGGTTTGAACTTGAGCATTCCAGCATGTCAATGCCTTATCAGCCAAGGTACAGGTGACATATTCACCATAGTACCAGGTGAACAGTTGCTAATGTCAAGTACTGACTCCATATTTTCAATCCAATGCACAATTCCAATAGCACCTTCGGTACCACAAAAAGTGCTCGGTTTACAAGACAAGAACGTCTTGTAAGAACATTCTCGCTGGCCATTTTCTGGATTCACATCAGTATTAACTGGGTCAGTATTTCGGCTACCACTTCCCCTGTCGTTACGAGTTGCTTCGTACTGAGCAATGGCTGCAGCTACATGTCGGTTAATTGTCTCTTCCATTGTCTCAGCAGCGGCAGGAAGAGTAGTTTCTCTCTCACTGTTTCTGGTACTTCTACGTTTGGGTGGCATGATTCCGTTCTATCACACACAAATAAACACTAGTCAACATCTAATATACCAAACACTGATAATAAACCAATCCAATCTTATATTACATCTTCAATCAAACCGTTTTTACAATTTTTATTCAATACACAATGAAATCTCTCAAACCAAACAAAAGCATTACACACAATGTGATGGGACTTTCTATATGCTCATCAGTTGACAATCTTCAAACCAATACAAAGTATACACAAACCACCGTACATAAGTCTAACGGGAATAGGGAAAGTACAACCCTATAGCCGTCATCAACACAGTCATCAACAAACTAACTCCAGCCATGACTCCTACTATGGTCGCACGTCTCTCTAACATAGTCACATGTGCACGTGTAGCGTTGGCTGACTCTCTGTCTGCAACCATATGAGTCTCAATAGAACCAAGGCGTCCATAAATAGAGGTCACATCCCCATTCAGACGGGATGCGTCGTTCTGCAGCTCTCTTTTATTTCTTCGGGTACCTTGATACATCTCAAGGATAGTGCGGGTTACAGCAACTAAAGTAGGAATGGTGATCTCCAGAGGCTCACCGGTCAGTGGTAGGGATGATGGTGCATGTGAGGACTCTCCAACCTCATAAGTAGATGGAATATTCTCTAGTGATCTCCATCGTCTCAGTGTATGTGGCATCCAATCTAAGTGAGTAGGTCTGAGCCTCTTCGGTGGTGGCTCTTCAGGTGAAGTCTCTGTCTCAGTCATCGGTGCCTCATCTCGTGGCGCAAGTGGTCCTATAGGAAAATCTCTAACACACATCCTAGGTGTCATCCTTAGTATAGGTCCGCGAGAGGTTTCGGTGAACGGTTGGCGAATACTAGTAGTAGTAGAAGGTACAGTGGCAGGAGGGGCAACAGATACTATGGGCGGTGCTTCCTGCTTATTATTAGTGTCTGCCCTAGGGTGAACAGATGGGCTCCCGTGTACTGAAGTATCACTGCTCGAATCGCTATACTCTATCGGCGCCTCGTCCGAAGCGTACAAGTAAATCGGGTTTTGTCTCGACATGCTGAAGCAAAAGAAATCGTGTGTGACGTGTCATGTGTATGCAAATGAATGAATGTATGAATGCATAAATGTTCTAGCCAAGGCTATAGTCTAGGTCTCTAAGGTTTCAGGTCACTTAAAGAATTCTAGTTCGCTATAACCAATGGCTCTGATACCAAGTCTGTCACACCCCGCCAAACAGTAATCTACGATTAGCGTGAGTAGTTCGCGGAAGCTGATGATGTGGCAGGGCGTGAGCAGTTTATCTCAAAACCCAAAATACGTACATTCATTATCAGAGCATATGATTATCACAAACATAATGTATTAAGATGTCAAGTTTAAAAGTTATTACAAAAGATTACAACTTAGAAAGTTGTAATAGTAAAAGCATAGTCTGAAAACATTTGTTTTATTTATTACACACATTAAAAGTAGACTTCATAAGTATGACTGCAATGTTTGCAGTGATACAAGGGAAATCTCAAAAGTCACACACACAATATGGCATCCTAATAAGTCCAGGGTAGTCCATCCTGAAATGCATGCAGTTCTTACGTACGTTGCTAATTCCCTGAAAAACATAGAGAAAGCGTCAACAAAATTGTTGAGTGAATTCACAGGTTTATATGTAATGTACAGGTTAATCAATTAAGATTAACATTTCCCAAATAGTTGCTAGTAGGAAACACAGGTTAATCTAACTAAAGATCAACATTTCCAAAATAGTTATCGTAGGAACTTACTACTTACTTCCTAAATAATAGTTTTGTGGGAATACTTAGACTGTGCTCCCTCGGGAGGTGAGCTAAACCTCGCGAGTTAAAGTAACGCGACCTAACCCTATAACCAAACCACGACCAATCAATATGTTGTTTTCCTAAAGGACATGTAAGTATACGCTCCAAAACTGTGGGAGGGTCGTCACGGCGATAGTACTATCTGTATACTCAGTGGCTAGAGTCACCTAGCTAATGGTTATAGTCTGCATAACATAAGGGCTTTTATGCACACATTGTAAGTCTGGATCCGTACTAGGATTCATTGTCTAGTTCCCAAAATAGTGTGAAAGTGTTATTTCAATAATCATACATTTGTATAAAAGCAGTAAAACATTTATATAATTTGATGCATGTGTTCGCATGCAGTTTCTATGTTTGTCACCCCTATTTTCAAAAGCATAAAACATTTAAAAGAGGGGCTGTGAACTCACAGTAGTTTGCTCGGTGTGAATGCTAGCAGTAAACGATGTCGCCCAAGGTATGTTAACCTATGTACAATAAATGTATTAATATAAGTATATTTAATTTGTTTAATCAACTTATATTAATGGTTTGATTGCTTTGAAGAAATTGTTAATTTCTTAAATTTATACAAGTTGTTGTCGATTTGTAAATAATTATTACTTTAAATAAGTTTATAATTATTTTCTGATTTGTCTGAAACGCGTAAATATATATATATATATATATATATATATATATATATATATATATATATATATATTTATATTTATATATATTTATTAGTTGAATATATATATTCGTAAATATATTGTCTTTGTCACGTATGTTCATAAATGTGTGAATATATATAATTTGTCGACTATATATATTTGAAAATATAATCAAAAAGAATGGTCACAATTTTATTTGTACATAAACTGTGTAATTTTTGAATCTATATATATATATATATATATATATATATATATATATACGTATCTATTTATTTATTTATATATTTATTTAATTATTTAATTATTTAATCGTGAGCTGGGTGAAAACAGGTTGTACCCGCCGTGTACATACGATACCCGCCGGGTATCATGTTTTTGTTGAATACCCGCCGTGGACCATGGATACCCGCCGGGTATCCAGGCGCAGTCCGAACGTAAAATTTCCAAAAACGAGTTTTAAGCTTAGATTTTGATATATATTTCGTTCGGGTTATCAACTATGATAATTATAAAGCTTTTTCATCTGTTTTGTGTAAGATTTTACGTATGAATATGTATATGTATGTGAGCATGCATGTATATATATATATATATATATATATATATATATATATATATATATATATATAAACCGTTTTAAGTTTTTGGTTTAGATTTCTTTTATATATATGTCACTGAGTTTACATGTACATAAGTTTATAAAGACTCGAATGAACATAACATATATATACATGAAGAGTTGAGATTATAATCCTCACAGTGGTTTTTCAAGAGATAGTGAACGATGTTGATGATACGATGGCGAAGGTGGTGAGATTGTGCTGCGATGATGATGATGATAGCTTGTTACTACTTCTGATCCAGGTTGTTAGTGTTGTGTGTGTGTGAGTTTAGTGAGTGCCGAGAAACAGAAGGAGTTCAAGAGTGAAAGGTGATTGAGGTTAATGAATGAAGATGGCAAATGAAGATGATCGAAAATTAGTTAAAGGTTTTGATGTTCTTGTTGTTGCCGTGAGAACAAGAGATCAAAAGTGTTGTGAGTGAATTATGGACTCAAATGGATTTGTTGTTGTCGTTTGATTACAGAGTATTATGAGATCAATCTTTCAAATATATTAACTAGTGGCATGAGTGCATGTATATTAAATTTTGTAGTGGGAAATAATTGAAACCATTGTGTTAATTTAACAATTGAAAAGAAGATATCAAATCCCATTTTCCGTTCCACTAACCCAATAGTATCTGCCATTTCAAAACAATTTGATATCCTATTGTCACTATTTAAAATTCAAAAGCAAAGATTGTGGTCTTCAATTGGTCTGCCGGTTCTAAAAGAATGTATATTATTAAGTGTAATGCAATACGAGAGGGATATATAAAATTGGATATTGTTTGCAGCACTTCAAAAAGAATGATCTTCATTTCCATTTGTCTACCATCGATTAAAGTATTGATATTCAAATAATCTTATTTTGTTATATTAATATGTTGGGTTTTTAACTCGTTAATTTCGGATACGGGTATAATTAGTGCAATATAAAATTTAAGATTTTATATTTTTATTTTCCAGATGTTCTCCAGATACGTTATTTAAAGTTAGAAAAATAATCTTTTGATTAGTTTTACTGTTACTAATTTTGTATATTTGTTGCGCGCGTACCCAATTGGGTGCCAAATTTCAGTTGAATTTCGATTTCATATTTTAAGGTAATGTTCCAAATGTTTTTAGATGAGCTATACAAATGTGTATATGAACTTTTGAAATTTGTAATGCTCCAAATGTATATTTCTCTGTTCTTTCAAGTGGTTTGATTAATTCATTTGGTATCAGAGCTATTGGTTATAGCGAACTAGAAGTCTTTAAGTGACCTAAAAGCCTTAGAGACCTAGACTATAGCCTTGGCTAGAACATGCATGCACACATTTGCATACGCCTAACTCACTATATGACAACTACTGTCGCAATGCGTCTAGATGAATAATTGCGTATTCCTACGCGTGACTTCTCAAATATGGTTGGGATAACAATGGCAACTCGATACACGAGAAACCATCAACCAACACCATCACGCATGTAATTTATACAAACGTTATCATCTGATGTATAGTAAATCTGACTTGTAGTCCCTGAAACAAACTACACTTAAGGCAGTCAATCCTACTTGAGCGTTAGAAGAATGCTTGAGAGTACTTTTATCATATTAAAAGTTTGGAACTCTTCTCATACATACCGCACCCACTTTTATGAGTAAACATATATAAAACTAATGGTCCCTACCGTAGTCATTATATGTCACACACTAATAAGGAAACTTCCTGACACACGAAATGACACTCAAAGAATTACAAAGCACTACCCCGATTGGATGGAGACATCATCCTCACTAGCAAACGACTCAAGTCTGTTGAAGACCACAGGAACTTGGAAAACAAATAATTTCCCATGCTACTTATGCCCGAGTACAAATGCTAGGGGAACATGCTCGAGTGGCAGAAAGTACAACTGAGGTCAGCATGATGATGACTACATGATGGCAGAAGTGATATTTATTGTATCTGATGGCACCCGAAAGCGTCGGTGTCGTTGATGGTAACTATTCGGGCGCCAACAAGGGTTTTAAAATTTATAATTAGCTGGGCTTAAATTATACGTACTACCTACTCTGGCTAGCAAGCGGTAAGTATGACCTATGATCGTTCTATGAATCCAAACATGTGAGTGATTAAAGCTGGTGCCTTCGGTAGGGGAATATTTAGGATGGAACAAAGTAGGTAGGTTTGGGGGTTTTTAAATTAAAGACAGGTAATTAAAATGCAGAAAATTAAAGTGCAGGAAAGCAGATAAAGATAAATATGTGATTGCTGAGACTTTGATAATTAATGTTTCAGGATGACAGATTAAACAGGGACAATACTTAATGTTATGAATAAACTATTAGGTGTAAACTCTAGAACCCTACCAATTAAGTTTCCCATTGGCATGTCACTAGGAACTAGGTTATAGTGATTCTGATCGGAGCAATAACCAAACTTCCAATACTCATCTAGTTGAAAGATGAGCAACCTATCTTGGCTTGTTACCGAGGTGCATGAATCAGTAACATATCGTCTCATAGGTCCGACCGTTCTTAACCCCTAACATAGTTTATTATTCCATTAGCATGCAGATTAATGACTTCGTATGTTTAGACCGTTGATTATGTAAGACTTAGTGTTTTAAGGATTCTAGGTAGCTAGGACTTTACTCTTATTCCTAAGTCTTGTTTCATGCATTAAGGTTTGGTTACTTCAACTTATGACTTGAGTTCTCCTTTTCAAACAGTTATACATCCCTGGATTATTCGCAGTTTATAAAAACGTGTTTCATATGCAGACCATGCCTTTCAGTAATCGGACAGTGTACCTTACATGATAGTTCCACTGCTTCTTACATCAAACATGCGGTCAAGAGTAATTGACGGTGAAAGTGGCACTCTAAACTAACTAAATGTAAAGCAATGCAGAAATGTAAACCTAATATGTACAACGAGTGGGTTCACTGTGTCTTACTTGTTGCATGTCATGGGCATAGATAACTACTTACCATAATTAAGGTTGATCAGGTCCTAATTACTAGGTTGCAGTCACGTGGATAACCAGAAAGGGTACTCCATAAATTAAACTCAGGTTCATAAAGTCTCAACGATACAAGGGTAATTAATTCCTATTTTATCTGAACGTGTTTCACGAACATCCTTTTATTGTGCATTGACTTTCGTAGGATATACCAGTTAGTTGTGAAGTTGTATTATCCTTTCGGAATTCCAACTGTAAACCATAGCTAATTCCAGTGATGTAACTACCTTCGGTCGTTTATTGACTTCCATACATTTGTACTCCGCTTGAGGCATTTCTAGTACTATATCAAATAAACAGTCGAATAGGGGCCGTCACATCACATTACGATTGTCGTACTCTAATCATATAATGTCATCCTTACTTATAATTATCTACATCTTCAACAATCACAATAATAGACTACTCGCAATTCATGGCAATAGACAAATCACTTACAAGGCAATAATACATAATTATAATATGAAACAAAGCAAGTATGATAAAGGTTGAGATATCACCTGGAAATAAATGCGTAGCAGCGTATTATTATAATTGACAACTCGTTCACACGTACAAAGATAAATCTCCAAACTCCTAACGTTCGCTCTAGCCTCTACGTTAATCCGAAGATTAATTACAATAATCCTAGAGTAAAATATGAGAGAATTTTTAGAGTGAGAAAGTGAAAATGGATGAGTGAGAGTAAGTGTATGAGTGTGAATTTGAGAATGTGAGTGTGTGTTTTAGAATGAGCCTAATGCCTCCTATTTATAGGACAGTTTTGGTGCATGTTAGCAAGTAGAAGCTCACAATAGCAAAAGGTGAAAAAGGTAGTGGCACCGGGTACGGGCATATAGTGGCACGAGGTACGTAAAGTTGTGGAAAGGTCTAGCACCGGGTACGTAAAGTTGCGGAAAGGTGTAGCACCGGGTACACGCAAGGACCAAAAAGCGGGATCTGGATGGGGGGGGTGGCAGCATCCGGTGGCCTGGTGGCTGGCAGCCGGCGGCCTGGTGGCTGGCCGGCGGCAGCTGGCTGCCACCAGCCCCGGTTCGTCGCCCGTTGCCTCGTTGCTCGTTTCGCGCGTATCTTCTTCGTTATGTGTCCGTTTGCGTTGATTCTTTTTTTGTAGGATTCGTAATTCAAAAACGAAGACTTTGATGAAAAGATATCCCAAAAGTATATCTCTGAACTTTAGATGTGTCGTGCGAATCGTTTGGATCTTCCGGCGTACGTAGAATCTTCATTCTTCGTCCGTTTTTGTTGATTCTTCTTCTGTTGGATTTGTAATTTGAAAACGAACATCTTGGTTGAGATGGATGTTGGTGATGGGCACTTTTGTCTTGAAATCTCGTTTTGATGCCTTGAATCTTCAAACGTGTGTGGAATCTTCGTTTTTCATCCGTTTTGCTTGATTTTCATCGTGCAACCTCGTTTTGACCATCTTGGCATAATACTACAGATTTGTAATGGTTTTGAGTTAATATGCCAAGAATCGTTCCAGAATGAGAGAGATATCGGTAGTAAAAACGTGACTTTTTACGCGATATCAGTATCTGCGAAAAATCTATGTTCGGTGGACTGTGCCCCTACTAGGCTATACTAAAACTTCTATTCAACACATACATACAAATTTCGTCACATCTTATACGAACACGATCGTACGAAAGTCATGTTTGACAACTACTTAGTCATAGTTGACTACTATGCAAACAAACTCTCACTTTCTAAAGGATCGAACAAATCCTCACTAAACACTTAACGATTAGGACTGACAACTTATCAGTCGAATGGACGGAGAGAACAAATGGAAGTGTGATACATATTAGAGTAACGAGCCTTGAGTACTACAAGAACAAACATAGTAAGGTGTCGTTATACATTAATCGAGATGGAGTCTCAAACAACCACTAGGGTAACCAGACCCAATTATGTGAAACAAACTCCTCCCCACAAATGACAAACTATTTTGACAATTTTTATAAAAATTGTCTACAAAAAAATGCTTTACTATATTTTTGGATAACATTCCAACGAGAACGATATTTTGGATAACTTTCCAACAAGAACTATATATTGGACAACATTCCAACGAAAACTATATTTTTGGATAACATCCAAACGAAAACTATAAGTTTTGAATAACATTTCAACAAACACTTTGGATAAGAAACCGGAGAACATACCGGTGATGTTTAATACTGGAGAACGTACCAGTACGCAGTAACTGATCGGAGAACGCACCGGTATTAATTTGAGTCAACCGAAAAACATACCGGTAGATTAACTGGAGAACGTACCAGTACACATTAAATGACCGGAGAACGACCGGTAGATTAACTGGAGAACGACCAGTACTATGAATTGCTGGAGAACGACCAGCAGTATTACAAACCGGAGAACGACCGGTAGACTTTGAAAATGTTGATCCTTAGTTGGATCAGCCTGTGTTTCCTACGATAACTATTTTGGGAAATATTATTTTACTAAATAACCTGTGTTTCCTATAAACCATTACTTTAGGAAATGTTTCTCTTAATTGATAAACTTGTGTTTCCTACAAAGCAAACAACTAAATTATATTAGGGACAGACATCCCACTTAAATTGTAATTTGGGCAGACATCCCAACTAAACTATATTAGGGATAGACATCCTACTTAATTTGAAATCTGGGCAGACGTCCCAACTAAACTACATTAGGGACAGACATCCCACTTAAATCGTAATTTGGGTAAAAATCTCGACTAAATTGTGTCTTGGGTGACATCCCAACGAAAACTTACTTTTGGACGACAATCCAACAAAACGAAATTGATTGAATCCTAACACCATCACCGAGATGTGGTGGAAAACGATGACTTAACTTTAGAAGTTGACTCACGTAAACTAGATGACAAACACGCTATAGAACTAGCCGATGGTAAGTTGATCGAATAAGGAGAAATAGTACCGGGATGTATCCTAACGTTTGAGGGTCATCTCTTCGAAATAGACTTACTACCGGTAGAGCTGAGCAGTTTCGACATCATATTTGGTATGGACTAGTTGTCAAGGAATTAAACTGAGGTTGTATGTTGGATACGTTGGTACGATTACCACTATCCATTATCTCCGACAAAGATAAGCACTTTACGTTCCGCATCTGACAGTTGGCACTGGGTACTCATCCCGATAGAAGTACTGCCTACCATCCACGAATCGATGGCCAGAGCGAACGAACGATATAAACGCTCGAAGACTTACTACGAGCATGTGTGATTGACTTTGGGGATAACTGAGATACCCACTTACCTTTAACAGAATTTTCTTACAACAATAGTTATCATATCAGTATATGAATGGCACCGTTCAAGGCGTTATATGGACGTCAGTGCCGATCACCATTCTATTGGAGAGAGTTGGGTGACAGATAACTATTTGGTTCGTAGATTGTCCAGGAAACTACGGACAATATATTTCAAGTACTTAACCAACTGAAAACAGTGTGAGGTTGACAAAAGAGTTTCGCCGATAACCGCTGTAAACCTCTTGAATTTCAAGTAGGTAACAAAGCTCTACACAAAGTATCGCCTTGGAAGGGGTCGCACAACTTGGGAAAAACGGGGAAACTTAACCCACGATATATATAAGACCTTTCGAAAATCCTTGCAAGGATTGGTCCCATGCTCACAAGCTCAAACTATCTCAGGAGCTCAACAACATTTACGACACTTTTCAAATTACTAATTTGGAAAAGTGCCTCTCCGACGAAACATAAAACATTTTGCTCGACGAAGTCCTTGACACGACAATAAAAACTATGGGGACAAATACGATAACAACTACGAGTCCCACTACGAGAACAACTACCATAACAACTTTGGGAACGACTATGATAACAACTATTAGTTCCACTACGATGATAACTACGATTCCATCTATGATTTAGAATGGTCATACTTTATTTGGTGTATGTACAAAACCTTGGAAAACCTTATAGACTTTGAAAACTTAACTCATGGATTTTAGTTGACACTAAACGCATGTTACACATTCCTCGAATGCCACACTTACTGATTTGACATTGAGAGCGTCATAGGGATGACCTATATAAGTCAATGTTAAATTCAGGGTTTGTATTTAGCAGATGAGTCAACTTACTGTTTTGTCAACCACTTAGTCACGATAGGACTACTTTATAAATGGTTACCTTGTAACCATGATATAACTACGATTTAAACCATGAAATAGTTAGGACGCGACTACTATGATACAACTACTATGATGGACTACGACACAGGCACGGATTAATTGCCTTTATACTCGTTCTAGGCATTCTAGGCCCATTTTCAGTTAAACGACTTAGTTACAACTGAGTCATGAGGCAAGATATACTTGCAACAAACTCTTCTTAAGTATACTTCTCCCTGTACCACAAACGACTCCGACTGCAATCAAAATTTCGGGACGAAATTTTTTTAACAGGGGGAGAATGTGACAACCGACAAATTGGGACAATAATTTATGCCTAACTATGAAATAATTTAAGCTAATTTATGACTAAACTTTAGACTAGACTTTTGATGTGATATAAGCCTAGCAAGCCCAACACTTTTTTACAAAAAGTATTACATATTTCGCAATTAATTATAATTGCGTACAAACTTATCGGAGCGAACCCGACAAAAATAAATTCAAATGTTGGTGAACATATAATTAATAATACGAAATTATTAATTACGAACATTATTAAATTTATATTGTTGTTATAATATAAAACGCATCGTACAAGACTGCGACAATACAGAAACGTACTCAAAAGTCAAAAATAATAAAATTATATTTTTCTCATTCATAATAAAGGTATTTGGAGAAATACCTCAAAATAAATTTACAAATATTAAATGTAAATTTACACATAATTATATCCGTACACGAAATTAACGGGTCAAATACCAAATTTTAACCTCAAATTATTGGAGACCAACTACTATTATAACCCATACCCCTTTTGAAAATATTAAACCCGTAATATATTTACTCCCTCCCAACCTTACATTTGAGGGTACAACTCCAATAATGCAACATCACCCATTCTTCTCTGTGATCTTCATCATCGACGAGCAGCAGCAGTAGGAGAAGCAAGATCATGGAACAACATTTCATCTCCTTCATCATCAATAAACAACAATCATCAAATAACAACAACAAAAACTCTAAAATTATCATCATCATCTCGAGTCATCATCATCATCATCCCATTGTGAGAACTTTTCCTCTTTAGATTCTTACATAAATTTTGATTTTATATAGTGTAATCACAACTTAATTTATGTATATAATGATAATCTTGATGGGTTGATGGATAAAACTTTCAAAATAAAGTTTGAGTAAACAAACCTTTGAATACGAATTTGACACATATAAACTTGTTATTATAAAATAATTCGTTGTAAAGAATGATTAGAAACTTGAGAAAATGATTATTGGCTAAACAAAAGAATCAATAATTTTTATAGTGGGAATTGATGGAGCCTATGATAGTTATAGATGGATGATTAATTGATGGATATATGATATAATACTCCGTATTATTCTCCACCCCAAAAGGAGATTGTCAAAAAAAAAAAAAAATGACTGTGAATGGAATTATTATTCCATTAAAAATGATGGTGATGGGATGATGTATGATGGTAATGAATGATGAGAAAAATGATGAAAATATTATATCATATGATACTCCGTATGAATCCTTCAAAAGGATGAGAAAGTGATCTTTTTGTGGAAAAATGATGCTAGCCTCCTTTTCTTGTCTGCCATTCCCATTATAAAAATAATACATATTGCACACTTGAAGATTTTTTTTTTTTTACTGTCAACTACACTTTAACGATCTAGCTATGGCTTCGCTTTACTTTTCCAGCTCAGCTCCAGATTTTACTTCAAGTATCCAACTCTTCAACGTTTCTGTAGCATTTGTACTTAAATTCAATTTTCAAATAAATAAGTACCTTAAGTTTATAAAATTAAATAAAATGGTACACAATTAGGACTAATATTGTACCAAAAAATATGTATAATTTAAGTGATATCAGTGTACAATGCATTAAATTTATATATATATATATATATATATATATATATATATATATATATATATATATATATATATATATATACGAAGACGACAAATTATATATATGAATATATATATATATATACTTACACACAATGAATGAGTCAACGATAAACAAATTTGGAGAAATAATATTTATTTTTCAATACATTTATCGCCAACAAATTGTACAAACATTTGAAATCAACAACTTGTCAAAGCAATCGAATTCCTTAGCATAATTTGACAAACCGTCAAATACTTATATTAATACATTTCTTGCGTCTAGGACTTTGAGGGACGCCGTTAGACAACAATCTACTACTTTTGACTATCGCTCGCTCATTTGCTCACTGTGAGTTCACAGCCCCTTTTCACTGTTTTAATTGCTTTTAAAACTTGGGATGAGAAACATAGCTAATGTTTTTGCTATACATGCAATAACTGTTCATAATTGCTTTGATGGCTATGTGTTACTTAATTGCTTTGGTGCTATGTGCTACTGAATATATGAATGATTTCATTTTATGATTGAGAACTATATGTGGATACTTATAGGTCCTTGTACGAACTGTTACGATAGGATATTTGCTTTCCTACAAACCTTTATGTACGAAACTTATTTGACTCTTATGTCAACAACTCGTAAACGAACATGGTTTAACAAACCAATCTACAACATAAAACCTATGAATTCACTCAACAATTTTGTTGACTTTTTACTATGTTTTTCAGGTAAAACTAGCAGCACAGATAAGACTGCATGCATATGGAGTTAGGCGACCCGCGACTAATTAGGATGCCACATTTTGGGATATCCTTAAGATTTCTTGTATAAATGATTTACATTAATCATACTTATGAAATCTTCTTTCGGAAACTGTGTATTTTATACAGATTGTATTATATAATACTATTCTGCGACTTTAGCGAGTTGTAGTCCTTTTTGTTACAAACTAACTTCATAAATGGCATCTTAATTTACTGTTCAGCAATAATCATACGCTCTGATCTGGCATGATGTTCAACGTTAACGTCAGCACCCACGCACATACTAATGCTTCCGCTAATCGCGTTTTGACCGCGCTGACCGAATTTGGGGGTGTCACAGATAATTCACAAAATTAGGTATACTTATACTTAAACATGTGCATTTCTTACGCTAATTTCCCTACAAAAATTTTTAACAAAACTTTTGATGTGATGTAAGCCTAGCAAGTCCAGTACTTTAATACAGAAAGTATCACTTAATACATAATTATTAAATATTACGTGCGAACTTATCGGAATGAATCCGACAAAAGTAAATAACAAAAGATGGTGACACAAAAGATAATTAATAATTCAATTATTAATTTCGAGTATTAATATATCTATAACATATAGATTGAATGATTAAATTATTGGTTTACATAAAACGTATTATAATTCGAACATAAACAATTTTAAATCATACCCAGAGGTCACAAATAATAAAAATGTTATTTTTATAGCTCATCTAAAAACATTTGGAACATTACCTTAAAATATGAAATCGAAATTCAACTGAAATTTGGCACCCAATTGGGTACGCTCAGTAACAAATATACAAAATTAGTAACAGTCAAAAATAATCAAAAGATTATTTTTCTAACTTTAAATAACGTATCTGGAGAACATCTAGAAAATCAAAATATAAAATCTTAAATTTTATATTGCACTAATTATACCCGTATCCGAAATTAACGGGTTAAAAACCCAACATATTAATAAAACAAAATAAGATTATTTGAATATCAATACTTTAATCGATGGCAGACAAATGGAAATGAAGATCATTCTTTTTGAAGTGCTGCAAACAATATCCAATTTTATATATCCCTCTCGTATTGCACTACACTTAATAATATACATTCTTTTATAACCGGCAGACCAATTGAAGATCACAATCTTTGCTTTTGAATTTTAAATAGTGACAATATGATATCAAATTGTTTTGAAATGGCAGACATTATTGGGTTAGTGGAACGGAAAATGGGATTTGATATCTTCTTTTCAATTGTTAAATTAACACAATGGTTTCAATTATTTCCCACTGCAATATTTAATATACATGCACTCATGCCACTAGTTAATATATTTGAAAGATTGAGCTCATAATACTCTGTAATCAAACGACAACAACAAATCCATTTGAGTCCATAATTCTCTCACAACACTTTTGATCTCTTGTTCTCACGGCAACAACAAGAACATCAAAACCTTTAACTAATCATCGATCATCTTCATTTGCCATCTTCATTCATTAACCTCAATCACCTTTCACTCTTGAACTCCTTCTGTTTCTCGGCACTCACTAAACTCACACATATACAACACTAACAACCTGGATCAGAAGTAGTAACAAGCTATCATCATCATCATCGCAGCACAATCTCACCACCTTCGCCATCGTATCATCAACATCGTTCACTATCTCTTGAAAAACCACTGTGAGGATTATAATCTCAACTCTTCATGTATATATATGTTATGTTCATTCGAGTCTTTATAAACTTATGTACATGTAAACTCAGTGACATATATATAAAAGAAATCTAAACCAAAAACTTAAAATTGTTTACATATATATATATATATATATATATATATATACATGCATGCTCACATACATATACATATTCATACGTAAAATCTTACACAAAACAGATGAAAAAGCTTTATAATTATCATAGTTGATAACCCGAACGAAATATATATCAAAATCTAAGCTTAAAACTCGTTTTTGGAAATTTTACGTTCTGACTGCGCCTGGATACCCGGCGGGTATCCATGGTCCACGGCGGGTATTCAACAAAAACATGATACCCGGCGGGTATCGTATGTACACGGCGGGTACAACCTGTTTTCACCCAGCTCACGATTAAATAATTAAATAATTAAATAAATATATAAATAAATAAATAGATACATATATATATATATATATATATATATATATATATATATATATATATATATATATATATATAGATTCAAAAATTACACAGTTTATGTACAAATAAAATTGTGACCATTCTTTTTGATTATTTTTTCAAATATATACATATACGTAAACAAAGGTACAAAAAGAAATAAAATTTTGATACGAACGAAATTATATTTTCAAATATATATAGTCGACAAATTATATTCACACATTTATGAACATACGTGACAAAGACAATATATTTACGAATATATATATATAACTAATAAATATATATAAATATATATATATATATATATATATTTACGCATTTCGGACAAATCAGAAAATAATTATAAACTTATTTAAAGTAATAATTATTTTTGACACAAATCGACAACAACTTGTATAAATTTAAGAAATTAACAATTTCTTCAAAGCAATCAAACCATTAATATAAGTTGATTAAACAAATTAAATATACTTATATTAATACATTTATTGTACATAGGTTAACATACCTTGGGCGACATCGTTTACTGCTAGCATTCGCACCGAGCAAACTACTGTGGGTTCACAGCCCCTCTTTTAAATGTTTTATGCTTTTGAAAATAGGGGTGACAAACATAGAAACTGCATGCGAACACATGCAGCAAATTATATAAATGCTTTACTGCTTTTATACAAATGTATGATTATTGGAATAACACTTTCACACTATTTTGGGAACTAGACAATGAATCCTAGTACGGATCCAGACTTACAATGTGTGCATAAAAGCCCTTATGTTATGCAGACTATAACCATTAGCTATGTGACTCTAGCCATAGAGTATACAGATAGTACTATCGCCGTGACGACCCTCCCACAGTTTTGGAGCGTATACTTACATGTCCTTTAGGCAAACAACATATTGATTGGTCGTGGTTTGGTTACAGGGTTAGGTCGCGTTACTTTAACTCGCGAGGTTCAGCTCACCTCCCTAGGGATCACAGTCTAAGTATTCCCACAAAACTATTATTTAGGAAGTAAGTTCCTACGATAACTATTTTGGAAATATTGATCTTTAGTTAGATTAACCTGTGTTTCCTACTAGCAACTATTTGGGAAATGTTAATCTTAATTGATTAACATGTACATTACATATAAACCTGTGAATTCACTCAACAATTTTGTTGACGTTTTCTCTATGTTTTTCAGGGAATTAGCAACGTATGTAAGAATTGCATGCATTTCAGGATGGACTACCCTGGACTTATTAGGATGCCATATTGTGTGTATGACTTTTGAGATTTCCCTTGTATCACTGCAAACATTGCAGTCATACTTATGAAGTCTACTTTTAATGTGTGTAATAAATAAAACAAATGTTTTCAGACTATGCTTTTACTATTACAACTTTCTAAGTTGTAATCTTTTGTAATAACTTTTAAACTTGACATCTTAATACATTATGTTTGTGATAATCATATGCTCTGATAATGAATGTACGTATTTTGGGTTTTGAGATAAACTGCTCACGCCCTGCCACGTCATCAGCTTCCGCGAACTACTCACGCTAATCGTAGATTACCGTTTGGCGGGGTGTGACAGACTTGGTATCAGAGACATTGGTTATAGCGAACTAGAATTCTTTAAGTGACCTGAAACCTTAGAGACCTAGACTATAGCCTTGGCTACAACATTTATGCATTCATACATTCATTCATTTGCATACACATGACACGTCACACACGATTTCTTTTGCTTCAGCATGTCGAGACAAAACCCTATTTACTTGTACGCTTCGGACGAGGAGTCGACAGAGTATAGCGATTCGAGCAGTGATACTTCAGTACACGGGAGCCCATCTGTTCACCCTAGGGTTAAGCCCTGATTAAAAAAAATTATCAAAACAGCTTATTGGGCCTTTAGCTTACCGATTCATACAAATAGCCCTTTTTCAGACCTTTTAAGACCAACCAAAAGACCCCTTACTATTGATTCATATAATAAAGTTCATTAACAATAAGAATACCATTTTGAGATTTAAATCATTTTATACCATTAAAAACGTAGTTGGTCTTTACCTGCAAAAAATACTTTGGTTCCCTTTCATGATTACGTCATTACAATTTAAATGAAGAATGCAAGATATTCAATTAATTTGTTAGTGGGGAAGATGAAGATTGAGTTTTCTATAATTTAGGGAATAAGTAACTCCCATCGTTATTTGAATAAAATGAATATTTATTTTGTCAATTTAGTTAAATGTCTATTCCCTAATATACCCTTTGACCATAATTTTGAATGATTGGTTCAAAATGCTTCTCCCCTTCTCTACTAAATTTTGTTTCTTTTTTGATCCTCAATTTTGATTTATTTCTCGGTTCTCTCTTCATATATTATTGATCCATATCATTTTACGAAGAAAAAAAAAATAAAAGTATATCATTTTCCAAAATAAATAGCTTGTATCGTACCGTTAACCAAATATCTTTTATCATATCATACCCATTCTCGTTTCCACTCCTAAAATCCAAACACACCCCAACATAAAAGGGTGATCGTAGTACCCCCAAAATCACGGTCACGAAATCACAAGCATTTAATGAACCAGAGGTTAGGTCACCTTCCAATTTTGACTTTGACCAAAAGTATGACTCATGAGCTCCTTTAATATTTGTTTATGCAACCACATTTTTTTTGTGAAGTACGGAGTATTAATTTGTGAAGAATTGTCAATATTAAAGATTTAAGTATGTGCTCTTTAATCACCGACACTACCCAATATTCATGGAATTTTTTTTATTAATAGGGTTGTTTCATAATCTGATTGTGGTAATAGTGTTTTCTCTCCGGGTGTTATAGAAATGGGTCTCACGCAAAATGGTATTGCGTACCATGGTTCCCAAGGTTTGCAAAATCATTTTGCAAACCATCCATTCACACAACTCCCCATACGTGAACAGTGTAAATGTCCATTTTCAACCACAACGTTCCACTTCCAAGCATAACCTTCCAAACATTCCTGCATGATTTGACATTGAGATTGTGCTCTTGCAAAATGAATTTGCAAACCATGATATCTAATTTGAAAATATATTGAGTATGCATTTAATCATATTGCAAACCATATCTATACTACATACCAATTTGCAAACCATATCTTACTCCCATCACGCATGCAGTACCCATAAGGGTTTGTCTGGATAACTAGTAATCAAAGTAACTTTCAATTATCAGGCAACTCCACTTTCAAAATATCATGTAAAGTACTCAAAAAAATATGCCCCTTTATTATTGAATTTGCCTCTAAATTGACACCTATCATGTCTTGACAAAACTGATGCCATCCTCCTGGTGGTTTTGTATCAATGCCCAATACTACATCACCTTCCACATTAAGCCCCAACAAAACTTGCACGTCTTGAAGTGTAACAGTAGATTCCCCTGTTGGAAAATGAAATGTATGTGTCTCCAACCTCCATCTTTCGACAAGGGCGGTGATTAGAGAATGATCAAATTGGATATACCCAAGACGAATGACTCCACCGAAACCGGCTGATTTTATATATGTCATCACCCTATTGGGGATATCAGGGACAAGCTTCCAAAAATTGTTATCACATCGTCTAGCAAGTAGCTTACCTTCGTCTAACGCTCCATTAAATAGATGAAACGCTTTGTGCTCTCTATGTAGAAATAAGAAATCAGAATTAATTGGACCAGGTTGAAGATTAGCTTGTGAGTTCATGGTTGATGGTTATTTTTGGAAGAAAGAAATTGTGAAAGGATTCAATGAAGAAAGTATGATAGAGTTGAAGAAAGTGTGATAGAGTCGTAAGGTGTATGCATGTTTATATAATAATGGACGAAGAAAGATTCTCATGCATATTTTACTACTTTGTCATTACATTTGCATACAGTGTGCTTTGAGATTACCACTTTAAAAGAATTTTGGAATGGTATAAAAAGACAGAGAAATTTTGGAATGGTATAAAAAGACAAAGGTTGGAGTTGACCAGACACCATGGTTTGCAAATTCATTTTGCAAGACCAAAATCTCAATGCAATTAACCCGTGAATGTTTGGAACGTTGTGGTTGGAAATGGACATTTACACTGTTCACGTATGGGGAGTTGTGTGAATGGATGGTTTGCAAAATGATTTTGCAAACCTTGGGAACCATGATACACAATACCATTTTGCGTGAGACCCATTTCTATAACACCCGGAGAGAAAACACCATTACCACAATTAGATTATGAAACAACCCTATTAATAAAAAAAATTCAATATTCATGAAGTCAGTACTAAAAATGGATTTAAAAGTCTGACAATTACTGTTAATATAGAGGTGGCAAAATGAATGGGTCGGGTTGGGTTGGGTCACGGGTCTAGATGAGTTTGGGTCTAAATGGATCCGGGTCTAGATGGGTCATTTAGAAGGATGGGTCTAAACGGGTCCGGGTCAAATGGGTCTCGGGTCGGGTAATCGGGTTCACCAATTTTTTTTTATTTGAGTGAAAAATGAAAAAAATGAAATGAGGTGAAAAAAAAAAATTTACCCACTAGACCCGTCTAAACCCGTTGATTAATTGTTACACAATTATAGGTTATATTGAAAACCCATTTAGACCCATCCAAAAAATGGGGGGAGACCCAACAAACCCATCCCCTCCTAAAAAGTAACCAAATTGACCCGTAATTAACCAATGGGTCTAAAATTGTCACCTCTATGTTATTATCTGAATCATATGATCTATACATAAATTGAATTTGAACCGTTAGATCATATATATTAACCGATGAAATAATTTGTCAATCATCTCTTTTATAATGCTTTAAAATGCAGCTGTTCCTCGGAACCTTACCATGGTGTTAAAACTACTTACGGTGACTTGAGGTTGTGGTTCAAATTTGGTTGTGGAATGATACCGATACATAATAAGCAACTACTTAGAGTCGAGCCAATATCATTATTGTCAATGTTTTTAGACTAGCTATACAATATGATATACGTATATAACGATTAGCATAAACCTCAATCAAGTATTACTGGCTGCGATCAATCATTACAAAGATCATTTTTCAGTCGGCTCGCCCTGGACACCAAAAATCCCCGTATCGAGTGAAAAGGAAGAAACACGACGAAAAAAAAAGGGACAATATTGAACCATTCCCGGCCATGGACCACCACAATGTCCATGTATCATGCTCTTAAAAAGTTAAAAGAGTAGACCAATTTTATCATGAGAAGTGGAGACCACTTGTATAGAAATATTAGAATCAACTTTATATAAGTTGCTTGATACCCTCTAAAGTACAAGTATTTTGTTATAGTGTTTTTCTTGGTCCACACCAATAATGGAATGGATTTTTTTTTATTCGCTTTGGCTTTTTCTAGAAACTTATTCCTTGTTTTATTTTATATATATACATATATATACACCAAACGAACTCAAACATATAGTCTTTTTCATATCAATAATTATGGCCAAGAATCCCCTTAATCCCAAAATCCTCATCACTTTTTTGATCCTCAATATCCTCACAACAATTCAATCCCAACCATTCTCAAGAAAATTGTCCAAACAATCACTTGGTTTCAGAAAAGAAAAGTTCACACACCTCCATTTTTACTTCCATGACATAGTCACCGCCCCTCATCCCACCGCGGTCCAAGTGGCATCGGCCCCTACCACAAACACCACTCGCTCCTTCTTCGGTCGTGTAATGATGGCGGACGACCCATTAACGCTGACACCCGAACCAGGGTCTAAGATTGTTGGAAGAGCTCAAGGGATATACGCGTCAGCCGATTTGAATGAGATTGGATTTCTAATGGTCTTGAATTATTGTTTTACTGATGGCAAATACAATGGGAGCACTTTGAGTATCTTGGGACGAAATTCGGCCACGAAGCCGATGAGAGAAATGGCGGTAGTAGGCGGAAGTGGTCTTTTTCGATTCGCTAGAGGCTACGCTCAAGCCAAGACTCATAGTATCGATTTCAAAACTGGGAATGCTGTTGTGGAGTATAATGTGTATGTTTCACATTATTAAAGTATTTGATGTTTTCTTGCTTTCTTGCACGAATAAGTTCCATTTATCACCAGCCAATTAAGTTCTTTTTTACGGAGTATCTCTCTCACTTCTCTCTCGTATATGAAATTTCTCCTATGGCAAATAAAATGTGTGCAAATACAGTTGTGTTAATAATTAGATATGTTACGTACTTTAATTTGCAAATATATTCAATTCAATCATTGAGCTATTAATTTATTTGATAATAGTAATAGTAATCTAATTAAATTTATAAGCTTATAGTAAAATAATATGCGTTTGTCTTATTATAAAAATTAGGTAACGTATATATCGTGATTTAGTAAATTCAGTAATTTAATAGAACAAATAGTAATTTTACCAACTTAACTAAATATTTTCACCACATACGTTGAGACGTGGAGTAACCTGATAAAATTAAGTGACCTTTAGATAAATACAAATAAGACTAGTGCCAATGGTTGCGTCTTTCATTTCATGTCTTCGTGAAGACATCATTGGCACGGAAGCTTCTTACTTCCATCTTTCGGTGGACCGTTGCAATGAAGATAGTGGAAGACGGAAATTTAGTGGGCCAAGTTTCTTTTTGCGATATTGTTTTTTGTTTTAGGTATTTAAATAATGTATTATTGGTAGATATGAAGCCCACAAATTTAACTTTTTAGATTATAAAAGAATGTTTATACTCTTGTGAAAAACTTTGCGTATATTTTGATTATGTGTAGGTCTGCCCGTTTTAAGAAAGAAACAATGAGACGATCAAGACGATCAAACTAATATATCTAAAATAAAATAAAAAACTATATTTTGTAAGTTTGTCTGGCCAGGCCCATTAGGGTAGGTAACTAAATCTGGTATTTTCGAAACAGCTAACTAAATGTAACTCAAGGAAATTGGTAAAGCCCAATTCTAGTTATTATGGGCCGAGTACTGAGAAAATTAAATGAAAAATAAGATCCAGTTAGAGCCCAATTGAAGGGAAATTTGTTAATTGTTACTCCATGTTTTACTAGATCTAGGATGTCCGATCCTCTTAGATAACGAAAGAGCTGAATCGTCACGCCAGCACTTCTTCACATTACGAGTAAATTATTTAAATCGTCCATGTGGTTTTCAATTTGTTCCATAGGTCGTCTCTTACTTCTAAAAATTATTTAAATCGTCCATGTGATTTTCAATTTTATTCAACAATAGTCCAAAATGGACTATTTAAATAATTTATTTTCGGAAAGTTTTGTTCACCAGTAGTCCATTTTGAACTATCGTTGAACAAAATTAATAACCACAGGGACGATTTAAATAATTTACTCTCACATTACAAGACTCAACTAACTAAAAAGTTAAATTTGTGGGCTTCATATCTACCAATAATACATTATTTATATACCATGCTACGATATGGTTGACACGTTATCAAAAGTACACTGGTACGGTTCTCACGACTAATATCATATACATAAAAATTAGAAGTTTAATATGTACGATAGACATTCTGAAAAAATGTAAATATGATATATAAGATATCTCATTTTGAAATCGGAATACAAATACAACTTCACTTCTGATACATTTACTCGATCATTATCTAGTGAAGTTTCTTAGACTTCAAAAGAAGAATTAGAAAAATGGTAGTCTGCATTTTCCAAAAAAGAAAATTACTAAAGATGCAAGTCTAAACTAACTTGTTCATGCAAAGATGGATCAAATTCATGCATATATACACTCCGGGAACTCGAGCCGGTGTTATAGTGATTTAATAAGCCGCCACGGTTGAAAATAGTCGAGTTTTGCACCGCCATTAAAGATCTCCATTGTGCCAATGGCCTTCCGTCAATAGGTGTTTGGTTGGAGGTATGAGAGGGTAGTTTTCCTCCAAACAACCGAACACTAAAGTGGTGGTAATATGATGGTGATGAGGTGGTTGTAATTAGGTATTGATGGTGAATGTTTGGGAAACTATGAAGTTGTGGCTTGGAGGAACTACGGTGGATCATGACGGAGTTACTATGAGTCCTTTTAGCGTGTAAACGTTCCTTTCTATGCGCGTTTTGATGGCCACCAAGTGCTTGTGATGTTGTGAAGTTTCTACAACAATAATGGCACTCAAAGGTCCGTCCATTTTCTTTGGTTTCGTCATGGTTGATGGTGGGCGTCTTGGTTGAACTCGACATGGTGGCAAAATCGTTGCTACTAAATTCTTTACCGAAGAGCCTAATGGTATTCTCTTTGGGTGGCGTGAATGGAAGTTGAGAGAAGGATTCAACATTATGAGTTTGTGCAGGAGTGGAGTCAGAAGATTGTGATCTAAACGTATCCATAATTAAGTAAAATTCGCAATGTTTGTACATATAATCACTATTCGTAAATAAATCTTATCGATCTTCTAAAGCTACATAAAAACATAATGTGAGGAATTATAGATGATTGTGTACGATAACTAACTAAGGATGGTGATCGATATGATTGCATGTGGTGAATAAAAAGAATACGATCAAGAAAGGAGGAAAGAGTGAACTAAGTTATGGAGTGGGGGTCTTTAAAAAGGAAATGTAGTCATTGGTGTGAAATTATTGGGGTTAGTGTGCCAAAATGTAACTAACTTACGAATCGCTATTAATATTGTATGTTTCATATTTAAGAATGCCTCTCCTATGTGTGCTTAACTTTTAGAAACACGTGTTTAATTATATTAAACCGAGACCTATATAACTATATATAGAAAATGCCAAAATGGTATCGCTGTCGCAAACATCTAGACCTCATATATGTGACTTATAGATCCGGGGTTCAAACCCATACCTCAGCATATGTGATTGATTTGTGGAAAGGTAATTTGCCCAGCGTTGATGCTTCTTTCAGGTGGGGTAAGCACGTACCAGGGCCGTCTTCGAGGGTAGGTAAGGTGGTCGACCGCTCAGGGCCTCCAAATTATAAGGGCCTCAAATTCGTATGTGTTTGTGCCTATGTATGTGTGTATATACATATACATATAATTTGATTGTTGATAGGTTGATAGGTTGATATGTAGACAACATATATAACCTTACAATACTCAATGATGGGAGTATTTAGAGATTGTCGGAATTGATTTTAAGGTCGTCGCAGTATATTTCATCATCCCAAAGTTGATTTCGAGGTCATTGTAATCTCGTCGAAATGTTAGACTTAGAAGATCGGAAGGGGGGATATTGCCGAAGAAATCATGATCTGGAATTGCTTTAAAAAGTTTCATTTTGTAGAAAAAATATTGCCAAAGAAAATGATTGGAGATAAAAATGCCACCCAATACATTAAACACGTATTTTTAATAGTTAAGTACATAGAATGGATGCATTTTAAGTACGATTCATACCATTCTGATTTGTCCTAAGCTACACATTTGGTGTTTTAAGTACGGTCTAGTATTTGAATAAGGCCACGAAGACTCGCTTGGCCAGCTTGTTGGTGAGTTAAATAAGTGTGATTGCACTGTGAATGATACAATATATTCGAGCATGTAAGCAATTACATTTACTTTGATCGAACGTTCTGCTTTTATAGTCGAGCAATGTTTGTAAAGTTGTCTTCATGCTTTTGAAATGTCACATTCTAATAACAAATTAAGTACAATACATCCTTAAATGCAATCACCATAACTTTGCAACAAATGACAAAATTATGAACACTTAAGCAATTGTTCATGTTAATGTCCGTTTGTGCTTTGTTGCATAAAGTTATTTGTCGCATTTTTGCTTTTGCCAAAGTCCCGTCTAAATTCAATATAGATATTTTCCTATAATTGTCCAGATTTTGTTGATATGGAATGCAACACGGTATATTTAATGTATGATTTTGACCAAGCGTACGTAGTTTGAAACCGATCCTTTTCCCATAGATTGATTGATCTCATACGAAAGTGCATTTAATTATATGAATTATATATATAGTACTTTGGTTTTCATTGCTAAGTGGAGTAGCATTTTCTTACATAAATATTAATAAATTAATAAATAAAGAACTAACACTATGATTTGCATGAACACGACAAGTTATTTGAAACATATAAAAACAAAATAAGTACCTTAACATTAAGGGGGTGTTTGGGAATGCTTATTTAAGCGCTTATCCACTTATTTGCTTATTTTGACAGTAGATAAGCAAATACAAACATCCTTCTGAAAATTGATTATCTGCTTATTTGTTAGGGAATAAACATTTAAACATAAGCATGTCCTTACATACTTACTCCCTCCGTCCCAATTTAATTGTCCCCAGACAGAAAACACGTAGTTTAAGATAAACACAATAATTACTACTTACTTTTTGCACAATGATATTCTTACTCCTAACCAATTAATTTGAACTTCCATTCATTTTTGTAATTTAATTTTTGAAGTAGAGACAATATAGTAAATGAAATCCTATTTCTTTTCCATATTTGGTAGTGGACAATCAATTTGGGACAACCCAAAATGGAATACTGAACTATTAAATCGGGACAGAGGGAGTATTTTTTAAGCAGATAAGTACTTATAAATAAGCAATCGCAAACACCCTCTAACAATGCTTTGCTGTTTCACTATTGTATGGTCTTATTTACAAGACACTAACTGATATACTAAGGGCTAATAATGATTTAATATCTAAAGTTTTATTTTGTTTTTCGTTTTTACCACTCAAATTTTTTTCTCATGATTTAATCCTTTAAGTTTCAAAATTTTGATGATTTAATCCTCCAAACTCCTTATACCTAAACAATTTGATGGTCTAATTTCTAAAGTTTATCTTTTATAATGATTTTACTCTTTTAAATTTTTCTAGTTTAATCATCTAACTTTCAAAAACTTAATGGTTTAACCCTTTGAATGGTTAAACCAATAAGTCAGTGCAAACTTAAAACATTAAATCATGAGAGAAAAAATTTGAGTGGTTAAAACGAAAGAAAAGTGAAACTTTGAAAAATTAAACCATTATTAACCCTTGTACTAAAGGTAGAAACACAAAATAAATTATAAACAAAAACAAAAATCGCTCGTAAACTTAATTGCATTGAATATTATTTGAGCATCAGGAGGCGTTAAATGTTATTGACGGTGTTAACAATGTAAACAACGTCGAAGATCATATTTAAGAAGAATGGTTGAAGCACTTTGGAAATAGATTTACTATTTAATGTGTTGAACCAATCAGGTTCAAGATAAGAAGAAGAATAAGACTCCTTACAACTATAGCGTCACGTCAGCACTTTTCAAAACTGACACAAAACTACTGACAATGAACATTACTTTATTTTTTTCTGGACCCACATTTGTCAATATACCTTTGATTCTATACACTAAACAAAAAAAACTGACGGGTGCTGCCAAACCGACGACGTCCGAACCGACATCCAAATTGACGGACGGTGCCATCAACGTCACAAAAGTGACGCTCAACAGATGCCAAAACTGATGCTCTGTTGGGAGCCTTCTGAGAAAAATAATTTTATCATTGCGCCATAGAACTTTCAATAGGCTTCTTCAACGCCATAAAAAGTCGATTTTTACGATGTTGAAGACTCCAAAACACCTAAAATCATTCCCCACTTCACGTGATCTAAAAGTATTAATGGTAAACATAACTTTCAATACAATTTACTTATTTACCATTATTGGATGTCCTCTATCGTAAATTCGTAATAATAGGTATAAGAATAGTCATTTTCTAGACTCCATAGCTTTGTCATATATGTGGTGATGTTAGTCTGCTCCCAACGCAAGTGTTCGGTTGTGGTCGGTTCCCAACCGACGAAGTGACACGGATGGCACCAAGTGGTCACTTGTTGGTCGGTTTACACATCTTCGGTTATCCGACGAGCTTCGGCTTGTTTTTCTTTTTTTTTTTTTTAAATTTTGTGTGTATAAAATAAAAGGTAAATTGGTAAATGCGGGGCCCAAAAGTTAAAGTGACGGAGTAGGGATGAGAGTGGTCAGTCAGTTTTGGTCAGTTTTGGTCAGTTTTGTGAAAAAGCTGACGTGGCGCTGACGTGGCTCGGTCAGTTTCGGTCAGTTTGATTTAGGGTTGGGAGTGGCCTTAGTTATCTCTAGGTATTTTTATACAGTACATCTCTAATATATTAAAATGATGATAGGACTGTGCAACTTTAATTATATTGGAGTGGTGTACTTCTTGTTTTTAATCGGTTCTAATAAACTTTACCGTTATACTTTTGGGCCGAATTAATAAAATAAAAATAACAATATTTATGCTAGTAGCTACGTGTAATAGACCACAAACCAAGTGAATCTAACGAATTATATTCGTCAAATGGAAAGTGTAAACTAAAGGCATGTTTGCCAACAACTAGCTCGAACTTGGAATTGTAATTGAAGTTGAAGATGAAGCTAGAGATTGTGATTGAGTTTGTGGTTCAGGATTATTATTTTTTTCTTCTGAAAGCTACTTAATGAAATTGAAAACTAAAAAAGAATTTTCAAAGATTCTCGGAGATAATTTATTTAATCGTCTATATTTCTTTTTTTGTCAAATAGACATTAATGATTTAAAGGGGATTAAGATTTTTAAAATTACAAGTGTAAGTCGATATAAAGAATCATCGTTTCAAACACCCTAAGAGTATAGGTAATTATTAATTTCACACATCATTAAAGTACGCAAATAATAATAAATCATATATCTTTGTGATAGGTGAAACAAAATATGTTCTCATAAAAGTAAAAAACCAAATAAAAATCAAATGTATCTATATAATACTATCGGATATGAAATATGCATGCTTCTAGACCTTAATTATTATATTACTTTTTAAACTAAAGTATTCCAATCAAATTTTAGTTTTTCTAGTTATAATTAGTGTCAAATTAAAAGAAATGATTGGGAAACTAAAGGGAGATATGAAAAAAAAAAATAAAAAAAATAAAAATAATAATAATAATAATAATAATAATATATGATTTCTCTTTTGAAGGGGTACAAGATAGTAGAGGTGAGACCACAATTGTACAATACGTGAGTATTACTACACACATTAAGGTACTATATTTAACAGTAACGGTACTCCATAACTTCCTTCCGATCATTGGTTTGAAACCTGTTATGGGTATTATCAGTGGCGGATATAGGAAATACTCTCATAGGGGGCGTTTGGTTTGATTTATTTTGGGTACGTTTCCAATCGGGTCGGGTTATCATAACCTACAAAGAATGTTATCTATTCCAAATCTCTTTATATTTAATTACTATGGCTGTTAAATCTAAACAAAAGTATCTTCTACTATTTTATTGTACACTACGAATGTCTTGATGGTTCCAACGCTCCTCAAGCTTAACGTTCCAATAATATATTTTCATTATATAAGCAACTACCAAAAAAAGGGGTCTAAGTCTCTGGAGTTCATGTTTTTCAAACCAAGTGGATATTTTGCGTTTAATTTGTGGGCCTAAAATAAGCTTTGGTGGCATGCAAATTTTTTGTGGGCCTAAACCCTAACCCCTAAACCTTAAACCCTAAACCCTAAACGCTTTATAAAACTCTAAACCCTAAATCATACTAAACCCTAAACCCCAAACTCTGCTAAACCCTAACACTAAACCCTGCTAAACCCTAACACTAAACCCTGCTAAGCCCTAACCCTAAACCCTAAATCAAATGTATAATCAATCACTAACACATGTGTTACTAATATGTAAAACCCACCAAAAAAATGAAGAATGCCTTGATGCACGGCAAATCGAAGAGGATAAAACGCTGAAAAATATGGTGCAATTTTCATGATTTTTCGACTTGTCGTTTGTGAGATATTTAATTATTAAAAACGTGGATGAGAGAGAAAAAAGTGACACATGACATATTGTGGTTGGTTTCCCCATTCTCACACAAAATAAATGGTCTCAATTGAACTCTTCTCTAAGTTTAATTTGTAAAATTTGAGGCTTCAAATAAAGCTTCTTCTACATGCTCTTATTTGATTGAAAGCTTAAGAAATACGGAGTAATGGACAAGAAATAGTGTAAGCTAGTAAATTAGATGACTTTATAATTTTAGTTGAATGCATAACTTGATAAAATCGATTCAGATCTGTATATGCAATTATGCATAGATCTACTAATGTCCCAAGAGTTATTTGTGGCAATGTTGCAAGACCTTTAGTAATGTTATTTTCATCGTATTAACGATGTTTTTTACTATAATCGACCCGACCCGACCCACAACACTAGTCATAAGTTGTTTATTATGCCGTCTTTACTAAGTTAATGACCCATGTGATTTTATATCCTAGATCCGCCACTGAAACCGACTAATAAGAGTTCAAAGATCGTCTTCGTTTGGAGGATCTATTCCCTTTCGTTCAAAGGCAAGCGTTATTTTGGATTAGCAACAGGTTTAAGAACTTGTGTTGTAGGTGGGATTGTTGGATTAACAACCCCGAGGGGACGTTTGGTTCTTGATTTTCAAGTCCTTTTTGGTGTTTAGTCCGGTTGAGCTTATTTCTTCTTGTTTTTCTAATATGTAATCTTCTCTCCCCTTCTTGGGGATGAGTTTTATTTAATTGGAATCATCAGCTTTTCAAAAAAATAATATATATAAGAGTTCAAAGAAAAGCATGAGACTCCTATTATTTCTATTTTGGTATGGTATCAAATAACTAATCTTATACTCAAATAAACAATGTAAACCTCATTTTCCTTGTTTTATACCATGAGACAAAAGAAAAGTTGAAAATTATGGGGAGACTATCCCACATCGACCCAGCATGTAAAAAAAAGATTTCACATCCTATATACAGGGACCATTGTGAAAATATTGCAAATTACATCTTCAACAAGATTACATTTTTATATTTTTCCCAAGTCACTTAGGGCAATTTTCATTTTTAGCAGGGGTCATAGTTATAAATATTCAATAGTTACTAAAGATATTCACTAATAATTTCAAGTTTATTTGGGGCGACTGACCCCACCACGTTAAGGCTTAATCCGTGCGAGTTATGGCTCGGACGTTGTGTTATATGTGATGGAGGTGATTTACACGACGATGTTGAAACTTGTGAAGGGTTCGATCGTGCTCCATTGAAATATGAAACGGCTTTAGTGGGTGACCCAAATATCATTTTTCCATTAAGGTGGTGTATTTTTATCGTCAATATAACTCAAAAATAGACCTCCCACAAACCAAACTACAGAAAAATGTTACTGAAATGCTAATTTGATAAAATTGCAAAGTTACATACACACTTTAATTAATAGGATTGTACATTGTACGTGTCTATATGTTTAAATATTGTTTGTCTTTTTAACATAAATAGGATAGGATATTTTTGTAGTTAGTAATTTTCGATTTTAAACAACTTTACTATGTAGGCGTTTTAGTTGGGCTTGGTAATTTCTAATACAACTTGAAACTCGAAGAGAAATCAACTCGAAAATAAGAAGGTTTGGGTAATGGTTTTTAACCCACCAACCTGGTTTTTTGGTCGAATTTGGTCAATGAGTTTTTGAGTTGACTTTACAACCCGAATAAATTTCATGTCAAATTAAAATTTAATTGAGTTATTTTTTATTTAATAAATCAAAAGTTTAATGTTTTAGTATAGATTTTGATGAACTCAAGATACTGGGTTATATGATCTTTTTAAAATTTTATAAGCATGTTTATGCCTATTAATAATGAATTATGTATTTAGAGATTGATCCATATGATTTATTTAACCCAAAATTGACATGTTAACTAAAATTGACGAGAAAACTTGTTGACATGATTAGATAAGCAGGTTATCCGGGTCAGGACCGGGTTAACAGGTTTTGACTTGGATTTAAATACTCAACCCGTTTAGAAAATCAAGTCGGATTTAGGTCGACCAGTTCTGACTCACGAACTTGATAACCCGAGCGGGTCAACTCGACCCAACCCGAATCATGTACCCCTATTTCTACTATATCAATTTGGCACTAAAAAGCCGTCTTATTGCATTGAATTTATGTATGCTAACTTGCTAAGCTATGTTAGCATGCATGTGTTCGAGTTTGGAGCTTTAATATCTAAGAGATTTGTTATTTGTAGGTTTAATTAGTTTTATTATCCCGTTGGTTAAAATTGTATGATACGAGTAGTTATTTAGTAGTGTATCTAGCCATTTAATCATGTACACCGAAAACGTTTATCAAGTCATTTTCAAAGTTCATGTAAAAGCTACTACACAATATGGTGCATTGTCCCTTTCTTGGTTTTATCTCAAACATAAATACGTAGCTATGATGCATAAGACATTTTTCTTAGTTATATCCTATCGATCATATATATTTTTAATCATACTAATGATAATGTATGGTTAAAATTTGTATCGCCTTCGCGTATATTATACCCAAATTATCCATAAATTTAGGTTTTAAGTTGAAAACATTGTTACTCAATGCCGTAATGCTAACCGTGGTATTCTCTGTTCTTTCTATACTATATATCGAATAATTGAATAAATGCACTTCCTGTATACTATATATCGTATAAACGCACTCTGTTTTATATGTAATGTTGTTTATCTTCTATAAAGCCTTACTACTTGTCTAATATCAAGGCGTTTAGCAAAAACCTACACATTTATATATCCAAATGTGAATCTAGAGAAAAGTTCAAGGAAGTACATGAATTTATCAAAGTATGGAAGTACCAATCATATTGTGCCATGTGTACAAAGAGAGTGTTCCACATGTACAATACCCATTTACCCCCAACATCAATTATCTCACAAACGACAAATCGAAAAATTATGAAAATTGCACCATTAAATTCGTCGTTTTCTCCTCTTGTCCCTCAAGGCATATTTTCGACGATTTTATTTTTTTTTTTTCATTTTTAAGGTGGGTGTTATAAATTATTAACACATGTGTTACTACATACTTGTACATTTAATTTAGGATTAGGGTTTAGTGTTTAGGGTTTAGGGTTTAGTATGATTGATGGTTTAGGGTTTAAGGTTTATAAGGGTTTAGGGTTTAGAAGGGTTCAAGGGTTAGGGTTTAGGGTTTGAGGTTTGGGGTTTCGGGGAGAAACCCCAAACCTCAAACCCTAACCCCTAAACCCCAAACCCTAAACCCTAAACGCACCACTTTAACACTTTAACACATGTGTTATTAAAATGTGAAACCCACCAAAAAAGAAGAAAATTTTTTTTGTCGAAAATATGCCTTGAGGGACGGCAAATCGAAGAGGAGAAAACGACGAATTTAATGGTGCAATTTTCATAATTTTTCGATTTGTCGTTTGTGAGATAATTGATGTTGGGGGTAAATGGGTATTGTACATGTGGAACACTCTCTTTGTACACATGGCACAATATGATTGGTACTTCTATACTTTGATAAATTCATGTACTCTAATGATCTAATCTCTGTGAATCTAATCTTCTTCTTTTTCTTTTTTAACAATTTGTTATTTGGTGAGTGGCGATGAGTTGACAAATGATTTTTGTATTTTGGACTTGTCAGTAGCCCCACACACGAGCCCAACAAGATTGAAGTTGTAAGACCATACAAGACTTTTATGTTGGACCATTTCTACCCCCTTAACAATCATTTAATGTCATTGTGGTCCCTAACACAAGAAAGTACTTGCAACTTACAAGTTATATCTCCTATGTACACCGACATATGTCCTCTTTCTTGGATCTTCTCCACATAAATTTATCGACTTTGCTATTTCCAATGGTAACAAAGGCATTTAGTAGGGCAGACTTGTATAGAGCAATAATCTTCAAAGTTCAGAGTATTTATGTCTTATTTCTGACTCGTTTGTTTATTTCTTTTAATTATATTTTCTACTATTGATTCTATTCATCACCTCGATAAAATATCAGGCACATAAAATGCTTCGTGGTTGTGAAAGAATGAACATCATGCTCAAAAAAAACTCTTGGCCTTAACTAATTTAATACACTCAAATATGGTCTTTATAACAAATGAAAATAAGTTCTAATGTATATATAAACGGTTAATACACAAATCAGTTAGTGTACGCTACGAAAGTATTCAACTTCGTTACCTAACTTTCATTTTGTTCAATTGTGCTAATCAACATGAGAAATTGGGTAAAAAGTAGGATATTGGATATAACCTGTAATGTTGGGTGACGTAGTGTCGCACCCCCAAATTTATTGTGCGGAAGCGGTTCGGGTCGGGGCGCGACTAATCAATAATCAAGCACAAAAGTATAGCAAACAACCTTTAAATGAGACGTTTGAAAAATAGTTATTACATTTCCAAAATAAAATGTTTAAAATGTTGCGAGTTCGTAAATAATTCCATTTCATAGATTGAAGTACAAAAGTAATTTAATGAAATCCCAATTGCTTGAAAATATGCGACTCGAGCTAGCATATCTTGTAGTAATCCTAATCCTGCTGGGCACCTGAGAATACATGCTAAAACAGATCAGCTATAAAGCTGGTGAGCTCACAGGTTTGTATGAATAAACATAATGTATGAACCACAAGATTTAGTATAGTGATTTGCAACCAAGCAAATAAATAAATGTATATCACTGCCATGAGCCCATAGTTTGAGCTTAACTGAGGTGTCAGGATCACAATCAAGTGCCTGATCGAGGGTGCCTCCCTGCGAGTGTCTAATCTACACTCGTATGAACAAATGATAATGCGTCCGTTTGACAGATTAGCGCTACTAACCCGGACGGGGATTGTCAATCCCATATGGTACCATACACTAACATTCACGCTAAATCCATATAAACAAACTATGTAGTGGAGGGCTTTCATGATTAGTAAAACAACTCATGCAGTATATATCGATGTTTTGTACTTGTGTTCACATGTAAAACAAAATGAGCATTGTATTCTCACCCCAAATTAAAACAGTTAAAAGCGGGGCTATGAAACTCACCTGAGTCTAATGTGTTTGCAAAGCAAGCAATTATGATGTTGTACCAAATGATGTGTCCGGAGACTGTAACCTATCGGGTATCCTAAACGTGCAAGGTTATATGAGTGAGTAGATGTCTCAACAAACCATCTATGCTAGTCGTCCATCAACTAGTTATGTCCAACTTGTTTGATTATTTTGTTTGAGTTTTGAAAACATGTACGGCCCGTTGGTGATGGTTTGTAATGTACGAATGTAAGTTTTGTATAAGGTTTGATTATTGTAGGTGTTGAATACTTAGTGTAGTAAGTATTTTTCAAGCTTCTTTTATTGTATTTGGAAGTACATGTATACATTTCTATCCGAACGTTATGGTCAAATATGTTATTTTCTGAGAGTCAACTTGGTCAAACTGGTCCAACTAGTCAACTGGTCAAATCTGGTCAAACTAGTCAACTTAGTCAACTGGTCAAATTAGTCAACTAGTCAAGTTGGTCAAGTCTGGTCAAACTAGTCAACTTAGTCAACTGGTCAAATTAGTCAACTAGTCAAGTTGGTCAAATCTGGTCAAAATAGCTCGGTTTGACCCGAAACTTTTACACAAACCTTATCATGTTATTATACTTATAGAAAACGAGTTTCGTGACCATTGGTGACCCACAAGTGTCGTTTTTATATTTATTTCCAAAACAGTCCCTAAATGTGTTTTTTCGATTTTGTCGGTTTGTTTCGCCACAAGTTTCTACCATTTCTAGTCCATATCAATCCTCACAAAAATTACACACTGATCTACTATATGTCCAGTCCATTACATAAATTTCCCGGTACTTATAGAGTCCATTTGGGTATTTAAATAATTCTGCGTAATAACCAAACGTATTTTTTCGATAATCATCAGACCAGGCTCAAAGAACGGTTCGTAGCTAAAAATACGTAGATTTCTGGAAAGAGACATAGAAGAACTTTTTGTAGATATTTTCAATATGCAACTTTAAAAAAAAATCCGTTGTCTATCTCCATGTAGAACGCAAGATATGATTAATTTAGTAAACTGACTTTTTCTGGGCAGATTCTTCATGTTTATGTATGTGTTTTAAAAAAAACGTATTTAAGCTTATATTTGGACATAATCAAGTCATATGAACATATTAACATCTAAATCATTAACATGCAAGTAAATTTAACATGAGAAAGTGGTTTCTTACAATAAGATGATGATGAGAAGCTTGTAGGCTTGATTTCCTTGCAAAAACTTGAAGTTTTGTAGTGGTGGTTGTGTGAAGGTTTATGGTGGTCAAAGGGAGGTCAATGGTGGTGGTGTGGTGGTGTTATGGAGGCTGATCTCCAGATCCTAGAGAGAGGATGGAGAGGTAGAGAGAGGCTGGAGAAAATGATTGAAGAGAGAGAGAGAGAGAGAGAGAGTGGAGAGAAAAGTGATAGATTGATTGGTGAGTGAATGAGTGAAAGAGATAGTGGGATTGGAGGTGCTCCATTAGGGAGTTAGTGGGTTTGGCCAGCAATATGGGGGGGCCCCACAAGGGGTAAATTAGTCCATTTTGTGTTCCCTAAGTATTTTGGGTATTTAACCCGTATATACGCATAGTAGTTTATACGTATACGTGTATTTGACACGTTTTGTTAACGATAATTATACGTTAATTTTTAAATGTAAGTATTATTTTTTAAATACTTTAGTTAACATTTTCAAAATGTCTCATTGGGTTGTCGGTTTAAATTTGTGCATTTTATTTACCTTTGTACGTTTTATATAAAACGTATATTGTTTCGCGTATTATTATACAATAATAATATAATGTAAATAACTACTATTTAACAACAAAATAGACTTATGTTATTTATGAAAAAGTTTCACCAACATCCGTATTTGCATGATCGGATTCCGCCCGATTCGTTATTGCGCGATTTAAACCAATTGCGTATGTGTATATATAAATATACAAAATATTACTATATTTAGCCCTATTTCAAACTAAATACACGTAATAATACTCTAGTTTAAGGTAATTAATACGCTTAAGTATGTCACACCCCGCCAAACGGTAATCTACGATTAGCGTGAGTAGTTCGCGGAAGCTGATGACGTGGCAGGGGGTGAGCAGTTTATCTCAAAACCCAAAATACGTACATTCATTATCAGAGCATATGATTATCACAAACATAATGTATTAAGATGCCAAGTTTAAAAGTTATTACAAAAGATTACAACTTAGAAAGTTGTAATAGTAAAAGCATAGTCTGAAAACATTTGTTTTATTTATTACACACATTAAAAGTAGACTTCATAAGTATGACTGCAATGTTTGCAGTGATACAAGGGAAATCTCAAAAGTCACACACACAATATGGCATCCTAATAAGTCCAGGGTAGTCCATCCTGAAATGCATGCAGTTCTTACGTACGTTGCTAATTCCCTGAAAAACATAGAGAAAGCGTCAACAAAATTGTTGAGTGAATTCACAGGTTTATATGTAATGTACAGGTTAATCAATTAAGATTAACATTTCCCAAATAGTTGCTAGTAGGAAACACAGGTTAATCTAACTAAAGATCAACATTTCCAAAATAGTTATCGTAGGAACTTACTACTTACTTCCTAAATAATAGTTTTGTGGGAATACTTAGACTGTGCTCCCTCGGGAGGTGAGCTAAACCTCGCGAGTTAAAGTAACGCGACCTAACCCTATAACCAAACCACGACCAATCAATATGTTGTTTTCCTAAAGGACATGTAAGTATACGCTCCAAAACTGTGGGAGGGTCGTCACGGCGATAGTACTATCTGTATACTCAGTGGCTAGAGTCACCTAGCTAATGGTTATAGTCTGCATAACATAAGGGCTTTTATGCACACATTGTAAGTCTGGATCCGTACTAGGATTCATTGTCTAGTTCCCAAAATAGTGTGAAAGTGTTATTTCAATAATCATACATTTGTATAAAAGCAGTAAAGCATTTATATAATTTGCTGCATGTGTTCGCATGCAGTTTCTATGTTTGTCACCCCTATTTTCAAAAGCATAAAACATTTAAAAGAGGGGCTGTGAACTCACAGTAGTTTGCTCGGTGTGAATGCTAGCAGTAAACGATGTCGCCCAAGGTATGTTAACCTATGGACAATAAATGTATTAATATAAGTATATTTAATTTGTTTAATCAACTTATATTAATGGTTTGATTGCTTTGAAGAAATTGTTAATTTCTTAAATTTATACAAGTTGTTGTCGATTTGTGTCAAAAATAATTATTACTTTAAATAAGTTTATAATTATTTTCTGATTTTTCCGAAATGCGTAAATATATATATTTATATATATTTATTAGTTGAATATATATATTCGTAAATATATTGTCTTTGTCACGTATGTTCATAAATGTGTGAATATATATAATTTGTCGACTATATATATTTGAAAATATAATTTCGTTCGTATCAAAAATTTATTTCTTTTTGTACATTTGTTTACGTATATGTATATATTTGAAAAGATAATCAAAAAGAATGGTCACAATTTTATTTGTACATAAACTGTGTAATTTTTGAATCTATATATATATATATATACGTATCTATTTATTTATTTATATATTTATTTAATTATTTAATTATTTAATCGTGAGCTGGGTGAAAACAGGTTGTACCCGCTGTGTACATACGATACTCGCCGGGTATCATGTTTTTGTTGAATACCCGCCGTGGACCATGGATACCCGCCGGGTATCCTGGCGCAGTCAGAACGTAAAATTTCCAAAAACGAGTTTTAAGCTTAGATTTTGATATATATTTCGTTCGGGTTATCAACTATGATAATTATAAAGCTTTTTCATCTGTTTTGTGTAAGATTTTACGTATGAATATGTATATGTATGTGAGCATGCATGTAGATATATATATATATATATATATATATATATATATATATATATATATATATATATATGTAAACAGTTTTAAGTTTTTGGTTTAGATTTCTTTTATATATATGTCACTGAGTTTACATGTACATAAGTTTATAAAGACTCGAATGAACATAACATATATATACATGAAGAGTTGAGATTATAATCCTCACAGTGGTTTTTCAAGAGATAGTGAACGATGTTGATGATACGACGGCGAAGGTGGTGGGATTGTGCTACGATGATGATGATGATGATGATATCTTGTTACTACTTCTGATCCAGGTTGTTAGTGTTGTGTGTGTGTGAGTTTAGTGAGTGCCGAGAAACAGAAGGAGTTCAAGAGTGAAAGGTGATTGAGGTTAATGAATGAAGATGACAAATGAAGATGATCGATGATTAGTTAAAGGTTTTGATGTTCTTGCTGTTGCCGTGAGAACAAGAGATCAAAAGTGTTGTGAGTGAATTATGGACTCAAATGGATTTGTTGTTGTCGTTTGATTACAGAGTATTATGAGATCAATCTTTCAAATATATTAACTACTGGCATGAGTGCATGTATATTAAATTTTGCAGTGGGAAATAATTGAAACCATTGTGTTAATTTAACAATTGAAAAGAAGATATCAAATCCCATTTTCCGTTCCACTAACCAAATAGTATCTGCCATTTCAAAACAATTTGATATCCTATTGTCACTATTTGAAATTCAAAAGCAAAGATTGTGATCTTCAATTGGTCTGCCGGTTCTAAAAGAATGTATATTATTAAGTGTAGTGCAATACGAGAGGGATATATAAAATTGGATATTGTTTGCAGCACTTCAAAAAGAATGATCTTCATTTCCATTTGTCTGCCATCGATTAAAGTATTGATAATCAAATAATCTTATTTTGTTATATTAATATGTTGGGTTTTTAACCCGTTAATTTCGGATACGGGTATAATTAGTGCAATATAAAATTTAAGATTTTATATTTTTATTTTCCAGATGTTCTCCAGATACGTTATTTAAAGTTAGAAAAATAATCTTTTGATTATTTTTGACTGTTACTAATTTTGTATATTTGTTACTGCGCGTACCCAATTGGGTGCCAAATTTCAGTTGAATTTCGATTTCATATTTTAAGGTAATGTTCCAAATGTTTTTAGATGAGCTATAAAAATAACATTTTTATTATTTGTGACCTCTGGGTATGATTTAAAATTGTTTATGTTCGAATTATAATACGTTTTATGTAAACGAATAATTTAATCATTCTATCTATATGTTATAGATATATTAATACTCGAAATTAATAATTGAATTATTAATTATCTTTTGTATCACCATCTTTTGTTGTTTACTTTTGTCGGATTCATTCCGATAAGTTCGCATGTAATATTTAATAATTACGTATTAAGTGATACTTTCTGTTTTAAAGTACTGGGCTTGCTAGGCTTACATCACATCAAAAGTTTTGTTAAAAATTTTTGTAGGGAAATTAGCGTAAGAAATGCACATGCTTAAGTATAAGTATACCTAATTTTGTGAATTGTCACATTCTCCCCCCGTTAGGAAAATCTCGTCCCGAGATTTAAGTCATATCGTAAGTCTTAGTCACACGTTTGAAAAGTTGAGGATATTTCTTGCGCATTTCATCCTCACGTTCCCAGGTGAACTCTGGGCCTCGTTTCGAGTTCCATCGAACTTTGACAAGTTTGATCCGACTGTTTCGGAGCTTTTGCGTTTTCGTGTCCATTACATCGAGTGGTTCCTCCACAAAGTGAAGTTTTGGGTCAATAAAGACTTCGTCGTGAGGGATAAGTAAGGTTTCGTCGGACAGACACTTTTTAAAATTACTAACATGAAAAGTGTCATGAATGCTACTAAGCTCTTGTGGTAATTTAAGTTTATAGGCGACTGGACCAATCCTCGCAAGGATTTTGAAAGGTCCGATATAACGCGGATTCAGTTTCCCTCGTTTTCCAAATCGTACTATTCCTTTCCAAGGCGATACTTTGAGTAAGACTTTGTCACCTACTTGAAACTCCAAAGGTTTCCGTCTGTTGTCAGCATAACTCTTTTGTCTGTCTCGTGCTGCTTTCAATCGATTAAGTACTTGAGAAATCTTGTTTGTTGTTTCTTGAATTAATTCAGGGCCTGATAATTGTCTGTCATCTATTTCTGCCCAACAAAGTGGTGATCGGCATTTGCGTCCGTACAACGCTTCAAATGGAGCCATTTGTATGCTAGTGTGATAACTATTGTTGTAAGAAAATTCTGCTAAAGGTAAGTGAGTATCCCAATTACCTCCAAAGTCTATCACACATGCTCGCAGCAAGTCCTCGAGCGTTTGTATCGTTCTCTCACTTTGACCGTCAGTTTGAGGATGGTAGGCAGTACTCATATCTAGTCGAGTACCCAGTGCCCGTTGAAGCGATTGCCAAAAATGAGATGTAAATCTGCTATCTCTATCAGAGATAATGGATAATGGCACTCCGTGTCTGGAGACAATCTCATTCAGATAAATTCTAGCCAGTTTTTCCATCTTATCTTTTTCCTTGATGGCTAAAAAGTGGGCTGTTTTCGTCAGTCGGTCGACAATCACCCATATGGTATCCGCTCCAGATGATGTTTTAGGCAACTTCGTGATGAAGTCCATAGTAATCTGTTCCCATTTCCATTGTGGCATTTCAGGTTGTTGCAAAAGCCCTGAAGGTTTTTGGTATTCAACCTTAACTTTCGCACAAGTCAGGCATTTACTAACATAAGTTGCAATATCTCGTTTCATGCCAGGCCACCAATAGAAACCCTTCAAATCGTGGTACATTTTATCTGCACCAGGATGAATCGAATAGTTGGACTTATGAGCTTCATCCAATATTAGAGTACGCAACTCTTCTACACATGGAATCCAAATTCTGTTCATAAAGTACAACACTCCATTGTCTTTAGTTTCAAGTTGTTTTTCCATCCCTTTTAAGGATGCATCTTTCAAATGTTCCGGAGTGAAGGCAATTTGTTGTGCGTCTCGAATTTGTGAAATGAAATTCGAGTGAATAGTCAATCCCAAAGCTCGAACTCTGTGCGGTTTAATTCGTTCCTTACGACTCAAGGCATCCGCTACTACATTAGCTTTGCCCGGATGATACTTGATTTCACAGTCGTAATCGTTCAACAGTTCGACCCAACGTCGTTGTCGAATGTTAAGTTCCTTCTGATCAAATATATGTTGAAGGCTTTTGTGATCAGTGTAAATCGTACACTTGGTACCGTACAGATAATGTCTCCAAATCTTGAGTGCAAAAACAACCGCTCCCAACTCCAAGTCGTGAGTAGTATAGTTTTTCTCGTGCACTTTTAGTTGACGTGATGCATAAGCAATGACCTTATCACTTTGCATCAACACGCAACCTAATCCTTGATGTGAAGCATCACAGTAGACAACAAAATTATCTACCCCTTCTGGCAATGATAGGATAGGTGCAGTGCTCAGTTTCTGTTTAAGTAACTGAAAAGCATTTTCTTGTTTTTCGCCCCACTTAAACTTCTTGTCTTTTTGAGTTAGGGTGGTGAGAGGCAGGGCTATTTTTGAAAAAATTTCGATAAATCTACGGTAATAGCCGGCTAAACCAAGGAATTGTCGTATCTCGGTGGGAGTTTTCGGTGCTTCCCAGTTTTTGATTGCCTCAATTTTTGATGGGTCCACATGAATTCCTTTATTATTTATCAGATGACCAAGGAAATGAACCTCTCGCATCTAAAATTCACATTTAGAGAATTTTGCATAGAGCTTCTCCTTCTCAAGTAGTTGTAGGACAAGTTTCAAGTGTCGTTCATGATCCTCTTTCGTTTGCGAGTATATTAAAATGTCATCAATGAACACTATGACAAACTTATCGAGATAAGGTTTACATACTCTGTTCATTAGATCCATGAACACTGCTGGTGCGTTAGTTAGCCCAAACGGCATAACTAGGAACACATAATGACCGTAACGAGTCCTAAACGCAGTCTTAGGTACATCCTCCTCTCGTACCTTCAGTTGGTGGTATCCAGATCGCAGGTCGATCTTCGAGTAATAAATTGACCCTTACAGCTGGTCAAACAAGTCATCGATGCGTGGTAACGGATATCGGTTCTTGATAGTTACTTTGTTAAGTTCCCGATATTCGATACACATTCTCATTGATCCATCCTTCTTCTTTACAAAAAGAACTGGAGCTCCCCATGGCGAAAAGCTCGATCGAATGAATCCTAAATCCAATAGTTCTTGTAACTGTGCAGACAGCTCCTGCATTTCAGATGGAGCTAGACGATATGGTGCACGTGCAATAGGTGCAGCTCCAGGTACCAAATCGATATGAAACTCGACCTGTCATGGGGGTGGCAATCCTGGTAATTCGTCAGGAAACACTCCCGGGTAGTCACGTACAATAGGTATATCATCTATATGTCGCTCCTTGGGTTTCTTCTCAACAACATGTACCAAGAACGCTTGGTACCCCTTTCGTAAGTACTTACTTGCCTTCATGTTCGTAATCGTCTTAACTGCATTTTCTCCTTGTACTATCAACATTTCTCCCGTCGGTAATGGTAGACGTACAACTTTTTCATAACAGATGATCTCCGCACGGTTTGGTGACAACCAATCCATACCAACCACAATATCAAAGCTCCCTAGTTCTACCGGTAGTAAGTCTGTTTTGAAAGGATGGCCCTCCAACATTAAGGTACATCCTGGTACTATTTCTCCTGATTCAATCAACTTACCATCGGCTAGCTCTACAGTGTATTTGTTATCTAGTTTAAGGGATTCGATCTCTAATAGTGGTCTAAACTCAGTGGATACAAAACTTAAATCATCACCAGAATCAAACAACACAGAAGCAAAATGGTTGTTTACTAGAAACGTACCAGTGACTGTGTTTGGATCCTGACGTGCTTCTGGCGCTCCTATCACGAACGTACATCCATGAGCTGGTTGGTTGTTGTTGTTTTTGGCTCGGTTGTTGTTGTTACCACGGTTATTATCATTTTTGTTGCGGTTGTTGGGATTGTTGTTGTTGCGATTCTGATTATTCTGATTGTTGTTGTTGTTGAAGTTTTGGTTGTTAAGTTTGGGGCATCGGTTTCGGTAGTGTCTCGTATCACCACATTCAAAACAACCCTGATTCTGACATTCATTGTTTGCACGAGGGGGAGGGTTGATCCTACAGAATTGGGTCTTGTGACCCCATCCCTTGCAGTTGTTACAGAATATACACTCACCCTCGTGGTGCCTACTACACTTATTACAGTTGGGTTTGTTGCCCAAGTATGGCTTAGGTTCCATAGTAGTGGCAGCATAAGACTTTGGATTCTCCGAATTCTTCTTGTTTGTTTGACCTTGACGGTCACTTCCTCCGCCGTTCCACTTACGCTTCGTACCTCCAGAACTACCAGCATCAATATTGCTTGGTTCACCTTTTCCTGATGCAGCCTTCTTGGTCAAAGTCCCCATTCTGACCGCATCATCAGTCAAACTTTACGCCAAATTAACTACGCTTCTAAAAGTATCCGGTTTAGATGATGTTACCATGCTCCGGATTTGTGGTGCTAAACCCCAAATGTATCGCTCAATGCGTTTGGTTTCGGGAGTCACCATGTGTGGCACTAAACGTGCTAACTCTTGAAACCTGGTGGTATACCCTGTGACATCAGCTCCTGTCATCTTGATATCCCACAACTCAGTCTCAATCTTTTGCAGTTCGCTGCGGGGACAAAACTCTTCCAACACCAAATTTTTCAATTCTTCCCATGACAAAGCATATGCTGCTAGTCGCCCAAGGGTTTGAACTTAAGCATTCCAGCATGTCAATGCCTTATCAGCCAAGGTACAGGTGACATATTCACCATAGTACCAGGTGAACAGTTGCTAATGTCAAGTACTGACTCCATATTTTCAATCCAATGCACAATTCCAATAGCACCTTCGGTACCACAAAAGTGCTCGGTTTACAAGACAAGAACGTCTTGTAAGAACATTCTCGCTGGCCATTTTCTGGATTCACATCAGTATTAACTGGGTCAGTATTTCGGCTACCACTTCCCCTGTCGTTACGAGTTGCTTCGTACTGAGCAATGGCTGCAGCTACATGTCGGTTAATTGTCTCTTCCATTGTCTCAGCAGCGGCAGGAAGAGTAGTTTCTCTCTCACTGTTTCTGGTACTTCTACGTTTGGGTGGCATGATTCCGTTCTATCACACACAAATAAACACTAGTCAACATCTAATATACCAAACACTGATAATAAACCAATCCAATCTTATATTACATCTTCAATCAAACCGTTTTTACAATTTTTATTCAATACACAATGAAATCTCTCAAACCAAACAAAAGCATTACACACAATGTGATGGGACTTTCTATATGCTCATCAGTTGACAATCTTCAAACCAATACAAAGTATACACAAACCACCGTACATAAGTCTAACGGGAATAGGGAAAGTACAACCCTATAGCCGTCATCAACACAGTCATCAACAAACTAACTCCAGCCATGACTCCTACTATGGTCGCACGTCTCTCTAACATAGTCACATGTGCACGTGTAGCGTTGGCTGACTCTCTGTCTGCAACCATATGAGTCTCAATAGAACCAAGGCGTCCATAAATAGAGGTCACATCCCCATTCAGACGGGATGCGTCGTTCTGCAGCTCTCTTTTATTTCTTCGGGTACCTTGATACATCTCAAGGATAGTGCGGGTTACAGCAACTAAAGTAGGAATGGTGATCTCCAGAGGCTCACCGGTCAGTGGTAGGGATGATGGTGCATGTGAGGACTCTCCAACCTCATAAGTAGATGGAATATTCTCTAGTGATCTCCATCGTCTCAGTGTATGTGGCATCCAATCTAAGTGAGTAGGTCTGAGCCTCTTCGGTGGTGGCTCTTCAGGTGAAGTCTCTGTCTCAGTCATCGGTGCCTCATCTCGTGGCGCAAGTGGTCCTATAGGAAAATCTCTAACACACATCCTAGGTGTCATCCTTAGTATAGGTCCGCGAGAAGTTTCGGCGAACGGTTGGCGAATACTAGTAGTAGTAGAAGGTACAGTGGCAGGAGGGGCAACAGATACTATAGGCGGTGCTTCCTGCTTATTATTAGTGTCTGCCCTAGGGTGAACAGATGGGCTCCCGTGTACTGAAGTATCACTGCTCGAATCGCTATACTCTATCGGCGCCTCGTCCGAAGCGTACAAGTAAATCGGGTTTTGTCTCGACATGCTGAAGCAAAAGAAATCGTGTGTGACGTGTCATGTGTATGCAAATGAATGAATGTATGAATGCATAAATGTTCTAGCCAAGGCTATAGTCTAGGTCTCTAAGGTTTCAGGTCACTTAAAGAATTCTAGTTCGCTATAACCAATGGCTCTGATACCAAGTCTGTCACACCCCGCCAAACAGTAATCTACGATTAGCGTGAGTAGTTCGCGGAAGCTGATGACGTGGCAGGGCGTGAGCAGTTTATCTCAAAACCCAAAATACGTACATTCATTATCAGAGCATATGATTATCACAAACATAATGTATTAAGATGTCAAGTCTAAAAGTTATTACAAAAGATTACAACTTAGAAAGTTGTAATAGTAAAAGCATAGTCTGAAAACATTTGTTTTATTTATTACACACATTAAAAGTAGACTTCATAAGTATGACTGCAATGTTTGCAGTGATACAAGGGAAATCTCAAAAGTCACACACACAATATGGCATCCTAATAAGTCCAGGGTAGTCCATCCTGAAATGCATGCAGTTCTTACGTACGTTGCTAATTCCCTGAAAAACATAGAGAAAGCGTCAACAAAATTGTTGAGTGAATTCACAGGTTTATATGTAATGTACAGGTTAATCAATTAAGATTAACATTTCCCAAATAGTTGCTAGTAGGAAACACAGGTTAATCTAACTAAAGATCAACATTTCCAAAATAGTTATCGTAGGAACTTACTACTTACTTCCTAAATAATAGTTTTGTGGGAATACTTAGACTGTGCTCCCTCGGGAGGTGAGCTAAACCTCGCGAGTTAAAGTAACGCGACCTAACCCTATAACCAAACCACGACCAATCAATATGTTGTTTTCCTAAAGGACATGTAAGTATACGCTCCAAAACTGTGGGAGGGTCGTCACGGCGATAGTACTATCTGTATACTCAGTGGCTAGAGTCACCTAGCTAATGGTTATAGTCTGCATAACATAAGGGCTTTTATGCACACATTGTAAGTCTGGATCCGTACTAGGATTCATTGTCTAGTTCCCAAAATAGTGTGAAAGTGTTATTTCAATAATCATACATTTGTATAAAAGCAGTAAAACATTTATATAATTTGATGCATGTGTTCGCATGCAGTTTCTATGTTTGTCACCCCTATTTTCAAAAGCATAAAACATTTAAAAGAGGGGCTGTGAACTCACAGTAGTTTGCTCGGTGTGAATGCTAGCAGTAAACGATGTCGCCCAAGGTATGTTAACCTATGTACAATAAATGTATTAATATAAGTATATTTAATTTGTTTAATCAACTTATATTAATGGTTTGATTGCTTTGAAGAAATTGTTAATTTCTTAAATTTATACAAGTTGTTGTCGATTTGTAAATAATTATTACTTTAAATAAGTTTATAATTATTTTCTGATTTGTCTGAAATGCGTAAATATATATATATATATATATATATATATATATATATATATATATATATATATATATATTTATATTTATATATATTTATTAGTTGAATATATATATTCGTAAATATATTGTCTTTGTCACGTATGTTCATAAATGTGTGAATATATATAATTTGTCGACTATATATATTTGAAAATATAATCAAAAAGAATGGTCACAATTTTATTTGTACATAAACTGTGTAATTTTTGAATCTATATATATATATATATATATATATATATATATATACGTATCTATTTATTTATTTATATATTTATTTAATTATTTAATTATTTAATCGTGAGCTGGGTGAAAACAGGTTGTACCCGCCGTGTACATACGATACCCGCCGGGTATCATGTTTTTGTTGAATACCCGCCGTGGACCATGGATACCCGCCGGGTATCCAGGCGCAGTCCGAACGTAAAATTTCCAAAAACGAGTTTTAAGCTTAGATTTTGATATATATTTCGTTCGGGTTATCAACTATGATAATTATAAAGCTTTTTCATCTGTTTTGTGTAAGATTTTACGTATGAATATGTATATGTATGTGAGCATGCATGTATATATATATATATATATATATATATATATATATATATATATATAAACCGTTTTAAGTTTTTGGTTTAGATTTCTTTTATATATATGTCACTGAGTTTACATGTACATAAGTTTATAAAGACTCGAATGAACATAACATATATATACATGAAGAGTTGAGATTATAATCCTCACAGTGGTTTTTCAAGAGATAGTGAACGATGTTGATGATACGATGGCGAAGGTGGTGAGATTGTGCTGCGATGATGATGATGATAGCTTGTTACTACTTCTGATCCAGGTTGTTAGTGTTGTGTGTGTGTGAGTTTAGTGAGTGCCGAGAAACAGAAGGAGTTCAAGAGTGAAAGGTGATTGAGGTTAATGAATGAAGATGGCAAATGAAGATGATCGAAAATTAGTTAAAGGTTTTGATGTTCTTGTTGTTGCCGTGAGAACAAGAGATCAAAAGTGTTGTGAGTGAATTATGGACTCAAATGGATTTGTTGTTGTCGTTTGATTACAGAGTATTATGAGATCAATCTTTCAAATATATTAACTAGTGGCATGAGTGCATGTATATTAAATTTTGTAGTGGGAAATAATTGAAACCATTGTGTTAATTTAACAATTGAAAAGAAGATATCAAATCCCATTTTCCGTTCCACTAACCCAATAGTATCTGCCATTTCAAAACAATTTGATATCCTATTGTCACTATTTAAAATTCAAAAGCAAAGATTGTGGTCTTCAATTGGTCTGCCGGTTCTAAAAGAATGTATATTATTAAGTGTAATGCAATACGAGAGGGATATATAAAATTGGATATTGTTTGCAGCACTTCAAAAAGAATGATCTTCATTTCCATTTGTCTACCATCGATTAAAGTATTGATATTCAAATAATCTTATTTTGTTATATTAATATGTTGGGTTTTTAACTCGTTAATTTCGGATACGGGTATAATTAGTGCAATATAAAATTTAAGATTTTATATTTTTATTTTCCAGATGTTCTCCAGATACGTTATTTAAAGTTAGAAAAATAATCTTTTGATTAGTTTTACTGTTACTAATTTTGTATATTTGTTGCTGCGCGTACCCAATTGGGTGCCAAATTTCAGTTGAATTTCGATTTCATATTTTAAGGTAATGTTCCAAATGTTTTTAGATGAGCTATACAAATGTGTATATGAACTTTTGAAATTTGTAATGCTCCAAATGTATATTTCTCTGTTCTTTCAAGTGGTTTGATTAATTCATTTGGTATCAGAGCTATTGGTTATAGCGAACTAGAAGTCTTTAAGTGACCTAAAAGCCTTAGAGACCTAGACTATAGCCTTGGCTAGAACATGCATGCACACATTTGCATACGCCTAACTCACTATATGACAACTACTGTCGCAATGCGTCTAGATGAATAATTGCGTATTCCTACGCGTGACTTCTCAAATATGGTTGGGATAACAATGGCAACTCGATACACGAGAAACCATCAACCAACACCATCACGCATGTAATTTATACAAACGTTATCATCTGATGTATAGTAAATCTGACTTGTAGTCCCTGAAACAAACTACACTTAAGGCAGTCAATCCTACTTGAGCGTTAGAAGAATGCTTGAGAGTACTTTTATCATATTAAAAGTTTGGAACTCTTCTCATACATACCGCACCCACTTTTATGAGCAAACATATATAAAACTAATGGTCCCTACCGTAGTCATTATATGTCACACACTAATAAGGAAACTTCCTGACACACGAAATGACACTCAAAGAATTACAAAGCACTACCCCGATTGGATGGAGACATCATCCTCACTAGCAAACGACTCAAGTCTGTTGAAGACCACAGGAACTTGGAAAACAAATAATTTCCCATGCTACTTATGCCCGAGTACAAATGCTAGGGGAACATGCTCGAGTGGCAGAAAGTACAACTGAGGTCAGCATGATGATGACTACATGATGGCAGAAGTGATATTTATTGTATCTGATGGCACCCGAAAGCGTCGGTGTCGTTGATGGTAACTATTCGGGCGCCAACAAGGGTTTTAAAATTTATAATTAGCTGGGCTTAAATTATACGTACTACCTACTCTGGCTAGCAAGCGGTAAGTATGACCTATGATCGTTCTATGAATCCAAACATGTGAGTGATTAAAGCTGGTGCCTTCGGTAGGGGAATATTTAGGATGGAACAAAGTAGGTAGGTTTGGGGGTTTTTAAATTAAAGACAGGTAATTAAAATGCAGAAAATTAAAGTGCAGGAAAGCAGATAAAGATAAATATGTGATTGCTGAGACTTTGATAATTAATGTTTCAGGATGACAGATTAAACAGGGACAATACTTAATGTTATGAATAAACTATTAGGTGTAAACTCTAGAACCCTACCAATTAAGTTTCCCATTGGCATGTCACTAGGAACTAGGTTATAGTGATTCTGATCGGAGCAATAACCAAACTTCCAATACTCATCTAGTTGAAAGATGAGCAACCTATCTTGGCTTGTTACCGAGGTGCATGAATCAGTAACATATCGTCTCATAGGTCCGACCGTTCTTAACCCCTAACATAGTTTATTATTCCATTAGCATGCAGATTAATGACTTCGTATGTTTAGACCGTTGATTATGTAAGACTTAGTGTTTTAAGGATTCTAGGTAGCTAGGACTTTACTCTTATTCCTAAGTCTTGTTTCATGCATTAAGGTTTGGTTACTTCAACTTATGACTTGAGTTCTCCTTTTCAAACAGTTATACATCCCTGGATTATTCGCAGTTTATAAAAACGTGTTTCATATGCAGACCATGCCTTTCAGTAATCGGACAGTGTACCTTACATGATAGTTCCACTGCTTCTTACATCAAACATGCGGTCAAGAGTAATTGACGGTGAAAGTGGCACTCTAAACTAACTAATTGTAAAGCAATGCAGAAATGTAAACCTAATATGTACAACGAGTGGGTTCACTGTGTCTTACTTGTTGCATGTCATGGGCATAGATAACTACTTACCATAATTAAGGTTGATCAGGTCCTAATTACTAGGTTGCAGTCACGTGGATAACCAGAAAGGGTACTCCATAAATTAAACTCAGGTTCATAAAGTCTCAACGATACAAGGGTAATTAATTCCTATTTTATCTGAACGTGTTTCACGAACATCCTTTTATTGTGCATTGACTTTCGTAGGATATACCAGTTAGTTGTGAAGTTGTATTATCCTTTCGGAATTCCAACTGTAAACCATAGCTAATTCCAGTGATGTAACTACCTTCGGTCGTTTATTGACTTCCATACATTTGTACTCCGCTTGAGGCATTTCTAGTACTATATCAAATAAACAGTCGAATAGGGGCCGTCACATCACATTACGATTGTCGTACTCTAATCATATAATGTCATCCTTACTTATAATTATCTACATCTTCAACAATCACAATAATAGACTACTCGCAATTCATGGCAATAGACAAATCACTTACAAGGCAATAATACATAATTATAATATGAAACAAAGCAAGTATGATAAAGGTTGAGATATCACCTGGAAATAAATGCGTAGCAGCGTATTATTATAATTGACAACTCGTTCACACGTACAAAGATAAATCTCCAAACTCCTAACGTTCGCTCTAGCCTCTACGTTAATCCGAAGATTAATTACAATAATCCTAGAGTAAAATATGAGAGAATTTTTAGAGTGAGAAAGTGAAAATGGATGAGTGAGAGTAAGTGTATGAGTGTGAATTTGAGAATGTGAGTGTGTGTTTTAGAATGAGCCTAATGCCTCCTATTTATAGGACAGTTTTGGTGCATGTTAGCAAGTAGAAGCTCACAATAGCAAAAGGTGAAAAAGGTAGTGGCACCGGGTACGGGCATATAGTGGCACGAGGTACGTAAAGTTGTGGAAAGGTCTAGCACCGGGTACGTAAAGTTGCGGAAAGGTGTAGCACCGGGTACACGCAAGGACCAAAAAGCGGGATCTGGATGGGGGGGGTGGCAGCATCCGGTGGCCTGGTGGCTGGCAGCCGGCGGCCTGGTGGCTGGCCGGCGGCAGCTGGCTGCCACCAGCCCCGGTTCGTCGCCCGTTGCCTCGTTGCTCGTTTCGCGCGTATCTTCTTCGTTATGTGTCCGTTTGCGTTGATTCTTTTTTTGTAGGATTCGTAATTCAAAAATGAAGACTTTGATGAAAAGATATCCCAAAAGTATATCTCTGAACTTTAGATGTGTCGTGCGAATCGTTTGGATCTTCCGGCGTACGTAGAATCTTCATTCTTCGTCCGTTTTTGTTGATTCTTCTTCTGTTGGATTTGTAATTTGAAAACGAACATCTTGGTTGAGATGGATGTTGGTGATGGGCACTTTTGTCTTGAAATCTCGTTTTGATGCCTTGAATCTTCAAACGTGTGTGGAATCTTCGTTTTTCATCCGTTTTGCTTGATTTTCATCGTGCAACCTCGTTTTGACCATCTTGGCATAATACTACAGATTTGTAATGGTTTTGAGTTAATATGCCAAGAATCGTTCCAGAATGAGAGAGATATCGGTAGTAAAAACGTGACTTTTTACGCGATATCAGTATCTGCGAAAAATCTATGTTCGGTGGACTGTGCCCCTACTAGGCTATACTAAAACTTCTATTCAACACATACATACAAATTTCGTCACATCTTATACGAACACGATCGTACGAAAGTCATGTTTGACAACTACTTAGTCATAGTTGACTACTATGCAAACAAACTCTCACTTTCTAAAGGATCGAACAAATCCTCACTAAACACTTAACGATTAGGACTGACAACTTATCAGTCGAATGGACGGAGAGAACAAATGGAAGTGTGATACATATTAGAGTAACGAGCCTTGAGTACTACAAGAACAAACATAGTAAGGTGTCGTTATACATTAATCGAGATGGAGTCTCAAACAACCACTAGGGTAACCAGACCCAATTATGTGAAACAAACTCCTCCCCACAAATGACAAACTATTTTGACAATTTTTATAAAAATTGTCTACAAAAAAATGCTTTACTATATTTTTGGATAACATTCCAACGAGAACGATATTTTGGATAACTTTCCAACAAGAACTATATATTGGACAACATTCCAACGAAAACTATATTTTTGGATAACATCCAAACGAAAACTATAAGTTTTGAATAACATTTCAACAAACACTTTGGATAAGAAACCGGAGAACATACCGGTGATGTTTAATACTGGAGAACGTACCAGTATGCAGTAACTGATCGGAGAACGCACCGGTATTAATTTGAGTCAACCGAAAAACATACCGGTAGATTAACTGGAGAACGTACCAGTACACATTAAATGACCGGAGAACGACCGGTAGATTAACTGGAGAACGACCAGTACTATGAATTGCTGGAGAACGACCAGCAGTATTACAAACCGGAGAACGACCGGTAGACTTTGAAAATGTTGATCCTTAGTTGGATCAGCCTGTGTTTCCTACGATAACTATTTTGGGAAATATTATTTTACTAAATAACCTGTGTTTCCTATAAACCATTACTTTAGGAAATGTTTCTCTTAATTGATAAACTTGTGTTTCCTACAAAGCAAACAACTAAATTATATTAGGGACAGACATCCCACTTAAATTGTAATTTGGGCAGACATCCCAACTAAACTATATTAGGGATAGACATCCCACTTAATTTGAAATCTGGGCAGACGTCCCAACTAAACTACATTAGGGACAGACATCCCACTTAAATCGTAATTTGGGTAAAAATCTCGACTAAATTGTGTCTTGGGTGACATCCCAACGAAAACTTACTTTTGGACGACAATCCAACAAAACGAAATTGATTGAATCCTAACACCATCACCGAGATGTGGTGGAAAACGATGACTTAACTTTAGAAGTTGACTCACGTAAACTAGATGACAAACACGCTATAGAACTAGCCGATGGTAAGTTGATCGAATAAGGAGAAATAGTACCGGGATGTATCCTAACGTTTGAGGGTCATCTCTTCGAAATAGACTTACTACCGGTAGAGTTGAGCAGTTTCGACATCATATTTGGTATGGACTAGTTGTCAAGGAATTAAACTGAGGTTGTATGTTGGATACGTTGGTACGATTACCACTATCCATTATCTCCGACAAAGATAAGCACTTTACGTTCCGCATCTGACAGTTGGCACTGGGTACTCATCCCGATAGAAGTACTGCCTACCATCCACGAATCGATGGCCAGAGCGAACGAACGATATAAACGCTCGAAGACTTACTACGAGCATGTGTGATTGACTTTGGGGATAACTGAGATACCCACTTACCTTTAACAGAATTTTCTTACAACAATAGTTATCATATCAGTATATGAATGGCACCGTTCAAGGCGTTATATGGACGTCAGTGCCGATCACCATTCTATTGGAGAGAGTTGGGTGACAGATAACTATTTGGTTCGTAGATTGTCCAGGAAACTACGGACAATATATTTCAAGTACTTAACCAACTGAAAACAGTGTGAGGTTGACAAAAGAGTTTCGCCGATAACCGCTGTAAACCTCTTGAATTTCAAGTAGGTAACAAAGCTCTACACAAAGTATCGCCTTGGAAGGGGTCGCACAACTTGGGAAAAACGGGGAAACTTAACCCACGATATATATAAGACCTTTCGAAAATCCTTGCAAGGATTGGTCCCATGCTCACAAGCTCAAACTATCTCAGGAGCTCAACAACATTTACGACACTTTTCAAATTACTAATTTGGAAAAGTGCCTCTCCGACGAAACATAAAACATTTTGCTCGACGAAGTCCTTGACACGACAATAAAAACTATGGGGACAAATACGATAACAACTACGAGTCCCACTACGAGAACAACTACCATAACAACTTTGGGAACGACTATGATAACAACTATTAGTTCCACTACGATGATAACTACGATTCCATCTATGATTTAGAATGGTCATACTTTATTTGGTGTATGTACAAAACCTTGGAAAACCTTATAGACTTTGAAAACTTAACTCATGGATTTTAGTTGACACTAAACGCATGTTACACATTCCTCGAATGCCACACTTACTGATTTGACATTGAGAGCGTCATAGGGATGACCTATATAAGTCAATGTTAAATTCAGGGTTTGTATTTAGCAGATGAGTCAACTTACTGTTTTGTCAACCACTTAGTCACGATAGGACTACTTTATAAATGGTTACCTTGTAACCATGATATAACTACGATTTAAACCATGAAATAGTTAGGACGCGACTACTATGATACAACTACTATGATGGACTACGACACAGGCACGGATTAATTGCCTTTATACTCGTTCTAGGCATTCTAGGCCCATTTTCAGTTAAACGACTTAGTTACAACTGAGTCATGAGGCAAGATATACTTGCAACAAACTCTTCTTAAGTATACTTCTCCCTGTACCACAAACGACTCCGACTGCAATCAAAATTTCGGGACGAAATTCTTTTAACAGGGGGAGAATGTGACAACCGACAAATTGGGACAATAATTTATGCCTAACTATGAAATAATTTAAGCTAATTTATGACTAAACTTTAGACTAGACTTTTGATGTGATATAAGCCTAGCAAGCCCAACACTTTTTTACAAAAAGTATTACATATTTCGCAATTAATTATAATTGCGTACAAACTTATCGGAGCGAACCCGACAAAAATAAATTCAAATGTTGGTGAACATATAATTAATAATACGAAATTATTAATTACGAACATTATTAAATTTATATTGTTGTTATAATATAAAACGCATCGTACAAGACTGCGACAATACAGAAACGTACTCAAAAGTCAAAAATAATAAAATTATATTTTTCTCATTCATAATAAAGGTATTTGGAGAAATACCTCAAAATAAATTTACAAATATTAAATGTAAATTTACACATAATTATATCCGTACACGAAATTAACGGGTCAAATACCAAATTTTAACCTCAAATTATTGGAGACCAACTACTATTATAACCCATACCCCTTTTGAAAATATTAAACCCGTAATATATTTACTCCCTCCCAACCTTACATTTGAGGGTACAACTCCAATAATGCAACATCACCCATTCTTCTCTGTGATCTTCATCATCGACGAGCAGCAGCAGTAGGAGAAGCAAGATCATGGAACAACATTTCATCTCCTTCATCATCAATAAACAACAATCATCAAATAACAACAACAAAAACTCTTAAATTATCATCATCATCTCGAGTCATCATCATCATCATCCCATTGTGAGAACTTTTCCTCTTTAGATTCTTACATAAATTTTGATTTTATATAGTGTAATCACAACTTAATTTATGTATATAATGATAATCTTGATGGGTTGATGGATAAAACTTTCAAAATAAAGTTTGAGTAAACAAACCTTTGAATACGAATTTGACACATATAAACTTGTTATTATAAAATAATTCGTTGTAAAGAATGATTAGAAACTTGAGAAAATGATTATTGGCTAAACAAAAGAATCAATAATTTTTATAGTGGGAATTGATGGAGCCTATGATAGTTATAGATGGATGATTAATTGATGGATATATGATATAATACTCCGTATTATTCTCCACCCCAAAAGGAGATTGTCAAAAAAAAAAAAAAATGACTGTGAATGGAATTATTATTCCATTAAAAATGATGGTGATGGGATGATGTATGATGGTAATGAATGATGAGAAAAATGATGAAAATATTATATCATATGATACTCCGTATGAATCCTTCAAAAGGATGAGAAAGTGATCTTTTTGTGGAAAAATGATGCTAGCCTCCTTTTCTTGTCTGCCATTCCCATTATAAAAATAATACATATTGCACACTTGAAGATTTTTTTTTTTTACTGTCAACTACACTTTAACGATCTAGCTATGGCTTCGCTTTACTTTTCCAGCTCAGCTCCAGATTTTACTTCAAGTATCCAACTCTTCAACGTTTCTGTAGCATTTGTACTTAAATTCAATTTTCAAATAAATAAGTACCTTAAGTTTATAAAATTAAATAAAATGGTACACAATTAGGACTGATATTGTACCAAAAAATATGTATAATTTAAGTGATATCAGTGTACAATGCATTAAATTTATATATATATATATATATATATATATATATATATATATATATATATATATATATACGAAGACGACAAATTATATATATGAATATATATATATATATATACTTACACACAATGAATGAGTCAACGATAAACAAATTTGGAGAAATAATATTTATTTTTCAATACATTTATCGCCAACAAATTGTACAAACATTTGAAATCAACAACTTGTCAAAGCAATCGAATTCCTTAGCATAATTTGACAAACCGTCAAATACTTATATTAATACATTTCTTGCGTCTAGGACTTTGAGGGACGCCGTTAGACAACAATCTACTACTTTTGACTATCGCTCGCTCATTTGCTCACTGTGAGTTCACAGCCCCTTTTCACTGTTTTAATTGCTTTTAAAACTTGGGATGAGAAACATAGCTAATGTTTTTGCTATACATGCAATAACTGTTCATAATTGCTTTGATGGCTATGTGTTACTTAATTGCTTTGGTGCTATGTGCTACTGAATATATGAATGATTTCATTTTATGATTGAGAACTATATGTGGATACTTATAGGTCCTTGTACGAACTGTTACGATAGGATATTTGCTTTCCTACAAACCTTTATGTACGAAACTTATTTGACTCTTATGTCAACAACTCGTAAACGAACATGGTTTAACAAACCAATCTACAACATAAAACCTATGAATTCACTCAACAATTTTGTTGACTTTTTACTATGTTTTTCAGGTAAAACTAGCAGCACAGATAAGACTGCATGCATATGGAGTTAGACGACCCGCGACTAATTAGGATGCCACATTTTGGGATATCCTTAAGATTTCTTGTATAAATGATTTACATTAATCATACTTATGAAATCTTCTTTCGGAAACTGTGTATTTTATACAGATTGTATTATATAATACTATTCTGCGACTTTAGCGAGTTGTAGTCCTTTTTGTTACAAACTAACTTCATAAATGGCATCTTAATTTACTGTTCAGCAATAATCATACGCTCTGATCTGGCATGATGTTCAACGTTAACGTCAGCACCCACGCACATACTAATGCTTCCGCTAATCGCGTTTTGACCGCGCTGACCGAATTTGGGGGTGTCACAGATAATTCACAAAATTAGGTATACTTATACTTAAACATGTGCATTTCTTACGCTAATTTCCCTACAAAAATTTTTAACAAAACTTTTGATGTGATGTAAGCCTAGCAAGTCCAGTACTTTAATACAGAAAGTATCACTTAATACATAATTATTAAATATTACGTGCGAACTTATCGGAATGAATCCGACAAAAGTAAATAACAAAAGATGGTGACACAAAAGATAATTAATAATTCAATTATTAATTTCGAGTATTAATATATCTATAACATATAGATTGAATGATTAAATTATTGGTTTACATAAAACGTATTATAATTCGAACATAAACAATTTTAAATCATACCCAGAGGTCACAAATAATAAAAATGTTATTTTTATAGCTCATCTAAAAACATTTGGAACATTACCTTAAAATATGAAATCGAAATTCAACTGAAATTTGGCACCCAATTGGGTACGCTCAGTAACAAATATACAAAATTAGTAACAGTCAAAAATAATCAAAAGATTATTTTTCTAACTTTAAATAACGTATCTGGAGAACATCTAGAAAATCAAAATATAAAATCTTAAATTTTATATTGCACTAATTATACCCGTATCCGAAATTAACGGGTTAAAAACCCAACATATTAATAAAACAAAATAAGATTATTTGAATATCAATACTTTAATCGATGGCAGACAAATGGAAATGAAGATCATTCTTTTTGAAGTGCTGCAAACAATATCCAATTTTATATATCCCTCTCGTATTGCACTACACTTAATAATATACATTCTTTTATAACCGGCAGACCAATTGAAGATCACAATCTTTGCTTTTGAATTTTAAATAGTGACAATATGATATCAAATTGTTTTGAAATGGCAGACATTATTGGGTTAGTGGAACGGAAAATGGGATTTGATATCTTCTTTTCAATTGTTAAATTAACACAATGGTTTCAATTATTTCCCACTGCAATATTTAATATACATGCACTCATGCCACTAGTTAATATATTTGAAAGATTGAGCTCATAATACTCTGTAATCAAACGACAACAACAAATCCATTTGAGTCCATAATTCTCTCACAACACTTTTGATCTCTTGTTCTCACGGCAACAACAAGAACATCAAAACCTTTAACTAATCATCGATCATCTTCATTTGCCATCTTCATTCATTAACCTCAATCACCTTTCACTCTTGAACTCCTTCTGTTTCTCGGCACTCACTAAACTCACACACATACAACACTAACAACCTGGATCAGAAGTAGTAACAAGCTATCATCATCATCATCGCAGCACAATCTCACCACCTTCGCCATCGTATCATCAACATCGTTCACTATCTCTTGAAAAACCACTGTGAGGATTATAATCTCAACTCTTCATGTATATATATGTTATGTTCATTCGAGTCTTTATAAACTTATGTACATGTAAACTCAGTGACATATATATAAAAGAAATCTAAACCAAAAACTTAAAATTGTTTACATATATATATATATATATATATATATATATATATATATATATATATATATATATATATATATATATATACATGCATGCTCACATACATATACATATTCATACGTAAAATCTTACACAAAACAGATGAAAAAGCTTTATAATTATCATAGTTGATAACCCGAACGAAATATATATCAAAATCTAAGCTTAAAACTCGTTTTTGGAAATTTTACGTTCTGACTGCGCCTGGATACCAGGCGGGTATCCATGGTCCACGGCGGGTATTCAACAAAAACATGATACCCGGCGGGTATCGTATGTACACGGCGGGTACAACCTGTTTTCACCCAGCTCACGATTAAATAATTAAATAATTAAATAAATATATAAATAAATAAATAGATACATATATATATATATATATATATATATATATATATATATATATATATATATATATATATATATATATATATATATAGATTCAAAAATTACACAGTTTATGTACAAATAAAATTGTGACCATTCTTTTTGATTATTTTTTCAAATATATACATATACGTAAACAATGGTACAAAAAGAAATAAAATTTTGATACGAACGAAATTATATTTTCAAATATATATAGTCGACAAATTATATTCACACATTTATGAACATACGTGACAAAGACAATATATTTACGAATATATATATATAACTAATAAATATATATAAATATATATATATATATATATATATATATATATATATATTTACGCATTTCGGACAAATCAGAAAATAATTATAAACTTATTTAAAGTAATAATTATTTTTGACACAAATCGACAACAACTTGTATAAATTTAAGAAATTAACAATTTCTTCAAAGCAATCAAACCATTAATATAAGTTGATTAAACAAATTAAATATACTTATATTAATACATTTATTGTACATAGGTTAACATACCTTGGGCGACATCGTTTACTGCTAGCATTCGCACCGAGCAAACTACTGTGGGTTCACAGCCCCTCTTTTAAATGTTTTATGCTTTTGAAAATAGGGGTGACAAACATAGAAACTGCATGCGAACACATGCAGCAAATTATATAAATGCTTTACTGCTTTTATACAAATGTATGATTATTGGAATAACACTTTCACACTATTTTGGGAACTAGACAATGAATCCTAGTACGGATCCAGACTTACAATGTGTGCATAAAAGCCCTTATGTTATGCAGACTATAACCATTAGCTAGGTGACTCTAGCCATAGAGTATACAGATAGTACTATCGCCGTGACGACCCTCCCACAGTTTTGGAGCGTATACTTACATGTCCTTTAGGCAAACAACATATTGATTGGTCGTGGTTTGGTTACAGGGTTAGGTCGCGTTACTTTAACTCGCGAGGTTCAGCTCACCTCCCGAGGGATCACAGTCTAAGTATTCCCACAAAACTATTATTTAGGAAGTAAGTTCCTACGATAACTATTTTGGAAATATTGATCTTTAGTTAGATTAACCTGTGTTTCCTACTAGCAACTATTTGGGAAATGTTAATCTTAATTGATTAACATGTACATTACATATAAACCTGTGAATTCACTCAACAATTTTGTTGACGTTTTCTCTATGTTTTTCAGGGAATTAGCAACGTATGTAAGAATTGCATGCATTTCAGGATGGACTACCCTGGACTTATTAGGATGCCATATTGTGTGTATGACTTTTGAGATTTCCCTTGTATCACTGCAAACATTGCAGTCATACTTATGAAGTCTACTTTTAATGTGTGTAATAAATAAAACAAATGTTTTCAGACTATGCTTTTACTATTACAACTTTCTAAGTTGTAATCTTTTGTAATAACTTTTAAACTTGACATCTTAATACATTATGTTTGTGATAATCATATGCTCTGATAATGAATGTACGTATTTTGGGTTTTGAGATAAACTGCTCACGCCCTGCCACGTCATCAGCTTCCGCGAACTACTCACGCTAATCGTAGATTACCGTTTGGCGGGGTGTGACAGACTTGGTATCAGAGACATTGGTTATAGCGAACTAGAATTCTTTAAGTGACCTGAAACCTTAGAGACCTAGACTATAGCCTTGGCTACAACATTTATGCATTCATACATTCATTCATTTGCATACACATGACACGTCACACACGATTTCTTTTGCTTCAGCATGTCGAGACAAAACCCTATTTACTTGTACGCTTCGGACGAGGAGTCGACAGAGTATAGCGATTCGAGCAGTGATACTTCAGTACACGGGAGCCCATCTGTTCACCCTAGGGCAGACACTAATAATAAGCAGGAAGCACCGCCCACAGTATCTGTGGCCGCTCCTGCCACTGTACCTTCTACTACTACTAGTATTCGCCAACCGTTCGCCGAAACTTCTAACGGACCTATTCTAAGGATGACACCTAGGATGTGTGTTAGAGATTTTCCTATAGGACCACTTGCGCCACGAGATAAGGCACCGATGACTGAGACAGAGACTTCACCTGAAGAGCCACCACATAAGAGGCTCAGACCTACTCACTTAGATTGGATGCCACATACACTGAGACGATGGAGATCACTAGAGAATATTCCATCTACTTATGAGGTTGGAGAGTCGTCACATGCACCATCATCCCTACCACTGACCGGTGAGCCTCTGGAGATCACCATTCCTACTTTAGTTGCTGTAACCCGCACTATCCTTGAGATGTATCAAGGTACCCGAAGAAATATAAGAGAGCTGCAGAACGACGCATCCCGTCTGAATGGGGATGTGACCTCTATTTATGGACGCCTTGGTTCTATTGAGACTCATATGGTTGCAGACAGAGAGTCAGCCAACGCTACACGTGCACATGTGACTATGTTAGAGAGACGTGCGACCATAGCAGGAGTCATGGCTGGAGTTAGTTTGTTGATGACTGTGTTGATGACGGCTGTAGGGTTGTACTTTCCCTATTCCCGTTAGACTTATGTACGGTGGTTTGTGTATACTTTGTATTGGTTTGAAGATTGTCAACTGATGGGCATATAGAAAGTCCCATCACATTGTGTGTAATGCTTTTGTTTGGTTTGAGAGATTTCATTGTGTATTGAATAAAAATTGTAAAAACGGTTTGATTGAAGATGTAATATAAGATTGGATTGGTTTATTATCAGTGTTTGGTATATTAGATGTTGACTAGTGTTTATTTGTGTGTGATAGAACGGAATCATGCCACCCAAACGTAGAAGTACCAGAAACAGTGAGAGAGAAATTACTCCTCCTGCCGCTGCTGACACAATGGAAGAGACAATTAACCGACATGTAGCTGCAGCCATTGCTCAGTACGAAGCAACTCGCAACGACAGGGGAAGTGTTAGCCGAAATACTGACCCAGTTAATACTGATGTGAATCCAGAAAATGGCCAGCGAGAATGTTCTTACAAGACGTTCTTGGCTTGTAAACCGAGCACTTTTCCAGTAGCACCTTCGGTACCTTCGGCTTGTAATCCAATGCACAATTCCAATAGCACCTTCGGTACCTCGAAAAGTGCACGGTTTACAAGCCAAGAACGTCTTGTAAGAACATTCTCGCTGGCCATTTTCTGGATTCACATCAGTATTAACTGGGTCAGTATTTCGGCTACCACTTCCCCTGTCGTTGCGAGTTGCTTCGTACTGAGCAATGGCTGCAGCTACATGTCGGTTAATTGTCTCTTCCATTGTCTTAGCAGCGGCAGGAGGAGTAGTTTCTCTCTCACTGTTTCTGGTACTTCTACGTTTGGGTGGCATGATTCCGTTCTATCACACACAAATAAACACTAGTCAACATCTAATATACCAAACACTGATAATAAACCAATCCAATCTTATATTACATCTTCAATCAAACCGTTTTTACAATTTTTATTTAATACACAATGAAATCTCTCAAACCAAACAAAAGCATTACACACAATGTGATGGGACTTTCTATATGCTCATCAGTTGACAATCTTCAAACCAATACAAAGTATACACAAACCACCGTACATAAGTCTAAGGGGAATAGAGAAAGTACAACCCTACAACCGTTATCAACACAGTCATCAACAAACTAACTCCAGCCATGACTCCTGCTATGGTCGCACGTCTCTCTAACATAGTCACATGTGCACGTGTAGCGTTGGCTGACTCTCTGTCTGCAACCATATGAGTCTCAATAGAACCAAGGCGTCCATAAATAGAGGTCACATCCCCATTCAGACGGGATGCGTCGTTCTGCAGCTCTCTTATATTTCTTCGGGTACCTTGATACATCTCAAGGATAGTGCGGGTTACAGCAACTAAAGTAGGAATGGTGATCTCCAGAGGCTCACCGGTCAGTGGTAGGGATGATGGTGCATGTGACGACTCTCCAACCTCATAAGTAGATGGAATATTCTCTAGTGATCTCCATCGTCTCAGTGTATGTGGCATCCAATCTAAGTGAGTAGGTCTGAGCCTCTTATGTGGTGGCTCTTCAGGTGAAGTCTCTGTCTCAGTCATCGGTGCCTTATCTCGTGGCGCAAGTGGTCCTATAGGAAAATCTCTAACACACATCCTAGGTGTCATCCTTAGTATAGGTCCGTTAGAAGTTTCGGCGAACGGTTGGCGAATACTAGTAGTAGTAGAAGGTACAGTGGCAGGAGCGACCACAGATACTGTGGGCGGTGCTTCCTGCTTATTATTAGTGTCTGCCCTAGGGTGAACAGATGGGCTCCCGTGTACTGAAGTATCACTGCTCGAATCGCTATACTCTGTCGGCTCCTCGTCCGAAGCGTACAAGTAAATCGTTGCTAATTCCCTGAAAAACATAGAGAAAACGTCAACAAAATTGTTGAGTGAATTCACAGGTTTATATGTAATGTACATGTTAATCAATTAAGATTAACATTTCCCAAATAGTTGCTAGTAGGAAACACAGGTTAATCTAACTAAAGATCAATATTTCCAAAATAGTTATCGTAGGAACTTACTTCCTAAATAATAGTTTTGTGGGAATACTTAGACTGTGATCCCTCAGGAGGTGAGCTGAACCTCGCGAGTTAAAGTAACGCGACCTAACCCTATAACCAAACCACGACCAATCAATATGTTGTTTGCCTAAAGGACATGTAAGTATACGCTCCAAAACTGTGGGAGGGTCGTCACGGTGATAGTACTATCTGTATACTCTGTGGCTAGAGTCACCTAGCTAATGGTTATAGTCTGCATAACATAAGGGCTTTTATGCACACATTGTAAGTCTGGATCCGTACTAGGATTCATTGTCTAGTTCCCAAAATAGTGTGAAAGTGTTATTTCAATAATCATACATTTGTATAAAAGCAGTAAAACATTTATATAATTTGCTGCATGTGTTCGCATGCAGTTTCTATGTTTGTCACCCCCATTTTCAAAAGCATAAAACATTTAAAAGAGGGGCTGTGAACTCACAGTAGTTTGCTCGGTGTGAATGCTAGCAGTAAACGATGTCGCCCAAGGTATGTTAACCTATGTACAATAAATCTATTAATATAAGTATATTTAATTTGTTTAATCAACTTATATTAATGGTTTGATTGCTTTGAAGAAATTGTTAATTTCTTAAATTTATACAAGTTGTTGTCGATTTGTGTCAAAAATAATTATTACTTTAAATAAGTTTATAATTATTTTCTGATTTGTCCGAAATGCGTAAATATATATATATATTCGTAAATATATTGTCTTTGTCACGTATGTTCATAAATGTGTGAATATAATTTGTCGACTATATATATTTGAAAATATAATTTCGTTCGTATCAAAAATTTATTTCTTTTTGTACCTTTGTTTACGTATATGTATATATTTGAAAAAATAATCAAAAAGAATGGTCACAATTTTATTTGTACATAAACTGTGTAATTTTTGAATCTATATATATATATATATACGTATCTATTTATTTATTTATATATTTATTTAATTATTTAATTATTTAATCGTGAGCTGGGTGAAAACAGGTTGTACCCGCTGTGTACATACGATACTCGCCGGGTATCATGTTTTTGTTGAATACCCGCCGTGGACCATGGATACCCGCCGGGTATCCTGGCGCAGTCAGAACGTAAAATTTCCAAAAACGAGTTTTAAGCTTAGATTTTGATATATATTTCGTTCGGGTTATCAACTATGATAATTATAAAGCTTTTTCATCTGTTTTGTGTAAGATTTTACGTATGAATATTTATATGTATGTGAGCATGCATGTATATATATATATATGTATATATATATATATATATATATATATATATATATATATATGTAAACAGTTTTAAGTTTTTGGTTTAGATTTCTTTTATATATATGTCACTGAGTTTACATGTACATAAGTTTATAAAGACTCGAATGAACATAACATATATATACATGAAGAGTTGAGATTATAATCCTCACAGTGGTTTTTCAAGAGATAGTGAACGATGTTGATGATACGATGGCGAAGGTGGTGAGATTGTGCTGCGATGATGATGATGATAGCTTGTTACTACTTCTGATCCAGGTTGTTAGTGTTGTGTGTGTGTGAGTTTAGTGAGTGCCGAGAAACAGAAGGAGTTTAAGAGTGAAAGGTGATTGAGGTTAATGAATGAAGATGGCAAATGAAGATGATCGATGATTAGTTAAAGGTTTTGATGTTCTTGTTGTTGCCGTGAGAACAAGAGATCAAAAGTGTTGTGAGTGAATTATGGACTCAAATGGATTTGTTGTTGTCGTTTGATTACAGAGTATTATGAGATCAATCTTTCAAATATATTAACTAGTGGCATGAGTGCATGTATATTAAATTTTACAGTGGGAAATAATTGAAACCATTGTGTTAATTTAACAATTGAAAAGAAGATATCAAATCCCATTTTCCATTCCACTAACCCAATAGTGTCTGTCATTTCAAAACAATTTGATATCCTATTGTCACTATTTAAAATTCAAAAGCAAAGATTGTGATCTTCAATTGGTCTGCCGGTTCTAAAAGAATGTATATTATTAAGTGTAGTGCAATACGAGAGGGATATATAAAATTGGATATTGTTTGCAGCACTTAAAAAAAATGATCTTCATTTCCATTTGTCTGCCATCGATTAAAGTATTGATATTCAAATAATCTTATTTTGTTATATTAATATGTTGGGTTTTTAACCCGTTAATTTCGGATACGGGTATAATTAGTGCAATATAAAATTTAAGATTTTATATTTTGATTTTCCAGATGTTCTCCAGATACGTTATTTAAAGTTAGAAAAATAATCTTTTGATTATTTTTTACTGTTACTAATTTTGTATATTTGTTACTGCGCGTACCCAATTGGGTGCCAAATTTCAGTTGAATTTCGATTTCATATTTTAAGGTAATGTTCCAAATGTTTTTAGATGAGCTATAAAAATAACATTTTTATTATTTGTGACCTCTGGGTATGATTTAAAATTGTTTATGTTCGAATTATAATACGTTTTATGTAAACGAATAATTTAATCATTCTATCTATATGTTATAGATATATTAATACTCGAAATTAATAATTGAATTATTAATTATCTTTTGTGTCACCATCTTTTGTTATTAACTTTTGTCGGATTCATTCCGATAAGTTCGCACGTAATATTTAATAATTACGTATTAAGTGATACTTTCTGTTTTAAGTACTGGGCTTGCTAGGCTTACATCACATCAAAAGTTTTGTTAAAAATTTTTGTAGGGAAATTAGCGTAAGAAATGCACATGCTTAAGTATAAGTATACCTAATTTTGTGAATTGTCACATTCTCCCCCCGTTAGGAAAATCTCATCCCGAGATTTAAGTCATATCGTAAGTCTTAGTCACACGTTTGAAAAGTTGAGGATATTTCTTGCGCATTTCATCCTCACGTTCCCAGGTGAACTCTGCGCCTCGTTTCGAGTTCCATCGAACTTTGACAAGTTTGATCCGACTGTTTCGGAGCTTTTGCGTTTTCGTGTCCATTACATCGAGTGGTTCCTCCACAAAGTGAAGTTTTGGGTCCATAAAGACTTCGTCGTGAGGGATAAGTAAGGTTTCGTCGGACAGACACTTTTTAAGATTACTAACATGAAAAGTGTCATCAATGCTACTAAGCTCTTGTGGTAATTTAAGTTTATAGGCGCCTGGACCAATCCTCGCAAGGATTTCGAAAGGTCCGATATAACGCGGATTCAGTTTCCCTCGTTTTCCAAATCGTACTATTCCTTTCCAAGGCGATACTTTGAGTAAGACTTTGTCACCATTTGAAACTCCAAAGGTTTCCGTCTGTTGTCAGCATAACTCTTTTGTCTGTCTCGTGCTGCTTTCAATCGATTAAGTACTTGAGAAATCTTGTCTGTTGTTTCTTGAATTAATTTAGGGCCTGATAATTGTCTGTCATCTATTTCTGCCCAACAAAGTGGTGATCGGCATTTGCGTCCGTACAACGCTTCAAATGGAGCCATTTGTATGCTAGTGTGATAACTATTGTTGTAAGAAAATTCTGCTAAAGGTAAGTGAGTATCCCAATTACCTCCAAAGTCTATCACACATGCTCGCAGCAAGTCCTCGAGCGTTTGTATCGTTCTCTCACTTTGACTGTCAGTTTGAGGATGGTAGGCAGTACTCATATCTAGTCGAGTACCCAGTGCCTTGCCAAAAATGAGATGTAAATCTGTTATCTCTATCAGAGATAATGGATAATGGCACTCCGTGTCTGGAGACAATCTCCTTCAGATAAATTCTAGCCAGTTTTTCCATCTTATCTTTTTCCTTGATGGCTAAAAAGTTGGCTGATTTCGTCAGTCGGTCGACAATCACCCATATGGTATCCGCTCCAGATGATGTTTTAGGGAACTTCGTGATGAAGTCCATAGTAATCTGTTTCCATTTCAATTGTGGCATTTCAGGTTGTTGCAAAAGCCCTGAAGGTTTTTGGTATTCAACCTTAACTTTCGCACAAGTCAGGCATTTACTAACATAAGTTGCAATATCTCGTTTCATGCCAGGACTCCAATAGAAACCCTTCAAATCGTGGTACATTTTATCTGCACCAGGATGAATCGAATAGTTGGACTTATGAGCTTCATCCAATATTAGAGTACGCAACTCTTCTACACATGGAATCCAAATTCTGTTCATAAAGTACAACACTCCATTGTCTTTAGTTTCAAGTTGTTTTTCCATCCCTTTTAAGGATGAATCTTTCAAATGTTCTGGAGTGAAGGCAATTTGTTGTGCGTCTCGAATTTGTGAAATGAGATTCGAGTGAATAGTCAATCCCAAAGCTCGAACTCTGCGCGGTTTAATTCGTTCCTTACGACTCAAGGCATCCGCTACTACATTAGCTTTGCCCGGATGATACTTGATTTCACAGTCGTAATCGTTCAACAGTTCGACCCAACGTCGTTGTCGCATGTTAAGTTCCTTTTGATCAAATATATGTTGAAGGCTTTTGTGATCAGTGTAAATCGTACACTTGGTACCGTACAGAAAATGTCTCCAAATCTTGAGTGCAAAAACAACCGCTCCCAACTCCAAGTCGTGAGTAGTATAGTTTTTCTCGTGCACTTTTAGTTGACGTGATGCATAAGCAATGACCTTATCACTTTGCATAAACACGCAACCTAATCCTTGATGTGAAGCATCACAGTAGACAACAAAATTATCTACCCCTTCTGGCAATGATAGGATAGGTGCAGTGCTCAGTTTCTGTTTAAGTAACTGAAAAGCATTTTCTTGTTTTTCGCCCCACTCAAACTTCTTGTCTTTTTGAGTTAGGGTGGTGAGAGGCAGGGCTATTTTTGAAAAATTTTCGATAAATCTACGGTAATAGCCGGCTAAACCAAGGAATTGTCGTATCTCGGTGGGAGTTTTCGGTGCTTCCCAGTTTTTGATTGCCTCAATTTTTGATGGGTCCACATGAATTCCATTATCATTTATCAGATGACCAAGGAAATGAACCTCTCGCATCTAAAATTCACATTTAGAGAATTTTGCATAAAGCTTCTCCTTCTCAAGTAGTTGTAGGACAAGTTTCAAGTGTCGCTCATGATCCTCTTTCGTTTGCGAGTATATTAAAATGTCATCAATGAACACTATGACAAACTTATCGAGATAAGGTTTACATACTCTGTTCATTAGATCCATGAACACTGCTGGTGCGTTAGTTAGCCCAAACGGCATAACTAGGAACTCATAATGACCGTAACGAGTCCTAAACGCAGTCTTAGGTACATCCTCCTCTCGTATCTTCAGTTGGTGGTATCTAGATCGCAGGTCGATCTTCGAGTAATAACTTGACCCTTGCAGCTGGTCAAACAAGTCATCGATGCGTGGTAACGGATATCGGTTCTTGATAGTTACTTTGTTAAGTTCCCGATAATCGATACACATTCTCATTGATCCATCCTTCTTCTTTACAAAAAGAACTGGAGCTCCCCATGGCGAAAAGCTCGATCGAATGAATCCTAAATCCAATAGTTCTTGTAACTGTGCAGACAGCTCCTGCATTTCAGATGGAGCTAGACGATATGGTGCACGTGCAATAGGTGCAGCTCCAGGTACCAAATCGATATGAAACTCGACCTGTCGTGGGGGTGGCAATCCTGGTAATTCGTCAGGAAACACTCCCGGGTAGTCACGTACAATAGGTATATCATCTATGTGACAATTCACAAAATTAGGTATACTTATACTTAAGCATGTGCATTTTTCTTACGCTAATTTCCCTACAAAAATTTTTAACAAAACTTTTGATGTGATGTAAGCTTAGTAAGCCCAGTACTTTAAAACAGAAAGTATCACTTAATACGTAATTATTAAATATTACGTGCGAACTTATCGGAATGAATCCGACAAAAGTAAATAACAAAAGATGGTGACACAAAAGATAATTAATAATTCAACTATTAATTTAGAGTATTAATATATCTATAACATATAGATAGAATGATTAAATTATTCGTTTACATAAAACGTATTATAATTCGAACATAAACAATTTTAAATCATACCCAGAGGTCACAAATAATAAAAATGTTATTTTTATAGCTCATCTAAAAACATTTGGAACATTATCTTAAAATATGAAATCGAAATTCAACTGAAATTTGGCACCCAATTGGGTACGCGCAGTAACAATTATACAAAATTAGTAACAGTCAAAAATAATCAAAAGATTATTTTTCTAACTTTAAATAACGTATCTGGAGAACATCTGGAAAATCAAAATATAAAATCTTAAATTTTATATTGCACTAATTATACCCGTATCCGAAATTAACGGGTTAAAAACCCAACATTAATAACAAAATAAGATTATTTGAATATCAATACTTTAATCGATGGCAGACAAATGGAAATGAAGATCATTTTTTTGAAGTGCTACAAACAATATCCAATTTTATATATCCCTCTCGTGTTGCACTACACTTAATAATATACATTCTTTTAGAACCGGCAGACCAATTGAAGATCACAATCTTTGCTTTTGAATTTTAAATAGTGACAATAGGATATCAAATTGTTTTGAAATGACAGACACTATTGGGTTAGTGGAACGGAAAATGGGATTTGATATCTTCTTTTCAATTGTTAAATTAACACAATGGTTTCAATTATTTCCCACTGCAAAATTTAATATACATGCACTCATGCCACTTGTAACACCCCCAAATTTGTTTAGCGGAAGCATTTAGTTAAGTGTTGGGGTGTCACAATAATAAAGCATGCATACGTATCAGAGCTTATGATTACAACAGAACAATATATATTAAGATGCCAAAAGTGTTAATTACAAAGTTTACGATTCATCGAATCGTATAAGTTAAAAGTAATAAGTTTACAAAAGTAGATTTCTGAAATATGACTAAAACATTTCAGTTATACTAAAGAAATCCATGTATTTCCAAAAAGTTGGCATCCTAAAGCTTCACGGGTCGCCTAATTCTCCATGTGTTGGCGATTCTTACATGCGCAGCTAATTCCCTGAAAAACATAGTAAAAGTCAACAACTAGGTTGAGTGAATTCACAGGTTTTATGTTTACAAGTTCAGTTGTGATAAACCACTGTTGTTTATAACGTGTCGTTGGGATGTTACCCAAAAGTATAGTTCATGAAATCAGTTATGTTCTTCAATAGTTGTTTGTAGGAATGTTCGTATCCTATTAGTTGTAGGAAAATCAGTATCCTGTATTCAAATTAGTTCTGTAGAATTATATGTATCCTAATCGTAGATATGTTTCGTTGGGATATTGCCCAAAAATATAGCTCAAGTTATAGTAGGAATGTAAGTATCCTATTAATTGTTCGTAGGTGTAACACTCCCCTAAGACCCGTATCTGGACCACGTACGGCAGTATTACAATCCTAATCGTTTGGTGAGTCCATGTTAGTAGGAAACCCATTGCTTTCAGTAGTGTTGCCCATGTCAAGTAGGGACTTTTAAATAGTGTTGCCCATGTCAAGTAGGGACCTTTCAGTAGTGTTGCCCATGTCTAGTAGGGTCTGTTCAATAGTGTTGCCCATGTCAAGTAGGGACTTTTCAGTAGTGTTGCCCATGTCAAGTAGGGACTTTTCAATAGTGTTGCCCATGTCAAGTAGGGACTTTTCAATAGTGTGGCCCATGTCAAGTAGGGACTTTTAGTTACCCAGTCCGTTATATAAAGTGTTGCTGGTTATCTTCCAGCGTTCTCAAAACATGTTCATGTGTTTACAGCGTTGGTAGTATGAAAGTAATATGTAACACTTCCCCTAAGACCCGTATCTGGACCACGTGCGGGCAGTATTACATATTAAGTTGAAATCGTCGGTTTGTTTATCAGTTTACTAGTTCAAAGTACTCTACTGGTTTGAGTAAAAATGGTATACAATCATGTTTGTATATAAAAGAGTTTGACTATGTTTTCCACCCCTGTTCAAGCAGTTAAAACAGTAAAAGTAGGGGCTGTGAACTCACCTGCTGAGTTTAAGTAGTTGTGCGAGTGCTAGCAAACCTAAGCCCAAGTACAGTCCGAGATCTCCTAACGTCCTAAACGTATGAGATTAATAAGTATGTGGATGTCTAAGCTAATCATCCATGCTAGTGTTTTATACAACCAAAAATGTCCACACCGAACCAAAACTCGTTGATTTTTAAGCTGTTCGTCGAACAGGCGACTACGTCGCTTTTGGGCCAAAAACAGTAGTGCGACGTAGGCCTTTACGTCGCATTACCCTTCCTTACGTCGCATATAGCGACGCAACCCACTACGTCGCATTAAATTGAGGATGTCGCCTATGCGACGCAACCCTTGACGTCGCAAAAACCTGAATGCGACGTAGACCCGTACGTCGCACCCTACGTCGCATAACCACCCAGCGTCGCAGTCTGTCACACCCCGCCAAACGGTAATTACAATTACATAGAGTGGTTTGCGGAAGCTTAGTGACGTGGCGGGGGTGCGAGCAGTAAAACAACCAACAGATACATACATACTCAGAGCATATGGTTATCGCAGAACGAAATAGATTAAGATGCCATTAGTTAAAGTTTTACAAAAGATTACCACTTGAAAAGTGGTAACAGTAATAGTAGTAGTTGAAATCAGTATTTCATAAAATACATAATATCAAAAGTAGATTTCATAGGTATGACTACAATAGTTGCAGTTATACAAAGGAAATCCAAGTGTCCCAAAAGTAGTGGCATCCTAACAAGTCCAGGGTAGTCCGTCCTGATAATGCATGCAGATCTTACTTACGCTGCTAATTCCCTGAAAAACATAGAGTAAAACGTCAACAAAATTGTTGAGTGAATTCACAAGTTTGTTTGTTATGTAGGAAACACAAGTTAATCATTTAAGAATAACATTTCCAAATAAGTGTTGTTTGTCAAGTAGGAAACACAAGTTATTAACAAATAACATTTCCCAAATCAGTTGTAGTTGTAATAGGAAACACAAGTTATTAATCAAATAACATTTCCTAAATCAGTTATCAGTAGGAAACACAAGTTAACCTAAATAAAGCTTAACATTTCCAAATCAGTGTACGTAGGAAATCCTTTCCTAATCAATAGTTTAGTGGGAAATATTTAGACGGTGATCCCTCGAAAGGTGAGCTAAACCTGTCGAGTAAGGTAACCCGATCTAACCCTATAACCAAACCACAACCCTAAACTGTTGTTGTTTGCCATGCTGGACAATTAAGTATACGCTCCCAAATCTGTAGGAGGGTCGTCACGGCGATAGTACTATCCGTATACTCAGTGGCTAGAGTCACCTAGCTAATGGTTATAGTCTGTAGCCATAAGGTCTTTTATGCACTACATCGTTCAGCCTAGATCTGTACCAAGATTCGTTGCCTAAATTCCCAAAATAGTTATGAAAAACATTTCATAAAACATAGTTCAAATAGTTGTGTGAAATACCCTTTCACAAACAGTTCAAGTATGAAGTACCCCTTCATAAACAGTTTAATCAAATACGTACAGTATTTAATCAGTCACAACATGAAATCTCATTTCATCAATAGTTTAAGTAAATACATCAAGTATTCAAACAGTTGTCGCATGCAATTATACATACGATTTCTATGTTTTCCACCCCGAGGTTTTAAAACATTTAAAAGGGGTTTGTGAACTCACTGTGAGTGCTCGGATGTGAATGCTTGCGAGATAAGATAACGAAGCCCAAACGTAGTCAACCTATACACAACAATGTATTAACTATAAGTACTTTGTTTACTTATGTTAATAGTTCATTCGTTTGAAGAAATTATCAGTTTCTTAGGTTTGTGTATTTCGTTGAAGATTGTTGTTGGAAATATATAATATTATCCAAGTATTGTTCGTTTGTCTAATTGTCCGAAGTGTGTAAGTACATATACATATATATACTTATATAGTTGAATATATATGTTCTCGTATATATATAATATTGTCCGTAGTCTCGCTCACACACATATGTTTATATCATATATATAAATAGTTCGTATTTTAGGTTTCCAAAACACAAGTCTCACTTGTTACAAGGTAATTTCCGTTTTGTCTCAATGTATATGTCATACCCTTTTCATAAGTCCGTATACATATATAAATCGTTACCTTTCATTAGTCGTATTTATTTCCGTTCAATAAATATCGTCAAGTTTCCAAAATAATTGTATATGTTTAATTAAATCATTGTTAACGATTTTGAATCGAGTTTTAACGATTATAATAACTGTATAAAGTTTTTGTCGTATATATATATATATATATATATAAACGTTTGTAAACCATGTTAAACATATATATTTATCGTACTCGTTCCAATACTCATTGTGTTTTATGGTTAATCCGAAAGTGTCATTGGTTCAGAGAGCTACAACAAGAAGAAGTACGCGCCGTGTTCTTTAGTACGCGCCGCGTACTATTAATCTTGCAAAGAACGCACCCCGTCCTTAAGGACGCACCGTGTACAATTAATATTCCAGGAATTCTTTGTTTTATAGTTAGGACACGCCGCGTACAAAGAGTACGCGCCGCGTGGATCATATTTTACAAAGGACACGCCGCGTATTACATGGACACACCGCGTGGATCATAAGTTTGCAAAGGACGCGCCGCGTAGTCTTAGGACACGCCGCGTCCTCGTGTTTTTTCCAGTTTCTGTTCGAGCAAGACAGGTCTGATCATGCTAGTTTTTGTTTCAAATCACTTATACAACAACACTAAGCGTTAACATCATCTTATATCAACCCAATAACTCGTTTTATATGTTAAATTTCGTCCTTAATGTTATGGTTTTCATTAACCCATTTTAAGAATCAATCATCAATCTTCAAGTTTGTGATGTTATGTAGCTAGATTATGATATGTAGGCAAGTTATAACACGAAATTTAAGCAAAGAAATCAAAGATTTTAGGTTTTCTTACAAAGATTTGAAGGTGGTGATGATGACCGTGAATGATGATGATGAAGAAGATGATCTGGTTTTGCTCCACTTCTACTATCTGCTGCTGTTGCTACTCCCTGATCTTGTTAATGTATTTAATGGAGAAGGAGAGGAAAAAGATGGTGATTATATATGTGTGTGTGTGTCGAATGAATGATCACAGAGAGGGAGGGAGTATGGTTTAAAAATAAATCTGTCGCCTGCATTATTGATGTTAGGTGCCATTTTTGGTACCTCAATTTCGAGTACGGGTATAATTATAGCAATATAAAATTTAACATTTTATATTTTTATTTTGTAGATGCTCTCCTGGTTCGTAATATATTTTCAGAATAATGAGATTATCATTATTTTTGATAGTTGTACATTTTTGTACATTTTACTGCGCGCGTCCAATTGAGCGCCAGATTTTCAGTTGAATTTCGAATTCATATTTTTAGGTAATGTTCTAAATACTTTAAAACGTACTAGAAAAATAACACTTTTCAGATATTGACTTTTTAGGTACGTTTTATAATTGTTTCTGTTCGTTATATAATACGTTTTATGTTAAACGTATAATTGAACCATTTTATCTATATGTTATAGATATATAAATACTCGTAATTAATAATCGGATTATTAATTATTTCTTGTTACCAAATCTTGTTAATTATTTTTGTCGGCTTCGTTCCGATACGTTCGTACGTAATTTATATATAACTACGTATCATGTAATACTTTTTGTATTAGTGTTTTGGGCTCGCTAGACTCATATCACATCATAGGTTTAGTTTAAAACAAATGCAGGGAATTAGCGTAAGAAATGCATGTAATTAAGTATAATTATATACCTAATTTGGAGGAGTGTCACATTCTCCCCCCGTTAGTGAAATCTCGTCCCGAGATTTAAGTCGAGCCGTGAGTCTCGGTCACGCTCTCAAATAGATTGGGGTATTTCTTTCGTATTTCATCCTCTCGTTCCCAGGTAAACTCCGGACCATGTTTCGAGTTCCAACGAACTTTAACCAGTTTGATTCGTTTGTGTCGAAGTTTCTGAGTTTTAGAATCCATAACTTCAACAGGTTCCTCCACAAAGTTAAGTTTTGAGTCAATGAAGACTTCGTCAGGAGGAAGGATAAGTGTTTCGTCAGAAAGACACTTTTTGAGGTTGCTAACGTGGAAAGTATCGTGTATGCTACTAAGCTCTTGCGGTAGTTTGAGCTTATAAGCGACAGGACCAACCCTAGCAAGGATTTCAAACGGTCCGATGTATCGTGGGTTCAGCTTTCCTCGTTTGCCAAAACGTGCTACTCCTTTCCAGGGAGATACTTTGAGTAGGACCTTGTCTCCTACTTGAAACTCAAGAGGTTTACGGCGGTTATCAGCGTAGCTCTTTTGTCGATCTCGTGCCGCTTTCAGTCGGCTCAATACTTGAGTTATTTTGTCAGTGGTTTCCTGGACAAGTTCGGGTCCAGATAGTTGTCTGTCGTCCAATTCTGCCCAACAGAGTGGTGATCGGCACTTGCGTCCATATAACGCCTCAAATGGTGCCATCTGTATACTCGTGTGATAACTGTTGTTATACAAAAATTCAGCTAGAGGTAAATGGGTATCCCAGTTACCTCCAAAGTCTATCACACATGCTCGCAACAAGTCTTCGAGCGTCTGTATAGTTCGCTCACTTTGGCCGTCAGTCTGCGGGTGGTAGGTAGTACTCATATCAAGTCGAGTACCCAACGCCTGTTGTAATGTTTGCCAAAAGCGAGAAGTGAATCGCGCATCTCTATCAGAGATGATGGATAGGGGCACACCGTGCCGAGAAACAATCTCTTTAATATAGATTTTTGCTAGCTTCTCCATTCCATCCGTTTCCTTAATAGCGAGAAAGTGGGCTGATTTCGTCAGTCGATCGACAATCACCCATATGGCATTTGCTCTAGATGCCGTTCTAGGTAACTTCGTAATGAAGTCCATTGTTATTTGCTCCCATTTCCATTTGGGCAACTCAGGCTGTTGCAAAAGCCCAGACGGCTTTTGGTATTCGACTTTGACTTTCGAGCAAGTCAAACATTTGCTTACGTAGGTGGCAATGTCACGTTTCATTCCAGGCCACCAGTAGAAACCTTTCAAGTCATGGTACATATTGTCTGCACCAGGATGTATCGAATAGTTGGATTTATGTGCCTCATCCAAAATCAGCTTGCGTAACTCCTCTACGCACGGTACCCAAATTCGGTTCATGAAGTACAACACCCCGTTGTCCTTTTTCTTGAGTTGTTTTTCCATTCCCTTCAAGGATTCATCCTTAAGACGTTCGGGAGTGAAAGCAAGTTCTTGGGCTTCACGAATTTGAGTAATGAGATTCGAGTGAATTGTCAATCCCAAGGCTCGAACTCTTCGAGGTTTGATTCGTTCCTTACGACTCAGGGCATCTGCTACCACGTTAGCTTTACCCGGGTGATACTTTATTTCACAGTCGTAATCATTAAGTAATTCAACCCAACGTCGTTGTCTCATGTTAAGTTCTTTCTGGTCGAATATATGTTGCAGGCTCTTATGGTCAGTGAAGATCGTACACTTTGTACCGTATAGGTAGTGTCTCCAGATCTTCAGTGCAAAAACAACGGCTCCCAATTCCAAATCATGAGTCGTATAGTTTTTCTCATGCACTTTTAGTTGTCGTGATGCATAAGCAATGACCCTTTCGTTCTGCATCAGTACGCAACCCAATCCCTGATACGAAGCATCACAGTAAACAACAAAGTTATTTACTCCTTCAGGTAGAGATAGTATGGGTGCACTGCTCAGTTTCTGTTTCAATAGTTGGAATGCATTCTCTTGATTCTCATTCCACTCAAATTTCTTGTCTTTTTGAGTTAATGTGGTAAGTGGCTGGGCTATCTTTGAAAAGTTTGCGATGAATCGCCTGTAATAGCCAGCTAGACCAAGAAATTGTCGTACTTCAGTTGGGGTTTTCGGTGCTTCCCAGTTGTTGATTGATTCAATTTTGGATGGGTCTACATGAATCCCCTTGTCATTTATCACATGACCAAGGAATTGGACCTCTCGTATCCAAAATTCGCACTTAGAGAACTTTGCATAAAGCTTCTCTTTTTGTAGTAGCTCGAGGATAAGCTTCAAATGTTGCTCGTGATCCTCTTTCGATCGTGAGTACAACAAGATGTCGTCAATAAACACAATGACGAATTTATCAAGATAGGGTTTGCATACTCTATTCATCAAATCCATGAATACTGCTGGTGCGTTGGTCAGCCCAAAAGGCATGACTAAAAACTCGTAATGACCGTAACGAGTCCTAAAAGCAGTTTTCGGTACATCCTCTTCTCGTACCTTAAGTTGATGGTAACCAGATCGTAGATCAATTTTTGAATAATAACTCGACCCTTGCAGTTGATCAAACAGATCATCAATGCGTGGTAATGGGTATCTGTTCTTGATAGTTACTTTGTTCAGTTCTCGGTAATCGATGCACATCCGCATAGATCCATCCTTTTTCTTAACAAACAAAATCGGAGCTCCCCAAGGGGAAAAACTCGGACGGATGAATCCCAAGTCTAGAAGTTCCTGCAGTTGTGTGGATAGCTCTTGCATTTCCGAGGGAGCTAGACGATAAGGTGCACGTGCAATAGGTGCGGCTCCTGGCACCAGGTCAATATGAAACTCAACTTGTCGTGGGGGTGGCAATCCCGGCAACTCATCAGGGAACACTCCTGGGTAGTCGCGTACAATGGGTACATCGTCTATACGTCGCTCCTCGGGTTTCTTTTCTACAATGTGTGCCAAAAATGCTTGGTATCCCTTTCGGAGATACTTACTGGCCTTCAAGCATGAAATCATTTTTGTGGCACTCTTTCGTTTCTCGCCTTGAATCACTAAAGTTTCTCCTGTCGATAATGGTAAGCGAACCATCTTATCATGACATATGATTTCCGCGCGGTTCTTAGATAACCAATCCATACTGACTACAATGTCAAAACTTCCCAACTTAACCGGTAGTAAGTCTATTTCGAAGAGATGACCTTCTAACTCCAAGGTACATCCCGGTCCTATTTCTCCTGATTCGATCAACTCACCATCGGCTAACTCTATGGTATACTTGTTGTCTAATTTACGGGATTCAAGTTCTAATAGTGGTCTAAACTCAGTAGACACAAAACTTAAATCAGCACCCGAATCAATTAACACAGAGGCATAATGGTTGTTTACGAGGAACGTACCAGTCACGGTGTTTGGGTCCTGGCGTGCCTCTTGTGCCCCGATTACGAATGCCCTTCCTGGAGCCGGTTGATTGTTGATGTTGTTGGCTCGGTTGTTGTTGTTACCGCGGTTGTTGTTGTTGTTGCGGTTTTGGTTGTTGTTGTTGAGTTTAGGGCAGCGGTTACGGTAGTGTCCTTGCTCACCACATTCAAAACACCCCTGGTTTTGACGCTCAGTGTTTGCCCGTGGGGGAGGGTTAGTTTTGCAGTCTCGAGTTCTGTGTCCCCATGCTCTACAATTTCAACAATACCCACACCCACCTTCGTGGTGTCGGTTACACTGATCGCATTTGGGTTTGTTACCCAGGTATGGTTTCGATTCGGTAGTAGTGGCAACATATGCTTTCGCATTCCCAGAAGGTTTCTTGTTCTGCTGACCCTGACGGTCAGTACCACTACCGTTCCACTTTCGTTTTGCACCACCAGAACTACTAACATCAGTACTGTTCGGTTCACCTTTTCCCGACACAGCTTTCTTAGTCAGATTTCCCATCCTGACTGCCTCATCGGTCAAACTTTGTGTTAGAGTAACAGCACTCCTGAAAGTGTCCGGTTTAGATGATGTCACCAGACTGCGGATTTGTGGTACTAGACCAAATATGTAGCGCTCAATACGCTTGTAGTTGGGTGTCACCATATGTGGCACTAGACGTGCAAGTTCCTGAAACTTAGTGGTGTACCCAGCAATATCAGCACCAATCATGGCGATGTTCCACAACTCTGTTTCTATTTTCTGCATCTCACTGCGAGGACAGAATTCCTCCAACATCAAATTTTTAAATGTCCCCCATGACATTGAATAAGCAGCTGGTCGACCAAGTGATTGGATCTGACTGTTCCACCAAGTGAGCGCTTTGTCAGCCAAAGTGCAAGTAGCATACTTCACCATGCAGTCAGGTGAACAGTCACTAATGTCCAATACCGATTCAGTTTTCTCTATCCAATGAATCATACCAATTGCACCCTCAGTGCCACGGAAGGAAATCGGCTTACAAGCCTGAAATGTTTTGTATGAACACCCTCGGCTAGCATTCACGGGTGTCTCAGTATTAACAGGGGTAGATCCACTGTTGTTAACTCTAGGTTCGCGACTACGGCTTGCCTCATATTCGGCAATACCTTCAGCTATTCTTCGTGCGATCATTTGTTCGGTGGTTTCAGTAGGTGGTGGTGGAGGCGTAGTCGTCTTTTTACTTTTTCTAGTGACTCGTCGTTTGGGAGGCATGATTCAGCTCTGCGATGAATAAAATGCAGAGTGTTAATGTTGAGATATTAAATGTGAATAGATCAAAGATTCACATTTGATAGAAATGAATGACATGAAAAGATGAATGAACAGGGTTTTACAACACGTGCCATACAACTTTGAAACACCCACATGTATCTAGCATAATATAATCACGTTGGCCAGGCGTCATTATATAATGTCCAATACATATTTCTTTTCATTGTCGTTTAACACCGTTAATTTCAGAGGTTCTTAAGAATAATCAATCATCAAGCTGAAATATGTTTCAGGGTTTACAAGAATTGATCACAAAGGGTCGATAAAGTATAGTTTTAATCACAAGTCGACAGTTGTAATAGGAAATAATATGATTGATAATAGGTATAACGAACACGAGATGTAAACCAAACATACAATATATATTAAAAGTCAGAACGCTGTTACATGAGTTTAGTACAAAATGAGATGGGATTTCTAATATACCCATCGATGGTTAGCGTTATACAAAAGATGATGGGTTTCCTATACATATACCCATCCTACTAACAGAGTTCCGTCCAACATACAGTTAGTCCATAACTAGTACATACATATATTTCCCCAAAAGTAATAGTCTAATATGGTGTAGGCACAACCGCCATACACGGTCCTAACGGAACCAGGGTACATACATCCTAACCGCAACCATCACTGCTGCAGTCATCACACAAACACTAGCTACAATCTCTGACACCCTAGCACGCCTCTCTAAAGCTGCAACGCGTGCACGGGTGGATGCTAGACTCTGCCAGTCTGTCTGACGGTGAGTCTCCACAAAATCCATCCTCTGATGGAGCATAGCCATATCCATGTCAGTGCGGGAGACATCGCTCAGTAGCTCCATCACATCTCTGCTCCTGCTAGAGGATATCCTAAACATGGTGTGGACCACAGCCACAAGGGTAGGTACAGTGAGCTCCAGAGGCTCACTAGTGAAAAGTGCAGATGGTGGTGAATGGGAGGACTCTCCAATCTCAAAGGTCGAGGGAATACCCTCTAGTGATCTCCACTCTCTCAATACTCGAGGCATCCAGTCCAGATGAGAAGGTCGGAGCCTCTTCTGTGGCGGCTCGACAACTGGAACCTCAGGCTCAGTCACTGGCGCCTTATCGCGCGGCGCGAGTGGTCCTCTGGGAAAATCCCGAACACAGATCCTAGCTGTCATCCTAGGTACAGGCACACGAGAGGTACTCGCAACAGGTGGTGTAGAGGGAGGAGTGACCACAGGTGCGGTCGGAGGTGGTACTAAGTAAGCATCACTAGTGTCAACAGACATGGCTCTCACATGAACTGATGACTCATCTCCTACTGTGATCGCGGGACCCTCAAAAGTAGCCTCGGTCGGCTCTTCATCCGAAGCATAAACATGGTAAAGTGATTGACTAGACATACTGTGACAAAAGAAATTGGGAGTGGCGTGTCAGTCGTATGTTAGATGTATGCAAACGTAAGTATGTATGAATGCATGAATGTTCTAGCCAAGGCTATAGTCTAGGTCTCTAAGGTTTTCAGTCACCTAAAGACTTCTAGTTCGCTATAACCAATGGCTCTGATACCAAGTCTGTCACACCCCGCCAAACGGTAATTACAATTACATAGAGTGGTTTGCGGAAGCTTAGTGACATGGCGGGGGTGCGAGCAGTAAAACAACCAACAGATACATACATACTCAGAGCATATGGTTATCGCAGAACGAAATAGATTAAGATGCCATTAGTTAAAGTTTTACAAAAGATTACCACTTGAAAAGTGGTAACAGTAATAGTAGTAGTTGAAATCAGTATTTCATAAAATACATAATATCAAAAGTAGATTTCATAGGTATGACTACAATAGTTGCAGTTATACAGAGGAAATCCAAGTGTCCCAAAAGTAGTGGCATCCTAACAAGTCCAGGGTAGTCCGTCCTGATAATGCATGCAGATCTTACTTACGCTGCTAATTCCCTGAAAAACATAGAGTAAAACGTCAACAAAATTGTTGAGTGAATTCACAAGTTTGTTTGTTATGTAGGAAACACAAGTTAATCATTTAAGAATAACATTTCCAAATAAGTGTTGTTTGTCAAGTAGGAAACACAAGTTATTAACAAATAACATTTCCCAAATCAGTTGTAGTTGTAATAGGAAACACAAGTTATTAATCAAATAACATTTCCTAAATCAGTTATCAGTAGGAAACACAAGTTAAACTAAATAAAGCTTAACATTTCCAAATCAGTGTACGTAGGTTATCCTTTCCTAATCAATAGTTTAGTGGGAAATATTTAGACGGTGATCCCTCGAAAGGTGAGCTAAACCTGTCGAGTAAGGTAACCCGATCTAACCCTATAACCAAACCACAACCCTAAACTGTTGTTGTTTGCCATGCTGGACAATTAAGTATACGCTCCCAAATCCGTAGGAGGGTCGTCACGGCGATAGTACTATCTGTATACTCAGTGGCTAGAGTCACCTAGCTAATGGTTATAGTCTGTAGCCATAAGGTCTTTTATGCACTACATCGTTCAGCCTAGATCTGTACCAAGATTCGTTGCCTAAATTCCCAAAATAGTTATGAAAAACATTTCATAAAACATAGTTCAAATAGTTGTGTGAAATACCCTTTCACAAACAGTTCAAGTATGAAGTACCCCTTCATAAACAGTTTAATCAAATACGTACAGTATTTAATCAGTCACAACATGAAATCTCATTTCATCAATAGTTTAAGTAAATACATCAAGTATTCAAACAGTTGTCGCATGCAATTATACATACGATTTCTATGTTTTCCACCCCGAGGTTTTAAAACATTAAAACATTTAAAAGGGGTTTGTGAACTCACTGTGAGTGCTCGTATGTGAATGCTAGCGAGATAAGATAACGAAGCCCAAACGTAGTCAACCTATACACAACAATGTATTAACTATAAGTACTTTGTTTACTTATGTTAATAGTTCATTCGTTTGAAGAAATTATCAGTTTCTTAGGTTTGTGTATTTCGTTGAAGATTGTTGTTGGAAATATATAATATTATCCAAGTATTGTTCGTTTGTCTAATTGTCCGAAGTGTGTAAGTACATATACATATATATACTTATATATTTGAATATATATGTTCTCGTATATATATAATATTGTCCGTAGTCTCGTTCACACACATATGTTTATATCATATATATAAATAGTTTGTATTTTAGGTTTCCAAAACACAAGTCTCACTTGTTACAAGGTAATTTCCGTTTTGTCTCAATGTATATGTCATACCCTTTTCATAAGTCCGTATACATATATAAATCGTTACCTTTCATTAGTCGTATTTATTTCCGTTCAATAAATATCGTCAAGTTTCCAAAATAATTGTATATGTTTAATTAAATCATTGTTAACGATTTCGAATCGAGTTTTAACGATTATAATAACTGTATAAAGTTTTTGTCGTATATATATATATATATATAAACGTTTGTAAACCATGTTAAACATATATATTTATCGTACTCGTTCCAATACTCATTGTGTTTTATGGTTAATCCGAAAGTGTCGTTGGTTCAGAGAGCTACAACAAGAAGAAGTACGCGCCGTGTTCTTTAGTACGCACCGCGTACTATTAATCTTGCAAAGAACGCACCGCATCCTTAAGGACGCACCGTGTACAATTAATATTCCAGGAATTCTTTGTTTTATAGTTAGGACACGCCGCGTACAAAGAGTACGCGCCGCGTGGATCATATTTTACAAAGGACACGCCGCGTATTACATGGACACACCGCGTGGATCATAAGTTTGCAAAGGACGCGCCGCGTAGTCTTAGGACACGCCGCGTCCTCGTGTTTTTTCCAGTTTCTGTTCGAGCAAGACAGGTCTGATCATGCTAGTTTTTGTTTCAAATCACTTATACAACAACACTAAGCGTTAACATCATCTTATATCAACCCAATAACTCGTTTTATATGTTAAATTTCGTCCTTAATGTTATGGTTTTCATTAACCCATTTTAAGAATCAATCATCAATCTTCAAGTTTGTGATGTTATGTAGCTAGATTATGATATGTAGGCAAGTTATAACACGAAATTTAAGCAAAGAAATCAAAGATTTTAGGTTTTCTTACAAAGATTTGAAGGTGGTGATGATGACCGTGAATGATGATGATGAAGAAGATGATCTGGTTTTGCTCCACTTCTACTATCTGCTGCTGTTGCTACTCCCTGATCTTGTTAATGTATTTAATGGAGAAGGAGAGGAAAAAGATGGTGATTATATGTGTGTGTGTGTGTCGAATGAATGATCACAGAGAGGGAGGGAGTATGGTTTAAAAATAAATCTGTCGCCTGCATTATTGATGTTAGGTGCCATTTTTGGTACCTCAATTTCGAGTACGGGTATAATTATAGCAATATAAAATTTAACATTTTATATTTTTATTTTGTAGATGCTCTCCTGGTTCGTAATATATTTTCAGAATAATGAGATTATCATTATTTTTGATAGTTGTACATTTTTGTACATTTTACTGCGCGCGTCCAATTGAGCGCCAGATTTTCAGTTGAATTTCGAATTCATATTTTTAGGTAATGTTCTAAATACTTTAAAACGTACTAGAAAAATAACACTTTTCAGATATTGACTTTTTAGGTACGTTTTATAATTGTTTCTGTTCGTTATATAATACGTTTTATGTTAAACGTATAATTGAACCATTTTATCTATATGTTATAGATATATAAATACTCGTAATTAATAATCGGATTATTAATTATTTCTTGTTACCAAATCTTGTTAATTATTTTTGTCGGCTTCGTTCCGATACGTTCGTACGTAATTTATATATAACTACGTATCATGTAATACTTTTTGTATTAGTGTTTTGGGCTCGCTAGACTCATATCACATCATAGGTTTAGTTTAAAACAAATGCAGGGAATTAGCGTAAGAAATGCATGTAATTAAGTATAATTATATACCTAATTTGGAGGAGTGTCACATTCTCCCCCCGTTAGTGAAATCTCGTCCCGAGATTTAAGTCGAGCCGTGAGTCTCGATCACGCTCTCAAATAGATTGGGGTATTTCTTTCGTATTTCATCCTCTCGTTCCCAGGTAAACTCCGGACCATGTTTCGAGTTCCAACGAACTTTAACCAGTTTGATTCGTTTGTGTCGAAGTTTCTGAGTTTTAGAATCCATAACTTCAACAGGTTCCTCCACAAAGTTAAGTTTTGAGTCAATGAAGACTTCGTCAGGAGGAAGGATAAGTGTTTCGTCAGAAAGACACTTTTTGAGGTTGCTAACGTGGAAAGTATCGTGTATGCTACTAAGCTCTTGCGGTAGTTTGAGCTTATAAGCGACAGGACCAACCCTAGCAAGGATTTCAAACGGTCCGATGTATCGTGGGTTCAGCTTTCCTCGTTTGCCAAAACGTGCTACTCCTTTCCAGGGAGATACTTTGAGTAGGACCTTGTCTCCTACTTGAAACTCAAGAGGTTTACGGCGGTTATCAGCGTAGCTCTTTTGTCGATCTCGTGCCGCTTTCAGTCGGCTCAATACTTGAGTTATTTTGTCAGTGGTTTCCTGGACAAGTTCGGGTCCAGATAGTTGTCTGTCGTCCAATTCTGCCCAACAGAGTGGTGATCGGCACTTGCGTCCATATAACGCCTCAAATGGTGCCATCTGTATACTCGTGTGATAACTGTTGTTATACGAAAATTCAGCTAGAGGTAAATGGGTATCCCAGTTACCTCCAAAGTCTATCACACATGCTCGCAACAAGTCTTCGAGCGTCTGTATAGTTCGCTCACTTTGGCCGTCAGTCTGCGGGTGGTAGGCAGTACTCATATCAAGTCGAGTACCCAACGCCTGTTATAATGTTTGCCAAAAGCGAGAAGTGAATCGCGCATCTCTATCAGAGATGATGGATAGGGGCACACCGTGCCGAGAAACAATCTCTTTAATATAGATTTTTGCTAGCTTCTCCATTCCATCCATTTCCTTAATAGCGAGAAAGTGGGCTGATTTCGTCAGTCGATCGACAATCACCCATATGGCATTTGCTCTAGATGCCGTTCTAGGTAACTTCGTAATGAAGTCCATTGTTATTTGCTCCCATTTCCATTTGGGCAACTCAGGCTGTTGCAAAAGCCCAGACGGCTTTTGGTATTCGACTTTGACTTTCGAGCAAGTCAAACATTTGCTTACGTAGGTGGCAATGTCACGTTTCATTCCAGGCCACCAGTAGAAACCTTTCAAGTCATGGTACATATTGTCTGCACCAGGATGTATCGAATAGTTGGATTTATGTGCCTCATCCAAAATCAGCTTGCGTAACTCCTCTACGCACGGTACCCAAATTCGGTTCATGAAGTACAACACCCCGTTGTCCTTTTTCTCGAGTTGTTTTTCCATTCCCTTCAAGGATTCATCCTTAAGACGTTCGGGAGTGAAAGCAAGTTCTTGGGCTTCACGAATTTGAGTAATGAGATTCGAGTGAATTGTCAATCCCAAGGCTCGAACTCTTCGAGGTTTGATTCGTTCCTTACGACTCAGGGCATCTGCTACCACGTTAGCTTTACCCGGGTGATACTTTATTTCACAGTCGTAATCATTAAGTAATTCGACCCAACGTCGTTGTCTTTTGTTAAGTTCTTTCTGGTCGAATATATGTTGCAGGCTCTTATGGTCAGTGAAGATCGTACACTTTGTACCGTATAGGTAGTGTCTCCAGATCTTCAGTGCAAAAACAACGGCTCCCAATTCCAAATCATGAGTCGTATAGTTTTTCTCATGCACTTTTAGTTGTCGTGATGCATAAGCAATGACCCTTTCGTTCTGCATCAGTACGCAACCCAATCCCTGATGCGAAGCATCACAGTAAACAACAAAGTTATCTACTCCTTCAGGTAGAGATAGTATGGGTGCACTGCTCAGTTTCTGTTTCAATAGTTGGAATGCATTCTCTTGATTCTCATTCCACTCAAATTTCTTGTCATTCCACTCAAATTTCTTACATTTACCGCATTCCTTAAATCCTAGTGAGATTTCTAGGTTATGATTCCTTAGGTCTACTAAAGCCATAGAACGACATAGTGATTGCTTAGTGAACAATAAGTTCTTTTAGACATGCTAACTTAGGGTACTAAGTGCCAAATTTAAACAATAAAAAAATCTACCTCTTTATGCTTTCATAAAATCCTTAATGAATCGCAAAATCGAAATCCCCGTGACTCGACAACGTAAATTTAATCGGATAAATAATCCGTGAATATCAAACTTAGACAAATTAAATGTTTATAATCCAATTCAAGAACTTAGAAAAATAAAAATCCAAATCTTATGACTTATCACAAAAATTCTAGCACGTCGCAAAATCAAGGTTTGTTAAAATTCTGTAAATCCGTAAATGAAACTCGAATATAACAAACTAACACTTGAATGCCTATTGGAAGCAATTCAATCATAAATTAAAGTACTTTTAAAAACTAAAGAACACAAACTTTTATAGCTCAAATATTAATCACCAAAACATCACAAAATAAACCTTATACTATGCAATATACTTACACATCTTTAATACAAACTTAATACAACTTTTATAAACTTTATTTAACAAAAAAAAAAAGAAATTAAAAGGCCTCTTTGGGACCCCAAAACTGGCCTCCCCTTATCCCCACACATCTCCCCTCTTTTCTTACACCAAATCATTCATTTCACCCTCCCAAAACACACACTTCTCTCTAATTCTTCTCTCTAACCTTTCACACTCTTTTCTCTCTAAAATCTCTCAAGAAATCAGTCATTTTTCAACCTAAATCCAGAAACTTTAAGGTGTCCTCAAGCTATTTCAAGAACATAAAGGTAAAACACAACGTCTCTAACATCTTTCTTTACTTACAATCTCTAAAAATATGTTTTTCCTTCATAAAATTCGGATTTTATGCCTTTTTCATGGCTAAAATCCCCATATAAACTCTTGATGTTTGTAGGTTATCCATTTTCACACCTTTATGTGGTAAAAGAAAGGGTAACCCATGATCAAACCGAAAATCAAGTGAAAAATCGAATTATTGTTTGTAATCTTGTTAGATCTTGTTCATCTTTGTGTAAAAAGCTTGTTTATATACTAATAATCAACTCTAACACATCATGGATGTATTTCAACACCATGCATGTGTTAGATCATGGATTTATAGGTCAAAAGATCAAAAGTTCATTTTGTTTCCATGGTGGTGTTCTTGTTTAAGCTCAAAACATTCATCAAGGACTTGCAAGTTTTCTCTCCAGAAACTTTCATCTATTTCCACGATTTTTCTAAAATTCATTTCTTCATGAAAATGGACCTTTTTATAGTCTAAAATCAACTTCTGGAAATAAGCTTTCCAACCATATAAGCCTCATGTTCATATGAGTTAATTTGATATTTTTAATAATTTTTGTGAGTAAAGATGTATAAGTTGTTAGATTAGGTCAGAAACTTTTCTTTCAATGTTTTAATCATAACTGGAGCATTATAACTCTAAATTACTTGAAACCAACGCCAAAAGTTTATAACTTTTGTTGGTCACAACGTTTCTGTTGATCACTTTTTCTGGAACCCAATGTATTTTACTCAAAAGTAATGATTGCATGCATGTGTTTAAATCTGACCTTTGAAGATAAAATAAAATTCTAAAAATACTTGGACTCATCTATAGTTCCTGGAAAAATTATAGAAAATAAGTAACATATTGAGGAACATCTGTGATTTTTTCCTTATACTATTACGTAGCAGAAGTATTTTTAATAAATTCAACAAACAGGTGTAAATTCCTGGAAATAAGAATATGGACTGATTTTTGTAAAAGTTGAAAACCGACACTTGCGAACTTACTATTTGAGGAAAAACTAACTTTTTATGACTTATGAACATGTTTAAGGTTTGGGTATAAGTCTCGGGTCAAACCGAGAAGATTTGACCAAGTCAACAAAAACGGGTATCGGTTTCGAAAACGGGAAAGTTACTATTTTTGGAAATAATGCTAACAAGAAGGGTTTGGGGTGTCTTATGATATATTTATCGGTTTATGTGTCGTTAATTATAAATTGTGAAGAACCAAAATTCCAACACACAAAATGCCATGAAATTTGGACACTAACAATCATGCGACATTATATGACCTGTATAAAGAAATTCGACAATTTAAGAATGTTGTATGCTTATGTATTCAATTAGTAATCAAACGTGATATTGGACGTTAACAAACTACAAAACAAAAACTAATTATATTGGCACTTGGTAATCTAAATACTTAACTAAGCAATCTTAACAAACCAATTTACTGAGAATCTAACTAGAGACCTCGTGTTCATAGGACTTGGATAGGAGTCATACTCGATGAGCACACGTATTACATCCATCGATTAACGCTTACGCTCAACTGTGAGTCCTCACAGCCCCTTTTTCACTTGTTTAATATTTTGGGGTGAAAAGCATGATTCTAAATTTTTACTAAAATGGTTGTACTTTCATTAACTTATTAAATTTTTGTCATGCTACTTATGCGAATTGGTGTGTATATTATTGTTATGCTTGAGTACTATCGTGCTAAAGTCCCCGGAAATACCTTTACACTACTTATTAACTCGTTATCGAGCCGTTGATATTTATGGATAGCGCTATTTAGGAGGAAACCACTCCTCACTTACACTGGTTGTGAGTGCATAGTATCAGTACTCATGTTACCGATAGAACATGGAGCTTGGGGCATGGGTCGGTTGAATCGGTTTAGTAGTGGCCTCAATTGCATTAACACTTATGTATACTACCTTTCATATTCGCAACTATTATATCAAATCATTTTTATTCATGTCATGTATGAACAAAGCTTTTAATCTGTTTATTTGTAATACTAAACCTGTGGACTCACCAACTATGACCATAGTTGACCCTTTTGTTTTATCATGCTTTTCAGGAGAACGACAGTAAGGTGCATTCTAGGAGTATATTAGCATGGATGCATGTTCACAAGCGTTTGCTTTGTTTTGAAACTATGAATCTCTTTTGAAAACTTTATGAACTTAATGTAATCTCCTTTGGATCTATGTTTTGAACTTGTAGTAATTTGTAATGCTTTTGCTAAATTATGTATGGTGTTACTTCTATATCTTGTGCATTGTACCCGGTACTGTTACATCTCGTGTTTCCGCTTTAGCGGGGTGTGACATGTTTGGTATCAGAGCCTAAGGTTATAGAGAATGCCGGTTTTTCCAAACAAAAACCCCAACTATAACCAACATTTTCTTTAAAATATTTTCTTAAAACTCCAAAGGTATTACCAATTAAACTAAACCGAGCATAGTATTAGTATAACTAAACCATGTGTTGCATTATTGGACCTCAATTAGGCATAGCCTGATCACCTATGTTTAATTTAGGTAAGATTATGCGAGACACGGAATAGGTATACTACGGTTATGTTCGATTTTTCTTTCCTGTTTAAACCTTTGGAAAGAAAACGTTGTGTGTGTGCATTGCATATCGTAGGCATCCATGTAGCACTGTTAGTAACTAAGTATACCTCCATTTTAGTCTTATCATTTTAAGGTTAACATATTAGTGCATAATGTCAAAGTAGGTTGTTTAAGGTGTTAGTCAAATCTTGCGGTCTTTGTAAAGAGACACTAAGCAACACTTGGGGTGTTGCTATAGCTATTGTATGTATATAGTGGTTGTGTCTTGATTTGTGACTGTTCGTTCTGTCTGTGCTCGAGCAATATTATCTGATATTGTAATCGTTTCTAATTAATTATAGAGCAATAGTTTTACAACTCTTGTTTGTATTAAATGGCACTTGATTTCGCATACATAAACTCGTTAAACAATATTCCACACGCTTAACTAGTGAATCGAACCTTAAAGATTAATAGATTGGAAAGTACACATCATCTTCCCACACTGCTTACTCGACAAACGCGTCAGGACACGTCACTAAGCTTACGTTAGAAGAGCAAAAGGGGGCTAGGGTGAGCTGAGGGGGGGACAGCGTAAGTATCGTCCTAGGAACTAAATTTTCTATTTGTAGTCTTACATTGTATCAATCCATTTCCCACACTGACATATCAACCGACGATTATGGTTACGTCACCGGTCGCCCTCGCAACAACCCACCTAGTATAGAGAAGGAGAATCTATCCAAAATAGGACCCACTTGAGGAGGTTTCACCTGAGGATGAACCAACAAAACTGGACCAACACGAGAACTCGTCACCTAGGCGCGTTACATCTACTTCTTCTACTTCACTCTCTTCCTCCCACTCTTATCGAAGACCTATAAATCACGTGAGTTATACACGACTAGAAGGACTGACATACCACTTCGAACTAGACCTTACACTATCTATACTACTACTACTGATACTCCACCTACTAGGACCCGTCGTCCGTCAATATCCGTCAATGGAATTGATTACCCGCAAATCTTGAGACTTGGAGAACTGAAGAAGGAATACACACACCTACAGAGGACGAAGAAGCTTTCTACATGCGAATCTCTCTATACACACATGAAATCGCTCACCATACCATCCTGGTACTAGTTGCTAGGCTACACCGCCACGAGAATAGAATAGACACTATGGAGTTAGAACAACACGAAACCCGTTTAGGCTAGGTACACCTGGCACAAGGATGAGTTGCACAGATCCTATGAGGATCAGCAGGATCTTAGCGAAACCATAGAAACTACCCATCTCCAGGTGATGGAAACCAGAGGTAAAGTCGATGCCTTGCGATTAAAAATAGTGTGCAAAATAGAACTCACTTAAGATTAGTAGAAATTCCACTACACATGTACAATGTGTTGGAAACGGTTTCAACCAAATCTTCATCAGACATTTTCCATGGATTTTTCACAAACATAAATCTTTCAACAAATTTTTGATAAAACATAACTTTCAACACTTTTCAATAACCATGGCTTTCAACGTATTTTATTGACTCAAGCCTTCAATGGATTTTCATCATACATTTAATCAAAATTTTCACAACTTCAATCTTTTCGAACGGATATCATTAAACTGAATTTTCAAATGATTTGTCAGTGACAAGAGTTTTCAACGTATTTTTAATTGTCTCAAACTTTTCAACGGACTATAAGATTTCAAACAGATTTGATTGTAAAATTTTCAACAAGATTTTACAACAACCTATCCACGAAATATTTTATAAAACTTTCAAAATTCATAAGTATATAAACTCATTTATATAAAACATATCATTTTATCAAGGTTTTATCACTATTTATACCTACAACAACTTATTTACAAACAAGTTTACCAACTGTTTTAACAACTCTTTAGTCACTGTTAGACTACTTTGTAAATGACTACTCTATAACGTTTTTGACTACGATTTGAACAACGAAACGGTCATGAATTGACTGCTTTTCAACATGACTTAGACGTTGTTATGTCTACTTTTTAAATCAATGATTTGATTTCCAACTAATTTTTAATGCAAGACGTACTTGCAACGAACTTTTCCCCATAGACTTCATACTCGTCGAAATCGAAAGCATTGATATCATAGTAGGCATGGATTGGTTATCCAAGCATCATGCCGAAATTACTTGTTTTGAGAAATCATTCGTATTCCCCTCGTTACCGGTAGAACTTTGATCCTACAAGGAGAGACGGTAAGCTGAGCTTGAAATTGTTTCCTTTATAAAAACCCGAAAGTACCTAAGAAAAGAGTACCAGGTAATCCTCGCACCTATAACCGAATAGAAGTCGGAGGAGAACCGACTTGAGGACGTACCCCTTTAGGTAGAATTTTCCGGAAGTCTTTCCCCGAAGACTTTCCTGGCCTTTCCCCGCCTAGATAAGTCAAATTCCAAACACGATACGGGCATTATGAGTTTATGTTTATGCCCTTCGGCCTAACCAATGCTGCTGTGGCATTCATGAACTTAATGAACAGAGTCTGCAAAGCATACTGGGATAAGTTTGTGATTTTATCGTTGACATACTAGTCTACTTGCGTAGTAAAGGGAATCACGAGCAACATTTAGGACAAGTGTTGCAACCACTCAAGGAAGAGAAGTTGCACTCCAATTTCTCTAAGTGAGAGTTTTGGAACAGAGAAGTACACTTCCCCAGTCATATAGTGAACATAGAAGGGATCCATGTGGATCCATCTAAAATTGAGGCGATTGAGAAATGGGAAGTCTCGACGACTCCTACGGAGATCCGTCAATTTCTAGGATTGGCTGGATACCACAAAAGGTCCATAGAAAATTTCTCAAAGATCACCAAGCCCTTGACAGAACCAACCCAAAAGACGAAGGAATTCGTTTGGGATATTGAACAGGAGAAGGCATTCCAAATGCTGAAGGAGAGATTATGCAACACGCCAACCCTATCATTGTCTGAAGGAATATGGAAATTTGTGGTATATTGAGATGCGTCACACCAGAGATTGGGATGCATTCGGATGCAGAAGAATGAAGTAATTGAGTATACTTCCAAGCATCTTAAGAAAAATGAGGTGAACTATACTATGCATGACTTGGAACAGGGAACAGTAGTCTTTGCACTTAAAATCTGGAGACATTACCTATAGAGTACCAGATGTACTGTGTTTACCGACCATAAGGGCCTCCCGCGTGTACTCGAGCTGAAGATGCTCAACATGAGGCAGAGAAGGTGGATGGAGTTACTTAGAGACTATGATTGCGAAATGAAGCACCAAAAGCCGTCAGGGTTATTACTACAACCCGAAATACCCCAATGGAAATGGGAACATGTAACAATGGACTTCGTCACTAAGTCACCTTGAATTTCCAAAGGTCACGACTCATGTCGACCGAGTGACAAAATCCGTGCATTTCCTACCTATCCAAGAGGATTACAAAATGGAGAGAGTTGCTCAAAACTATATTGAAGAAATCATGTTGCGTCACGGAATGCCCATTTCAAATATCTCCGCCAAAGATAGTCGTTTTACATCACGGTTTTGGCTATCAATGCAGAATGCGTTGAGTACCCAACTAAACATGAGTACGGCTTATCACCACCCTTAAACAGACGGGAAAGTGAGCGAACAATTCAAACATTTGAAGTTATACTACGAGTATGTGTACTAGACTTCGGAGGAAGTTGAGATGTACACTTACCCTTGATAGAATTCTCTTACAACAACAGTTACAACACTAGCATCAAATGTACACCATTTGAGGCCTTGTATGGACAGAAATTTCGATCACCATTGTGATTGGCACAGAGTCGGTGAGAAGCACTTGACAAGGCCAGACAACATTCAGGAAGCTGTGGACAAAATCACAACCATAAGAGAACGAATCAAGGCAACCCAAATTATACATAACAGCTACGCTGACAATCGTGGAAAGCCACTGAAATTTCGAATGGGTGATAGAGTATTTATGAGAGTATCACCTTGGGAAGGACATGTACGCTTTGGCAAGAAAGGCAAGCTAAGCCCAAAATCTTGAGATAAATAGGCCTGGTGGCTTACAAACTTGAATTGCCCAATGAGTTGGGAGGCATTCATGACATATTTCATGTCTCCAACCTTAAGAAGTGTCTAGTAGATAACTCTCAGACCTTTCCTTAGAAGAGATTCGAATCGATGATCGCTTACTTTCTTTTAGTGAAGCACCCGCATAAATCCTTAATAGAGGTACCAAACAATTGAGATGTGACAACATTCCCTTAGTTAAAGCCAACTGAAATTCTAAACATAGACCTAAGTACACATAAGATTAGAAATATTTAATGAGACGAGTTAAATTTCGGGACGAAATTCATTTCAACGGTGGGATATTGTGACAACCGTCAAATCTCAGGTCATTATCACACTCGAATCTTGAATTACATTTACCGCATTCCTTAAATCCTAGTGAGATTTCTAGGTTATGATTCCTTAGGTCTACTAAAGCTATAGAACGACGTAGTGATTGCTTAGTGAACAATAAGTTCTTTTAGACATGCTAAATTAGGGTACTAAGTACCAAATTTAAACAATAAAAAAATCTACCTCTTTATGCTTTCATAAAATCCTTAATGAATCGCAAAATCGAAATCCCCGTGACTCGACAACGTAAATTTAATCGGATAAATAATCCGTGAATATCAAACTTAGACAAATTAAATGTTTATAATCCAATTCAAGAACTTAGAAAAATAAAAATCCAAATCTTATGACTTATCACAAAAATTCTAGCACGTCGCAAAATCAAGGTTTGTTAAAATTCTGTAAATCCGTAAATGAAACTCGAATGTAACAAACTAACACTTGAATACCTATTGGAAGCAATTCAATCATAAATTAAAGTACTTTTATAAACTAAAGAACACAAACTTTTATAGCTCAAATATTAATCACCAAAACATCACAAAATAAACCTTATACTATGCAATATACTTACACATCTTTAATACAAACTTAATACAACTTTTATAAACTTTATTTAACAAAAAAAAAAGAAATTAAAAGGCCTCTTTGGGACCCCAAAACCGGCCTCCCCTTATCCCCACACATCTCCCCTCTTTTCTTACACCAAATCATTCATTTCACCCTCCCAAAACACACACTTCTCTCTAATTCTTCTCTCTAACCTTTCACACTCTTTTCTCTCTAAAATCTCTCAAGAAATCAGTCATTTTTCAACCTAAATCCAGAAACTTTAAGGTGTCCTCAAGCTATTTCAAGAACATAAAGGTAAAACACAACGTCTCAAACATCTTTCTTTACTTACAATCTCTAAAAATATGTTTTTCCTTCATAAAATTCGGATTTTATGCCTTTTTCATGGCTAAAATCCCCATATAAACTCTTGATGTTTGTAGGTTATCCCTTTTCACACCTTTATGTGGTAAAAGAAAGGGTAACCCATGATCAAACCGAAAATCAAGTGAACAATCGAATTATTGTTTGTAATCTTGTTAGATCTTGTTCATCTTTGTGTAAAAAGCTTGTTTATATACTAATAATCAACTCTAACACATCATGGATGTATTTCAACACCATGCATGTGTTAGATCATGGATTTATAGGTCAAAATATCAAAAGTTCATTTTGTTTCCATGGTGGTGTTCTTGTTTAAGCTCAAAACATTCATCAAGGACTTGCAAGTTTTCTGTCCAGAAACTTTCATCTATTTCCACGATTTTTCTAAAATTCATTTCTTCATGAAAATGGACGTTTTTATAGTCTAAAATCAACTTCTGGAAATAAGCTTTCCAACCATATAAGCCTCATGTTCATATGAGTTAATTTGATATTTTTAATAATTTTTGTGAGTAAAGATGTATAAGTTGTTAGATTAGGTCAGAAACTTTTCTTTCAATGTTTTAATCATAACTGGAGCATTATAACTCTAAATTACTTGAAACCAACGCCAAAAGTTTACAAATTTTGTTGGTCACAACGTTTCTGTTGATCACTTTTTCTGGAACCCAATGTATTTTACTCAAAAGTAATGATTGCATGCATGTGTTCAGATCTGACCTTTGAATATAAAATAAAATTCTAAAAATACTTGGACTCATCTATAGTTCCTGGAAAAACTATAGAAAATAAGTAACATATTGAGGAACATCTGTGATTTTTTCCTTATACTATTACATAGCAGAAGTATTTTTAATAAATTCAACAAACAGGTGTAAATTCCTGGAAATAAGAATATGGACTGATTTTTGTAAAAGTTGAAAACCGACACTTGCGAACTTACTATTTGGGGAAAAACTAACTTTTTATGACTTATGAACATGTTTAAGGTTTGGGTATAAGTCTCGGGTCAAACCGAGAAGATTTGACCAAGTCAACAAAAACGGGTATCGGTTTCGAAAACGGGAAAGTTACTATTTTTGGAAATAATGCTAACAAGAAGGGTTTGGGGTGTCTTATGATATATTTATCGGTTTATGTGTCGTTAATTATAAATTGTGAAGAACCAAAATTCCAACACACAAAATGCCATGAAATTTGGACACTAACAATCATGCGACATTATATGACCTGTATAAAGAAATTCGACAATTTAAGAATGTTGTATGCTTATGTATTCAATTAGTAATCAAACGTGATATTGGACGTTAACAAACTACAAAACAAAAACTAATTATATTGGCACTTGGTAATCTAAATACTTAACTAAGCAATATTAACAAACCAATTTACTGAGAATCTAACTAGAGACCTCGTGTTCATAGGACTTGGATAGGAGTCATACTCGATGAGCACACGTATTACATCCATCGATTAACGCTTACGCTCAACTGTGAGTCCTCACAGCCCCTTTTTCACTTGTTTAATATTTTGGGGTGAAAAGCATGATTCTAAATTTTTACTAAAATGGTTGTACTTTCATTAACTTATTAAATTTTTGTCATGCTACTTATGCGAATTGGTGTGTATATTATTGTTATGCTTGAGTACTATCGTGCTAAAGTCCCCGAAAATACCTTTACACTACTTATTAACTCGTTATCGAGCCGTTGATATTTATGGATAGCGCTATTTAGGAGGAAACCACTCCTCACTTACACTGGTCGTGAGTGCATAGTATCAGTACTCATGTTACCGATAGAACATGGAGCTTGGGGCATGGGTCGGTTGAATCGGTTTAGTAGTGGCCTCAATTGCATTAACACTTATGTATACTACCTTTCATATTCGCAACTATTATATCAAATCATTTTTATTCATGTCATGTATGAACAAAGCTTTTAATCTGTTTATTTGTAATACTAAACCTGTGGACTCACCAACTATGACCATAGTTGACCCTTTTGTTTTATCATGCTTTTCAGGAGAACAGCAGTAAGGTGCATTCTAGGAGTATATTAGCATGGATGCATGTTCACAAGCGTTTGCTTTGTTTTGAAACTATGAATCTCTTTTGAAAACTTTATGAACTTAATGTAATCTCCTTTGGATCTATGTTTTGAACTTGTAGTAATTTGTAATGCTTTTGCTAAATTATGTATGGTGTTACTTCTATATCTTGTGCATTGTTACCCGGTACTGTTACATCTCGTGTTTCCGCTTTAGCGGGGTGTGACATGTTTGGTATCAGAGCCTAAGGTTATAGAGAATGCCGGTTTTTCCAAACAAAAACCCCAACTATAACCAACATTTTCTTTAAAATATTTTCTTAAAACTCCAAAGGTATTACCAATTAAACTAAACCGAGCATAGTATTAGTATAACTAAACCATGTGTTGCATTATTGGACCTCAATTAGGCATAGCTTGATCACCTATGTTTAATTTAGGTAAGATTATGCGAGACACGGAATAGGTATACTACGGTTATGTTCGATTTTTCTTTCCTGTTTAAACCTTTGGAAAGAAAACGTTGTGTGTGTGCATTGCATATCGTAGGCATCCATGTAGCACTGTTAGTAACTAAGTATACCTCCATTTTAGTCTTATCATTTTAAGGTTAACATATTAGTGCATAATGTCAAAGTAGGTTGTTTAAGGTGTTAGTCAAATCTTGCGGTCTTTGTAAAGAGACACTAAGCAACACTTGGGGTGTTGCTATAGCTATTGTATGTATATAGTGGTTGTGTCTTGATTTGTGACTGTTCGTTCTGTCTGTGCTCGAGCAATATTATCTGATATTGTAATCGTTTCTAATTAATTATAGAGCAATAGTTTTACAACTCTTGTTTGTATTAAATGGCACTTGATTTCGCATACATAAACTCGTTAAACAATATTCCGCACGCTTAACTAGTGAATCGAACCTTAAAGATTAATAGATTGGAAAGTACACATCATCTTCCCACACTGCTTACTCGACAAACGTGTCAGGACATGTCACTAAGCTTACGTTAGAAGAGCAAAAGGGGGCTAGGGTGAGCTGAGGGGGGGACAGCGTAAGTATCGTCCTAGGAACTAAATTTTCTATTTGTAGTCTTACATTGTATCAATCCATTTCCCACACTGACATATCAACCGACGATTATGGTTACGTCACCGGTCGCCCTCGCAACAACCCACCTAGTATAGAGAAGGAGAATCTATCCAAAATAGGACCCACTTGAGGAGGTTCCACCTGAGGATGAACCAACAAAACTGGACCAACACGAGAACTCGTCACCTAGGCGCGTTACATCTACTTCTTCTACTTCACTCTCTTCCTCCCACTCTTATCGAAGACCTATAAATCACGTGAGTTATACACGACTAGAAGGACTGACATACTACCTCGAACTAGACCTTACACTATCTATACTAACAACCTGGATCAGAAGTAGTAACAAGCTATCATCATCATCATCGCAGCACAATCTCACCACCTTTGCCATCGTATCATCAACATCGTTCACTATCTCTTGAAAAACCACTGTGAGGATTATAATCTCAACTCTTCATGTATATATATGTTATGTTCATTCGAGTCTTTATAAACTTATGTACATGTAAACTCAGTGACACATATATAAAAGAAATCTAAACCATAAACTTAAAACTGTTTACATATATATATATATATATATATATATATATATACACATGCATGCTCACATACATATACATATTCATACGTAAAATCTTACACAAAACAGATGAAAAAGCTTTATAATTATCATAGTTGATAACCCGAACGAAATATATATCAAAATCTAAGCTTAAAACTCGTTTTTGGAAATTTTACGTTCTGACTGCGCCTGGATACCCGGCGGGTATCCATGGTCCACGGCGGGTATTCAACAAAAACATGATACCCGGCGGGTATCGTATGTACACGGCGGGTACAACCTGTTTTCACCCAGCTCACGATTAAATAATTAAATAATTAAATAAATATATAAATATATAAATAAATAAATAGATACATATATATATATATATATATATATATATATATATATATATACCGATTCAAAAATTACACAGTTTATGTACAAATAAAATTGTGACCATTCTTTTTGATTATTTTTTTTCATATATATACATATACGTAAACAAAGGTACAAAAAGAAATAAATTTTTGATACGAACGAAATTATATTTTCAAATATATATAGTCGACAAATTATATATATTCACACATTTATGAACATACGTGACAAAGACAATATATTTACGAATATATATATTCAACTAATAAATATATATAAATATATATATATTTACGAATTTCGGACAAATCAGAAAATAATTATAAACTTATTTAAAGTAATAATTATTTTTGACACAAATCGACAACAACTTGTATAAATTTAAGAAATTAACAATTTCTTCAAAGCAATCAAACCATTAATATAAGTTGATTAAACAAATTAAATATACTTATATTAATACATTTATTGTACATAGGTTAACATACCTTGGGCGACATCGTTTACTGCTAGCATTCACACCGAGCAAACTACTGTGAGTTCACAGCCCCTCTTTTAAATGTTTTATGCTTTTGAAAATAGGGGTGACAAACATAGAAACTGCATGCGAACACATACAACAAATTATATAAATGCTTTACTGCTTTTATACAAATGTATGATTATTGAAATAACACTTTCACACTATTTTGGGAACTAGACAATGAATCCTAGTACGGATCCAGACTTACAATGTGTGCATAAAAGCCCTTATGTTATGCAGACTATAACCATTAGCTAGGTGACTCTAGCCACTGAGTATATAGATAGTACTATCGCCGTGACGACCCTCCCACAGTTTTGGAGCGTATACTTACATGTCCTTTAGGCAAACAACATATTGATTGGTCGTGGTTTGGTTATAGGGTTAGGTCGCGTTACTTTAACTCGCGAGGTTTAGCTCACCTCCCGAGGGATCACAGTCTAAGTATTCCCACAAAAGTATTATTTAGGAAGTAAGTTCCTACGATAACTATTTTGGAAATGTTGATCTTTAGTTAGATTAACCTGTGTTTCCTACTAGCAACTATTTGGGAAATGTTAATGTATGTTAATGTATGTCATCAGCTTCCGCGAACTACTCACGATAATGAATGTAGGTTATATATTTTTTTCAAAACACCCTTCAACAAACAAAGCTACGAAATGTGCAAGATTATACGATACAAATTATATACATCAAATTATTAATAAGTGTTACTTGTTAGCCAAATTCGAGTTTATAAAAGCATAAAACTGTTAATGTATGTGAATTTCAATGTACAAACAAAATATTTATTTTTCACAAACACATGGTAACTAAAAGAAATTTAAGTTTTCAAAATGTTAATCAATTCAAGTCTTCAACCAAATTCGAAAAATCACATATATATATTAATATATATAATATATTTATTTAATAAATCGAATTCGGTTTAACCGAATTCGAAAAAGTCAAAACCAATGAATGTGTTTTATATTAGAATCGTTTAACTGTTTCTAGTTTAAAAGAAAAATATAAAAGTGTTTCTAGTTTGCTCTGATACCAATCTGTGACACCCCCAAATTTGGTCAGCGCGCGATTAGCGGAAGCATTAGTATGTGCGGGGATGCTGACATTAACGTTGAACATCATGTCAGATCAAAGCGTATGATTATTGCTGAACCGTAAATTAAGATGCCCTTTATGAAGTTAGTTTGTAACAAAAATGACTACAACTCGCTAAAGTCGCAGAATAGTATTATATAATACAATCTGTATAAAATACACAGTTTCCGAAAGAAGATTTCATAATTATGATTAATGTAAATCATTTATACAAGAAATCTTAAGTGTCCCAAAACGGGGCATCCTAATTAGTCGCGGGTCGCCTAACTCCATATGCATGCAGTCTTATCTGTGCTGGTAGTTTTACCTGAAAAACATAGTAAAAAGTCAACAAAATTGTTGAGTGAATTCACAGGTTTTATGTTTGTAAATTGGTTTGTTAAACCATGTTCGTTTGCGAGTTGTTGACATAAGAGTCAAATAAGTTTCGTACATAAAGGTTTGTAGGAAAGTAAGTATCCTATCGTAAAAGTTCGTACAAGGGCCTATAAGTATCCACAAATAGTTCTCAATCATATAATGAAATCATTCATATAATCAGTAGCATATAAGCACCAAAACAATTAAGTAGCACATAGCACCAAAGCAATTAAGTAGCGCAGAGGCATCAAAGTAATTATAAACAGTTGTTGCATGTTATAGCAAGACAGTTGTTATGTTTTCCACCCCAAGTTTTAAAAGCAATGAAATAGTAGAAAGTGGGGCTGTGAACTCACCGTAGTAGTGATGTGATAGCTAGCGGATGAATAGCGCGCCCAAGGTAGGTCAACCTAAGCCACAATTGTATTAACATAAGTACTTTGATCGTTCATCAACTTATGTTAATAATTTATTTGTTTTGAAGAAATTGTTTATTTCTTAAATGATACAAGTTGTTGGTGACTATATGTTGAAATACAAATAATATATCTCAAGTCGTGTATATTTTTAAGTATGTATATACATGTACGTAGTTGTGTATATATATATATATATATATATGTATGTATTTATGTATGTATAAATATCATTTCGTTTCCCTTTGTACATATATATAATTGTTCTATATATATATGTATAAAAATATACTTGTTGTATATTATCTGTCGTACGTTTGTAAAACGTAAGTTCATTTGTAAAAACGCGAGTTCCATTCGTTTGTTTCGTCGTGGACATATGTTTATCCGTATGTAAATATATATACTTATATACATATTTATAAAATATGTTAACACAGTATTGTATCATATGAAGCTTTTCACTTTATTATGTTAACACCAAATTATATGTTAAGTTTTAACATGAATAGCTTCACATGGTGTTAATACTATGTGAAGCTTTTCACTTCATCATGTTAACATCAAAATTATATGGTAAGTTTTAACATAAATAGCTTCACATAGTGTTAATACCATGTGAAGCTTTTCACTTCCTCCATGTTAACACCAAAATCTATGTTAAGCTTTAACAAAAATAGCTTAACACAATATTACCCTTTGTGAAGTTTAGCCGAAAAACAACTTAACATAATTCTACACTATGTGAAGTTTAACCAAGAATAGCTTAACATAATATTACAATGTCAAGTTTTTCATTTCCTTTATGTTAACACCAAATTCTTGTGTTAAGTTTTTATAATTTTTGCTTCACATCACTTTATTGTTTGTTAAGTTTTGGCAAAAATAGCTTAATGTGGTTTTGAACCGTGTGAAGCCTTTCACAAACTAGCTTAACAGGGTTTTGAACTATGTGAAGCTTTTCACAAAGTAAGCTTAACATGGGTTTTAACCATGTGAATCTATTTCACAAGGTAACTTAACATCATATTACTATGTGAAGCTTTTAACAAATTAGATGCACATACTTATTTTGTATGTGAAGCTATTTCAAAATAGAGTTAACATGGAACCTTGTGTGTGAAGCTTCTAATAAATTAGATTCACATACATATTTTGTATGTGAAGAAATTTTAAAATTGAATAAAGTTAACATTCTGAAGATATAAGTTCGCTAGGTGATCGGGTCAGTTAAAACCCAGGAAACCATTTACATCATCGAATTTTTAGCTATGATTTCGAGTTGTATTCTTTTACATATGTTTATGAACATCATCTCACAACAACTAAAGATATCATAACAGGTTTATATTTATCAAATTTTTGCATTAATGGTTTGTTTTCTTAAAAATTATTTTCAAGAAATTATTCCATCAATCATCAAATTGATAAGTTTTACACATTATTTATGTTATATAAACACTATATAATACGAAATTTAAGCAAAGATTTAAGGATTGGAAAGTTTCCTCACTTTGGTTTTGATGATGATTAGGATGATGATGATGATGACCGACGGTGATGATTATGATATTGAACGATTACAGTGTATTTGTGTTGTTATTGTTAATGGTGATGAGAAGAGTGAAGAAGCTCAGCTTTTGGTTCTGCTTCACTTCTCCTCCTTCTTCTTGCCTCTGCTCCCATCGACACACACACGTGAAAGAGTAAATTGAATTATTGGTGGTTGGTGATCCAAGTATGGAGGGAGTATGTATTACGGTTTTTAATATTACATAAAGGGAGGGAGTGGAGTATATAGAGTTTTGTCTCAAATAATTGAGATAGGTTGGTGTATTTGGCCCGTTAGTTTCGAGTACAGGTCCAATTATGTGTGCCAATTTTACATTTAAATAGCGCAATTATATTTTGAGGTAATTCCCCAAATGCTTTATCATGAGTGAGAAAAATAATACTTTTATTATTTTTGACCTTTGGGTACGTTTTATAATTGTTTCTGTTCATGTATAATACGTTTTATGTAAAAACGTATATCTAATTTGTTTTGACTATCGTTTCTCGAAGAACTTTAATCAGTTAATATTTCAAAATAGTTTTGAAATATTTTCGAGTTGTTTCAGATTTTTGTATCACCAACTTTTGTATTCTGTTTTAGAGTTCGTTCAACTGATTTTGTATGTAATTATAATAATTACAAATTATGTAATACTTCTCGTATTAAAGTGTTGGGCTTGCTAGGCTTCTTTCTCATTGAAAGTTTTGTTTAAACTTTGTGTCAAGAAATTTGCGTAAGATACACGTGTTTACTGTACTTAATTGTACCCAACTTTACGGGGTGTCACATTCTTCCCCTTGTTAGTAATACTTCTCGTTTAAAAGTACTGGGCTTGCTAGACTTAAATCACATCAAAAAGTTTTGTTTAAACTTAACCAGGAAATTAGCGTAAAAATGCACATGCTCAAATGTTAATCAGTACCTAATTTTGAGAGTTGTCACATTCTCCCCTTGTTAAAGAGATTTCGTCCTCGAAATTTGAATCAAGTCGTGAGTGTCTAACACTCGTGTTTCGTTTCTTGCGTTCATAGTTCGGTTGCGACGTTTCAAGTTGTTGTAACAATTCTAACGGCTTGTAGTACGAGTATAGTTCACTTTTGCAGATTATATATCTGATAGTGTTTCTAGTTTGCTAGCTGCAAAACTTTAGTCGACGTTTTGAAAAGTTTCTCCACAAAGTTAAATTTTTATACCAACAGTAGTTATGTCGGGAGAAAGGAATTAAGATTTCTATTACAACTTTCTAATAGTTAATTCATATATGTAAAAGAACTCAATCAACACAAGATTTGTTACTAATTTTGTGTGGAGTTTTGGTCAGATGCTCTCTACGAAATCCTATTTAAAAATGTCCCTTTATGTGTTTCAATGAATACACATTTGGTTAATCATTCACTGTCAAAGGCAATCTCCCATTAATCTTTGAAAGGCAATCTCCTTTTATTCATACTCTTAGTAATATAGTAAAAGAATCATAGATCAAAGCTTGGAGTTTTGGTTATGGGTGATTTAGTTCTAGCAAGTCTACGGATATTGATTGAGGTGTTCGTGTAGATTATCTATAGAAACGAGTTATTTTGGTCGTTGCAATCTTCCTTTCAAAAGTTCATATAATCCATAATTGAAAGATTCTAGGAGAGTATCTCATTCTCAAGCTCATTAACGGATTTGTTGTGAGGAATTCATTTGGGAACAATTATAGTAGTAGTAGAAGGTACAGTGGCAGGAGGGGCCACAGATACTGTGGGCGGTGCTTCCTGCTTATTATTAGTGTCTGCCCTAGGGTGAACACATGGGCTCCCGTGTACTGAAGTATCACTGCTCGAATCTCTATACTCTGTCGGCTCCTCGTCTGAAGCGTACAAGTAAATTGGGTTTTGTCTCGACATGCTGAAGCAAAAAAAATCGTGTGTGACGTGTCATGTGTATGCAAATGAATGAATGTATGAATGCATAAATGTTCTAGCCAAGGCTATAGTCTAGGTCACTAAGGTTTCAGGTCACTTAAAGAATTCTAGTTCGCTATAACCAATGTCTCTGATACCAAGTCTGTCACACCCCGCCAAACGGTAATCTACGATTAGCGTGAGTAGTTCGCGGAAGCTGATGACGTGGCAGGGCGTGAGCAGTTTATCTCAAAACCCAAAATACGTACATTCATTATCAGAGCATATGATTATCACAAACATAATGTATTAAGATGCCAAGTTTAAAAGTTATTACAAAAGATTACAACTTAGAAAATTGTAATAGTAAAAGCATAGTCTGAAAACATTTGTTTTATTTATTACACACATTAAAAGTAGACTTCATAAGTATGACTGCAATGTTTGCAGTGATACAAAGGAAATCTCAAAAGTCACACACACAATATGGCATCCTAATAAGTCCAGGGTAGTCCATCCTTAAATGCATGCAGTTCTTACGTACGTTGCTAATTCCCTGAAAAACATAGAGAAAACGTCAACAAAATTGTTGAGTGAATTCACAGGTTTATATGTAATGTACAGGTTAATCAATTAAGATTAACATTTCCCAAATAGTTGCTAGTAGGAAACACAGGTTAATCTAACTAAAGATCAACATTTCCAAAATAGTTATCGTAGGAGCTGTAACACCTGCTAAATTAGGGTAATTAATTAGGCCTAATTAATTGTAACTAGATGTAATTAGTATGTAATATGACTAATTGCAGACTCTATTTGTATATATATATATAAGGTGATTTATATATATATGTGTGTACTTACGCGATTCGGATGAATCGTGCGAATTAACCGGACGTAGTCCGACATAGTTATTTGGACGTTGGTGACAGAAATTTACTTAGATAATAAGAATGTATTTTGTTATATAAAATACGCAACTGAACGAACATTATTTACATATTATTGCGACGACATTTAAATAATGCAACAAAACGTAATAAACGCGAACTAATAATTTAAATACTTCGACAAATGTTTTTATTATTAATTTCAAGGTATTTTTATTTAAATACTCCAGTTACGTTTTAAAAATATAAACGTTTGGTTAAATATTAAAAACTAGTGATTAAACGATTAGGACACGGAGTCAACACGATGTTTTGGGGAGTATTTCCCCCTCCTTTCTTGGTGGATCAGCCATCAACCCCACCCACACCCTAATTTCCTCTTTCATTTTCATCATCCCAAACACACACATCAACCACAAACACTCTCAACCAAAAACCACACCAAAATTTCGGAATACAAACTGACCCACGAAAATTACATATTCGGAATCACCATCACGAGTGGAGCAAGAATATCAAGACCGTTTTCATCATTTCATCCTCCGTTCGGCTCGATTTGCAAAAGTAAGAAATTCCTAAAATCTTAGATCTATTCAAATTGGTGTAATGTTTTGATGTTTTGATGTATACACAACTTAGATATAACCTAATACATGAAGAATACACGATTTTATAGCTCAAAGATGGGTTAGATTTGCGTTTTTGGTCGGAAATTCTTGAAACCCGAAGGTTTCTGGGCTGGTGTTCATACATGCGACACAAGCCTTGTGTCGCATGCTGTGTCGCATAAACCCGTTTGTGTCGCACCTTGTGTCGTACAAATCCTTTAGTGTCGTAACCTTTGCGACACAATATTGTGTCGCACTCTATGTCGCATACTATGTCGTATTTTATACGACACAACCGTTCTGTCGCTATTGAATTAGCATCGCAAGCTTTTTGCGACACAACCACTGTGTCGCAGAGCTCTTGTGTCGCATCCTTCATGCGACACAACCCTTGTGTCGCATACAAATCCTTGTGTCGCAGCTTATGTCGTAGAAAACAGAAAACTTGGAAATTTTAAAGGATTTTCACTATAGAAAAGTCAAAGTTACTGTAGCAAAAAGTCAAATTTTACTGTAGCAATTCACTGTAGCACATTTACTGTAGCAAAGTCAACATTTTAGAATTTTTGCTACAAACCGTCACCAACGGGCCAAACATGTTTTCCAACAAACAAACAATTACAAACATACGGACAAACACTGGATATACTAGTTGTGTACAACTAAACGAAACATCTCGTGAGACGCATACTTACATAACTTCATATGATTAGGCATTTGAAGGTTACGGGTTCAGAGAACCTACTTGCTTTACTTACTACTTGCTAATTGCAACTGATTACTACAAGACTCAGGTGAGTCTTACGGCCCCACTTTTACTGTTTTATCTTATTGGGGGAGATACATGCTACTACTATTTTCCTTGAACACAAGTACTAAACTGTTTACTATACCAAATGGAATTGCATGAGTTTACTTACAAACAGAAGTCTCTCCATCATATATCGTTAGTTATGGACTTAAGCGCGAACACTAGTTAATGGATCCATTAGGGAAATGACCCTCCCCACCCGGGGCAGTAGCGCTGCCACGTACTGATTTACACGTAGAAACGGGTGACTAATTATTCGTTACCGATGCTTGCTCATTTACGAGCATGTCACGGGAGCAAACTTATTACTTACGGGCTAAGCTTCGATTATGAGCCTCATGGCAACGGTATAAACTTACTTACTTACATTTGCTGGATTGCAAATACTGGTTTTACGATTTCTGGATTGAAATTGCTGACTTTACGCCTGCGGGCATTACTGATGAAATCTCGTGTTCAAAGCTAATATTACTTACAAACCTGTGAGATTCACCAACCTTTTGGTTGACACTTTTTAGCATGTTTTCTCAGGTACTCGGATGGAGTAGGATTACTCCAGGATTTTAGCTAGAGTCGCATGATTTCAACACAACTGCATTCACGGAGATTCTTAGCATTATCTTTTGTATATTTTGATTATGTAATAGAATCTTCCGCTACACGCGCGGACTCTAGGGAAACTACATTTTTGTATACGAAAACACTAAGTTTTCAAACAATATATCTATGGAATGTAACTAATTTACAAACGTTGCATATAGATGTCGTTTACTTTATCTTTGTGCTGTGATATTTGATTAGTAACACCCCAAACTATGCTTCCGCAAAACAGTGAATTTCGGGGGTGTTACAGGAGCTTACTTCCTAAATAATACTTTTGTGGGAATACTTAGACTGTGATCCCTCGGGAGGTGAGCTAAACCTCGCGAGTTAAAGTAACGCGACCTAACCCTATAACCAAACCACGGCCAATCAATATGTTGTTTGCCTAAAGGACATGTAAGTATACGCTCCAAAACTTTGGGAGGGTCGTCACGGCGATAGTACTATCTGTATACTCAGTGGCTAGAGTCACCTAACTAATGGTTATAGTCTGCATAACATAAGGGCTTTTATGCACACATTGTAAGTCTGGATCCGTACTAGGATTCATTGTCTAGTTCCCAAAATAGTGTGAAAGTGTTATTTCAATAATCATACATTTGTATAAAAGCAGTAAAGCATTTATATAATTTGCTGCATGTGTTCGCATGCAGTTTCTATGTTTGTCACCCCTATTTTCAAAAGCATAAAACATTTAAAAGAGGGGCTGTGAACTCACAGTAGTTTGCTCGGTGTGAATGCTAGCAGTAAACGATGTCGCCCAAGGTATGTTAACCTATGTACAATAAATGTATTAATATAAGTATATTTAATTTGTTTAATCAACTTATATTAATGGTTTGATTGCTTTGAAGAAATTGTTAATTTCTTAAATTTATACAAGTTGTTGTCGATTTGTGTCAAAAATAATTATTACTTTAAATAAGTTTATAATTATTTTCTGATTTGTCCGAAATTCGTAAATATATATATATTTATATATATTTATTAGTTGAATATATATATTCGTAAATATATTGTCTTTGTCACGTATGTTCATAAATGTGTGAATATATATAATTTGTCGACTATATATATTTGAAAATATAATTTCGTTCGTATCAAAAATTTATTTCTTTTTGTACCTTTGTTTACGTATATGTATATATATGAAAAAAAATAATCAAAAAGAATGGTCACAATTTTATTTGTACATAAACTGTGTAATTTTTGAATCTATATACATATATATATATATATATATATATATATATATATATATATATATATATATATATATATATATATATATATATGTATCGATTTATTTATTTATATATTAATTTAATTATTTAATTATTTAATCGTGAGCTGGGTGAAAACAGGTTGTACCCGCCGTGTACATACGATACCCGCCGGGTATCATGTTTTTGTTGAATACCCGCCGTGGACCATGGATACCCGCCGGGTATCGCAGTCAGAACGTAAAATTTCCAAAAACGAGTTTTAAGCTTAGATTTTGATATATATTTCGTTCGGGTTATCAACTATGATAATTATAAAGCTTTTTCATCTGTTTTGTGTAAGATTTTACGTATGAATATGTATATGTATGTGAGCATGCATGTATATATATATATATATATATATATATATATATATATGTAAACAGTTTTAAGTTTTTGGTTTAGATTTCTTTTATATATATGTCACTGAGTTTACATGTACATAAGTTTATAAAGACTCGAATGAACATAACATATATATACATGAAGAGTTGAGATTATAATCCTCACAGAGGTTTTTTAAGAGATAGTGAACGATGTTGATGATACGATGGCGAAGGTGGTGAGATTGTGCTGCGATGATGATGATGATAGCTTGTTACTACTTCTTATCCAGGTTGTTAGTGTTGTGTGTGTGTGAGTTTAGTGAGTGCCGAGAAACAGAAGGAGTTCAAGAGTGAAAGGTGATTGAGGTTAATGAATGAAGATGGCAAATGAAGATGATCGATGATTAGTTAAAGGTTTTGATGTTCTTGTTGTTGCCGTGAGAACAAGAGATCAAAAGTGTTATGAGTGAATTATGGACTCAAATGGATTTGTTGTTGTCGTTTGATTACAGAGTATTATGAGATCAATCTTTCAAATATATTAACTAGTGGCATGAGTGCAAGTATATTTAATTCTGCAGTGGGAAATAATTGAAACCATTGTGTTAATTTAACAATTGAAAAGAAGATATCAAATCCCATTTTCCGTTCCACTAACCCAATAGTGTCTGCCATTTCAAAACAATTTGATATCCTATTGTCACTATTTAAAATTCAAAAGCAAAGATTGTGATCTTCAATTGGTCTGCCGGTTCTAAAAGAATGTATATTATTAAGTGTAGTGCAATACGAGAGGGATATATAAAATTGGATATTGTTTGCAGCACTTCAAAAAGAATGATCTTCATTTCCATTTGTCTGCCATCGATTAAAGTATTGATATTCAAATAATCTTATTTTGTTATATTAATATGTTGGGTTTTTAACCCGTTAATTTTGGATACGGGTATAATTAGTGCAATATAAAATTTAAGATTTTATATTTTGATTTTCCAGATGTTCTCCAGATACGTTATTTAAAGTTAGAAAATTAATCTTTTGATTATTTTTTACTGTTACTAATTTTGTATGTTTGTTACTGCGCGTACCCAATTGGGTGCCAAATTTTAGTTGAATTTCGATTTCATATTTTAAGGTAATGTTCCAAATGTTTTTAGATGAGCTATAAAAATAACATTTTTATTATTTGTGACCTCTGGGTATGATTTAAAATTGTTTATGTTCGAATTATAATACATTTTATGTAAACGAATAATTTAATCATTCTATCTATATGTTATAGATATATTAATACTCGAAATTAATAATTGAATTATTAATTATCTTTTGTGTCACCATCTTTTGTTATTTACTTTTGTCGGATTCATTCCGATAAGTTCGCACGTAATATTTAATAATTACGTATTAAGTGATACTTTCTGTTTTAAGTACTGGGCTTGCTAGGCTTACATCACATCAAAAGTTTTGTTAAAAATTTTTGTAGGGAAATTAGCGTAAGAAATGCACATGCTTAAGTATAAGTATACCTAATTTTGTGAATTGTCACATTCTCCCCCCGTTAGAAAAATCTCGTCCCGAGATTTAAGTCATATCGTAAGTCTTAGTCACACGTTTGAAAAGTTGAGGATATTTCTTGCGCATTTCATCCTCACGTTCCCAGGTGAACTCTGGGCCTCGTTTCGAGTTCCATCGAACTTTGACAAGTTTGATCCGACTGTTTCGGAGCTTTTGCGTTTTCGTGTCCATTACATCGAGTGGTTCCTCCACAAAGTGAAGTTTTGGGTCAATAAAGACTTCGTCGTGAGGGATAAGTAAGGTTTCGTCGGACAGACACTTTTTAAGATTACTAACATGAAAAGTGTCATGAATGCTACTAAGCTCTTGTGGTAATTTAAGTTTATAGGCGACTGGACCAATCCTCGCAAGGATTTCGAAAGGTCCGATATAACGCGGATTCAGTTTCCCTCGTTTTCCAAATCGTACTATTCCTTTCCAAGGCGATACTTTGAGTAAGACTTTGTCACCTACTTGAAACTCCAAAGGTTTCCGTCTGTTGTCAGCATAACTCTTTTGTCTGTCTCGTGCTGCTTTCAATCGATTAAGTACTTGAGAAATCTTGTCTGTTGTTTCTTGAATTAATTCAGGGCCTGATAATTGTCTGTCATCTATTTCTGCCCAACAAAGTGGTGATCGGCATTTGCGTCCGTACAACGCTTCAAATGGAGCCATTTGTATGCTAGTGTGATAACTATTGTTGTAAGAAAATTCTGCTAAAGGTAAGTGAGTATCCCAATTACCTCCAAAGTCTATCACACATGCTCGCAGCAAGTCCTCGAGCGTTTGTATCGTTCTCTCACTTTGACCGTCAGTTTGAGGATGGTAGGCAGTACTCATATCTAGTCGAGTACCCAGTGCCCGTTGAAGCGATTGCCAAAAATGAGATGTAAATCTGCTATCTCTATCAGAGATAATGGATAATGGCACTCCGTGTCTGGAGACAATCTCCTTCAGATAAATTCTAGCCAGTTTTTCCATCTTATCTTTTTCCTTGATGGCTAAAAAGTGGGCTGATTTCGTTAGTCGGTCGACAATCACCCATATGGTATCCGCTCCAGATGATGTTTTAGGCAACTTCGTGATGAAGTCCATAGTAATCTGTTCCCATTTCCATTGTGGCATTTCAGGTTGTTGCAAAAGCCCTGAAGGTTTTTGGTATTCAACCTTAACTTTCGCACAAGTCAGGCATTTACTAACATAAGTTGCAATATCTCGTTTCATGCCAGGCCACCAATAGAAACCCTTCAAATCGTGTTACATTTTATCTGCACCAGGATGAATCGAATAGTTGGACTTATGAGCTTCATCCAATATTAGAGTACGCAACTCTACTACACATGGAATCCAAATTCTGTTCATAAAGTACAACACTCCATTGTCTTTAGTTTCAAGTTGTTTTTCCATCCCTTTTAAGGATGCATCTTTCAAATGTTCCGGAGTGAAGGCAATTTGTTGTGCGTCTCGAATTTGTGAAATGAGATTCGAGTGAATAGTCAATCCCAAAGCTCGAACTCTGTGCGGTTTAATTCGTTCCTTACGACTCAAGGCATCCGCTACTACATTAGCTTTGCCCGGATGATACTTGATTTCACAGTCGTAATCGTTCAACAGTTCGACCCAACGTCGTTGTCGCATGTTAAGTTCCTTCTGATCAAATATATGTTGAAGGCTTTTGTGATCAGTGTAAATCGTACACTTGGTACCGTACAGATAATGTCTCCAAATCTTGAGTGCAAAAACAACCGCTCCCAACTCCAAGTCGTGAGTAGTATAGTTTTTCTCGTGCACTTTTAGTTGACGTGATGCATAAGCAATGACCTTATCACTTTGCATCAACACGCAACCTAATCCTTGATGTGAAGCATCACAGTAGACAACAAAATTATCTACCCCTTCTGGCAATGATAGGATAGGTGAAGTGCTCAGTTCAAGGGCGGATCTTTGTAGGGGCAGGGAGGGGTGCTGGCCCCCCCAAAATTCTGAGTATTTAGTGTAATATATTTGATATTTTGAGGAAGAAATTTAGAAGTTCAAGGTTAAATTTTAATGGAGAAAATTAAAATATGCAGATGGGGAAGTTGGGAAAGTTGGGGAAGATGACACACTGATGTTTCTTTTACCTTTTCTTTCTTTTAAACCCTTTATGTTTTATAAGTAGTTACTTATAACCCTTCTAATATACAACTTTATAAGACAAACTCAAGCTACTTTTGTTTTTCCTTCTCACCTCAAACTTTCACTCGTATTTAAGCTCTGTAGATGTACAATTAATAAAACAAGATATGCTATAGTTATATTCAAGATGACTTTTGATTCATAAAAAAAAAATAATTTAAACTTTAAAAGTTTTGAAATTATTTTCTTTTTTCGTACAAGTATGATTTGATTATACTTTTCAGCTACATAAAGAGAAAAAAAAACTTAAATTTTTGTTTATTCTATGTTTCAACTTGATGAATTAATTAAAAATCAAAGTTAGCATTCAAGTGAATAAATTATGTTCAAGCATCTACTTATTTGTTAAAGCACAACACGATCAAAATTCATTGGACAATATTAGTTTCTAGTCTATATTTTACGCACGGATGGTTTTGGCCCCCCCACAATTTGTGTTCAAGATCCGCCACTGGCTCAGTTTCTGTTTAAGTAACTGAAAAGCATTTTCTTGTTTTTCGCCCCACTCAAACTTCTTGTCTTTTTGAGTTAGGGTGGTGAGAGGCAGGGCTATTTTTGAAAAATTTTCGATAAAACTACGGTAATAGCCGGCTAAACCAAGGAATTGTCGTATCTCGGTGGGAGTTTTCGGTGCTTCCCAGTTTTTGATTGCCTCAATTTTTGATGGGTCCACATGAATTCCTTTATCATTTATCAGATGACCAAGGAAATGAACCTCTCGCATCCAAAATTCACATTTAGAGAATTTTGCATAGAGCTTCTCCTTCTCAAGTAGTTGTAGGACAAGTTTCAAGTGTCGTTCATGATCCTCTTTCGTTTGCGAGTATATTAAAATGTCATCAATGCACACTATGACAAACTTATCGAGATAAGGTTTACATACTCTGTTCATTAGATCCATGAACACTGCTGGTGCGTTAGTTAGCCCAAACGGCATAACTAGGAACACGTAATGACCGTAACGAGTCCTAAACGCAGTCTTAGGTACATCCTCCTCTCGTACCTTCAGTTGGTGGTATCCAGATCGCAGGTCGATCTTCGAGTAATAAATTGACCCTTGCAGCTGGTCAAACAAGTCATCGATGCGTGGTAACGGATATCGGTTCTTGATAGTTACTTTGTTAAGTTCCCGATAATCGATACACATTCTCATTGATCCATCCTTCTTCTTTACAAAAAGAACTGGAGCTCCCCATGGCGAAAAGCTCGATCGAATGAATCCTAAATCCAATAGTTCTTGTAACTGTGCAGACAGCTCCTGCATTTCAGATGGAGCTAGACGATATGGTGCACGTGCAATAGGTGCAGCTCCAGGTACCAAATCGATATGAAACTCGACCTGTCGTGGGGGTGGCAATCCTGGTAATTCGTCAGGAAACACTCCCGGGTAGTCACGTACAATAGGTATATCATCTATATGTCGCTCCTTGGGTTTCTTCTCAACAACATGTACCAAGAACGCTTGGTACCCCTTTCGTAAGTACTTACTTGCCTTCATGTTCGTAATCGTCTTCACTGCACGATTATTCTTTTCTCCTTGTACTATCAACATTTCTCCCGTCGGTAAAGGTAGACGTACAACTTTTTCATAACAGATGATCTCCGCATGGTTTGGTGACAACCAATCCATACCAACCACAATATCAAAGCTCCCTAGTTCTACCGGTAGTAAGTCTATTTTGAAAGGATGGCCCTCCAACATTAAGGTACATCCTGGTACTATTTCTCCTGATTCAATCAACTTACCATCGGCTAGCTCTACAGTGTATTTGTTATCTAGTTTAAGGGATTCGATCTCTAATAGTGGTCTAAACTCAGTGAATACAAAACTTAAATCAGCACCAGAATCAAACAACACAGAAGCAAAATGGTTGTTTACTAGAAACGTACCAGTGACTGTGTTTGGATCCTGACGTGCTTCTGGCGCTCCTATCACGAACGCACGTCCATGAGCTGGTTGGTTGTTGTTGTTGTTGGCTCGGTTGTTGTTGTTACCACGGTTATTATCATTGTTGTTGCGGTTGTTGGGATTGTTGTTGTTGCGATTCTGATTATTCTGATTGTTGTTGTTGTTGAAGTTTTGGTTGTTAAGTTTGGGGCATCGGTTTCGGTAGTGTCTCGTATCACCACATTCAAAACAACCCTGATTCTGACATTCATTGTTTGCACGAGGGGGAGGGTTGATCCTACAGAATTGGGTCTTGTGACCCCATCCCTTGCAGTTGTTACAGAATATACTGTAACACCCCCAAAATTCACTGTTTTGCGGAAGCATAGTTTGGGGTGTTACTAATCAAATATCACAGCACAAAGATAAAGTAAACGACATCTATATGCAACGTTTGTAAATTAGTTACATTCCATAGATATATTGTTTGAAAACTTAGTGTTTTCGTATACAAAAATGTAGTTTCCCTAGAGTCCGCGCGTGTAGCGGGAGATTCTATTACATAATCAAGATATACAAAAGATAATGCTAAGAATCTCAGTTAATGCAGTTATGTTGAAATCATGCGACTCTAGCTAAAATCCTGGGGTAATCCTACTCCATCCGAGTACCTGAGAAAACATGCTAAAAAGTGTCAACCAAAAGGTTGGTGAATCTCACAGGTTTGTAAGTAGTATCAGCTTTGAACACGAGATTTCATCAGTAATGCCCGCAGGCGTAAAATCAGCAATTTCAATCTAGAAAACGTAAACCAGTATTTGCAATCCCGCAAATGTAAGCAAGTAAGTTTATACCGTTGCCATGAGGCTCATAATCGAAGCTTAACCCTTAAGTAATAAGTTTGCTCCCGTGACATGCCCGTAATTGAGCAAGCATCAGTAACGAATAAGTAGTCACCCGTTTCTACGTGTAAATCAGTACGTGGCAGCGCTACTACCCCGGGTGGGGAGGGTCATTTCCCTAATGGATCCATTAACTAGTGTTCGCGCTTAAGTCCATAACTAACGATATATGATGGAGAGACTTCTGTTTGTAAGTAAACTCATGCAATTCCGTTTGGTATAGTAAACAGTTTAGTACTTGTGTTCAAGGAAAAGTAGTAGCATGTTTCTCCCCCAATAAGATAAAACAGTAAAAGTGAGGCCGTAAGACTCACCTGAGTCGAGTAGTAAGCGGTGGAATTCAGTAAGTAGTGAGTAGGTTCTCCGAACCCGTAACCTTTAAATGCCTAAACATATAAAGTCAAGTAAGTAGATGTCTCGCAAGACCATCTAGTCTAGTTGTCTACACAACTCGTTGTCCAAGTGTTTGTTTAGTAATCCGTTTGTAGTTTGAAAACAAGTATGGCCCGTTGGTGACGGTTTGTAATAAGGATTCAAAGTGTTATCATTATATGTATCGTTGAATCAGGTTTCGTTATTTGTAAGTGTTCGACACTTAGTGTGAAAAGTATTTACGACATCTAAACACGGGGGTCCGGGGGCAGCGCCCCTGGTAGCGGGGTCCAAGGGGCGGCAGCCCCTGGCGGGGTCCAAGGGGCAGAGCCCATGGCTGGGGTCGAGCTGCCAGGTCAGCTTGGAAAATTTTTATTCCTACCACTTTCCTTTAGTGAAAACGTATCAGAAATCTGGATTTGGAGTAAAATTAGGTGGTAAAATCCTGGTTCCGACACTTAGTAAAATCTGAGTTTTCAGGGTTCTGTTTTATGCGACGTTGGGTGCGACGTCGCAAGCAACGTAAGGTGCGACGTGGACGTGTGCGTCGCATTATGCGACCTTCGCAATTCAATGCGACGTAGGGTGTTGCGTCGCTAAGTGCGACGTTAGTTCGGTTTGCGACGTTAAAGTCTACGTCGCTACGTGCGACATCCGCAAGTTAATGCGACGTAATGGGCTGCGTCGCTAGTGCGACGTTGAGATTTTTGTGCGACGTAGGTCGCGACGTCGCAGAGGCCCCTGGCCAGGTGCGACGTTGCGGTCTGATGGCCGGAAATTTAGTCGAAAACGAGTTTCCCGATTTCCGTTGGGTCCAAATCTTTTACCCAACCCAAAAATGGACATAACAAGCCATTATAAACCATAAACAAGTAAAAATGATCAAAAACGAGAGATGTCGGGATTTGTCGGAAACTTACAAAGTGTCGGATTGAAAATCCGAAAAGATAGGATGGTAGATCGTGTTGCGGTGGTGCTTTTATTCCAAAGGGGCGAGGAAATCCGAGTGGGTTTAGTGGTAGTATTATGCAATTTTGAATGGTGGTGGTGGGTTTTCTTTTTAGAGAGAAAGAAAGAAAGAGAGAGAAGAGGGAAGTGGAGAATGAGAAAGAAAAAGGAAAATGGGGAGGTTTATCCTCCCATTTTTCAGTCCCCGCGATCGGGCTCCGTGCGGTGTTCGTTTTCTCCGTCATTTAAACGTTAAATATTTATTTTGCACATTAATTATCCATTTTTAATTACAAGTTTTGTTAAATAAATTTTATCGAATTATTTTGTCAAATCTTTAAATGAATTATGTATTTTGTGTTTAAGTCGTGTTTATTACGTTTTGTTGTATTATTTAAAATGTCGTCGTGATAATATGTAAATAATGTCCGTTCAGTTGCGTATTTTATATAACAAAAATACGTTCTCATTATTTAAGTTAATTTCTGTCACCAACGTCCAAATAACTGTGTCGGACTCCGTCCGGTTAATTCGTACGATTCATCCAAATCGCATAAGTACACTCATATATATATAAATCACCTTATATATATATACAAATAGAGCCTGTAATTAGTCCTATTACATACTAATTACAACTAGTTACAAACAATTAGGCATAATTAATTATCCTAATTAGGCAGGTGTTACATTCTCCCCTTGTTAAAGAAATTTCGTCCCGAAATTAGCTCGAGTGCACGGACGGTGCGTTATCTGGGAAGAGATGTGGGTATTTCTGTCGCATTTGGTCTTCCCGTTCCCAGGTGAACTCAGGGCCGCGCCTAGAATTCCACCTGACTTTTACGATGGGAATACGACTCTGTTTCAATTGCTTGACCTCTCGGTCCATGATTTCCATAGGTTCCTCGACAAAATGAAGCTTATCATCGATTTGAATTTCGTCGAGCGGTATAATCAGTGTCTCGTCAGACAGACATTTTTTCAAGTTAGAAATGTGGTAGGTGTTGTGAACGCTGCTAAGCTCAGCAGGGAGTTGCAGGCGGTATGCCACGGAACCAATCCTTTCAAGGATTTCGAATGGTCCGATGTATCTAGGGTTTAGTTTGCCTCGCTTTCCGAAGCGAATGACACCCTTCCATGGTGCCACTTTGAGAAGTACCTTGTCCCCTACCTGGAACTCAAGGTGTTTGCGTCTCACGTCAGCATAGCTTTTCTGACGATCACGTGTGGCTTTCAGCAGGTTTTGAATACCGATGATTTTCTCAGTAGTTTCCTGAATAATATCTGGACCCGTGAGTTGGGAATTTCCTAACTCAGTCCAACAGACAGGTGATCGGCACTTACGCCCGTAAAGTGCCTCGAAGGGTGCTGCCTTTATGCTGGTATGGTAACTGTTATTGTACGAGAATTCGCACAACGGTAAGTGATTTTCCCAAGAAGTAACGAAGTCAACTACGCAGGCTCGTAACATATCCTCCAGTGTTTGAATAGTTCGCTCGCTTTGGCCATCTGTTTGCGGGTGATAAGCAGTACTCATATCCAGACGAGTACCAAGAGATTTCTGTAGTGATTGCCAAAAGTTAGAAGTAAAACGGCTGTCCCTATCCGAGATGATCGAGATAGGTACACCGTGTCGCGAGATGATTTCTTTGACATAGATGCGAGTCAGACGCTCCATCTTGTCGGTTTCCTTGATGGCCAGAAAATGAGCAGATTTCGTGAGACGGTCCACGATCACCCAAATGGTATCGCAACCACTCGAAGTTTTCGGTAGTTTGGTAATGAAGTCCATGGAAATCTGTTCCCATTTCCATTGAGGAATTTCAGGTTGTTGGAGCAACCCCGAGGGTCTTTGGTGTTCGGCCTTGACTTTGGAACAGGTTAGGTATTTACTGACGTACAAGGCGATGTCAGCTTTCATGTTAGGCCACCAATACAACCCTTTGACGTCGTGATACATCTTGTCAGAACCAGGATGTATAGAGTATCGAGATTTGTGAGCTTCAGCCATCACCAAATCTCGCAAGTTTCCGAATTTGGGTAACCACACCCGGTTAGAGAAGTATCGAATTCCATCGGGTTTGATTTCGAATTGTTTATCCAAGCCTCGCAAGGCTTCATTTTTCAAGTTTTCATCGTTGATTGCTTCGAGTTGAGTGGTAAGGATTTGAGCAGGAAGCTCGTTACGAATTGTCATAGAAAGTGCTCGGACTCGAAGGGGTTTCACTCGTTCTTTTCGGCTTAAGGCATCGGCAACTACGTTAGCCTCGCCCGGATGGTATTTGATCTCGCAGTCGTAGTCACTAAGTAACTCGACCCAGCGACGTTGCCTCATGTTTAGATCTTTCTGATCGAATATGTGTTGGAGACTTTTGTGATCGGTAAAGATAGTGCTTTTCGTACCGTAGAGATAATGTCTCCAGATTTTCAATGCGAAGACCACAGCACCTAACTCAAGGTCGTGGGTCGTATAGTTTTTCTCGTGGATTTTCAGTTGTCGTGAGGCATAGGCAATGACTTTTTCCCGTTGCATTAGCACACAACCAAGTCCTTGGTGTGAGGCGTCGCAGTAAACTACGAAATCGTCGGTGCCTTCGGGTAAGGTCAAGATTGGTGCACTGCAAAGTTTGTTTTTCAATAGCTGGAAGGCTGACTCTTGTTTATCAGTCCAATCGAACTTCTTATCTTTCTGAGTTAGCGTGGTTAGGGGAACAGCTATGCTTGAAAAGTTTTCGATGAATCGGCGGTAATAACCAGCAAGACCTAAGAATTGTCTCACTTCGGTTGGAGTGGTCGGTGACTCCCAGCCCTTGATTGCTTCAATCTTGGCGGGATCAACATGAATTCCTTGGCTGTCAATCACGTGCCCGAGGAATTGAACGGTTCGAATCCAGAACTCACACTTAGAGAATTTGGCATATAACTCTTCGTGTTTCAGAAGTCCTAGAATGGTTTTCAGATGTTGAGCATGTTCCTGCTCGTTGCGAGAGTAAATCAGAATATCGTCGATGAACACAATGACGAATTTGTCAAGATATGGTTTGCACACCCGATTCATAAGGTCCATGAATACGGCCGGTGTGTTGGTTAAACCGAAAGGCATCACTTGGAATTCGTAATGCCCATAACGAGTTCGAAAAGCTGTCTTTGGGATATCATTGTCACGGACTCGGAGTTGATGATAACCCGACCGTAGATCAATCTTTGAGTAAACACTCGATCCCTGGAGTTGGTCAAATAGGTCATCGATTCTAGGAAATGGATACCGATTCTTTATGGTTAGCTTATTCAGCTCTCGGTAATCGATACACATGCGGAAAGATCCATCTTTCTTTTTCACGAATAAGACCGGAGCTCCCCAAGGCGAGGAACTTGGTCAAATGAATCCTCTGTCCAGGAGTTCCTGTAGTTGGTTAGACAACTCCTGCATTTCGGATGGTGCTAAACGGTAAGGGGCTCGTGCCACGGGTGCAGCTCCGGGCACAAGTTCGATTTGAAATTCAACTTGTCTAGGTGGCGGAAGTCCGGGCAAGTCTTCAGGAAAGACTTCCGGGAAATCCCGCACGATTGGAACATCCTCAAGTCGCTTCTCCTCCGACTTCTTCTCCGTTACATGTGCGAGGATGGCTTGATACCCTTTTCGTAGATATTTTCTAATTTTCAGACAGGATACAATATTCAGATTCCGTCTGCCGGTCTCCCCTTGTAGGACTAAGGTTCCACCGGAGACAAGAGGTATGCGAACGAGTTTGTCATGACAGATGATTTCAGCTCGGTGCTTGGACAACCAATCCATACCGACAATAATATCGAAGCTGCCGATCTCGACAGGGATTAAATCAATGGGAAACGTTTCGTTCGTGAGGTTAAGTGTACAGTTGTGTATGATGCTATCAGTCTCAATCAGTTTACCGTTAGCTAATTCTACAATGTATTTAGCATCTAAGGCAGTGGGAGTAATATCAAGTAAAGGGCTAAACTTTTCAGAAATGAAGCTTCTATCGGCACCGGTATCAAATAACACAGAAGCAGTAAGGTCGTTGAGAAGGAACGTACCCGTCACGACGTTCGGGTCTTGTCTGGCTTCCCCAGCCTTGATAACGAATGATCTGCCACGAGCAGGGTTGTTGTTGTTGTTTTTCAGCTTTGGGCAATCTTTCTTGAAATGCCCTGTATTTCCGCACCCAAAGCAGGCCTTTTGTGCATTGGTGTTGGGGGTAGGAATGTTCGTTCGGCAATCCTTGGCTAGATGCCCGAACCGTTTGCAGTTGGAGCAAGGGCAAGAACCGTCATGGTGGCGGTTGCATTTGGGACAGTAGGGTCTGCTCCCGCTGTACCCTTTCTTCTCCGAGGTTCCGGATGAATAAGCCTTAATGTACTCAGGCTTTTCGTTGGAGGTTTGGTTGGATGAGTTGGGGTTTCCTTCCCACTTGCGTTTGTTGTTTGCAGATGGGGTTGAAGTTGAGCCACGGCGGACAGAATTTGCCGTTAGTTCATGGGCCATACGGATGGCGCTCTGAATAGTACCCGGTTTGGAAGAAGTTACCAGGTCTTGGAGTCTCTCAGGAAGACCATCAACAAATTTCTCGATCCTCTTGTACTCAGGATCGACCATGGTGGGGCACAGAAGTGCCAGTTGGTGGAAACGGTTTGTGTATCCGGTGATGTCATCACCCAGCATCTTGTGGTTCCAGAGTTCCACTTCTAGTTGTTTCAATTCATCCCTGGGGCAATACTCGCCCCTCAATATCTTCTTCAACTCCTCCCACGGGAGTTTGTAAGCATTAGCAACACCCACAGTCTGGGCATATGTGTTCCACCAGGTGAGTGCGGTGTCAATAAAAGTACTAACGGAGAACTTAACTTTGTCTCCCTCCGCACAGTTGCAGATCAGAGATACAGACTCAACTTTCTCGATCCAGCGTACTAGACCGATAGCTCCCTCAGTACCTGCAAAGTTTAGGGGTTTGCAGTTCTGGAAGTCCTTGTAAGAACAAGGTTTAGCAGTAGGGGTTTCAGCGGCATCGCTGTTCCTCGTGGAACTTGGTGGAGTATTCCGAGCCAAGGCTTCAGTAACAGCCTAGGTTATAAGGGAGGTAATCTGGGCATCTGTGTATGGTCTTGTCTTTGGCGGCATGATTCTTCAATAAAATAAATGAAAATACATGAGATTTTGTAGGAACTTGTAATTGTCACAGATGTACATGTATAAAAGCAGTAATACATAACATCATATGGAAAATGACAATTTATATGAGTTGAAATAACAAGGAATATTTGATGGATAATGCGAGTTCAAAGGTTACATCCTACAGAGATATTACAAAAGGTGTCGGGAATTGTTACATCCAACTAGTTTATAGAGTAGTGCTAGATAGTCAAAAGATTACGAGATAGATTACAAGACAAAGACTACACTAGTCTTCCTGTAGATTAATTTGTTCCATCAGCGCGACAAGGTGGTCCACGGTTCCTGCTAGTCTGTTGGTTTACCTGGCGTTGTCTTCCACCAAGGCCAGTCGTTGTGTTAGTGCTCGAGAGTGATCCTCAGTTTCCTGTGAACGCTGTTCACATTCCTCTAGTCGGTTTCTTACAAGTTCATCCGCACCTAATTCGGCGGCATGGAATCCTGAATTATGCTTACAGAGAGGTTGGTATCCTCTTGTTCTCGCTGGAGTTGGGATATGTGATCAAGTGCTCGGCGAAGCAAGTAGGTCATTCGGTGTTGTTCCCGTTCAAGACTTTCGAGCCTTTGTTCCTGACGGCGGAATTGGGTAGTCAATACCGGCATCGTGAGATGTGCCGGGTTTTGAGAGTTATGAGCACGATAGGGGCTGGTTCGAGATGACCTCATGTTCCTCCTGGCTATTCGTGGGTTTTGTGACCCATGTGAGTGAGAGTGTGACGGATTAGGTGGTGTGTTTGCCATTCCTGTGGCAGAGTGTAAGTAAGACGAGGCGAATATATGTAAGTATATAATATTCAGCCTAGTGTCTAGCACGTATCAAGTAATGGTCCGGTTCTCTCGTGGTCAGAGTCAACTAACGTATCCCCGTTCAACATAATTATTTCAGACCTTACATCATCTTTCCTTAATTGTACATAGTTGATCAGGCTATGTTAAATTAAAGTCGTATGCTGTAATTCCTGAACCAGTCATGTCTAATAAAAGAATACTGCCTAACGGTTATAGTCTAGGCCCACTAAATGCAACCTAGTTCACTATAACCTTAGGCTCTGATACCAATCTGTAACACCCCCGAAATTCACTGTTTTAGTTTGGGGTGTTACTAATCAAATATCATAGCACAAAGATAAAGTAAACGACATCTATATGCAACGTTTGTAAATTAGTTACATTCCATAGATATATTGTTTGAAAACTTAGTGTTTTCGTATACAAAAATGTAGTTTCCCTAGAGTCCGCGCGTGTAGCGGAAGATTCTATTACATAATCAAAATATACAAAAGATAATGCTAAGAATCTCCGTGAATGCAGTTGTGTTGAAATCATGCGACTCTAGCTAAAATCCTGGAGTAATCCTACTCCATCCGAGTACCTGAGAAAACATGCTAAAAAGTGTCAACCAAAAGGTTGGTGAATCTCACAGGTTTGTAAGTAGTATCAGCTTTGAACACGAGATTTCATCAGTAATGCCCGCAGGCGTAAAATCAGCAATTTCAATCTAGAAAACGTAAACAGTATTTGCAATCCCGCAAATGTAAGCAAGTAAGTTTATACCGTTGCCATGAGGCTCATAATCGAAGCTTAACCCGTAAGTAATAAGTTTGCTCCCGTGACATGCTCGTAATTGAGCAAGCATCAGTAATGAATAAGTAGTCACCCGTTTCTACGTGTAAATCAGTACGTGGCAGCGCTACTGCCCCGGGTGGGGAGGGTCATTTCCCTAATGGATCCATTAACTAGTGTTCGCGCTTAAGTCCATAACTAACGATATATGATGGAGAGACTTCTGTTTGTAAGTAAACTCATGCAATTCCGTTTGGTATAGTAAACAGTTTAGTACTTGTGTTCAAGGAAAAGTAGTAGCATGTTTCTCCCCCAATAAGATAAAACAGTAAAAGTGGGGCCGTAAGACTCACCTGAGTCGAGTAGTAAGCGGTGGAATTCAGTAAGTAGTGAGTAGGTTCTCCGAACCCGTAACCTTTAAATGCCTAAACATATAAAGTCAAGTAAGTAGATGTCTCGCAAGACCATCTAGTCTAGTTGTCTACACAACTCGTTATGTCCAAGTGTTTGTTTAGTAATCCGTTTGTAGTTTGAAAACAAGTATGGCCCGTTGGTGACGGTTTGTAATAAGGATTCAAAGTGTTATCATTATATGTATCGTTGAATCAGGTTTCGTTATTTGTAAGTGTTCGACACTTAGTGTGAAAAGTATTTACGACATCTAAACACGGGGGTCCGGGGGCAGCGCCCCTGGTAGCGGGGTCCAAGGGGCGGCAGCCCCTGGCGGGGTCCAAGGGGCAGAGCCCATGGCTGGGGTCGAGCTGCCAGGTCAGCTTGGAAAATTTTTATTCCTACCACTTTCCTTTAGTGAAAACGTATCAGAAATCTGGATTTGGAGTAAAATTAGGTGGTAAAATCCTGGTTCCGACACTTAGTAAAATCTGAGTTTTCAGGGTTCTGTTTTATGCGATGTTGGGTGCGACGTCGCAAGCGACGTAAGGTGCGACGTGGACGTGTGCGTCGCATTATGCGACCTTCGCAATTCAATGCGACGTAGGGTGTTGGGTCGCTAAGTGCGACGTTAGTTCGGTTTGCGACGTTAAAGTCTACGTCGCTACGTGCGACATCCGCAAGTTAATGCGACGTAATGGGCTGCGTCGCTAGTGCGACGTTGAGATTTTTGTGCGACGTAGGTCGCGACGTCGCAGAGGCCCCTGGCCAGGTGCGACGTTGCGGTCTGATGGCCGGAAATTTAGTCGAAAACGAGTTTCCCGGTTTCCGTTGGGTCCAAATCTTTTACCCAACCCAAAAATGGACATAACAAGCCATTATAAACCATAAACAAGTAAAAATGATCAAAAACGAGAGATGTCGGGATTTGTCGGAAACTTACAAAGTGTCGGATTGAAAATCCGAAAAGATAGGATGGTAGATCGTGTTGCGGTTGTGCTTTTATTCCAAAGGGGCGGGGAAATCCAAGTGGGTTTAGTGGTAGTATTATGCAATTTTGAATGGTGGTGGTGGGTTTTCTTTTTAGAGAGAAAGAAAGAAAGAGAGAGAAGAGGGAAGTGGAGAATGAGAAAGAAAAAGGAAAATGTGGAGGTTTATCCTCCCATTTTTCAGTCCCCGCGATCGGGCTCCGTGCGGTGTTCGTTTTCTCCGTCATTTAAACGTTAAATATTTATTTTGCACATTAATTATCCATTTTTAATTACAAGTTTTGTTAAATAAATTTTATCGAATTATTTTGTCAAATCTTTAAATGAATTATGTATTTTGTGTTTAAGTCGTGTTTATTACGTTTTGTTGTATTATTTAAAATGTCGTCGTGATAATATGTAAATAATGTCCGTTCAGTTGCGTATTTTATATAACAAAAATACGTTCTCATTATTTAAGTTAATTTCTGTCACCAACGTCCAAATAACTGTGTCGGACTCCGTCCGGTTAATTCGTACGATTCATCCAAATCGCATAAGTACACTCATATATATATAAATTACCTTATATATATATATACAAATAGAGCCTGTAATTAGTCCTATTACATACTAATTACAACTAGTTACAAACAATTAGGCATAATTAATTATCCTAATTAGGCAGGTGTTACATATACACTCACCCTCGTGGTGCCTACTACACTTATTACACTTGGGTTTGTTGCCCAAGTATGGCTTAGGTTCCATAGTAGTGGCAGCATAAGACTTTGGATTCTCCGAATTCTTCTTGTTTGTTTGACCTTGACGGTCACTTCCTCCGCCGTTCCACTTACACTTCGTACCTCCAGAACTACCAGCATCAGTATTGCTTGGTTCACCTTTTCCTGATGCAGCCTTCTTGGTCAAAGTCCCCATTCTGACCGCATCATCAGTCAAACTTTGCGCCAAATTAACTACGCTTCTAAAAGTATCCGGTTTAGACGATGTTACCATGCTCCGGATTTGTGGTGCTAAACCCCAAATGTATCGCTCAATGCGTTTGGTTTTGGGAGTCACCATGTGTGGCACTAAACGTGCTAACTCTTGAAACCTGGTGGTATACCCTGTGACATCAGCTCATGTCATCTTGATATCCCACAACTCAGTCTCAATCTTTTGCAATTCGCTGCGGGGACAAAACTCTTCCAACACCAAATTTTTCAATTCTTCCCATGACATAGCATATGCTGCTAGTCGCCCAAGGGTTTGAACTTGAGCATTCCACCATGTCAATGCCTTATCAGCCAAGGTACAGGTGGCATATTTCACCATAGTACCAGGTGAACAGTTGCTAATGTCAAGTACTTACTCAATATTTTCAATCCAATGCACAATTCCAATAGCACCTTCGGTACCACGAAAAGTGCTCGGTTTACAAGACAAGAACGTCTTGTAAGAACATTCTCGCTGGCCATTTTCTGGATTCACATCAGTATTAACTGGGTCAGTATTTCGGCTACCACTTCCCCTGTCGTTACGAGTTGCTTCGTACTGAGCAATGGCTGCAGCTACATGTCGGTTAATTGTCTCTTCCATTGTCTCAGCAGCGGCAGGAAGAGTAGTTTCTCTCTCACTGTTTCTGGTACTTCTACGTTTGGGTGGCATGATTCCGTTCTATCACACACAAATAAACACTAGTCAACATCTAATATACCAAACACTGATAATAAACCAATCCAATCTTATATTACATCTTCAATCAAACCGTTTTTACAATTTTTATTCAATACACAATGAAATCTCTCAAACCAAACAAAAGCATTACACACAATGTGATGGGACTTTCTATATGCCCATCAGTTGACAATCTTCAAACCAATACAAAGTATACACAAACCACCGTACATAAGTCTAACGGGAATAGGGAAAGTACAACCCTATAGCCGTCATCAACACAGTCATCAACAAACTAACTCCAGCCATGACTCCTACTATGGTCGCACGTCTCTCTAACATAGTCACATGTGCACGTGTAGCGTTGGCTGACTCTCTGTTAGCAACCATATGAGTCTCAATAGAACCACGGCGTCCATAAATAGAGGTCACATCCCCATTCAGACGGGATGCGTCGTTCTGCAGCTCTCTTATATTTCTTCAGGTACCTTGATACATCTCAAGGATAGTGCGGGTTACAGCAACTAAAGTAGGAATGGTGATCTCCAGAGGCTCACCGGTCAGTGGTAGGGATGATGGTGCATGTGAGGACTCTCCAACCTCATAAGTAGATGGAATATTCTCTAGTGATCTCCATCGTCTCAGTGTATGTGGCATCCAATCTAAGTGAGTAGGTCTGAGCCTCTTCGGTGGTGGCTCTTCAGGTGAAGTCTCTGTCTCAGTCATCGGTGCCTCATCTCTTGGCGCAAGTGGTCCTATAGGAAAATCTCTAACACACATCCTAGGTGTCATCCTTAGTATAGGTCCGCGAGAAGTTTCGGCGAACGGTTGGCGAATACTAGTAGTAGTAGAAGGTACAGTGGCAGGAGGGGCCACAAATACTGTGGGCGGTGCTTCCTGCTTATTATTAGTGTCGGCCCTAGGGTGAACAGATGGGCTCCCGTGTACTGAAGTATCACTGCTCAAATCGCTATACTCTGTCGGCTCCTCGTCCGAAGCGTACAAGTAAATCGGGTTTTGTCTCGACATGCTGAAGCAAAAGAAATCGTGTGTGACGTGTCATGTGTATGCAAATGAATGAATCTATGAATGCATAAATGTTCTAGCCAAGGCTATAGTCTAGGTCTCTAAGGTTTCAGGTCACTTAAAGAATTCTAGTTCGCTATAACCAATGGCTCTGATACCAAGTCTGTCACACCCCGCCAAACGGTAATCTACGATTAGCGTGAGTAGTTCGCGGAAGCTGATGACGTGGCAGGGCGTGAGCAGTTTATCTCAAAACCTAAAATACGTACATTCATTATCAGAGCATATGATTATCACAAACATAATGTATTAAGATGCCAAGTTTAAAAGTTATTACAAAAGATTACAACTTAGAAAGTTGTAATAGTAAAAGCATAGTCTGAAAACATTTGTTTTATTTATTACACACATTAAAAGTAGACTTCATAAGTATGAATGCAATGTTTGCAGTGATACAAGGGAAATCTCAAAAGTCACACACACAATATTGCATCCTAATAAGTCCAGGGTAGTCCATCCTGAAATGCATGCAGTTCTTACGTACGTTGCTAATTCCCTGAAAAACATAGAGAAAACGTCAACAAAATTGTTGAGTGAATTCACAGGTTTATATGTAATGTACAGGTTAATCAATTAAGATTAACATTTCCCAAATAGTTGCTAGTAGGAAACACAGGTTAATCTAACTAAAGATCAACATTTCCAAAATAGTTATCGTAGGAACTTACTTCCTAAATAATAGTTTTGTGGGAATACTTAGACTGTGATCCCTCGGGAGGTGAGCTAAACCTCGCGAGTTAAAGTAACGCGACCTAACCCTATAACCAAACCACGACCAATCAATATGTTGTTTGCCTAAAGGAAATGTAAGTATACGCTCCAAAACTGTGGGAGGGTCGTCACGGCGATAGTACTATCTATATACTCATTGGCTAGAGTCACCTAGCTAATTTTTATAGTCTGCATAACATAAGGGCTTTTATGCACACATTGTAAGTCTGGATCCGTACTAGGATTCATTGTCTAGTTCCCAAAATAGTGTGAAAGTGTTATTTCAATAATCATACATACAATTTCAATAATCATACATTTGTATAAAAGCAGTAAATCATTTATATAATTTGCTGCATGTGTTCGCATGCAGTTTCTATGTTTGTCACCCCTATTTTCAAAAGCATAAAACATTTAAAAGAGGGGCTGTGAACTCACAGTAGTTTGCTCGGTGTGAATGCTAGCAGTAAACGATGTCGCCCAAGGTATGTTAACCTATGTACAATAAATGTATTAATATAAGTATATTTAATTTGTTTAATCAACTTATATTAATGGTTTGATTGCTTTGAAGAAATTGTTAATTTCTTAAATTTATACAAGTTGTTGTCGATTTGTGTCAAAAATAATTATTACTTTAAATAAGTTTATAATTATTTTCTGATTTGTCCGAAATTCGTAAATATATATATATTTATATATATTTATTAGTTGAATATATATATTCGTAAATATATTGTCTTTGTCACGTATGTTCATAAATGTGTGAATATATATAATTTGTCGACTATATATATTTGAAAATATAATTTCGTTCGTATCAAAAATTTATTTCTTTTTGTACCTTTGTTTACGTATATGTATATATATGAAAAAAAATAATCAAAAAGAATTGTCACAATTTTATTTGTACATAAACTGTGTAATTTTTGAATCTATATACATATATATATATATATATATATATATATATATATATATATATATATATATATATATATATGTATCTATTTATTTATTTATATATTAATTTAATTATTTAATTATTTAATCGTGAGCTGGGTGAAAACAGGTTGTACCCGCCGTGTACATACGATACCCGCCGGGTATCATGTTTTTGTTGAATACCCGTCGTGGACCATGGATACCCGCCGGGTATCGCAGTCAGAACGTAAAATTTCCAAAAACGAGTTTTAAGCTTAGATTTTGATATATATTTCGTTCGGGTTATCAACTATGATAATTATAAAGCTTTTTCATCTGTTTTGTGTAAGATTTTACGTATGAATATGTATATGTATGTGAGCATGCATGTATATATATATATATATATATGTAAACAGTTTTAAGTTTTTGGTTTAGATTTCTTTTATATATATGTCACTGAGTTTACATGTACATAAGTTTATAAAGACTCGAATGAACATAACATATATATACATGAAGAGTTGAGATTATAATCCTCACAGAGGTTTTTTAAGAGATAGTGATCGATGTTGATGATACGATGGCGAAGGTGGTGAGATTGTGCTGCGATGATGATGATGATAGCTTGTTACTACTTCTTATCCAGGTTGTTAGTGTTGTGTGTGTGTGAGTTTAGTGAGTGCCGAGAAACAGAAGGAGTTCAAGAGTGAAAGGTGATTGAGGTTAATGAATGAAGATGGCAAATGAAGATGATCGATGATTAGTTAAAGGTTTTGATGTTCTTGTTGTTGCCGTGAGAACAAGAGATCAAAAGTGTTGTGAGTGAATTATGGACTCAAATGGATTTGTTGTTGTCGTTTGATTACAGAGTATTATGAGATCAATCTTTCAAATATATTAACTAGTGGCATGAGTGCAAGTATATTAAATTCTGCAGTGGGAAATAATTGAAACCATTGTGTTAATTTAACAATTGAAAAGAAGATATCAAATCCCATTTTCCGTTCCACTAACCCAATAGTGTCTGCCATTTCAAAACAATTTGATATCCTATTGTCACTATTTAAAATTCAAAAGCAAAGATTGTGATCTTCAATTGGTCTGCCGGTTCTAAAAGAATGTATATTATTAAGTGTAGTGCAATACGAGAGGGATATATAAAATTGGATATTGTTTGCAGCACTTCAAAAAGAATGATCTTCATTTCCATTTGTCTGCCATCGATTAAAGTATTGATATTCAAATAATCTTATTTTGTTATATTAATATGTTGGGTTTTTAACCCGTTAATTTTGGATACGGGTATAATTAGTGCAATATAAAATTTAAGATTTTATATTTTGATTTTCCAGATGTTCTCCAGATACGTTATTTAAAGTTAGAAAATTAATCTTTTGATTATTTTTTACTGTTACTAATTTTGTATGTTTGTTACTGCGCGTACCCAATTGGGTGCCAAATTTCAGTTGAATTTCGATTTCATATTTTAAGGTAATGTTCCAAATGTTTTTAGATGAGCTATAAAAATAACATTTTTATTATTTGTGACCTCTGGGTATGATTTAAAATTGTTTATGTTCGAATTATAATACGTTTTATGTAAACGAATAATTTAATCATTCTATCTATATGTTATAGATATATTAATACTCGAAATTAATAATTGAATTATTAATTATCTTTTGTGTCACCATCTTTTGTTATTTACTTTTGTCAGATTCATTCCGATAAGTTCGCACGTAATATTTAATAATTACGTATTAAGTGATACTTTCTGTTTTAAGTACTGGGCTTGCTAGGCTTACATCACATCAAAAGTTTTGTTAAAAATTTTTGTAGGGAAATTAGCGTAAGAAATGCACATGCTTAAGTATAAGTATACCTAATTTTGTGAATTGTCACATTCTCCCCCCGTTAGAAAAATCTCGTCCCGAGATTTAAGTCATATCGTAAGTCTTAGTCACACGTTTGAAAAGTTGAGGATATTTCTTGCGCATTTCATCCTCACGTTCCCAGGTGAACTCTGGGCCTCGTTTCGAGTTCCATCGAACTTTGACAAGTTTGATCCGACTGTTTCGGAGCTTTTGCATTTTCGTGTCCATTACATCGAGTGGTTCCTCCACAAAGTGAAGTTTTGGGTCAATAAAGACTTCGTCGTGAGGGATAAGTAAGGTTTCGTCGGACAGACACTTTTTAAGATTACTAACATGAAAAGTGTCATGAATGCTACTAAGCTCTTGTGGTAATTTAAGTTTATAGGCGACTGGACCAATCCTCGCAAGGATTTCGAAAGGTCCGATATAACGCGGATTCAGTTTCCCTCGTTTTCCAAATCGTACTATTCCTTTCCAAGGCGATACTTTGAGTAAGACTTTGTCACCTACTTGAAACTCCAAAGGTTTCCGTCTGTTGTCAGCATAACTCTTTTGTCTGTCTCGTGCTGCTTTCAATCGATTAAGTACTTGAGAAATCTTGTCTGTTGTTTCTTGAATTAATTCAGGGCCTGATAATTGTCTGTCATCTATTTCTGCCCAACAAAGTGGTGATCGGCATTTGCGTCCGTACAACGCTTCAAATGGAGCCATTTGTATGCTAGTGTGATAACTATTGTTGTAAGAAAATTCTGCTAAAGGTAAGTGAGTATCCCAATTACCTCCAAAGTCTATCACACATGCTCGCAGCAAGTCCTCGAGCGTTTGTATCGTTCTCTCACTTTGACCGTCAGTTTGAGGATGGTAGGCAGTACTCATATCTAGTCGAGTACCCAGTGCCCGTTGAAGCGATTGCCAAATATGAGATGTAAATCTGCTATCTCTATCAGAGATAATGGATAATGGCACTCCGTGTCTGGAGACAATCTCCTTCAGATAAATTCTAGCCAGTTTTTCCATCTTATCTTTTTCCTTGATGGCTAAAAAGTGGGCTGATTTCGTTAGTCGGTCGACAATCACCCATATGGTATCCGCTCCAGATGATGTTTTAGGCAACTTCGTGATGAAGTCCATAGTAATCTGTTCCCATTTCCATTGTGGCATTTCAGGTTGTTGCAAAAGCCCTGAAGGTTTTTGGTATTCAACCTTAACTTTCGCACAAGTCAGGCATTTACTAACATAAGTTGCAATATCTCGTTTCATGCCAGGCCACCAATAGAAACCCTTCAAATCGTGGTACATTTTATCTGCACCAGGATGAATCGAATAGTTGGACTTATGAGCTTCATCCAATATTAGAGTACGCAACTCTACTACACATGGAATCCAAATTCTGTTCATAAAGTACAACACTCCATTGTCTTTAGTTTCAAGTTGTTTTTGCATCCCTTTTAAGGATGCATCTTTCAAATGTTCCGGAGTGAAGGCAATTTGTTGTGCGTCTCGAATTTGTGAAATGAGATTCGAGTGAATAGTCAATCCCAAAGCTCGAACTCTATGTGGTTTAATTCGTTCCTTACGACTCAAGGCATCCGCTACTACATTAGCTTTGCCCGGATGATACTTGATTTCACAGTCGTAATCGTTCAACAGTTCGACCCAACGTCGTTGTCGCATGTTAAGTTCCTTCTGATCAAATATATGTTGAAGGCTTTTGTGATCAGTGTAAATCGTACACTTGGTACCGTACAGATAATGTCTCCAAATCTTGAGTGCAAAAACAACCGCTCCCAACTCCAAGTCGTGAGTAGTATAGCTTTTCTCGTGCACTTTTAGTTGACGTGATGCATAAGCAATGACCTTATCACTTTGCATCAACACGCAACCTAATCCTTGATGTGAAGCATCACAGTAGACAACAAAATTATCTACCCCTTCTGGCAATGATAGGATAGGTGAAGTGCTCAGTTCAAGGGCGGATCTTTGTAGGGGCAGGGAGGGGTGCTGGCCCCCCCAAAATTCTGAGTATTTAGTGTAATATATTTGATATTTTGAGGAAGAAATTTAGAAGTTCAAGGTTAAATTTTAATGGAGAAAATTGAAATATGCAGATGGGGAAGTTGAGAAAGTTGGGGAAGATGACACACTGATGTTTCTTTTACCTTTTCTTTCTTTTAAACCCTTTATGTTTTATAAGTAGTTACTTATAACCCTTCTAATATACAACTTTATAAGACAAACTCAAGCTACTTTTGTTTTTCCTTCTCACCTCAAACTTTCACTCGTATTTAAGCTCTGTAGATGTACAATTAATAAAACAAGATATGCTATAGTTATATTCAAGATGACTTTTGATTCATAAAAAAAAATAATTTAAACTTTAAAAGTTTTGAAATTATTTTCTTTTTTCGTACAAGTATGATTTGATTATACTTTTCAGTTACATAAAGAGAAAAAAAAACTTAAATATTTGTTTATTCTATGTTTCAACTTGATGAATTAATTAAAAATCAAAGTTAGCATTCAAGTGAATAAATTATGTTCAAGCGTCTACTTATTTGTTAAAGCACAACACGATCAAAATTCATTGGACAATATTAGTTTCTAGTCTATATTTTACGCACGGATGGTTTTGGCCCCCCCACAATTTGTGTTCAAGATCCGCCACTGGCTCAGTTTCTGTTTAAGTAACTGAAAAGCATTTTCTTGTTTTTTGCCCCACTCAAACTTCTTGTCTTTTTGAGTTAGGGTGGTGAGAGGCAGGGCTATTTTTGAAAAATTTTCGATAAATCTACGGTAATAGCCGGCTAAACCAAGGAATTGTCGTATCTCGGTGGGAGTTTTCGGTGCTTCCCAGTTTTTGATTGCCTCAATTTTTGATGGGTCCACATGAATTCCTTTATCATTTATCAGATGACCAAGGAAATGAACCTCTCGCATCCAAAATTCACATTTAGAGAATTTTGCATAGAGCTTCTCCTTCTCAAGTAGTTGTAGGACAAGTTTCAAGTGTCGTTCATGATCCTCTTTCGTTTGCGAGTATATTAAAATGTCATCAATGAACACTATGACAAACTTATCGAGATAAGGTTTACATACTCTGTTCATTAGATCCATGAACACTGCTGGTGCGTTAGTTAGCCCAAACGGCATAACTAGGAACACGTAATGACTGTAACGAGTCCTAAACGCAGTCTTAGGTACATCCTCCTCTCGTACCTTCAGTTGGTGGTATCCAGATCGCAGGTCGATCTTCGAGTAATAAATTGACCCTTGCAGCTGGTCAAACAAGTCATCGATGCGTGGTAACGGATATCGGTTCTTGATAGTTACTTTGTTAAGTTCCCGATAATCGATACACATTCTCATTGATCCATCCTTCTTCTTTACAAAAAGAACTGGAGCTCCCCATGGCGAAAAGCTCGATCGAATGAATCCTAAATCCAATAGTTCTTGTAACTGTGCAGACAGCTCCTGCATTTCAGATGGAGCTAGACGATATGGTGCACGTGCAATAGGTGCAGCTCCAGGTACCAAATCGATATGAAACTCGACTGTCGTGGGGGTGGCAATCCTGGTAATTCGTCAGGAAACACTCCCGGGTAGTCACGTACAATAGGTATATCATCTATATGTCGCTCCTTGGGTTTCTTCTCAACAACATGTACCAAGAACGCTTGGTACCCCTTTCGTAAGTACTTACTTGCCTTCATGTTCGTAATCGTCTTCACTGCACGATTATTCTTTTCTCCTTGTACTATCAACATTTCTCCCGTCGGTAATGGTAGACGTACAACTTTTTCATAACAGATGATCTCCGCATGGTTTGGTGACAACCAATCCATACCAACCACAATATCAAAGCTCCCTAGTTCTACCGGTAGTAAGTCTATTTTGAAAGGATGGCCCTCCAACATTAAGGTACATCCTGGTACTATTTCTCCTGATTCAATCAACTTACCATCGGCTAGCTCTACAGTGTATTTGTTATCTAGTTTAAGGGATTCGATCTCTAATAGTGGTCTAAACTCAGTGGATACAAAACTTAAATCAGCACCAGAATCAAACAACACAGAAGCAAAATGGTTGTTTACTAGAAACGTACCAGTGACTGTGTTTGGATCCTGACGTGCTTCTGGCGCTCCTATCACGAACGCACGTCCATGAGCTGGTTGGTTGTTGTTGTTGTTGGCTCGGTTGTTGTTGTTACCACGGTTATTATCATTGTTGTTGCGGTTGTTGGGATTGTTGTTGTTGCGATTCTGATTATTCTGATTGTTGTTGTTGTTGAAGTTTTGGTTGTTAAGTTTGGGGCATCGGTTTCGGTAGTGTCTCGTATCACCACATTCAAAACAACCCTGATTCTGACATTCATTGTTTGCACGAGGGGGAGGGTTGATCCTACAGAATTGGGTCTTATGACCCCATCCCTTGCAGTTGTTACAGAATATACTGTAACACCCCCAAAATTCAATGTTTTTCGGAAGCATAGTTTGGGGTGTTACTAATCAAATATCACAGCACAAAGATAAAGTAAACGACATCTATATGCAACGTTTGTAAATTAGTTACATTCCATAGATATATTGTTTGAAAACTTAGTGTTTTCGTATACAAAAATGTAGTTTCCCTAGAGTCCGCGCGTGTAGCGGGAGATTCTATTACATAATCAAGATATACAAAAGATAATGCTAAGAATCTCCGTTAATGCAGTTATGTTGAAATCATGCGACTCTAGCTAAAATCCTGGGGTAATCCTACTCCATCCGAGTACCTGAGAAAACATGCTAAAAAGTGTCAACCAAAAGGTTGGTGAATCTCACAGGTTTGTAAGTAGTATCAGCTTTGAACACGAGATTTCATCAGTAATGCCCGCAGGCGTAAAATCAGCAATTTCAATCTAGAAAACGTAAACCAGTATTTGCAATCCCGCAAATGTAAGCAAGTAAGTTTATACCGTTGCCATGAGGCTCATAATCGAAGCTTAACCCTTAAGTAATAAGTTTGCTCCCGTGACATGCTCGTAATTGAGCAAGCATCAGTAACGAATAAGTAGTCACCCGTTTCTACGTGTAAATCAGTACGTGGCAGCGCTACTGCCCCGGGTGGGGAGGGTCATTTCCCTAATGGATCCATTAACTAGTGTTCGCGCTTAAGTCCATAACTAACGATATATGATGGAGAGACTTCTGTTTGTAAGTAAACTCATGCAATTCCGTTTGGTATAGTAAACAGTTTAGTACTTGTGTTCAAGGAAAAGTAGTAGCATGTTTCTCCCCCAATAAGATAAAACAGTAAAAGTGGGGCCGTAAGACTCACCTGAGTCAAGTAGTAAGCGGTGGAATTCAGTAAGTAGTGAGTAGGTTCTCCGAACCCGTAACCTTTAAATGCCTAAACATATAAAGTCAAGTAAGTAGATGTCTCGCAAGACCATCTAGTCTAGTTGTCTACACAACTCGTTATGTCCAAGTGTTTGTTTAGTAATCCGTTTGTAGTTTGAAAACAAGTATGGCCCGTTGGTGACGGTTTGTAATAAGGATTCAAAGTGTTATCATTATATGTATCGTTGAATCAGGTTTCGTTATTTGTAAGTGTTCGACACTTAATGTGAAAAGTATTTACGACATCTAAACACGTGGGTCCGGGGGCAGCGCCCCTGGTAGCGGGGTCCAAGGGGCGGCAGCCCCTGGCGGGGTCCAAGGGGCAGAGCCCATGGCTGGGGTCGAGCTGCCAGGTCAGCTTGGAAAATTTTTATTCCTACCACTTTCCTTTAGTGAAAACGTATCAGAAATATGGATTTGGAGTAAAATTAGGTGGTAAAATCCTGGTTCCGACACTTAGTAAAATCTGAGTTTTCAGGGTTCTGTTTTATGCGACGTTGGGTGCGACGTCGCAAGCGACGTAAGGTGCGACGTGGACGTGTGCGTCGCATTATGCGACCTTCGCAATTCAATGCGACGTAGGGTGTTGCGTCGCTAAGTGCGACGTTAGTTCGGTTTGCGACGTTAAAGTCTACGTCGCTACGTGCGACATCCGCAAGTTAATGCGATGTAATGGGCTGCGTCGCTAGTGCGACGTTGAGATTTTTGTGCGACGTAGGTCGCGACGTCGCAGAGGCCCCTGGCCAGGTGCGATGTTGCGGTCTGATGGCCGGAAATTTAGTCGAAAACGAGTTTCCCGGTTTCCGTTGGGTCCAAATCTTTTACCCAACCCAAAAATGGACATAACAAGCCATTATAAACCATAAACAAGTAAAAATGATCAAAAACGAGAGATGTCGGGATTTGTCGGAAACTTACAAAGTGTCGGATTGAAAATCCGAAAAGATAGGATGGTAGATCGTGTTGCGGTGGTGCTTTTATTCCAAAGGGGCGAGGAAATCCGAGTGGGTTTAGTTGTAGGATTATGCAATTTTGAATGGTGGTGGTGGGTTTTCTTTTTAGAGAGAAAGAAAGAAAGAGAGAGAAGAGGGAAGTGGAGAATGAGAAAGAAAAAGGAAAATGGGGAGGTTTATCCTCCCATTTTTCAGTCCCCGCGATCGGGCTCCGTGCGGTGTTCGTTTTCTCCGTCATTTAAACGTTAAATATTTATTTTGCACATTAATTATCCATTTTTAATTACAAGTTTTGTTAAATAAATTTTATCGAATTATTTTGTCAAATCTTTAAATGAATTATGTATTTTGTGTTTAAGTCGTGTTTATTACGTTTTGTTGTATTATTTAAAATGTCGTCGTGATAATATGTAAATAATGTCCGTTCAATTGCGTATTTTATATAACAAAAATACGTTCTCATTATTTAAGTTAATTTCTGTCACCAACGTCCAAATAACTGTGTCGGACTCCGTCCGGTTAATTCGTACGATTCATCCAAATCGCATAAGTACACTCATATATATATAAATCACCTTATATATATATACAAATAGAGCCTGTAATTAGTCCTATTACATACTAATTACAACTAGTTACAAACAATTAGGCATAATTAATTATCCTAATTAGGCAGGTGTTACATTCTCCCCTTGTTAAAGAAATTTCGTCCCGAAATTAGCTCGAGTGCACGGACGGTGCGTTATCTGGGAAGAGATGTGGGTATTTCTGTCGCATTTGGTCTTCCCGTTCCCAGGTGAACTCAGGGCCGCGCCTAGAATTCCACCTGACTTTTACGATGGGAATACGACTCTGTTTCAATTGCTTGACCTCTCGGTCCATGATTTCCATAGGTTCTTCGACAAAATGAAGCTTATCATCGATTTGAATTTCGTCGAGCGGTATAATCAGTGTCTCGTCAGACAGACATTTCTTCAAGTTAGAAATGTGGAAGGTGTTGTGAACGCTGCTAAGCTCAGCAGGGAGTTGCAGGCGGTATGCCACGGAACCAATCCTTTCAAGGATTTCGAATGGTCCGATGTATCTAGGGTTTAGTTTGCCTCGCTTTCCGAAGCGAATGACACCCTTCCATGGTGCCACTTTGAGAAGTACATTGTCCCCTACCTGGAACTCAAGGTGTTTGCGTCTCACGTCAGCATAGCTTTTCTGACGATCACGTGCGGCTTTCAGCAGGTTTTGAATACCGATGATTTTCTCAGTAGTTTCCTGAATAATATCTGGACCCGTGAGTTGGGAATTTCCTAACTCAGTCCAACAGACAGGTGATCGGCACTTACGCCCGTAAAGTGCCTCGAAGGGTGCTGCCTTTATGCTGGTATGGTAACTGTTATTGTACGAGAATTCGCACAACGGTAAGTGATTTTCCCAAGAAGTAACGAAGTCAACTACGCAGGCTCGTAACATATCCTCCAGTGTTTGAATAGTTCGCTCGCTTTGGCCATCTGTTTGCGAGTGATAAGCAGTACTCATATCCAGACGAGTACCAAGAGATTTCTGTAGTGATTGCCAAAAGTTAGAAGTAAAACGGCTGTCCCTATCCGAGATGATCGAGATAGGTACACCGTGTCGCGAGATGATTTCTTTGACATAGATGCGAGTCAGACGCTCCATCTTGTCGGTTTCCTTGATGGCCAGAAAATGAGCAGATTTCGTGAGACGGTCCACGATCACCCAAATGGTATCGCAACCACTCGAAGTTTTCGGTAGTTTGGTAATGAAGTCCATGGAAATCTGTTCCCATTTCCATTGAGGAATTTCAGGTTGTTGGAGCAACCCCGAGGGTCTTTGGTGTTCGGCCTTGACTTTGGAACAGGTTAGGCATTTACTGACGTACAAGGCGATGTCAGCTTTCATGTTAGGCCACCAATACAACCCTTTGACGTCGTGATACATCTTGTCAGAACCAGGATGTATAGAGTATCGAGATTTGTGAGCTTCAGCCATCACCAAATCTCGCAAGTTTCCGAATTTGGGTAACCACACCCGGTTAGAGAAGTATCGAATTCCATCGGGTTTGATTTCGAATTGTTTATCCAAGCCTCGCAAGGCTTCATTTTTCAAGTTTTCATCGTTGATTGCTTCGAGTTGAGTGGTAAGGATTTGAGCAGGAAGCTCGTTACGAATTGTCATAGAAAGTGCTCGGACTCGAAGGGGTTTCACTCGTTCTTTTCGGCTTAAGGCATCGGCAACTACGTTAGCCTTGCCCGGATGGTATTTGATCTCGCAGTCGTAGTCACTAAGTAACTCGACCCAACGACGTTGCCTCATGTTTAGATCTTTCTGATCGAATATGTGTTGGAGACTTTTGTGATCGGTAAAGATAGTGCTTTTCGTACCGTAGAGATAATGTCTCCAGATTTTCAATGCGAAGACCACAGCACCTAACTCAAGGTCGTGGGTCGTATAGTTTTTCTCGTGGATTTTCAGTTGTCGTGAGGCATAGGCAATGACTTTTTCCCGTTGGATTAGCACACAACCAAGTCCTTGGTGTGAGGCGTCGCAGTAAACTACGAAATCGTCGGTGCCTTCGGGTAAGGTCAAGATTGGTGCACTGCAAAGTTTGTTTTTCAATAGCTGGAAGGCTGACTCTTGTTTATAAGTCCAATCGAACTTCTTATCTTTCTGAATCAGCGTGGTTAGGGGAACAGCTATTCTTGAAAAGTTTTCGATGAATCGGCGGTAATAACCAGCAAGACCTAAGAATTGTCTCACTTCGGTTGGAGTGGTCGGTGACTCCCAGCCCTTGATTGCTTCAATCTTGGCGGGATCAACATGAATTCCTTGGCTGTCAATCACGTGCCCAAGGAATTGAACGGTTCGAATCCAGAACTCACACTTAGAGAATTTGGCATATAACTCTTCGTGTTTCAGAAGTCCTAGAATGGTTTTCAGATGTTGAGCATGTTCCTGCTCGTTGCGAGAGTAAATCAGAATATCGTCGATGAACACAATGACGAATTTGTCAAGATATGGTTTGCACACCCGATTCATAAGGTCCATGAATACGGCCGGTGTGTTGGTTAAACCGAAAGGCATCACTTGGAATTCGTAATGCCCATAACGAGTTCGGAAAGCTGTCTTTGGGATATCATTGTCACGGACTCGGAGTTGATGATAACCCGACCGTAGATCAATCTTTGAGTAAACACTCGATCCCTGGAGTTGGTCAAATAGGTCATCGATTCTAGGAAGTGGATACCGATTCTTTATGGTTAGCTTATTCAGCTCTCGGTAATCGATACACATGCGGAAAGATCCATCTTTCTTTTTCACGAATAAGACCGGAGCTCCCCAAGGCGAGGAACTTGGTCAAATGAATCCTCTGTCCAGGAGTTCCTGTAGTTGGTTAGACAACTCCTGCATTTCGGATGGTGCTAAACGGTAAGGGGCTCGTGCCACGGGTGCAGCTCCGGGCACAAGTTCGATTTGAAATTCAACTTGTCTAGGTGGCGGAAGTCCGGGCAAGTCTTCAGGAAAGACTTCCGGGAAATCCCGCACGATTGGAACATCCTCAAGTCGCTTCTCCTCCGACTTCTTCTCCGTTACATGTGCGAGGATGGCTTGATACCCTTTTCGTAGATATTTTCTAGTTTTCAGACAGGATACAATATTCAGATTCCGTCTGCCGGTCTCCCCTTGTAGGACTAAGGTTCCACCGGAGACAAGAGGTATGCGAACGAGTTTGTCATGACAGATGATTTCAGCTCGGTGCTTGGACAACCAATCCATACCGACAATAATATCGAAGCTGCCGATCTCGACAGGGATTAAATCAATGGGAAACGTTTCGTTCGTGAGGTTAAGTGTACAGTTGTGTATGATGCTATCAGTCTCAATCAGTTTGCCGTTAGCTAATTCTACAATGTATTTAGCATCTAAGGCAGTGGGAGTAATATCAAGTAAAGGGCTAAACTTCTCAGAAATGAAGCTTCTATCGGCACCGGTATCAAATAACACAGAAGCAGTAAGGTCGTTGAGAAGGAACGTACCCGTCACGACGTTCGGGTCTTGTCTGGCTTCCCCAGCCTTGATAACGAATGATCTGCCACGAGCAGGGTTGTTGTTGTTGTTTTTCAGCTTTGGGCAATCTTTCTTGAAATGCCCTGTATTTCCGCACCCAAAGCAGGCCTTTTGTGCATTGGTGTTGGGGGTAGGAATGTTCGTTCGGCAATCCTTGGCTAGATGCCCGAACCGTTTACAGTTGGAGCAAGGGCAAGAACCGTCATGGTGGCGGTTGCATTTGGGACAGTAGGGTCTGCTCCCGCTGTACCCTTTCTTCTCCGAGGTTCCGGATGAATAAGCCTTAATGTACTCAGGCTTTTCGTTGGAGGTTTGGTTGGATGAGTTGGGGTTTCCTTCCCACTTGCGTTTGTTGTTTGCAGATGGGGTTGAAGTTGTGCCACGGCGGACAGAATTTGCCGTTAGTTCATGGGCCATACGGATGGCGCTCTGAATAGTACCCGGTTTGGAAGAAGTTACCAGGTCTTGGAGTCTCTCAGGAAGACCATCAACAAATTTCTCGATCCTCTTGTACTCAGGATCGACCATGGTGGGGCACAGAAGTGCCAGTTGGTGGAAACGGTTTGTGTATCCGGTGATGTCATCACCCAGCATCTTGTGGTTCCAGAGTTCCACTTCTAGTTGTTTCAATTCATCCCTGGGGCAATACTCGCCCCTCAACATCTTCTTCAACTCCTCCCACGGGAGTTTGTAAGCATTAGCAACACCCACAGTCTGGGCATATGTGTTCCACCAGGTGAGTGCGGTGTCAATAAAAGTACTAACGGAGAACTTAACTTTGTCTCCCTCCGCACAGTTGCAGATCAGAAATACAGACTCAACTTTCTCGATCCAGCGTACTAGACCGATAGCTCCCTCAGTACCTGCAAAGTTTAGGGGTTTGCAGTTCTGGAAGTCCTTGTAAGAACAAGGTTTAGCAGTAGGGGTTTCAGCGGCATCGCTGTTCCTCGTGGAACTTGGTGGAGTATTCCGAGCCAAGGCTTCAGTAACAGCCTGGGTTATAAGGGAGGTAATCTGGGCATCTGTGTATGGTCTTGTCTTTGGCGGCATGATTCTTCAATAAAATAAATGAAAATACATGAGATTTTGTAGGAACTTGTAATTGTCACAGATGTACATGTATAAAAGCAGTAATACATAACATCATATGGAAAATGACAATTTATATGAGTTGAAATAATAAGGAATATTTGATGGATAATGCGAGTTCAAAGGTTACATCCTACAGAGATATTACAAAAGGTGTTGGGAATTGTTACATCCAACTAGTTTATAGAGTAGTGCTAGATAGTCAAAAGATTACGAGATAGATTACAAGACAAAGACTACACTAGTCTTCCTGTAGATTAATTTGTTCCATCAGCGCGACAAGGTGGTCCACGGTTCCTGCTAGTCTGTTGGTTTACCTGGCGTTGTCTTCCACCAAGGCCAGTCGTTGTGTTAGTGCTCGAGAGTGATCCTCAGTTTCCTGTGAACGCTGTTCACATTCCTCTAGTCGGTTTCTTACAAGTTCATCCGCACCTAATTCGGCGGCATGGAATCCTGAATTATGCTTACAGAGAGGTTGGTATCCTCTTGTTCTCGCTGGAGTTGGGATATGTGATCAAGTGCTCGGCGAAGCAAGTAGGTCATTCGGTGTTGTTCCCGTTCAAGACTTTCGAGCCTTTGTTCCTGACGGCGGAATTGGGTAGTCAATACCGGCATCGTGAGATGTGCCGAGTTTTGAGAGTTATGAGCAGGATAGGGGTTGGTTCGAGATGACCTCATGTTCCTCCTGGCTATTCGTGGGTTTTGTGACCCATGTGAGTGAGAGTGTGACGGATTAGGTGGTGTGTTTGCCATTCCTGTGGCAGAGTGTAAGTAAGACGAGGCGAATATATGTAAGTATATAATATTCAGCCTAGTGTCTAGCACGTATCAAGTAATGGTCCGGTTCTCTCGTGGTCAGAGTCAACTAACGTATCCCCGTTCAACATAATTATTTCAGACCTTACATCATCTTTCCTTAATTGTACATAGTTGATCAGGCTATGTTAAATTAAAGTCGTATGCTGTAATTCCTGAACCAGTCATGTCTAATAAAAGAATACTGCCTAACGGTCATAGTCTAGGCCCACTAAATGCAACCTAGTTCACTATAACCTTAGGCTCTGATACCAATCTGTAACACCCCCGAAATTCACTGTTTTAGTTTGGGGTATTACTAATCAAATATCATAGCACAAAGATAAAGTAAACGACATCTATATGCAACGTTTGTAAATTAGTTACATTCCATAGATATATTGTTTGAAAACTTAGTGTTTTCGTATACAAAAATGTAGTTTCCCTAGAATCCGCGCGTGTAGCGGGAGATTCTATTACATAATCAAAATATACAAAAGATAATGCTAAGAATCTCCGTTAATGCAGTTATGTTGAAATCATGCGACTCTAGCTAAAATCCTGGGGTAATCCTACTCCATCCGAGTACCTGAGAAAACATGCTAAAAAGTGTCAACCAAAAGGTTGGTGAATCTCACAGGTTTGTAAGTAGTATCAGCTTTGAACACGAGATTTCATCAGTAATGCCCGCAGGCGTAAAATCAGCAATTTCAATCTAGAAAACGTAAACCAGTATTTGCAATCCCGCAAATGTAAGCAAGTAAGTTTATACCGTTGCCATGAGGCTCATAATCGAAGCTTAACCCGTAAGTAATAAGTTTGCTCCCGTGACATGCTCGTAATTGAGCAAGCATCAGTAACGAATAAGTAGTCACCCGTTTCTACGTGTAAATCAGTACGTGGCAGCGCTACTGCCCCGGGTGGGGAGGGTCATTTCCCTAATGGATCCATTAACTAGTGTTCGCGCTTAAGTCCATAACTAACGATATATGATGGAGAGACTTCTGTTTGTAAGTAAACTCATGCAATTCCGTTTGGTATAGTAAACAGTTTAGTACTTGTGTTCAAGGAAAAGTAGTAGCATGTTTCTCCCCCAATAAGATAAAACAGTAAAAGTGGGGCCGTAAGACTCACCTGAGTCGAGTAGTAAGCGGTGGAATTCAGTAAGTAGTGAGTAGGTTCTCCGAACCCGTAACCTTTAAATGCCTAAACATATAAAGTCAAGTAAGTAGATGTCTCGCAAGACCATCTAGTCTAGTTGTCTACACAACTCGTTATGTCCAAGTGTTTGTTTAGTAATCCGTTTGTAGTTTGAAAACAAGTATGGCCCGTTGGTGACGGTTTGTAATAAGGATTCAAAGTGTTATCATTATATGTATCGTTGAATCAGGTTTCGTTATTTGTAAGTGTTCGACACTTAGTGTGAAAAGTATTTACGACATCTAAACACGGGGGTCCGAGGGCAGCGCCCCTGGTAGCGGGGTCCAAGGGGCGGCAGCCCCTGGCGGGGTCCAAGGGGCAGAGCCCATGGCTGGGGTCGAGCTGCCAGGTCAGCTTGGAAAATTTTTATTCCTACCACTTTCCTTTAGTGAAAACGTATCAGAAATCTGGATTTGGAGTAAAATTAGGTGGTAAAATCCTGGTTCCGACACTTAGTAAAATCTGAGTTTTCAGGGTTCTGTTTTATGCGACGTTGGGTGCGACGTCGCAAGCGACGTAAGGTGCGACGTGGACGTGTGCGTCGCATTATGCGACCTTCGCAATTCAATGTGACGTAGGGTGTTGCGTCGCTAAGTGCGACGTTAGTTCGGTTTGCGACGTTAAAGTCTACGTCGCTACGTGCGACATCCGCAAGTTAATGCGACGTAATGGGCTGCGTCGCTAGTGCGACGTTGAGATTTTTGTGCGACGTAGGTCGCGACGTCGCAGAGGCCCCTGGCCAGGTGCGACGTTGCGGTCTGATGGCCGGAAATTTAGTCGAAAACGAGTTTCCCGGTTTCCGTTGGGTCCAAATCTTTTACCCAACCCAAAAATGGACATAACAAGCCATTATAAACCATAAACAAGTAAAAATGATCAAAAACGAGAGATGTCGGGATTTGTCGGAAACTTACAAAGTGTCGGATTGAAAATCCGAAAAGATAGGATGGTAGATCGTGTTGCGGTGGTGCTTTCATTCCAAAGGGGCGGGGAAATCCGAGTGGGTTTAGTGGTAGTATTATGCAATTTTGAATGGTGGTGGTGGGTTTTCTTTTTAGAGAGAAAGAAAGAAAGAGAGAGAAGAGGGAAGTGGAGAATGAGAAAGAAAAAGGAAAATGGGGAGGTTTATCCTCCCATTTTTCAGTCCCCGCGATCGGGCTCCGTGCGGTGTTCGTTTTCTCCGTCATTTAAACGTTAAATATTTATTTTGCACATTAATTATCCATTTTTAATTACAAGTTTTGTTAAATAAATTTTATCGAATTATTTTGTCAAATCTTTAAATGAATTATGTATTTTGTGTTTAAGTCGTGTTTATTACGTTTTGTTGTATTATTTAAAATGTCGTCGTGATAATATGTAAATAATGTCCGTTCAGTTGCTTATTTTATATAACAAAAATACGTTCTCATTATTTAAGTTAATTTCTGTCACCAACGTCCAAATAACTGTGTCGGACTCCGTCCGGTTAATTCGTACGATTCATCCAAATCGCATAAGTACACTCATATATATATAAATCACCTTATATATATATACAAATAGAGCCTGTAATTAGTCCTATTACATACTAATTACAACTAGTTACAAACAATTAGGCATAATTAATTATCCTAATTAGGCAGGTGTTACATATACACTCACCCTCGTGGTGCCTACTACACTTATTACACTTGGGTTTGTTGCCCAAGTATGGCTTAGGTTCCATAGTAGTGGCAGCATAAGACTTTGGATTCTCCGAATTCTTCTTGTTTGTTTGACCTTGACGGTCACTTCCTCCGCCGTTCCACTTACGCTTCGTACCTCCAGAACTACCAGCATCAGTATTGCTTGGTTCACCTTTTCCTGATGCAGCCTTCTTGGTCAAAGTCCTCATTCTGACCGCATCATCAGTCAAACTTTGCGCCAAATTAACTACGCTTCTAAAAGTATCCGGTTTAGATGATGTTACCATGCTCCGGATTTGTGGTGCTAAACCCCAAATGTATCGCTCAATGCGTTTGGTTTCGGGAGTCACCATGTGTGGCACTAAACGTGCTAACTCTTGAAACCTGGTGGTATACCCTGTGACATCAGCTCATGTCATCTTGATATCCCACAACTCAGTCTCAATCTTTTGCAATTCGCTGCGGGGACAAAACTCTTCCAACACCAAATTTTTCAATTCTTCCCATGACAAAGCATATGCTGCTAGTCGCCCAAGGGTTTGAACTTGAGCATTCCACCATGTCAATGCCTTATCAGCCAAGGTACAGGTGGCATATTTCACCATAGTACCAGGTGAACAGTTGCTAATGTCAAGTATTGACTCAATATTTTCAATCCAATGCACAATTCCAATAGCACCTTCGGTACCACGAAAAGTGCTCGGTTTACAAGACAAGAACGTCTTGTAAGAACATTCTCGCTGGCCATTTTCTGGATTCACATCAGTATTAACTGGGTCAGTATTTCGGCTACCACTTCCCCTGTCGTTACGAGTTGCTTCGTACTGAGCAATGGCTGCAGCTACATGTCGGTTAATTGTCTCTTCCATTGTCTCAGCAGCGGCAGGAAGAGTAGTTTCTCTCTCACTGTTTCTGGTACTTCTACGTTTGGGTGGCATGATTCCGTTCTATCACACACAAATAAACACTAGTCAACATCTAATATACCAAACACTGATAATAAACCAATCCAATCTTATATTACATCTTCAATCAAACCGTTTTTACAATTTTTATTCAATACACAATGAAATCTCTCAAACCAAACAAAAGCATTACACACAATGTGATGGGACTTTCTATATGCCCATCAGTTGACAATCTTCAAACCAATACAAAGTATACACAAACCACCGTACATAAGTCTAACGGGAATAGGGAAAGTACAACCCTATAGCCGTCATCAACACAGTCATCAACAAACTAACTCCAGCCATGACTCCTACTATGGTCGCACGTCTCTCTAACATAGTCACATGTGCACGTGTAGCGTTGGCTGACTCTCTGTCAGCAACCATATGAGTCTCAATAGAACCACGGCATCCATAAATAGAGGTCACATCCCCATTCAGACGGGATGCGTCGTTCTGCAGCTCTCTTATATTTCTTCAGGTACCTTGATACATCTCAAGGATAGTGCGGGTTACAGCAACTAAAGTAGGAATGGTGATCTCCAGAGGCTCACCGGTCAGTGGTAGGGATGATGGTGCATGTGAGGACTCTCCAACCTCATAAGTAGATGGAATATTCTCTAGTGATCTCCATCGTCTCAGTGTATGTGGCATCCAATCTAAGTGAGTAGGTCTGAGCCTCTTCGGTGGTGGCTCTTCAGGTGAAGTCTCTGTCTCAGTCATCGGTGCCTCATCTCTTGGCGCAAGTGGTCCTATAGGAAAATCTCTAACACACATCCTAGGTGTCATCCTTAGTATAGGTCCGCGAGAAGTTTCGGCGAACGGTTGGCGAATACTAGTAGTAGTAGAAGGTACAGTGGCAGGAGGGGCCACAGATACTGTGGGCGGTGCTTCCTGCTTATTATTAGTGTCTGCCCTAGGGTGAACAGATGGGCTCCCGTGTACTGAAGTATCACTGCTCAAATCGCTATACTCTGTCGGCTCCTCGTCCGAAGCGTACAAGTAAATCGGGTTTTGTCTCGACATGCTGAAGCAAAAGAAATCGTGTGTGACGTGTCATGTGTATGCAAATGAATGAATCTATGAATGCATAAATGTTCTAGCCAAGGCTATAGTCTAGGTCTCTAAGGTTTCAGGTCACTTAAAGAATTCTAGTTCGCTATAACCAATGGCTCTGATACCAAGTCTGTCACACCCCGCCAAACGGTAATCTACGATTAGCGTGAGTAGTTCGCGGAAGCTGATGACGTGGCAGGGCGTGAGCAGTTTATCTCAAAACCCAAAATACGTACATTCATTATCAGAGCATATGATTATCACAAACATAATGTATTAAGATGCCAAGTTTAAAAATTATTACAAAAGATTACAACTTAGAAAGTTGTAATAGTAAAAGCATAGTCTGAAAACATTTGTTTTATTTATTACACACATTAAAAGTAGACTTCATAAGTATGACTGCAATGTTTGCAGTGATACAAGGGAAATCTCAAAAGTCACACACACAATATTGCATCCTAATAAGTCCAGGGTAGTCCATCCTGAAATGCATGCAGTTCTTACGTACGTTGCTAATTCCCTGAAAAACATAGAGAAAACGTCAACAAAATTGTTGAGTGAATTCACAGGTTTATATGTAATGTACAGGTTAATCAATTAAGATTAACATTTCCCAAATAGTTGCTAGTAGGAAACACAGGTTAATCTAACTAAAGATCAACATTTCCAAAATAGTTATCGTAGGAACTTACTTCCTAAATAATAGTTTTGTGGGAATACTTAGACTGTGATCCCTCGGGAGGTGAGCTAAACCTCGCGAGTTAAAGTAACGCGACCTAACCCTATAACCAAACCACGACCAATCAATATGTTGTTTGCCTAAAGGACATGTAAGTATACGCTCCAAAACTGTGGGAGGGTCGTCACGGCGATAGTACTATCTATATACTCATTGGCTAGAGTCACCTAGCTAATTTTTATAGTCTGCATAACATAAGGGCTTTTATGCACACATTGTAAGTCTGGATCCGTACTAGGATTCATTGTCTAGTTCCCAAAATAGTGTGAAAGTGTTATTTCAATAATCATACATACAATTTCAATAATCATACATTTGTATAAAAGCAGTAAAGCATTTATATAATTTGCTGTATGTGTTCGCATGCAGTTTCTATGTTTGTCACCCCTATTTTCAAAAGCATAAAACATTTAAAAGAGGGGCTGTGAACTCACAGTAGTTTGCTCGGTGTGAATGCTAGCAGTAAACGATGTCGCCCAAGGTATGTTAACCTATGTACAATAAATGTATTAATATAAGTATATTTAATTTGTTTAATCAACTTATATTAATGGTTTGATTGCTTTGAAGAAATTGTTAATTTCTTAAATTTATACAAGTTGTTATCGATTTGTGTCAAAAATAATTATTACTTTAAATAAGTTAATAATTATTTTCTGATTTGTCCGAAATGCGTAAATATATATATATTTATATATATTTATTAGTTGAATATATATATTCGTAAATATATTGTCTTTGTCACGTATGTTCATAAATGTGTGAATATATATAATTTGTCGACTATATATATTTGAAAATATAATTTCGTTCGTATCAAAAATTTATTTCTTTTTGTACCTTTGTTTACGTATATGTATATATATGAAAAAAAATAATCAAAAAGAATGGTCACAATTTTATTTGTACATAAACTGTGTAATTTTTGAATCTATATATATATATATATATATATATATATATATATATATATATATGTGTGTGCGTATCTATTTATTTATGAGGCAGAGGAGGTGGTTGGAGTTGTTTAATCAATTTTTAATTCGTCAATAGAGTCACTTAAACATAACAATTGATTTGTAGGCTTTCGGCGTGTCATTCAAATTTGATATTGGCATTGTATTGATAACGATCGAGCTTGCGGTCATAGTCTCGATTTAAGGTAATACTATGGATCACTATACTTGGGTTTTAACGTGATGATATAATCGTATACACATAGCAGTCGATCGGTAGAAAGTTGTTATATGTTTCGTTGTCATGTTGATCATTGTAATAACTCTAACATGGTTATGAGAATGCTTCCTTAACATTTGATTAAGAACTCGAGTTTTAGTACGTCAACGTCACCAAGTTTATGCTAAGAAGATAATTTATTTGGTTATCATTGTTACTAATCTCGAGATTTACCGAAGGTCATATGTAGTTTTAATGTACGTAATATTATCTGGTCTATACTCTATAATGTTACGAATGGAAGTTGTACTAATGTAGCTTTAAATTGATCATGGGTCTGTAAACAAGAAGTTAATATAAGGTATCATCTTATTTATTAATATAAAATTAACAACAATGTCTAGAATTTTTGATTTTTTTTATATAGCTTAGTTATTTGGGTCTCACAACATAAGGTATAATAAAGTTATTAACTTGATTTAATTATTTGTTATGTCGAGTATAATATATTTTGCAAACCGAAAGTTTTGTATCGTTGAACTTAGAATTTGTCCCAATTTTTCAGTGGTAATCAACGGCCGATTTGACCCATTTACATTCGTTTTTAGGCTTCGGCCAAAACATGAAAGTTGTAGATCTCGAAATTTTACTTAAAATCTCGTGGTTTCGGCCTCCAAAAAGCAACGTATGATTTTATAAAAAATTATTTCGTAAACTGCAGTTAGGAGTGACGAATTTTGAGAAAACTTTTGTAAACTTAGTTCGGTTTGACCAAATTATTTCCTAATCATTTTGGGGATCGTAAAGAATGTTTAAGGATATATTTTTCTGTAAATAAACCACATTTAGAAAACTTTAAGATTTATATTTGATATAAAAAGAATGGGTTATGGTATTAAAATATGTATGTATCAGTAAATAAATACGTAATTAATTAATCTATATGAATTTATTTGTAGATTTACATACTATTTGGTGGGTTCATTTTGAGACAATACTTGCTTTGCTATTTAAGGTGAGTTTTTGTGGCCCCATTTTCCTTTACATATTTTTAAATTGGGGGAAAAGTATGCTCCATGTTTTATCAATTATTTTTCATGCTGTGAACTTGTTTACTTTTATTTTTCGGACATATGCTTGAAATGTGTTACATTATGTGAAATTATGTGCATTACTTGGAAACATTGTTGGGGCTATTAGTCTTACTCCTTTGTGGGTATTGACAACACGCCAGTTGGATACATTGACATCTTTGAGGCTATTCGTCTTACTCCTTGGGGGTATTGACAACACGCCGACTTATATGCTATTCGTCTTACTCTGCGGGAGTAATGACAACACGCATGATTGATTGGTTGAGATTTGTTCACTTACACTAATTTCATTTATATGTACCATTTCTACATGCATTGTCCTAACTTACCATTATCACAGCAACATGTTTTATTTGTGGTGTTTGGGTTCAAACCTACGAAACTCACCAACATTATTGTTGACGTTTTTTAGCATAACTTTTTAGGTAATACTAGCGGTTTGAAGTTAGAGGACAAGAAGAATTAGTGGGCCTCTAGGTTGCATTAAGCTAAGATTGAGACTGCAGTTTGATATGGAACTTTGTTTTTAATAATTTGGGAAAAGTGTTTTTCCCTAACATTTGATTATGAGATTTAAGTTTGGTTGTAACTTTTTCATTGTTGATATGTGCATGTAGCTTGAGCTCCTACTCATGTTACTTGTGTCATAACACATTGAATATTTTATTTCATTTAGTATTCTTTATAATAATGTGTTGTGATCCTATCATGGTTGTACTCCGTTGTTTCCGCTTTAGACGGGGTATGATATTTGTATAAGGTTTGATTATTGTAGGTGTTAAATACTTAGTGTAGTAAGTATTTTTCAAGCTTCTTTTATTGTATTTGGAAGTACATGTATACATTTCTATCCGAACGTTGTGGTCAAATATGTTATTTTCTGAGAGTCAACTTGGTCAAACTGGTCCAACTAGTCAACTGGTCAAATCTGGTCAAACTAGTCAACTTAGTCAACTGGTCAAATTAGTCAACTAGTCAAGTTGGTCAAGTCTGGTCAAACTAGTCAACTTAGTCAACTGGTCAAATTAGTCAACTAGTCAAGTTGGTCAAATCTGGTCAAACTAGCTCGGTTTGACCCGAAACTTTTACACAAACCTTATCATATTATTATACTTATAGAAAACGAGTTTCGTGACCATTGGTGACTCACAAGTGTCGTTTTTATATTTTTTTCCAAAACAGTCCCTAAATGTGTTTTTTCGATTTTGTCGGTTTGTTTCGCCACAAGTTTCTACCATTTCTAGTCCATATCAATCCTCACAAAAATTACACACTGATCTACTATATGTCCAGTCCATTACATAAATTTCCCGGTACTTATAGAGTCCATTTCGGTATTTAAATAATTCTGCGTAATAACCAAACGTATTTTTTCGATAATCATCAGACCAGGCTCAAAGATCGGTTCGTAGCTAAAAATACGTAGATTTCTGGAAAGAGCCATAGAAGAACTTTTTGTAGATATTTTCAATATGCAACTTTTAAAAGAAAATTCGTTGTCTATCTCCATGTAGAACGCAAGATATGATTAATTTAGTAAACTGACTTTTTCTGGGCAGATTCTTCATGTTTATGTATGTGTTTTAAAAAAAAACGTATTTTAAGCTTATATTTGGACATAATCAAGTCAGATGAACATATTAACATCTAAATCATTAACATGCAAGTAAATCTAACATGAGAAAGTGGTTTCTTACAATAAGATGATGATGAGAAGCTTGTAGGCTTGATTTCCTTGCAAAAACTTGAAGTTTTGTAGTGGTGGTTGTGTGACGGTTTATGGTGGTCAAAGGGAGGTCAATGGTGGTGGTGTGGTGGTGTTATGGAGGCTGATCTCCAGATCCTAGAGAGAGGATGGAGAGTTAGAGAGAGGTTGGAGAAAATGATTGAAGAGAGAGAGAGAGAGAGTGTGGAGAGAAAAGTGATAGATTGATTGGTGAGTGAATGAGTGAAAGAGATAGTAGGATTGGAGGTGCTCCATTAGGGAGTTAGTGGGTTTGGCCAGCAATATGGGGGGGTCCCACAAGGGGTAAATTAGTTTATTTTGTGTTCCCTAAGTATTTTGGGTATTTAACCCGTATATACGCATAGTAGTTTATATGTATACGTGTATTTGACACGTTTTGTTAACGATAATTATACGTTAATTTTTAAATGTAAGTATTATTTTCAAATACTTTAGTTAACATTTTCAAAATGTCTCATTGGGTTATCGGTTTCAATTTGTGTATTTTATTTACCTTTGTACGTTTTATATAAAACGTATATTGTTTCGCGTATTATTATACAATAATAATATAATGTAAATAACTACTATTTAACTACAAAATAGACTTATGTTATTTATGAAAAAGTTTCACCAACATCCGTATTTGCATGATCGGATTCCGTCCGATTCGTTATTGCGCGATTTAAACCAATCGCGTATGTGTATATATAAATATACAAAATGTTACTATATTTAGCCCTATTTCAAACTAAATACACGTAATAATACTCTAGTTTAAGGTAATTAATAAGCTTAAGTACCAGTTGTCACACGTGGCTAAGATCGATAAAAAATTATAAAAATGTATTTCTCAACATGCTTTATGTAGATGCGTAGTCTGTAATGTTTCTATAAATCATCCTTTAAAGTTTGAAATAAATTACAAAATTATGTTATATAAGTAAAACTATTAGGATCGGATGCGAATGTAAGGGGGCAACTGCCCTCAAAATTTTCAAATCATGTTAAAAATAAAAAAATTTAAGAGTACTTATGGTATTCTATAAGTTTTGTCTGCTCAAAACTGAACGAATAACCCAATTTCCACAATTAGTAAATCTCAGCTTCACTCGTGATCAGGATGTTATATTTCCGAACCTATATGAAACGTCCCAAAACTCGAGAATTTTTATTTTTTTTTACCTAACACTGAAAACACACTCTATTAGGTCCCACATCTAAAATATGACATTATAGACTCGTTATATCATTCTATTAATCAAATAATGACTCAAATAACAAAAATGTGAATTTACAAGAGATTCCCCAGGAATAAGGGCTGCTGTTAGCACTTAAGTTCAGATTTCTCAAGAATGACTCCGATTCCCCAGGAATCAGGGCTGCACACAAACTAATACCAAAATACGAATTTCCGACGCGTATATCATTTTACTCGTAAACACTTAGACTCTGAAAATTTGCAGGCACCTCCATAATGCCACAATGAAACTTTCTATTTTTGCACTTTTCCAAAATTCACGTTTTACGAGAAAACGGACATATAACCACTTTTCGACCATTTTAACCACTTTTTGACTACAACTCAAATCACAAACCATGAACACTTGGACTCTAACTTTTTGCACACATGATCAACATACCAAAACAAGTCTAACACCATTGACCAAACCCACATAAGTACATTCTAACCCGATTTAACCCTTTTGACCCGTTTGGTGTCCATTTGGACACTATCACCAAATCTACTACATAACACCACCACATTACTCAATACCACACATGTTTGACTCTTACAACATTGTTGACTATTTGTCAACTTCATCTTTGACCAACCAATCACTTTTGACCTTTTTCTACAATTCATCACTTTAACCCAAACCAAACCAATCATATGACTTCATACACTTGACAACCACATACACTAGACACCATAACTCTATTTGACTTTCAAAGTCAACTACTATACATTGACCAACATTTTTAATTCGAAAACTCATTGTTTGGGCGATTTACACAATTGAGCATCAAAACAACAATTCAAAAGAAAGAAGCATATTCTAACCATAAGCATGCTCCATATCCATGTCACTAGCATCTCATAACCCTTCTATCCACATGTCGCTAGTAAAACATCAACCTACAACGTAAACACTTAAACGGGTAAGCACAACTGCTTAGTGAGTACACAGGCAATCAAACAAGCAATACACATAACACTTAGCACCTATCAACACAATACATAAGCACAATTTCACTGGACTCTAAACACTGAACACTAAACACTGAACACTGTGTTAACCGCAGTTAACTCTCTGATCACCACTGAATCATTACACATAATCATACCACATGATCTAACTAGCAACAATCAAAACACTAATCAACACATCCTTTAACATAATCTAAAACGCACATAAGAAATAAAACATATAACAAACAACCTTCACGTGATTGTATGATCCTCTAGCTCGGAAGCTATCCGGAAACACATACAACCAATTCATACACTGTTCACTATATCATCACTATTTAATCCACATATGTCAACAATATATCTTCCACCCGATTTCGTAGCCTCTTACTCAACAGCAATCCGGATCCAACACAATCGAATCATATACTATTCTTCGCCAATTCTTTCCTTTACCTTTAATCTAGTGACTTACTCATTACTTGGCTAACATCAAGCTAATGAGAAAATCACTACTTTTCTTACCAAATAACACTTAAACACATAACAATTAAGCACAATTAAATATAAACAAGTAATTTAACACAATAACTAAATTAAACAATTATAACAAATAACTTATTCTTTGATTGTGTAAACCTCTAGCCCACAAGCTATACGGTACTACACAATCACATCACCTGTTTAACCTCCGTATCACTCACCACAAACTCTTAGACGATTTCACCATATTGATCATCATAAGCCTCCACGTCTCTTAACACCTACATAATCATACATATCATCATAACAACACTTGAACACTAACAATCATCACTTTTCTACTAATTTCATGTTCTATTATCATAATCATAGTTCATTATCACTAGTTCATAATTTAGCTCTATTTCTACAAATATTTAACATAACTCTTATAAACATATCACTAATTTCTTAATCTTTTACTCACTTTAACACTAATTCATTCACTATTAAGCTTTACTAACTTCAATTAAACATATTAAATACAATTTCATATCATAATCACTAGTTCCATGAAACCCCACCAAAACCCCACTTTGATCTTTAGCTATATACTTCAAATTACTCACTTTTAACTTGAATTCTATTTAATCATGAACACATATATGCTTATACATCACTAATCAATCATAAAAACACTAATTAACACTAGTTTCATCAAATTAAAACCCTAATTTCGTATTTAAACCATTAACCCTTTGAAACCCATATAAAAATCAAACCCTAGGTTAAATCATAGAGAAAACTCACTTACATGGTGTTCTTGAGGATTATAAAGAAAGAATCAAACAAGTAGAATCAAGAATTGAAGATTGGAAGCTTGGATTTAATCACAAAAATCATCTCTGTGTTTTTCTTGTCTTTGGAATCAAATGAAATAAAAGGGAATAAACATATTCATACGTACATATCTAAATAAGTCGGTCTAATTATTTTATCCTCTTTAAACTCTACAGTCTGGAACTGATAAAACCGTTTACGTTTTTCACTATATCTCATTATCTACATAATAATATTTCGTAATAAAAATATATCCGTGTACAATATTAATTTCCTGAAATTCGGGGTGTTACACTATAAGTAGCATATTTGCACATAATAGGTTGTAACATCCTCATGACACTTGTTTTAGCATAAGATTTTCTTTTTCAAGCTAAATTAAATTTACAACCGACTATTAAAATTGACAATATTAATTCAAAGTTTTTGATTAGATGATTCCCCTAGACGAATATACATTTATCTCAACTCATGACTTCAACCCCTAACCACATGGTTAAAAGGTGATTGAAGACCGCGATACCGCTAGACTAGTGACCATTTGACGGTAAAAGCTAAAACATATTAGTCATATATAAGATAGAAAAGGTTTTAAGTTCGTTTAGGTCCTCTAAGATTATGAAATGTGAGCCTTGTATCCAGCATTACATGAAAAGATACAAAATGATGACATGTAATTTACACACGCGAGAGTGTCAAAAATCACTTCCCATTAATTTTAACCGTGAATGAAAAAAAAAAAACTTATTTCTTGTCAATCTGTTCGATCATGGACTTGTCAAATTACTGGGCCGTTATTTTGGGTGTTGGGTTTTTGATTTTTTTGCGCACCCAAGATAACTTCTACAACAAACACATATTCCCCTATTTTTTGACAAAGTTTTGAAAATTAGGAAGGTGGTCGTATTGGATATTTTTGAGTGTGTTGTTTATGAATAATCAAATGCATAAATTCTAATGTTTTCTAAGTTACAAGATTGATAGAAACTGTGGGTGCCTTTTATTAGAATATAGGTTATGTTTGTAAATTAGTATGGCCCAGCTTAATTGTATAGACGGGCTAGGGTCCATTAGATTGTTCTAGGGTTTTTATGTAATCTCTATACATACTATATCAATAATACAATAATCCTTATGGGGTTTCATTATTCAACGTGCTCCTCGTCCGCGATTCTACAATTCTAAATTTCCGATCTATAACATTCTCCAACTTCTTCTCTAATCTCTCATATATCTTTTCGTAGTTTTTAATTCAACATTCACAATCTTCTTTGCCCTTCTCTTAATGCTTTAGTTTTATATTATTATCATTTAAAAAAAAAAAAAAAAACGTTGCTGCTTTGTGATCGGTCACTTTCCGAACTCTTACTTTCTTTCTTACCTTCACAGCCCATTTGCTTCTCCGTGTATTAGCCAACCATGATTAGGCCATGTTTGGTTCAAATAATTGGAAGGAATTGGATGGAATTGGAATTTGAATTCCTTCAAATTCCATTCTATGTTTTGTTTGGTTGGAAAATTAAAGGAATTGGAATTGTTAAGATTCCTTCACATTCACTCAGTTAAGGGAATTCAACTTTCCTTTGGTTTATTGAAGGACATGCCAAACTTTCAAAGGAATGTAACCGATTTACCAAATAAACCCTCAAATTAAATTTACAAATTACAACTCAATCTTCCAAACCTATCTCTTCCCCATTTCTGAACCAGGTGACCTCCTCCACCTCCGGCCACCTCGAAGTTGTCCGGCCAGTCACCATCCCACTGTTGCACCATTCACCACCACCGGCGCACCAGTCAAGATCGCACCACCACCGCCATCATCGCACCCATCACCATCCCTCCACCGTTGCATCAGTTAACATCGCACCACCACCACACCATCGCGCCAGTGAACACCACCAACACCGCTACCAACACCGGTCATCACCGATTTGCTTACGTCTTCTTACTTTTTGTCAATTTGGGTTTCTAGGTTTTTGTGGTCTATCTCTCTTCTTCAAGATTCTTCTTTTTCCTTTTAGATATGCTAGTAACTTTTAGATATGCTAATTTACGATGTCTGTAGGTAGTAATTTTTGCTAGTTCACAGTAATGAGTTTTGGTGGTGTTTCAATTTATTGATGGGTTACATCTAGTAGCAGGTAATGATGGTGGTTACTAGGATTAGAATATATAAATTCATAAATTGAAGGGTAATTTTGTCATTAGATAACATTAACATTCCAAGCGTTGGGGAATATATGAACCAAACAAGATTATGTAAAATGACGGAATCTGGTAATTCTAATTCCAATTCCTTCAAATTCCAATTCTTTTGATAGATTTCAATTCCTTCAAAAACATTCTGTGAACCAAACGGAGCCTTAGTATTGATTTTAAAAAAATAAAAAATTCTAGTACTTTCTCGTTTTATAAGATTACCTCCCTTTCTATTTTGTTTTAGTAAATCTCTCTTTTTAATAACAATAAACTTTTTGAAAAAATAAAAATAAAAATCTACCTAATAAAACTATTTTATTTTTCTCCACAATTCCTAAAATTTCTATTCTTCTCTTTTATCATATCTACCTCTTCTAATTCTCCTTCTCACTCTAAATCTTTTATTTGCTACTCCATCCATATTTATAGTCCACCTTTCCATTTTGAGATGTCCCAAATTTATTGTCCACTTTGTACTTTCAACCAATTAAACCATTTGAATGTGGTGAGAGATTAAATCTTATTGGTTGTAAGGTACAACTAGTACACTTTTCTTAAACTGCGTGTTTTTTGTCTGTGAACAATAAAATTGAGACAAAGGGAGTAGCCTCTAAAATATTTCTCCTCTCGTACGCTCTGGTTACTAATTGATAAGATTTTATTTCCCGTCTCTCCAAAAATAAAAAAAAATAATAAAAAATCGTTGTTGCTTGCCAATTGCTACTGTTGCGGCTCTGCCGCCCCATTGGAAGCTCCTGTCGCCGCTTGCCATCATGACTGCTGATGTTTTGCATTTATTTTTCTATATATTATGTATTTACGCTTCAGTTTGAGCGTCCGTTTTCCTACTGCTCCAACTGCAGGGGAATATTAGAATATATGTTAGGTTTGTATATTAGTATGGTCCAGCCCAATTGTATAGACGGGCTAGGGTCCATTAGATTGTTCTAGGGTTTCTATGTAATCTCTATAAATACTGTATAAATAATACAATAATCCTTATGGGGTTTCATTATTTAACGGCCTTTGATGTTCCATCATAATAGATAAAATCACAAGATACTACCTAGCTACAATTTAGGTTAACTAATTATAAGACCAAATATTTAAATATCCCCTAATTATTAATTAGGGGTGTTAACTATGAGCTATTGGAGTTTTTTTAGCTCGTGTTCGACCGGGAACACCATTATTATAAATTCTCTGATGTTCGAGTTGATTATTATTAAACCAACCTAGGTCATTTTATGAATACTCGACTCGATTCAAATCATTAACACTTTTACACTCAATGAACTCTTATTACCGCAACAAAACATTAGTGAGTCCATGTTTCGAGTTTTTATCATTAAAAGAATTTATATATTGTATGATATCAAATTGGATAATCTATAATGTATACGCTGAAAATTGATTTACGTCAAAATTATTGTTTTCTTACATTTGAGTAAACAAGTGAATTCGTCTCTTGACCACATAGTGATCGAGTGCCCTGTTCTTTTTTAAAAAATTTGTATTTTAACTTTACAACGTATTGTTTGAGTTGACATAGTTGTTTTGTTCAGAGTTTGAAAATTTATTGAATTAAAGCCAAAATGTTTTCGCATGTTTCAAAATATTCAAGTACGATGAACGCATAATAACTGAAAAGATTTATGTTATGTACACTTTATAAATAGGAATTATGTAATATTGTGAATATGTATGTTCATGGTTTGGCCGAAACCGTTTAAACCGATCAAACCGTATTGATTTTGACGGTTTGGCCGGGTTCATTTTTCATGATAGGTCTAGTGGTTTGGATTTTTTGAAACCGCCATATATGATCCGGTTTGCGGTTCAAAGCTCAAACCGGCCGTCTAAACCAAACCAGTCTGCATTGTATTTTCTTTTATATATATATATATATATATATATATATATATATATATATATATATATATATATCGTGAGGTATATACGTTTAATTTTAAAGATTAAGTATGTCTTTAACAAACCAACTCCAAATTTGCTTCTTATATATTATCTAAAGTGTTCAAATTATGCAAACCACTAGACCGATTATGCAACTAATTGTAAAGAAAACTTTTGTTAATGTAACAATGTTATGAAATATATTGAACTTTTCTTTTTACCAATTTTATACAATGTAGTTATTTATATCTATAAAAACTAGTAAGATAATAACAATCGAACGGTTACTCGTATTATGTAACTTGAATGTCAGTTAAACATAATTTAATCGGGAATACCATTTTTATAAATTCTCTGGTGTTCGAGTCGATTATTATTAAACCAGCGTAGGTCATCTTATGAATACTCGACTCGACTCAAATCATTAACACTTTTACACTCAATGAACTCTTGATTACCGCAACTAAACATTAGTTAGTCCATGTTTCGAGTTTTTATCATTAAAAGAATTTATATATTGTATGCTATCAAATTGGATAATCTATAATGTATACGCTGAAAATTGATTTATGTCAAAGTGATTGTTTTCTTACATTTGAGTAAACAGATGAATTCGTCTCTTGACCACACAGTGATCGAGTGCCCTGTTCTATGAAGATCAATTTGACGTTATTCATGATCATTCTTTATTGATGTAAGTGCATAAAAATGCAATTAACTATGACCTGACATTCATAGTATGTACCCAACTATTTGTGCTTACATTGTGTGTAAGAAACTAGTTATTTCATGCTATAGTATGAACTTTTTGGTATTTTTTTCACGTGTCATCTAGATAAGGTGCCACGTGGCATCCTTACAAGTTGACACGTCACCAAAATATATACAATGGCAAGAAATAACTAGTTTCTTACACACAATGAAAGCCCGAATAGTTAAGTACACACTATGAATGTCAGGTCATAACTAATTACATTTTTATGTACTTACCCCTTCTATGTTTCTAACGTTTTACTTATTTTACTCAAATAATATTATTGTACATATATAAAAGCTAGTTATAACTGTACCATAAATTTAGTTTGTCACAATTAATAATTTGGAAACCCTTATTGAATTACTTATAAGAAAAATTAATTAAATAAAAGGTTATAGTTTCAATATCGTTTTATTAAAGAAGTGACCCCATGATCATATTGATATCGATGGTCGACCCATAAATGTCGATTTCTCATGTCAATGCTATTAGTCTTCATTTATTTCGTTAGGTACCCCATCTGTTTTACACTTCATCAACTCGTGTATAGTTCCACAAAGTACCATCAATTAATTGCAAAGTTGCAATGGATTACGGCCAAAGTTCAGGTGCAATGGATTTAAAAAACTCTCTAAAGACCAAAGCCACAAACTGGAAAGACAAATTTCCGTGGATGAAGTTAAAAGAGCCATATGGGATTGTGGGGACGATAAATCTCCTGGACCAGACGGGTTTTCTCTTCGATTTTTCAAAACATTCTGGAACTTAATTAAATCGGACCTCATGTGTGCAATCAATCGGTTCGAGAGGGATGGTGAAATTGATCCCGGATGTAATGCATCTTTCTTGACGCTCATTCCTAAGATGGCAAACCCTTTATCATTCAGTGACTATCGGCCAATTAGTCTGATTGGGTCAATTTACAAGATCATTGCAAAAGTATTGGCTGCAAGACTCAAAGGAGTGATGAATAATATTATTGGCAGAGAACAAACCGGATTTCTAGCAGACAGGAGCATCATAGAAGGTCCACTAATAATCGGGGAGATCATATCCTTGGTCAAGAAAAGAAAGTCAGAAGCATTCGTATTAAAAATTGACTTCGAGAAGGCTTTTGATTCGATAAGCTGGGATTTTCTAGATGAAACAATGGATCAAATGGCTTTCGGTTTTAAATGGAGACGGTGGATATCTGGGTGTTTAAAATCGTCTTCAATATCAATACTCATTAATGGGTCACCAACATCGGAATTCAATCCAAATCGAGGGGTGCGTCAGGGTGATCCTTTAGCACCATTCTTATTCCTGATTGTTGCTGAGGGTCTCAACCAAGCAATGAATAAAGCAAAGGAACTTGGAGTTTTTCATGGTATCAAGGTGACTGCAAATGGGCCTGAAATTACACACCTCCAGTATGCAGATGATTCTATATTTGTGGGGGAATGGTCTTCGCGTAACATAAAAAATTTATGCCGAATATTGAGATGCTTTCGGTTATCATCAGGCCTGAAAATTAATTATGCTAAATCCAGTTTATTTGGATTCGGAATTGAAGAAGCAAGGATCCAAAGAATGGCTAACGAAATTAACTGTAGCATTGGTTGTCTCCCATTTAAATATCTTGGATTTCCAATTGGAGCTTCGATGAACAAAGCTGAATCATGGGATTTTTTGGTGAACCGATTTCAGAAGAAACTCTCTAATTGGAACTCTGCCATGCTCTCCTCCGGTGGAAGATTACAATTATGTAAGAGTGTCCTCGGAAGCTTAGGTACGTATTATCTTTCCTTGTTTAAAGCTCCAAATAAAATTATTAATAAACTTGAAAGGTTGCGGGCAAACTTCTTTTGGGGAAGTAATAACGAGAAGCGAAAAATCAACTGGGTTGCTTGGGATCAAATACTTGCGGATAAAGACAGAGGCGGTTTGGGTATTGGAAGCTTGGGTGCATTAAACAAAGCATTGTTGTGCAAATGGTCGTGGAGAATAATAAGTGAAGAAAATAATCTATGGAAGGAAGTTATTGTCGGGATACATGGGGAAAATGGTGGTCTCGGACCCAACAAAATAAAAGCAAAACATCCGGGTATTTGGAACAATATTTTGAAAGTGTGGAAAGATTTTGAGAAAATTAATGTGGGATTTTCTAGCTTGATGGTATTCGATAATGGGAATAATCATCCAGTAAATGCAGCTTGGTCGTGGAGGTTAACAAATTCAGGAGTGTTCACAGTGGCATCAATTCGGAAGGCCATAGATGAGTTAAGTCTAGTTCCGACATCTAGACTTGAATTTGAATGGGTAAAAACAATTCCAAAAAAGGTTAACATAGTAGCATGGAGATCGAAATTGAGGAGATTGCCCACAAGAATTAATTTGGTGAGAAGAGGAGTTATGATTGTTAATGATCTCTGCCCACTTTGCAATGAAATTGAAGAGGTTGAAGACCATGTGTTTTGTAGGTGTAAATTTGCAAAAGATTTAATAAGATATATGGGCAAGTGGTGGAAGGTTAGTGATCCAAACTTTGACAATCTGGAATCGTTATTGTGTTGGTCTAAGATGATGGGATTAAAAGGAAGAAAAGAGGAACAGTTTACGGGAGTCATATACACTTATATATGGGTACTTTGGAAGTTCCGGAATGAAATTGTATTCAAGAACAAGGAGATGAATAGCTTTGAGTATCTTCCAATGCAAATAGTTGGGAAGTCCTTTTGTTGGATTAAAAATAGAAGTGGTAAGGAAGGAATAAACATGCAATGGGTGGAATGGTGTAACAACCCAAGGGTATGTTGAAGAGCTCACGGGTAGGGTGGCGCATCTGATTAATCATTAGTATTAGCTTTGAATTAAACATGTAATAGGTCCTTAGCATAATATATATCTTGTATCATGTTCTTCTAGCACCTTGCTAGTCTTGATCTTTAATATATTTGGGGGGCGGGTTTGAGGTGATGGCGGAGCCGAAGCTTCTTCCCGTTCCCTATTTGTTTTGCTGTTCAAAAAAAAAAAAAAATTAATTGCAAAGTTGTCTTAAATCTTTTCCGAAAATTTATGGTCACAATAGTGTAGTTTGTATATTAAATAGCAACAAAAACACTAAAGTATAGTTTCATATGACAAACAATATAATCTAAAATAAAATTAGTAATCATAATGCTTTTAATTTGTTACTTACAAGTTACAACACTACATAGGGTAATATATTCATTCAAAGGTTTTCAGCACGAGCAAATTTAGAATGGGGCATGGGAAGATGGCCCTCAAATATCTAAGATTACGAAATAAATAATTTTTTAAAACTAATTAGCGACGTTTTCAATTTTTTGCCCTCTTATAATTAATCTCTAGCTCCGCCCCTATATTTTAGTGTATTTTACAATGATGTGAGATGATTTTAGTTGGTTTTAAAGAAAAAGTGCGATTATAGGTAGAAAGAAAGAGAGATGAAGGTTAAAGAAAAAGAGAAAATTATTGATTATTTTATACTTTTCACTAAGGTACAAAGGGACGACAATATCATGATATAAAACATAAACGATTTATTTATATTAACAAAAGTTGAAAATTGAAGATATTTAAATTTTGTGTGTGACAAATAATGTCACATTAAATTAGATTTAGTTTGAGCGGTGTTATCCACCACACAAATATAATATAATGTTTTCTCTTAGTCTAAATCATAAAGCAAAATTCGTATATTGACACTAAAAGGTTGTACATTAGAAATGCTCATACGAAAAATACATAAATTCTAGTGTCATTTTCTTATATCAGCTAAACAACTTCACTCTCATCGATTAACTTAACTGGATTGAAACCATTCTACTTTGCTATCTATAATATTAATTAATGTAATCATTTAAACCTCTACTAGTTTATAAATAAAGACTTTAATGAATTGGGTATATTGTCAACGTCAAAAAGTGCCAAAATGAGAAAGAGGGCAATTAATCCACCTAATCTCATCCTCCATCACTACATAATGATTGGGACACTGAGTGAATGATCAAATGATAAATAAAGAATAAAGTAACTTGTTATATCCTTTTAAACATTATTATAAACTATAAATATTACTCCGTATATAATTATCTTCTTAAAGTAAGAATATAAATCATTACAGAACCAATTAAAGGTAGGAAACATGAAAATTAGCTATAAGAGCATACGGAGTGGAAAGAGCAAAGTATTAGCATTCAAGCATTTGAACGTTGGGACCGGCATTCAACCACTCCCAGTGGCGTTTAAGTTCAATGTTCAATCTAGAATGTTGTGTTTAATGCTTTTAACCATTTTTTTTCTTTTTCATTTTCCTTCCTTTTTGATTGGTTCAAAATCAAATTTGTGGACCCATTTGAAGTTTGAGTTGGACATTGAACCACTCCACTCAAATTCGTACCGGTATTAAGTTTAATGTTTCAATTGAACATCAAGCACAAGCGCAACCACTCCTTGTACTCTAAAGGTGTTTGCTTTAAACATAAATCGAATTTACATTCCATAATGGTACGGTTTAAACACGAATTGAATTGAAAGTCACTAATTTTCTCTACTTAAATGAATTCATATTCTTTGAAATTTCAATTCTTTTGATGAATTCCAGTTCTATCAAAAATATTATAAGAGTCAAACACACCGTAAAGCTCGTATATTTATACTATATACTTATTCACTATTACACGTGAAAGCTAAAAGGTTTATAGACAAAAAAAAATGCCCAACAAAACTATACAAAATCCATCCACTTTAGAGAAAAACAAGTCTACCCACTTGTTTGGTAGACAGCAGTTGCCACCCATTATGGGGTAACCATCCCTCTTCTCTAATGGTGGTGGTACCCTAGCTTTTAAAAACAATTCAAATAAAATTAAATAAATATGTACTTCAACAATTATTTTTAAATAATAATTTAATCTGGAATAATAATCTAATGTTTTTAGTACATATTTATCAAAAGCAATACCAATGATTATTACTAACCTTTAATCATAACGGATTTAAGATTAAAACCACTGAAGCCAGCTCATGATACAGGCATAAAGGATGACAAAATATGTTGGGCGGTAAGGTATATATCTCCGAAGCGTGATAGATGAATGTGCTAAACAATCGTTGATTTATCTGTATCAAAGTGATAACTGAATCGTTAAATTGTGGGTTTAAGTCTTACAAAACGTGACTGACAAATAATATAAATATTTTATGATGATTTTGAGTAAAATCAATTTTTGCTCTTCTTAAATAATGTGATTTTCATACTAATGTATTGTAAAAGCAAACACATAAGCCATCACACTTTAAAATTTGAGACATGTTATATATTCATCAAAATGTTACAAAATAATATCCAAAATAATATCCACACAATGATGTGGACCAATAAATTGATGAAAGAGAAACATGACAGCAAAAACAAACAAATTTCATTCATCCACCTATTTATCCACCTCATTTGTAAAAATTTGTTTGTGAAATTTATGTGAACCTAGCAAATTTTTTAAAATTTAAAGTAACTCATAACTGCTTCTTTATTTTTTTTTATTTTTTATTTTTTAATAAGTTAAAAATATTTTTACAAAAAACCCATGGGCTACTTAAACGGATAATTTTTTTTATTATTGTTTTCCCTTTTTTATACATTATTAATTATTATCCAAAAAGACTAAAAGTATGCATATATTAAGAGCACTATATTAAGATTAGGTGGACGCATAAGTTGAAATGATTAGATGTATCCAAAAACACCGTTTCAAAAGTTTTATCCATCGGTGATTTATATTAGATGTATCTAAAATACTGTTAAATGGAATATAGTATTCGATTCTTCTTATAAACAAGCTAGAGTATATATATATATATATATTACATTCTCGGTCCCGCGGAATGCTATCCGTTTCACTTTCGATCCTTGGATCGAGTTTTTTTTACTGATTTGATCCCTTCATCCGAATTTTTGTTTCATTCCCAGTCCTTCTCCAAAAAAAAAAAGTACATAAGAAAATGACAATTCTACCTTTTTCTTAACGGAGGTGGGAATGAGAGTAAAAAAAAACCATATTAAAGAACCGACCCCGTAAAAAGTTCGACCCAAGAACCAACAGTGAAGGGATCACCACGGAATGTGAAATGTAATATATACTCTATAAACAAGGATGATAAATAGGTAGACAATAGGCACTTTGCTTTTTATCAATAAGCACTAATTAGCTACAATATATGGTGATTGGCCGGTACCACATATATATTCGCATGCATCAAAATGGCATGATAAAAAAATGTAGCTATGATTTACTAGCTAGCATTATTAGATCATTCCCCTCTTAGTTGTAGGTATTGGGATCACTATAAGTGGTCTATATGTACAAACTTTGACATGTATGCTTTATTTCTACTTACCATTTTAGTTCATTTTGCACTCCAAGATATATAAACATGATAAGATGAGATTTTATAACCCCCCTAGCACCAACTTTCACGAAAACATGGTAAACGACATACTCTTTTAACCTTTATGGAAGTGCGTGGAAAAAGAGAAATCATGTTGATTATTGAAGCGGTGATTATCCGTACATGTCTATTATTTATTCGTACACCACTAAATATGTTTAGTAGTGGTGCACAGATCGCTCCATTGTTAAAATACATGTTCAATTAATTAAAGATAATAAGAGAACAAGGAGTGGTGACATTGAGTTTACAGTGTTCCGAGTGAGAATTTTGTGGTGTGGTAGCAGTGTTCTGGACAGTGTTCTCAAAGCTTATTTTTGTTTTTATATTTATTCTTTGTGTGGGGCAAAACCAACAAAAATGAGAACACTGAACAAAACAACTTCTGATTTTGGACACTGAGTGAAGAACACCGACGAGAACACCGAGGCGGAGTGGCAGAACACTGTGTTACAGTGTTCACAGTGTTCTGGATGGAGAATTTTGGCAGAACGCCGTCCACTCCGTATGCTCTAATGACAAAGTATATATCCTTATACTTAGAGGAGACCCTCATTATCTGTCAAGCTTTCACACTTGCCACATATGATGTATATATCTATATTATGTGTCACTAGTAGGTAACCGCGCAATGCGGCTGTAAGCCATACATAGAAAATGATGAATATTATAAAAATATAAAATAAATTACAACATATGAAAACTTATAAAAAGTATCAAGTGCCGTAACCTTTTAATAATGCAACATAAAGTACGAATAACAAAATGATATTCTTTCGCAAGAGCTATATATGTGGTGACACTTATTTGGCCAATTCCTTAAATAATCTTTCGTTTTTATTTTTGTTAGTGGCATCAAGCCAAAATGTTAGCCACATTATTATAATAATTTATTGTGTTCTATGGACTGGAATTTTTACGTACTTAGGTTGATGATTGGGTTTTAGCAATGATAGGGACAACGGATGTAAGATCATTCATGATTGTCTTAGATTATTTGACGGGTAATAATGATTATCTTATTTTTTAGTCGGTGGAGAATGATTATCAAGGTAATTTGAAATATATAATAAAAAATTAGACGTTGAGTAATATGGTTGTTAATTTTTGATCATGATTCTTTCTCATGTGTGTGAGTCATTTTCTACCATAATTATGTAGTTACCAAAAAACTTTGAATGAGTAATAAATGGTCACTTATTAATTAACGAATTATTAAATGATAAAGAAGTTTTCATATCTTGTATGAGCAATAACAAAGTAATTTTTGATATTCCCTTTGTTAAGTTTAAGTCAAAAAGGGCCAAATGTTTAATAAGGGGTAATAGATTACCTTGTAAACCAACTTTCATGAGGTGACAAATCATCATATATTTAGAGGATAAATAAGGTAACATTTAATTTAAAAATAAAATTATAACTAATTTTTAATGTAATATAATGTGTTATTAATTTTAGATAGTATATAAGGTAACACATAAAACTAAATATAACCAGTCTGATCTAAATTAATACATCATGAGATAATAGATGTAATATAATTTTGGCTATAGTCCAAAATTATGGCATTCCGTTATCAATTTTTTAATTTGATTTTGAGTTGAAATCGTTTATTGAATAACATCTCAAACTTCACAATTCTTTCATTAGCTCTCTAATTTTATATTTTTCTTAATTTTAGTGAAATATGATAGCTTATTATTTTATTTTTTGTATCATAATTTAATTTATATTGTAATCTTAATACAAGCTTTATGGATGGGTAGATCAAATTTCAATCACACAGGTCGATTACAATTCTGTATACGACTGATAATACGTGTATTTTTATTATTTTTATTTTATTTTTCAGATTTATATGATTGTTAAAATTAACCCATATTTCTTTTTTCTTTTTTTTTTCTTTCCCTTTTTAATATTATGTGTGATTAAGTTGACTATCATTAAAACCTTATTCAATACATTTTTACCATATTACTAGTTTTACCTTATGATCGGTGTATTACGACGTTATATTTTTTTAGTCATGCATCACGTGGGTTTAACGCTAATAAATTAAATAAAAATCATCTTCTTTGAAAATACGATATTTTAAGAGAATCTATGGACCCATTAGATAGCGACACGTGGATGTATGCATCTTTCTTCTTGGGCCATCTTGTGCACCATGCGACGAGATGCTCGTGAATTGTTACTCTGTTTTTTTGTTTTCCCGAAAATGACATGCAACGTACTTTCATTCTTAATATACTCCATTATTATAACTTTAATATACATACATTATTACATATATATTATACTAACATTGATAGTTTATCGGTTAATAATAAAAATATATACAAAGTCTAAATAATAGTGTTGCCTTTTAGTTTAATTTACTAATAATTAAAACATTTTTATATGTTTAAAGGTGGTGTTTTTTTTTATAGAAAAAACATATTATTATAAAACCCGAAACTCCAAAACAAGAGAGTCAAAATACAAACACGACAACGAAAGCTAAAAACCAAGAAAAACAATTATGCCCAACTAAATTTAGCTGAAAGGTGGTGTTAAATGACGTACAAACGTGAGATTAAGTAGGTTATGTTGTAAATTACACTTAAATGGATTACAAATTTACACTTAAATCGTATATTGAAATGACCACAATTTTCTCAAATGTATGAAAAATGTGTTAAGGGGATGAAAAGTGGTCAGTTTTGAACGTGTTCATTTATTTTTCAATGTTAGAAAGGAAAAAAGAAATGAAACCTCAATTCCTCAAAGGCACAACAAAGCTATACATCATATATTATGGATAACTAGTACATTACCTGCACAATGAGACGGTAACAAATTAATTTATCTATTTTTGTTACATACAATAGTATGTTCGTTAAATATAATGTCATCTTTTAATAGTAATAGAACACTTCCTATCATTGTTTAATAGATAACGTTTCAATTGCTTAAATAACGTGTCAAATACTTTACAAATAAGTATAAACATGCTCTCACCGATTATAGATTATCTTTATATATATATATATATATACATGTTAAACAAAAATTTATTAACAATTTTAAAAATACATAATATAAGTAAAAAAAAAAAAAGTAATAATATCAACTTTGTTCTAACAAAACAAATCAAAATGCAAATGAGTAATTTTAGAATGAAAACTTTCCTGTTAAAGTGATTTTCATTTATGAGTGTAAAAGGTTAAATAGGTAATTTTAATTATCAATCAAGAGGTAAGACTCAACAATTTAGATATGCTTTATATGTATTATTATTACTATTATTATTATTATTATTATTATTATTATAGATTTTAGATAATGATACATAACAAATACATTTTCCAAGTACTAATGTGACATTTGTCTACCACCAATTGATACAAAAATAATATATATTCTCAAAATAATATTGAATAGAAAGTAATCACATTCAAAATCAGTACTCTAAAGTGACTTATACTTAGCGTAATAACTATAAAGTTATAAATGCTCTTTTTTGTTATTACGAGTGTATGAGCTCAGTGGTTGAGCAAGTGGTTTTCAAACCACAGGTCAGGGGTTCAAACCTCGTAATGGACATATGGAAAATCCCTTGGGCCTTTGGGCTCCGGGGTGAGGAGTTTTACCCGCTTTGCCCCGCAAGCGCATCGAGTCCACTAGCTTGCCTAGTGGCCGTAACCGCCCGGGACGCTGTTGGGCTTTCTTCTCGAGGGTGCATCATAGTGAGATGATCGGGTGGTGCCTAAGTGGCCCGTCAGTGATTCCAAACTGCCTTTCAAAAAAAAATATCAACTATGTATGAAATACGTTTTCATGCTTATTTTGTATTTTAAATTTATTGCATTGCTAAATTAATTAATTTAATTAGGGTTTATTGTTTCGTTATGTATTATACTTTACACATTAGACTATTGTATCAGTCGAACTTTAAAAACTTCTATTATATATATGCATTGAACTTGTAAAATCGTATATTGCATGTACACTTTCCTTTTTTGGCATTGACAAAAATAGAAACTTTCCAATTTTAGCCTTACCCAAAAAGGAATTATACATACAATAGAAGATATTTACAAGTTCAATACATACGATAGAAGTTTTCAAAGTTCGAGTTATACAATAGTAAAAATTGTAAAGTTTAATACATCACGAAACAATTAACTCATTTAATTATCATTATCAAATTTTACTTTTTATCATGTTATTGCATTGTTAATGTAACAGTTTATTTACTACGTTTTCTACAACAATATTCAAAATTTATTCAAGTGATATTTTTCTATAAAAACGTTACGCACTATGAAAACACAAAGTATTTCGATTCTCTCTTCTACACCACCCGGAGCCGCTATATTGCAGGAGTGTCTCGCTAGTATTTCACATGATTATATTATATCATAAAAATAATTATAATAAAAAAGAATCAACATAAACACTTTTTAACTTTTAAGGTTTACCAAAATAATAAAAAAATAAGGAAATTGATAACGAGAATCCTAAAAACTTCCGTTAAGAAGTTAGAACATGCATAAAAATTTTTACTTTAAAAATAACATATTCTTTGTCCTCTTAAATTTCAGTATCTCACCTAAATTTTAATTAAAATATAATTATTTTATACATAGGGTGTGTTTGGCGTAACTAGCTGGTAGCTGGAGCTGGAAGCTTGTAGTTGGAGCTTGTAGCTGGAGCTTATTTTTGGAGCTGGAAGCTGGAGCTTATATAAATTTTTAGAAGTGTTTGTTAAAGTAGCTGGAGCTGGAGCTTAATATGTGAATAGACATAAAAGGACAAAAAGTTTAAATCAAAGACATGTAGAGAGGGGTATTCATGTAATTTCACACCCAATAAGCTTGTAGCTTATTTTAAAAGCTAGTTGAAGTAGCTTATTATTCTAGAGCTTATTTTTTCAATAAGCTCCCAATAAGCTCCTACACTTTTGTATGCCAAACAAAGCTTGTTTTGAAAAAAATAAGCTCTAAGCTCCAACAAGCTCCTACAAGCTAGTTTGCCTAACATAGCCATCAAACATCTTAATAAAAGGCTTTCAACCTTTAACAAAACTCAAAAAGTAAATAAAAGGTTTCAATAATCATTACAAACCCCCAAAAGGAGTGGAAGCTGTTTTCATTAGATACACCACTCTATCTCTATATACTCTCGACACAGGCAATCCTTTTTCCCTTTTCCAAAAACCTTCATTCTCATGTAATAACAGTTGCAGGTTCATCATTTCCACCCTCAAATTCAATCACATTCTTCAGATCTAATCAAATTCTCAATGCGATTCACCGGAATCGTTAAATCGAAACACAATTACGGTTACAGTTTGAACCTCAATTTCAACGATGGATTCGACGTTACAAACACGGAAATCGACCTCCAAATACGTGAATTCACCGTCTTCTTCAACTACTTCTTCTTCTAAACAGTTTCCAGAAGCTTCTGTTGATATTTTCAGTTCTCCGGCTTCATCTGCTAGAAGTAAACCGCAGTATTTATACTCTCAGAATTTGCCGGTGACTTCTGAGAGATCGAAAGAGAATGTTACTGTCACTGTTCGGTTTCGGCCTCTCAGGTTATCAAATCGTCCTTCAAATTTATCATCTATAAGTATAATTTATTTAATTATTATGTACATGTAAATAATTGTATATGAAATGTATTCAAAATTCTATTGTGTTGTATATATACTTTAAAATTTGTATTGTATGCATAAAACTTCCGGTTATTGCTAGTGTATGAACCTGATCTCTTGTAACTGTGAACTGGTGACGTGGCACCGGTTGCTACGTTAGCAAACAACACCTGTTACCTGTGAATAAGTCATTGGATAAATAAGCTAGCAATAATCAATAGTTTGACTATGGAAACTTTCAAAGTTGGATGCATGTAATAGAAATTTGGGTGAACTTATATCTCAAACATTTTGGTATTTTAATTTATTGATATACACATGTATGTATATGTATATGTATTGCGGTTACTTTGGATGTAAAACATTGTTTATTGTATGTTTATATAGTCCGAGGGAAATCAAACGAGGAGAGGAGATAGCGTGGTATGCAGACGGAGAAACGATTCTACGGAATGAGGAGACTCCATCAATAGCTTATGCATATGGTATGTTTTAGATTTTGGTTATGTTTTATCTATTAATGTTTAAAGGTTAGTCTTGTTGATGATCATGAGTTATAATCAAAAATCGAAATTAAGTGAATAGGTGTAAGCAGAACAAGTATCTGTAATTAACATTCTTAAGTAGGAGTGTTGTTAATGAGACCGGAGACAGTAGTTGAACAAGTGAGATAAATGATTTTTTGACTTCTTGTACCATGCTAGAGGTTGTAAACGATGTGGCAGTCATTAAGTTTCTACAAAATATGTGAAAAATACCACACTTGCAAGAATTAGTGGTACTGGACAAAAAGTGCTAAGTAAATTGGTTTCTTTGCAAAGGCGAGTCAAATGAGTGAACTATGTTAGTGAAGGGGACATAAATAATTAAAAAATGGAAAGTGTAGTTTATGGGAAAAGACGAAAAGTATTAGGGAGTGGAAGTTAGTTGGATTCGTTTATATATTTTTTTTGTTGGATTTTTCTTTTTCCAGTTTTGCTTAATAAACACTGCATATGCTTATAGAATTAGAACTCTGCCAGAATTGGCTTACTAGATGGCAATTATGGGAGGTAGAGGCAAGCCATTTTAATAGTTTTCATGAGCGAGTTGTTTTACGGAAAGACTGGCATGTAGCTTTTAAGAGGCTGATAGACATAGAATAGTTTGTTTTGCATGCAAACGTGAGTTAGACATATCCACATGCTGTTATCTTCTCTTATCATAATTAATATCTAGATTGGGTGTTTGAGTCAAATCTAATATATTACTTATTAAGGATCCATCTAATTTGGACTTTTCTGGGGTATATCTTGACTGGCCTTCTAAGTTCCATTATTTTCCTCTTATCATAAATCGTATCTAGATCGGGTGTTTGGGCCTACAACTACGACACGTCACGTATACGATATTGCAGCCCAACATGTTGTTAGCGGTGCAATGGAAGGCGTTAATGGTATTATCTCTTTTCTTTTTTTTATTGCCTTTTCATTTTCAGCTATTTATTGATTTTGTAAAATGTGACATGGGATCTGCAGAAATTAAAATATATCGTATTGCATTTCTGAGTTGGAGTAAGCATTATAGTTTCTGTAGCTGTGTAAACATGTGTTTGTGGTTATCTTTTAGAACTTGATATATATTCTGACGTATTTCCTTTCCTCCAATCAAAATCTTGTGACGAAAGAGATGATTATGACATATGAGCTAATGTTGGTCCTTAAATTTTGTGTCTGAATAGAATTAGATCTGAAGATTATGAATCATTATGTTAGTTAGAGTCTTACAAAGACAATAAGTTATATACAACCAACAAAGTTTTAAATGCTTTGTATTATTGCTACCTCAGTTGTCAATACAAGATACCCATGAACCATGATTGACGTCAAGTGTTGTAAGAATACATTCTTGACCAAATACTGTTAATTCTCATAAACTACAAACAAAATAGCGTAATTTGATGATGCATGCTAAGGTTTTCAAAATGATACACTTCACAAGTTTCACAGTTTGGTTGAATGGATATGAAATTTATACCATGGATGTAGTAAACTATGGTCAATTGCTGATTTTAGAGACTATGTTTGGCGCACAGCCGCACAAGAAGAAAGCCACACACCATGATCATAAAGGCACACTAAGATCTCCAATTTGAGTTTCTCCTATGTCATTACAACTCTATATCCTCGTCATCCCTCTCTTGAAAACAATATAAGGGAGAATACTAATATATCTCAGGTTTATGGTTTCTGAATCTCTCACTTACACCTTAGTTTGATACGTGGGAAATACCTATAAACTTATCATAACCATAGGAATTCTCAAATTCTTTGAGTAGCAATGTAGCAGTAATGATAATACATTTATCCTTGATTACATAGTATGTGACAGTCTGATTGGTGTCATATTCTCGTTCAACTTAAGATTATTTTTTGATATATCTTAAACCTTTCATCAGGGTTTAATTATTTTTAGTCTCAACCTGTTAATGATTGCTTTCCTTTTCAATCTTGAGATCATACTTCCCCGTGGTGAGTGTTTCTTTAAGCACTGTTATGTTTGGTCACCATAATTCGACTAAATTATCCTCTATTAAGTTTTAGTTCTCATGTTAAGGCTAGTGAACCTCTGCTTTTTAGTTCTAATAACTCTTTCTTTCCCCCCTTTCCCTCTCTTCTATGTGTGTGTTCGTGTTGTGATAGCATGCCATTGTCTGCATATAAATCTTGCATGATCTGTTTCAATTACAGGAACTATATTTGCCTATGGAGTGACAAGTAGTGGAAAGACTCACACGATGCATGTAAGTTTATGACCTTTATCATATTATTGTTTGGGTATTTTATGCTGTTTTGAGTTGTAGATTTCACCTGTCTACAAGTCTCATATTACAAGGATCTTGTAGTATTGAGGGGTTTGAATGTGCGTTCAGAACTGATTATCTGATTCGACTTGAAGTCACAATATTCAGTTTTTGATGTTTGGATAAACATATCATGCTTCTAATTGTTTAGGGGCCATATAATCAGTTTCGTATTAGCTGCAAAACTGATAGTTGAAGGCCAAAATACATTTACCTACTTTTACAGTTCTACCACTTATGTACCCTAATCTGAGCCTTTTATTCTCATTTCACAAGAATGTTCTTTTCGGTCAAGCTATTTTTTATTTCTGAAAGTAATCATATATCGTCAAAAGGCTCAAAAAGTTGATTATTTGAATAGGTGCCAAAAATATAGATGTATCTAGTGGGTAATCAAATTGCTGTATGTGTAGAGAGGAACTCCCTTACCAATTAATTGAACTTTAGAGTCTCCATTAGGTTTCAGGAGGTAACAGTCGTTCTTTGCCACGACCCGCACAGATTTTACAATGATTATGCAACACAATGGTTTTAAACTGAAATCGTTTATACTCGTATGCGCGCTTGGTTTTTTACGTAGTATTGGGAAAGTGTGAAATGTATCAGTTGTTCACGCTTACATGTCAATGTACTTACTTTGTTAATTTGATCATACACACAAGACAGGGTGATCAGAGGTCCCCAGGAGTTATTCCCTTGGCTGTAAAGGATGCTTTTAGTATCATTCAAGAGGTATTCACCGTTGAAATTTCTGATACCATCTAATAATTTATACTTGTTTCAAGAGGAAGTTGAATTAATCTGTATCTGTTTTCAGACTCCAAATCGTGAATATCTTCTTCGTGTCTCGTATTTGGAAATTTACAATGAGGTGAGTTATTCGTTCATTGAACACTTGTTAGTGCTTGCTGTATAAGAAAAGATGACTAACTGGTAGGGTATGTTTGGTAAAAGTAGCAGTAGCTGTAAGCTGTAGCTTTTAACTTGAGCTGTAGGCTGTAACGTTATTTTTCAAACGTGTTTGGTAGAGTAGCTGTAGCTGTAACTAAGGAGTGTAAAATGACAATAAAGGACAATTATAAAAAAAGTAATTATAACATAGTTAACATATATAAATAAATAACATTGTAAGACATTAAAGGAATAAATCAAAAACATTCTATCATGTAAATCATAAATCTATCTCTAATAAAGTTGTTGCATGTATTTTGGTTAATTATACACAAATTTTAAGTTAAAAATAAAGATACAAATTGAATGAAAAAAAAGAAAGAAATTAAACCTTTGTGGCTGAATCAGTTGTGTTCTCACGTTCCATGCATGAGCAAAGGGAAAGATAAATATTGATAACAAGATCAAATTAATTCATTGAATTGTAAAATCATAATTTAATTTATTACATTGAAAAGTAATTGATGTTTGAAATAATAAAAATAAAAAATTGTAGTTGCACCGATAGCACATGGAATAAGTTTATTTTATTTGTTGTTAGCTAAGATAATTGGGCCTACGGGCTACGAGGGTGTTTTGGTAAAATGTTGTGGTAAAAGCTACAACTCTTTTGAAACGTTACTTCATTAAGCGTTTGATTTAGGAGCTTTATTTCACAAATTAAAGCTACAGCTCTTACCTACCAAACAAGACTTTTATTATTTTTGGAGCTTTTATTTTCAAAATCAAAAGCTAAAGCTCCTAAAAGCTGCATACCAAACATACCCGTAATCTTGATTCTTGAAATGGTTCAAAATATATATGACAATAAGTTTGTGACAAACTTCAAGTATAACAATCTGTTGGTTTGCAATTTCATTTATGTTATCATCACTACCTGGCCACTGTATTAGCCTAATCCTCAAGTGTTAAACCACATCTATTTCCTGCCCATATTTAAAGCCTGTGTAACTACCGTAGTCTACTGTTTCTTTGCTACTTATTTACGAACACACAATTCTCTGTTTGTTTTCTCTATATTATTTTTGGTTTTTTCCTGTTTAAACTAAACAAATTTCTTCAGGTTGTCAATGACTTGTTGAATCCAGCAGGACAAAATTTAAGAATACGAGAGGATAGTCAGGTAATATATGTATATCATCTTATGATATCTGCTTTTTATGTTATATATATACAACATAAATATCCACATTTGTCAGTACTTGTATCATGTGTATGTGATTTTTTATCTGGATATTGGATAGCGATCAGACTTTACTGTCATATTATTTATTAAACCTTGTAGTCTCTCCATGATGCATGGTACGAACACTGTAAACTGGCATACTAGGCCTCCATGTCATAAAAGTAGCATGGTATCCACTGGATGGATAACTACATTATAAATGATATTGCTTGTCTCATTGGTGGTCTGACTTAGCTCACATATTTAAGGATCTGTCGATCTGAACAGCGCAATTTGCTACATGACATGGAATGGCAAAATCATCATCTGCATATAAGTTTAACTATAAGTATTACAACACAAGTTGTAGCCCTTAAGAGAAGACACAGGTTCACACACTAGAGATTCTGAAGAATTTGATAAACAAACTAATTAGCTAAAACAGAGAAGGATTAAGCATCTAAATAGTGTACCTTCCTTTAAGCTTTGCAACTGAATTTCATGCTTGCTAGAATAAAGCTAGACTTGAAGGTAAATGAACTTTGGAGTAGAAGTTTGCTCATACTTGAAAGTAGGTAATAAGTCGAAAACCTTATATGATCAACTTCTTGGGTAATAGTAATTCAGCTTGTACTAATCTTACTACTTTTACGCACAATGTAGTTCAGTATCATCTTGGAAAGTAGGACACTGAACTTAAGTTGATCGAGCATGTATTAATTATCTCTATTTTTATTAGTATACTAGTATAGCATTATAATGCACTCCTTCCTCATATATAATGCGGGTTCAAAAATCCCCCTACATTATGTTAAACAGCAATCTTTACACGACATCTCAAAGAGTCAAAGATAATCATTACTAAACCATATAATTTGTCGACGTACCCCAAAGGCAGTATTTTCCCTTGTTGACCCCATGTATATGTCCTATTCCACACTTCCATTCCTTATAGAAGCTTACGTTGTTTTTCAATGCTGCAAGGCTGCATATGCAATGCAATTTTACTATGAAGTGTACTAATAATGGTCAGGTTAACTAAGTTGTGTAATAATTGTTGCTTTCAGGGAGCGTTTGTGGAAGGAATAAAGGAGGAAGTTGTGTTATCTCCTGCACACGCTCTTTCTCTTATTGCAGCTGGAGAAGGTACTTCCCTTCTGGGCCTTCGTTCCAAATCCTAATGTCTTTTACTGTGCTTGTATGCCATGTCTAATGATTTTGGGTCACAGACTACTACAGGGCAATCATTTACGCAGTACTTTATTGCCCAGTATCCTTTGTTGGGTGGTTACATTAAATTGTTAACTTTTTTACTTTCCATGATGCCGTTTTCCTTAACTTTGTATTTGTTCTCTTCTTTTCTTTTTCTGGCCTTGGGTAGGTTTCTACATTGAAGTTTGATTACTAGTAGTTTGGTAGCTATTACTTGAAACTAAATACGTAGTATCTTTTATTAATGATATGGCACAAACATGTAGTCTGTGGCACTTTTTCATTTCCATGCATCATTTGTGCATTTGTTTATACTGTAAGATGTATATTTTAGAAGTGGTTTTACTGACTGAGAGTCTGGCAGTTTGCATTGTGATACTACAGTTAAAAAAATAATCCATAGTTTTTTCTCAGCTATATCCTTTGTGCCTGTTGCAGTATTATATTAAATTCATACTATAGTATGTTCACTAGCTTTTGCTTTCATTTATAGGAACCTTAACTGATTTATTGGGCTTTTTCCTATTATTATTCCAGAGCACAGACATGTCGGTTCAACAAATTTTAATTTGCTCAGCAGCAGAAGTCACACGATATTTACTCTGGTAACTGTCTGTCTATTGCAAAATTAAATTAGCTTTTGACCATTGCAGAGTATTACTTTCTGGTTGCTTCCAAAAGGTCTTATTCTTGTTTTTGAAATAACTGTAAATTATAATCCTATATTACTTCTTCCTTTTACAAACCTTCATCTAAGAATATTATCTTTCTTGTTTTGTAGATGTCTCCTTTGTCTTCCTAAAGTGTTTCTTTTTTTTCTTATCTTTTTTTTTTTTTTTTTTTTTTTTTTTTTTTCCATGTTCTTTTACCTTTTTAACAGACAATAGAGAGTAGCCCTACTGGTGAAGATGTTGAAGGGGAGGCTGTTAACTTTTCACAGCTGGTATGTGTCTGAACCTCTTCGTTTTATTTATATCAACAATGAATAATTTGCTTCAAGTCAATTATATATACTTCTGGTGTAGTTACTAGTGGAAATGGTAGAAATGGTCACATACCATTTGCTATGCATTTCTTGATATATGCATAAGTATTTTTTTCATTTAGTTTAACTACTTGACTACTTGTATTTCACTTTGAATTGCAGAACCTCATAGATCTGGCAGGCTCTGAAAGCTCCAAAGCTGAAACCAGTGGCATCCGCCGAAAAGAAGGATCATATATTAATAAAAGCCTGCTAACTCTTGGAACTGTAAGGCCTCAATCATTGCCATTATATTATCAGTTTAATATTAGTCTGCAAATGTTGACCTGTAGTTGTGCCAGTATTGTGTATTATCATAGCAACTGCAACACCATCTACTGATATTTGTCTAATGGGAAAGAAAAATAGGTGTCACCAAGACTAGATTATATACCTTTTTGACACCTAATTGAGCCATGTCCTATCACCTTCTAGTTGATCTTACCACAGGACATGATCATTGCATCGGAAGTTCTGTTGCAAGAATCAACTAGAAGTAGGTGTCACCACTCATAGCTTTTGATCTATTTGTCACAGTTGGTCTTGTCTGAAATGCCTATTTTAATATCTTCTACTGGAGGTGGCAATATCGAACCAACTAGAGGTGAAATAGTCAGTTTGGGTTTTACTCTATCTCTAACGGGTCAAATGGGTTATTTATATGATGTAGCTAGCATGGAAATGGCTCAATTAGTCGAAAGGTATCCAAAATCTATGTAAATGGATATAACCTCCTAAATTGGTTTTTTGAAAATTTGGATTGTTGTAATTTGTTTTATGTTTTATAAATTATATTTGACAAATTTAATTTTTATAAAATTCAAAAACGAGAACCAGAAAGTTCTTAGATGTTATAGGTTCACTAGCTGACCAGTTTCTACCTTGAAATGACACTAGACTGAACATGCATGGTATCACAGCTCTTTGCAGAATTACAGAACTTCAGATAAAGATCAAAACGTAGCACACACCCAACTAATTTTACCTCTTGACTATAGAATGGGTCTCAACGAGAGCATATGATATTTATAGTTTGCTCTATATACATTCCTGTAGTTTTTTAAATATATCTCATTTTGGCTAACTCGGAACTATCACAGGTCATATCAAAATTAACAGATGGGAAGGCTTCTCACATACCATACAGGGACTCAAAACTGACAAGGCTTCTTCAATCTTCATTAAGTGGTCATGGAAGAGTATCAGTAAGTCAAAAACTTAATTTTACATTTATTAAAGAAATGTTCCGAATGAAAAGAAAATAGTTTTATCATCTATGTTTACTTAGGGATGCCTGTTTTTTTCGTTTTCTCTTTCAGCTCATTTGTACTGTTACTCCCTCATCAAGCAATTCAGAAGAGACACATAACACGCTAAAATTTGCCCACCGTGCAAAGCACATTGAAATTCAGGCTGCTCAAAATAAGGTATGGAGGATGGACATTTAACCTCTCTGCACTTGCAAAAATAGCCTTCTTTTAACAGTGATTGTAAATAACCCTTAACCTTGCAGATCATTGATGAGAAATCTCTTATCAAGAAATATCAAAATGAAATACGATCTTTAAAAGAAGAGCTGGATCAACTAAAGTCAGGCATTGTAACAGTTCCTCAAATGAAGCATACTGGAGGAGATGACATTGTTATTCTTAAACAGAAGGTACCCTCATCAATTATTGGTTCTTCTATCTGTGATGAAAAAGGTTGATCTATTATTGATCTGTTATTCTTGTATTCATGTAACGTGTAAAGTTAGAAGATGGTCAAGTCAAGCTGCAATCGAGACTGGAACAAGAAGAAGAAGCTAAAGAAGCTTTATTATGCCGAATTCAAAGACTGACAAAATTAATCTTAGTCTCCAACAAATCATCGCACGGATCTAGATTTTCCCATCGTCCTAGCCTAAGGAGAGGACACTCCTTTGGGGAAGAAGAGGTAAGATTGCATGAACTGTAATCATGATACTTCTTTCTTTTTAATAAAGCTTGCAAAATGGTGGGTTGGGTGACTGGTAAGAAATGGGTAATGGTATGGGTGGGGTTGGCCCTGTAACACTTAGCTTGTTGTATCAATTTTAAAATAGGTAGTGTCAAATACAAAAGATTATACTATTTTGGTCATGATTTAGTTTTTCTTATACAATTCATTTAGGTGGTTTTTATGATTAAAAATGCATTTTAAGTGACTATTGACCCATTTGACCGATTTTTTATAACTCAAAATTTTTTACGTTTAAATCAATTGAACCGTATAGAGATACAACTTAACCTGAACTGTTTCATCCAAAAAACATACTAATGTATCGGAAATCTCTTAAATTGGGCAGCTTGCTTATCTCCCGCTCAGAAAGCGTGACTTAAGTTTGGATGAGGAAAATGTAGAGTTATGTGTTTCTCTTGATCGAGGTGCTGAAACTAACAATGATATGCTGAAGGAAGACAAAAAGATTAAGAAGCCTGGATTACTTAACTGGTTCAAACTGCGGGTATGTCTCCTATAATCCAGGGATTGTGTACTAGACTTTATTGGTTAACTTGAAGCCTTGAACTGACATCATACTCCACGCTACTTGTAGTATAGCCGCTGTATAGGTGACAGTGACAATTGCAACCCATTTTCTTATGCATGGATTGATTTGGATTGTGTTTATCTAAAACAGGCTAAAATATTTTTATTTTTTTTGCTAAATGAGTTGAACGAGCCAGGCTGAGAATTGCTTGAAGTTTATTTGATGCATACATCCTTGACCTCTTGACATACTTTTATTAAATATTTAGCTAGTTTTCAACAGATAAACAATTACATGTTTGCCTGTTAACCTAACCTAACCCAACCCTGCTCGTATCAATCCTACCCTGTTTTGATCCGTTACACATCCGCTTGAACCGAAAATCTTGCCACCTCTAGCTTATACTTCTCTGGAACGAACTTTTGATCTCATATATGTTAATTTTTTCTTTTGAAAAACCCATATTTAGCCGAATCATAGATTATATACTGAAAATCACTGCTGTTGCAATCAATGTTGGTCGTTAGTATGTACTATTTACTATTTAGTACACGTGTCATTTTAGTATGTTTTAACGTGAAGTCCGCTATGTTAGAATTATATCAATATATATGATGCCACTTTTAGGAAATTTTGTAAATTGTTTATTTCTTTCACTAGAAACGAGATACTATCTCTGAGGCTTTGACCAGTACAAGTGATAAATCAAGTGGAGCCAAATCTATTAGTTCACTTTCGACTCCTTCAGCGGGTAACCGTAATCCTCCTATCGAATCCGTACATTCACACTCTTTGCCTACAGAATGCACATCTGCTGAGTTCTTATCAGATGCCAAAGAAGATCAACAAATCGATGAGGATAATTTCTCCCGTCAAGAGACTCCTCTGGTATGCCCTTTTATGTATATGTGTAAATGTGTAATAGAAGGTTATTATTTATTTTATAAGTAGTTCATATGAATATGCAAATGCATAAACGTATAAGTTTTACTGTTATGTGATGATCAGACTAGCATCAAGACAATTGATCAAATTGATCTCTTGAGGGAGCAACAAAAGGTTTTGTTAGGAGAGGTTGCAGTCCACATAAATACCCTAAAACAGCTGTCGGAGGAGGCTTCACAAGATACTAAGAAAGAATTCCTGAATGTAATAATTGTGTTTTTTAAATAATATATTGCTGGCAGTATACTGGTGATAATAACTTTGTATAGTGTTAAAAATGTAGGTGGAGATAGCCAGATTAAATGATGAAATTAAACGGAAGAATGCACACATCTCCCTCCTGGAAGGCAATATTACCGAATCAGTTGCCTCATGTTATCACAAATTGGATGAAGTTGAACAATCAAGAGTGAGTACAACAAGTTTATATTTGCGTACAGCTTGAGATTAGTGCAAATTTTTTTTATTGTTATTCTTTAATTTATTCTCAATTTCCATATTGCATGCAGTCTGTTTCCAATCTAGAAGTACAATTAAACGAGAAGTTGTTTGAACTTGAGGTATTTTTAGCTTGCAAGAATCTTTGTCCCTTTGTTTCCTTTTATTTTGCATAGACGTGTTTAGACCTTGATTTTGCAAAAACACAATCCGTTTGCTATAACTTGATAGATGTTGTATATTGTACCAACTTTTATACAGGTGAAAACTGCTGATAATCGAGTTATTCAAGAACAGCTTAACCAGAAGGTACAAGACCAGTGCAAGTTTTTTTTTTCCTGGAACTTCTGTTACTCCTAAGTTTCCTTGTTTCCTGAACTACTCTTATTGTGATTTCTACCAGATCAGTGAATGTGAAGGACTACGAGAAACGATCGCTTCCATGAAACTTCTTTCAGATGCACATGGTGAACCTCACACAGAGGAAGAATATGCAAAGACGGAAGATACAACGGAAGATTTGCTTCGCCAAGCTCAGGTTCATTATCTTCATGTCACCAGTTCTTGCATTTCATGTCGTTTTTCTTCATGTTGAGAATTGCTGCGTAAGAAACTTTTTATATAAAGTAAAGGTGTCAAAATGGCCGGGTCAGTTGGGTAACAGGTCAACTGTTTTGGGTAAAAATGGGTCTTTTACAAAAATGGGTTTGGGTTTGCCCATCTATTTATTCATTTATTTATAATTATTTTTGAATTTAATAATAGACAATACATTAATTGCCAAAAAAAACAAAACAAAGGCATATATTTATTATGATAAATAACGAATTTTAGCATCAAAATATTAAGCTGATAATCTCATTGATGTTATGGGTCAAAAAATTTTAGAGGTAGTAGATGCTTACAATTTCTCCTAAATTGTTTTGTATATAAAAAAAGAAGATTTTTGCATTAGTTGTAGTTTCTGACTTTCTGTAATCATAGTTGAAGCTTTACTTAATAAAAAACTTGTACAAGACGGGCATATAAAATATTGGTGGGTCAATATAACCTGGCCGTTTTGACCTATATCAAGCATTTTTTTAGTTTTAGCCCGTTTAGATATGGTACTTTCTCAAAACAAACCCTGAAAATACCCTATTTCCTAATTCCAGGCCTTTGAGATCGAACAACTAAAACAGAAAGTAATCGAGCTCACTGAGTCAAAAGAGAAGTTAGAAGCACTGAACAGAAAACTAGCAGATGAAAGTTCATATGCCAAAGGTTTAGCCTCTGCTGCTGCAGTGGAGCTCACAGCTCTTTCTGAAGAAGTTGCGAAACTAATGAACCAGAATGAGAAACTAACAGCGGAGCTAGCATCACCAAAGCGCTCACCAACCACACGTAAAACAACTACTCCGACTAAAAACGGACAAAGAAACAACAGTCATACAAGACCGAAAGAACCAAGCCCAAGTCCATTAGAGTTAAAAAGAGAACTTGCATCGAGTAGAGAAAGAGAGAAGTCTTATGAGGCACTGCTCTCCGAAAAGGATCAAAGAGAAAACGAACTACAACAATTAGTAGATCAGTCGAAACAAAGAGAGGCTTATCTTGAAAACGAGCTTGCAAACATGTGGGTGATGGTGGCAAAGCTAAAGAGACCACAAGGAGCCGAAACTGAGCCATCTGAGTCGAGTAAAGATAGCCAAAGAGTTGATGGTTGGGACCTCATATGATATCTATCAGTCTATCAACAACATGGTTTTAGCCCATTGGGACCCAAGTATCCGGAATCATGACCTCATCAAGATGGATTGTGTGAGTTATCTATCATATAGTATGGGGAAAAATGATGTTTGTCATCGACCAATTGTTAGTTGGGTCGTTTTTGATAATTTCGGGGGAATGTAAACGGGTCATTTTTCGATTGGCCTTTTATAAGGGCTTTTAACTATTGTTTGTGTAAATCAAGCTTTCCTCAATTTTATTTTGCAATGTGGTTACCAAAGTTTGTATGCTTTACCTCTGTATTTTTAAGCGCTTACATCCTGATCATATTCAAATTTTCATTCCCTGCAACTCGAAAGCTAACGGAAAATGAAAAGAGAAGGAAATGACTAATGAGTCGATCTCACCGAAATTCTAACGATAATGCTAACACTGAAGGCGTTCATTCGCACGTAATTTTTCAGCTGCCCAATGGGTTCACTTTTTTGTATCTTTCAAGTTTACCCATCTTTTACACATGAAAGGCCAAGGGACTACTTTTGATCTGATTTTATCACTGTTTGAGACTTCACGACTTTGACTTTGACAATCAGAATAGTAGTTTTCATATTTATTTATTTTTATTTATTATTTTCTTATTTAAGAGAAGAAAATAGCCTAAATAATAAGTTATAGATGCCTTGAATATCAGAAAAAGTTACGTGGTATTGAGATCCTTTCCTTCGACAATAGTTGTTAAGATCCCGATCTTGATCTTAATATATTGCGATTTTATGATTCTCATGAACGAAAACGATCCCGATCTTACACAAGGTTTTTAAAATCATAGGATCTGTTTAGGATCCCGAACCTCTGTCGATTTTGGCATTGGATCTTGCGATCTCAATCCGATCCAATCTTACCGAATAGGATTTAAAGAGTTAACAAAATACAAATTAGTTAATTTTGTCTGATATAATGCTTATTATGTTTATCATTAAATCGGTCACAACAAGCAAAACTAATCAATTCTTCAACTAAAATTATTTAACACGTAAAAATCTATATTTTTTATAACAAATAAAGTAATCTAAATCGCTATGAGAAGTATTGAATTATTATTAATGTTATAGTGTTTAAACTATAACAATATATCTAATTTATCATGCATTTGGTCTTTTAGATATATTAAGATACACATGTATGAGACTATATTGTATAAATAGGATCTTACGATTCCGATTTGATCTTACGATTATGATCTTGTGAAGACAAAAACGATCCTAAGTAGGGTCTCGATCTTAACAACCTTGCCTTCGACTATATGGATAGGTTTTAAAGCTACGATATTTCTAAGTTCCATCAATTCAGTTCAATGTCTTCAATACATTTTCTCATTTGAAAAGTTCAATATTTTAATGGAATTTCACTATTTTTCTGAAATGATATCCTTTATGAGTTTTGCTAACATGTGCCCGTGGTACACGTTAAGGTGCATTTAATGAAATCGTAAATTCTTTAGATATTAGCATTTGCATGTAATATTCATTAATTCAATCTAATATTTACCTTTTATAGACATATATTAATTACAAAATTTTTGCTATTTATAGAAATTAAATGTTCATTAAATGCACGTTAACGTGTGTCACGAGGGCATACGTTAGCAAAATTCATATTTTATATGAATTTTTTTCAAAAATTATTATAATTATAACTAGAATTATAATTTTATAATATTTTTATATATGAAATTACTGAAATCAAAATTGAAATTTGAAAATTATGAATTTGTTGGAATTGGAACGATAATCTGTTATGCATGTAGATGTCACGAAATTAATGTAATTCATAATAATTTACTACTATAATATTTAAAACAAACAAAGTAATTATAAATATAACTTTGCATTTGAAATTATTACTAGATTATTTTTATAAAATAAAATATAAATAAATAATGTATTGTATTAATGCTGATAACTTAATCATAATATCATTTTGTAAATATAATAAATATATATATAAAAATAATAAATAAGAAAGTGTTAAAATTAATTTAATATAATATAATCTTCTGTATATTAATAAAAGAAAACTTTTCCAATTGAAATTTTGGTAAAAATTAGGACATATTAACCAATCAAATGATTTGATTTCATAAATCTTTCGATTAACGAATCAAATACAATATTCGCCTAAAATTTCTCCTTCAAACAATTAATTAGATTAGATAAAATCTACAATCTTATATAAATAATAATAAGAAAGAAGAGATTATGAATTTTATTAAACTAGCACGATACCCACACAATACGGCGGTGAAAGTAGTGACGATGGATGGAACGGCGAGTGACGATTTTAAAATGGCGGTGAAAGTAGTGACGATGGATGGAGCGGCGAGTGACGATTTTAAAATGAAAATATATGTAAATATTTTGAAGATTATTGTATGATGCTTCTGATATGTACTACATCCGTCCCAAAATTATTGTCCAGTTTTGACTTTCGAAAGTCTTTCTTTTTAATATTTAACCTTATATATTTTTGCTTGTGTTATATAATACTTGATGCAAAATATAGAGAGGATTGAGTTTTAAATGTATTTTCATTGGTATAATCTTCATCAAGTCTTATATAACACAAACAAAAACATTTAAGTTCAAAGTTGAAAAAGAAAGACTTCAGAAAGTCAAAACTGAACGATAATTTTTGGGACGGAGGTAGTATTATTTTATCATTATGATAAATATAATAGAAAGAAATATGATTTATTTATATTAATCTACATATTAATGGAAATGATTTGGTCATATATTATATTATATGCTTTAATTAATAGGCATACATGTGATAGGGGTATTTTAGGATCTTTAATTATTTTAGAGTAAATTCCATAAATGGTCTCTATGGTTTACATTGATTTACGAAAACAGTCCCTGTACTCTTTTTTCAACGTTTTCGGTTCAATAACTTTGGATTTACTCGCAAATGGTCCCTCCGTCTAATTTCGTTAGTTTCTCCCCGTATTAGAAGGAGGGACAATTTACGAGCAAATCCAAAGTTAAGGGACCATTTACGAGCAAATCCAAAGTTATTGGACCGAAAACGTTGAAAAAAGAGTACAGTGACTGTTTTCGTAAATCAATATAAACCATAGGGACCATTTATGGAATTTACTCTTATTTTTAAGTATTTTAAGATTCAACATTGAAAACGCTTAATATGTATTAATAGATAATAGATTATTAAAATTAATAATCATTAAAGTGCGATATTCATCTTTGTTATTATTGTCATACAACGTCAATAAACCAATACCTACCTCAATACTAACACAAGATGTGTACTAGTTTAACTTGACAATTTATATATTTTTTAAATTTAATATATATGTATCCCAAATCGTGTTTCCTTGGTTAATGTTTGCCAGGCCATTTAATGGTTGCCATGGAAACAAGTAACACGAAGAAAAGACAAAATAAAATATATATAAGTTTAAACTTGAAGCATGTTGACGTTGACAAATTGCAACAACTTATTGTCATACTATAAGTTAAAGCAATAAAAGTTGTTAAGAGTGAATTGTGTTTATTGACTATGCTTGATCGGTGCAGATTTATTTAATTGATTGACTATTGACATTTACTCGTATAACATTAAATGATACTCTGACTTGTTGATCCTATGTTAAATCTATATATTCATTGTTCTTCAAGACTTGAACATCAATGTTTTGAAAACCGGACCGGACACTGAACCCTTTATTTCTAACACTGTTCAACACCACTAAATCCACAACTCTATATATTCATTGTTCTTCAACATAACTAAATCCACAGCTCCGAAAATTTCATTCCTAAAATGGTTTTCGGAAAAACATTTTCAAAACTGGGTGCAATGTGTAAAGTCGATGGGGTTGCAGTCGAACATGGTGCGAGGAGGGGTAGGGGGAGGCCGTTGCGTCGTCCGTCAGTACTGCCATCGGCGGTGAACCGAAGAGAGGCAGGGAGACCACCAACGTTGTCTGTCGGTGCTGCTGTCGGTGGTGAACCGAAGATAGGCGGGGGAGACCACCGGCGTCGTCCGGTAGTGCTGCCGTCGCCCGACCGCAGGTAGTGCTGCTGTCGGTGGTGAACCGAAGAGAGGCAGGGGGAGACCGTTGGCGTCACCCGGCAGTGCTGTCGTCGCTGAAAACTTTGAGCCGGGAGAGACACCGAAAAGCAACCTTCACGTTCTTTAAAGCGTTGTGAAGGTATGATTAAGTTACATTGATATGTTATTAACTGAGCTCTTGTGTTAGAGTTTATTTTATATTTATTTTAATAAACTTGTCATAATTATAACATGCGGAATTTTTGGATATTGTTACGTTACAATATAATTAGTGCTTTTGTAATAATCTTACCAGTATTTTAGCTATTAAGCAAAAAAAAATGTTCACGAGTAACAACCTAAAGACAAAGCTTGCATTCTTTTAGCAATAAACTGTTCCCAAACTCAAGAGTTTGTCGAGTATGCCTTTTAGTTACATTACTCAAGTACTAGAAAACATTGTAATGACATAATTGAAATCTTGAATTAACTTATTATGTGCTAAGACACTTTTAGCATAAATTCGAGGTCTTAGAAAATTTTGTACTCTGGCACAATTTTTTTTTACCTTAATAAAGTTTGTGTTCCACTTACAAATGTACAATTAATCAAGTACTAAATTACAAGTATATGCTAAATGATTATAGTTTTTGACTAATTTTGGACCACCAATTTTGTATGTGAAAACGTGTTAAGCCCTTTTTCCGTTTTTTTCCTTGAACGATTGTGTGATTCTATTTCCATTAAAAACCATAGTGATGAAATTTACATATTTGGTCCATAAAGTTTTAAACCGTTATTACATTGTTAACATACTCTAATGAACTATTTGCTTAGAAACTTGATAAAATTAAATAATTTGATTGGTTAATTGAAATTTTGATGATATCATTGATGACACGCAAAAAGTCAAGTTTTTACGTGCATTATTCTCACATTTTTAGCCCAATTTTATGATGAAAATATCCGAAATGAACAATTTATTACTAAAATTCATCACATGGGCTAAAATATAGACAACGTTTCAAAAATTAACTAAAATGGTCGAAAAACACGATAAATCTAACGAATACGATCATAAGCATTCTCGTTCACTCATTTCGACACTTTTTGAGCTATACTTAGAATTATGACACCTAACTTATGTCATTTTCTTCGTTAAGAAATTATGAAATCGTGGGCGCAAGAATCGCTCAAAACGGATAAACGACGAAGAAGTTACGCTAAAACGAAAAAAATGAAGAACCGGAATACGGCTGAACCAGACCGTATACGGCTGGTCTGGACCGTATACGTCTGGACCTGGACCGTATATGGCCTGCACAGACCGTATACGGCCTAGCCCAACCGTATACGACCAGTTCAGCCGTATACGGCCAAAACCACCCGTATCGTGCGTTCAGGCATACAAAATCACATTTTTATACGGTTGTGCAATACAGTTGAGCGTTTGAGGGTTGAAATACGGTTGAAGAATACGGCTGTGAGTTTCCTATAAATATAATCATCTCCTCACCATTTTCACATACTTCATCATCCATTCTTCATTCTTTCTTTCATTTCTCTCTCTAGAATAATTTAGTTAATTAATTAGTTAGTTAAGCTAGTAGATTAGAAGCTTCGAGCTTATTTGTAACGGAGGTGCTCCGAGACTGCACACAAGATTTGTATTTACTCTTCGTCAGGTTTTATTATAATCTCTCTTGTTATTTTTAAATATGTTGTGCTATTGCCATGCTTATTTAGAAATGCTTGCTAGATTCATTGCCATGCTAAGCTAAACAAATCTGTGTTTGCTATGATAGTCGTTATGCTAGGGTAGTTATGCTTTAATCATTCGGTTATTCTGTCTGTATGCTGTTAAAATATATTAGAATTTATTAATTGAATCTCAAATGTTTATCTATCCAACTTATGCTGTGGTTCGTAACCTACTACTAGATTTGGCCAATTGCTAGTGGTATGCCGCTAATTATTTTGTGTCTGATGATCGTTGAACTCGATATGACCGGTGTTCTCCTGGTTGAAATATACCGGAGGGAGACACAGAGCGTAGGATTAGAGATAGATTAGATTCAATTCATATAACAAATGTTTTAGAGAGAACTTTCAGAACATTTGTGACTTGACCAATTATCCAGATACTCTGCGTGAATAAACTGATCCTTGTTATGCTGCTCTACTGCATGTTCTTGTTTGATTGTTGCTTTAGGGTTTGCATGCTAGTATCACTTGTGCTGTTGGATATATGATTAGGTTTTCAGATATAGATTAATTGCATACACCAGTTTAACATGCATAGTATAACACCCCTTAAATCTCAAGACTATTTTTATTTTTACCTTCAACTATAACAATCTAAAACAAATAATGATTCACTAGTCACAATAAGTCATTTAACCTATTACCTAATTTCACAATTAAACATAATAATATAAAATTATTACTAACATATTAAATAAGAAATTTAAAGTTTAAGAAATTACCAGTTACCACTAGACCCCTAGGGTGGATGTTACAAATCTTCCCCCCCTTAAGAAGATTTCATCCCTGAAATCTCATCAAACAAACTAGGGTAACGCGATCTCATACTAGACTCAGTCTCCCCAGGTAAGATTTGAACCCAAACTAAGTTTCCATTTTACCAAAACCATAGGAATCTCCTTCTTGCGCAGTTTGGTCACTTTTCTATCCACAAGCTCAATGGGTTCTTCCACCAATTTCTGACTCTGATCAACTCGCAAGTCTTGTAGAGGAAGAACTTGTGATTGATCTTCAACATTACATTTTCTCAAATAACAAATGTTAAAAGTATCATGAATGCCAAATAATTCAGAAGGAATGCCAGATAATTCAGAAGGAAGATCCAAGGCAACAGTCTGATCATTAACAACCTGCTTGTATCTAAACGGGCCAATAAATCTAGGGGCAAGTTTTCCACGCTTACCGAAACGCATCACGCCTTTCCATGGAGAAACTTTTAAATATACCAACTCACCTTCAACGAATGTAACGGGTCGACGTCTCGGATCGGCATACTGTTTTTGTCTATCTCTGGCCGCCTTCAGTTTCTCACGAGCAATTGCTACTTTATCGGCTGTAATCTGCACGATATTGGGCCCTGCAAACTGCTTCTCTCCAGCCTCTAACCAACAAGTAGGTGTTCTGCAACGTCGCCCATATAACATTTCATACGGAGGTATACCAATACTAGAGTGATAAGAGTTATTATAAGCAAACTCGATCAACGGTAGATGAGAATCCCATGATCCACCATATTCCAACACATAAGCACGCAGCATATCCTCAAGAGTCTGAATAGTTCTCTCGGTCTGCCCGTCTGTGTGGGGATGATAAGCTGTACTCAAGTTCACTCGGGTCCCCAACTCATGTTGTAAACTTTGCCAAAAGCGATGATAGTCCCGAAATCACTATTGATAAGTGATATGGAATCTCAATATGTAAAGTTTAATTGTAGAAGGGGGGTTGAATATAATTAAAAAATATTTCTGATTTTACTTGAGTTATTTAACTAGTTTTTAATTGATTGAACACAAACAGAGTATATAGTAACACATAGTAAATCAGATATGACAATATCAAAGAACAATAGTAATAGTAGCTAAATGGTGAATTATATTGATCATAAAATTCACAAGTGTTGATTGCGGAATGGACTAGCCCAAGCTGATCCAAATCAAACACACAAGCTAATCTATTACAAGATGAGATGAGCAGTAGTGGACAAACACGCTAACTGCTCACTCGCTGAGTTACTGTAACGTACCCTAGACAAACTGATCACTGAACACACAAGTGATAAGTACGTACAGAAAACTAGCCTCTAAAGTACAATATACTGAACTATATATACTACAAGAATCCCGTAAATATCTCCTACAAAATAGGATCTTGGAAGGACACGTGTTGCAACTTGATTGGCTTGATCTCTGATGAACCGACATACTACGGGTCCCAATTCTGTTACCGCAAATATCTCGTTACCTTAAATCCAATCAGTTGCCACCATGTAATCATTCGAACATTCTTCAAGTACGAAGACTCTTGATGATGTGTATATAAGTACAGTTCTTTTGCACTTGATGATTGAGAGGCTTTATTGAATAGTCACTAAAGATGCAGTAATTCTCCTCACTCACTGGGAGCTAACATGCTCTTGTAGAATGACTTGAAATAGAGATCTTTAGCGACTAGCTATTATTCGGGCAGTGACTTTTGCCTTATTAGATTTGAAGATGTAGAACTCTCGCTGCTAAGTATCAGTGACATACAAAGTTGAGTTCTAATCTTCCTCAGCATATCATTCCCTTGAGAGTAGAGTGAATAATGATCAACAGTAATAAACTCCAGCAACAGCAGCTTTGACACAATCCATTTCTTCATCGAGTAGTGCATAGTTGAGTTGGTCAGCGACCAGCGACTCAACATGGTCAGCGACCAGTGACTCAACAATCTCCCCCTAAATGATTGTGATCGAAGCTTCCTAGACAAACTTGTTGCTTTGTAATCGGTGCAGGGTTTGATCTCCCAACCATTCTAACAGCATATCTTTTCCTGTCAATTTCATCCAATAGCTTATCTACTGATGGTTTAACTCCCCTTTTCTTTTTCAATCCCTTACCTTTTCTCTCAGCATCAAGTTCTCGCTGTAGTTCAGACTTTTCAACATCCTGAAGAAGATTGGCCATATTGAAATCAAAATCTTCTTGCTGCTTCTTCAAAAACATTTTTCTCTCTCTTTCCACAGCTTCGTCTCCACTTAATTTCAACAGAAAAGCTCGATCAGCTTCTGACTGTTCTTTTAACATTCTTTTTCTTTCTTCTTCTTCTTTAGCTTATGCCCCAGCCTGAATTTTTAGAATCATTTCACGCTCCATATCCTGTCTAGCCTTCATTTTTCTGGCAATTCTATGTTCATCAGTTTCTTCAGGATGGAGACTTTCTGATGCAGAATCAGAAGATAATAGAGGAGCTAGACCAGAAGTCTCTGGCATGATGATCTCTGGTGAAGAGGAAGCAGTGTGAAGAGAAGGTAAAGTGGTGGTTACTGTTGTTGCTTCTGTTGGTTGTCCTGCTGAAGCTGTAAGAGGAGTTGTGAGTTGTTGAGTTGCTGTTATGATTGGTTGTGGGTTAAGAACTATAGTCACTGGTGTGGTAACTGTTTCTTTAGCAAAGTTACTGATATAGTAGCTTTCTGTTTCTGTGCTTTCAATGGTTTTGAGTGAGAGTGGGTTAACCTCATATATAACAATGTTTGATTGAGGTTTAGTTGGTGATTCAGGGCTTTCAAGTATGGTTTTGAGATGATGCATAGTTGCTGATATATCCTCCTCAGTGAATGTTTGCTTCCGATGTTTGGAGGAAGATGTCTCTGATGTAGACTCTTTGCTGTCTCTTTTTCTTTTCTTAAGAACAGAAGAGATAGGTAGCTGATCCTCCATGTTTTTATCAGTGTCATCTTCTTTCTTATCAACACCATTATCCTTATCATCACCATCATTGTTATCACCATTATTTCCATCATTATTATTTCCTCCATCATTACCATCATCATCATCATTACCATCATTACCATCGTTCATATTTACATCATGCTCATTCTCCTCCCTGTTCATCCATTGCTGATGTGACCCAAAAAGTCATGTTTTTAAGGATATATTTCCACACTTTTTGGACTATTCTTTGGTGAAAACATTTCAAAACCATCATTATTTACCAAAAATCACCAAGGTAGTCTAAATATAGACGTTGCTGCAAAAATCGGTTAAAACGTCCAAATAACACGCAAACCGAGGCAAAACAATCACCTTAAATTTTCCGTTCTCAATGTTCTTATGGAAATAGAGCTTAATACATATTTTATGATTCCATAGGAAGATCCAAGACCGGAGGTGAAAGAATAAGAAGAAACGGACGAAAGACGGAGAAGATATGCAGTCTGGAAGCTCGCCGATCGTCTTCCGGAACACGCAAAAGTTAAACACTTCCAAATTTGGTGAACTCAGTGTCATTATAAGCGTAACGGAAAAACAAAACCAACGGCGCAAGAATCAAGCAAATCGGAGCCCAAACGAAGAAGATACGGACGAACCAAGCAACCGAGAAACAAGCGGAGGCCAAACCAAGCACCAACCCCCCCCTGGGCACTACCCTACCGTATACGGCCCCTAGGGTACCATATACGGCCCTAAGGGTGCCGTATACGGGGTCTTTGTGCTTGGAAGGTGCCGTTTGACCCCCTTGGTCCAGTACCCCCCGTATGCGCTTTGGTGCTTGTTCTTTATCCTTTGTGACTTGTACCAAGCTTCACCTCATGTTGATGCAATTTGTGTGTCTGTCAGTTGGTCTAGCTCGAAGTTCGTTTTGTTATTAGTTTTGAGTTTCCTGACTCCTGCGACGTTGTCTGTAACGTCGCAGGTGCGACGTCAGGTTTTGGGCCTGCGACGTAGTCAACGTCGCATGGGCTTGGGCCTGCGACGTCGTGTGCGACGTCGCAGGTGCCGGTTTTTGTATAAAAACGTTTTTACGTTTTCTGTTTAGGGTTGACGAAACCCTAAACGCCATTTGTCGAAATCTTTGTAAAGCTAGTCGATCATAATCAATATAATACGTTTCGTTTGATAATTATTGCGTATTGATTATTCGTGTGATTGTGTGATTAGTCAATTGTTGTTTCCGCCATCAATTGATTGACTCGGTTCGTATAGATCCTAGTATAGGGACAAACAACTGGTATCAGAGCAGAAAGTGCTCGTTTTCGGCGTAACGGATCGAGTTCGGGATTAAAGGACGTGATACTCATATTATTTTGTGATTATTACGTTTGTTTTTGTGTTTTTACAGGTTTTCGATCAACATTGCTGGGAATATTGAAGGTTTTCGTCGATCTTTGTTCGTGGTTTTTGATTAGGATTAAAAATTTTCGTTTTTTAGGGTTTTTGGCCGCAGCAGCACGTTTTGCGACGTTACCTGCGACTTCACTTGCGATGTCGCTTGCGACGTTATTGATTTTGACTTTAAGTAGTCTCTGCGACGTAAAGTTGCGACGTCGTTAACGACGTCGTTATTTTGACCTTAAGTGGTTCTGCGACGTCTTTTTGTGACGTACTTCGGTTTTGCGACGTCTTCTGCGACGTATATCTCAACGTCGCTTATTTCGATTCTTAATTGAATCATTGGCTTTTGCGACGTTACTCTTGCCGTCGCTTCAATCTTCTGCGACGTCTCTCTCAACGTCGCTAGTTTCAGATTATCTGTTTTAGTTCAAGTAAAATTAATGGCTGCCGATAAAGAAGATATTAGAGGACTTAGGGAAATGATAAAGCAAAGTAATGATATTGGTTCAAGTAATAAACCTCCTCTATTTACAGCAGACATGGATTATGTATACTGGAGAGACCGTGTTGAACAATACATTGACTTTCACTGTCCAGAATTATGGGGACCATTACGTGAGCGTTATGTACCTCCATTAGCTGAAGGGGAATACCATGGTATTCGTCCTGCTAAGACTTATAAAGCTATGACTCCCGAGGAGAAGAAAGATTTTGATACTGATAGAAAGTCATTTTCGATGATTAAAATGTGTTTAACCAAAGATGTTCTATGGCTTTTCAGAACTCATGAAACAGCATTTGATTTATGGAAGGCAATTGAAACTCGTTGTGGTGGAAATGATAAGTATAAGGAAGCCAAGCTCGAACTAGTTAAGAAACAGTACGATATCTTTGACATTCTTCCTGATGAAGACACAACTTCTTTATTCACTAGGTACTCACGGTTAGTTGGTGAGTTGTTTGAAGGAGGTTATAATTTTCCTCCAATTGAAGTCAATAAGAAGCTACTGGATGTGTTGCCGAGTTCTTGGGATGTTAAAGTTCAATTTTTAAAAGAAAATGAAGAACTTGCAACCATGTCTTTGGATACTTTGATAGGGCATCTTCAAGCTCACGCGATGGAGATTAAGAAGAAAGAAACAAGGTCTGGTGCTGCTGTTCAGAATCCTAGTGTGTATGGTGTTCAACTCAACTCTGGAAAGGCTTATGGATCTGGAGTAGCCTTCGTGACAAATACAAATGCTTCATCAACCTCTTCTTCTTCTTACGGTGGGCTTCATTCTGTTTTCCTGTCTGGGCCTTCTTCAGGTCAACCAACTCCTCAAATTCAACAGGTTCAAGTCTCACTTGCAATTCAGGAGCAAGCTGCCATTTACACAGCTTTCTTAAGCTCATACAAGGATTTGGTTACTCAACCGAATCTTACTTTGGAGTTGACTAAGGAAGACTATGCTCAGCTTGATGAAGATGATCTGGAGCAAATGGATCTAACTTGGAATGTGGCAATGATCACCCGAAGAATTCAAAAGTTTTTGCAGAGGACAGGGCGTAAAAGCTTGGAAGGTGACGGGAAGACTGGCTTCGGATTCAATAAGAGTAAGGTCCGGTGTTACAATTTTCAAAACTTGGGTCACTTCGCCAGGGAATGCAAGAAACCCAAAATGCCAGCATCGGGATTCACAACACCTTCTACTCCTCCAAAGACCAAAGAAATGGAAGTTACCAAGAAAGGGACTGCTGATAATGCCCTGATTGTTTTCGAGCCCACAAATCAGGATTGGACGGCTGTATCTGAACAATACCAACAGTGTTTGATGGCTCACATTGTGAATGAGGTACCTGATGAACCATTAAATTGTATTTCATGCATTAAGTTAACTGAATCTCTAAAGGCATATCAGAAAGACACAGTAGAGTTGAGGAAAAATAATGAAAAACTAACCGAGTCAAATAATTTTTTAAAAGCTAATGAGAAACTTTATGAAAAACATCTTGAGGCTCATCGGTTAGATACTCAGAAATATAAATCTAAGGTTTTTAGTCAAGAAGATGCTATTAAAAGCTATCTTGTTGAAATTGAACTGCTAAAGAAAGAACTTACAGATTTAAAAACTGAGTATGAGAATTATAAGAGTAAAATCTTAGGTTCAAATTCCTCAACGGTTGTCTTTAATGAAATTCTTAGCAAGCAGGGAACTAGTGGGAAAAAGAATGAGGGATTGGGATATCACTCAGTCCCACCTCCTACTACTCACTGTCCCCTGCCTGCTGAGGAGGGCTTTGAAAAGATTCCATTTGATTGGTCAAAGCTTTACGGTATAAAAGCTAAAGATGCTAAAGAGACCAAACACAACAAACCGGCAAAGGAGAAAACCAAGCGGCCAGAGTACCCCTTGCCAACGTTTGTTAAGTCTCAGAATGCACTTCCTGTTACTGTTAAGGAAGATATTGGGATTGAGGATATTACCAAACAGGAGTATCCTTCTGCTAAAAAGGTTGAGGTACCAATAGAAAAAGTTGGATTAAAAGGTGAACCTGAAATTACGGTTCAAACAGACAAAACTGTTTTTAAAGGAGAATCTGAGGTAAAGGCTCAAAATAGTAAAGGAAAGGATAAGGTTATGACTGAGAAATCTCAAACTTTACAGAATACTGTAAAGATTTTAAAACGAAATTCATCAGTTAAAAGGGAGATTGTTTCTTGTGACAAACCTTCAACCTCAACCATTTCAAAGCCACATGCATCCTCTAAGACATATACACACTGTGCATGTTCAAGAAATGCATCTCCACCTCCTGTCATATATCCTCAGCCTCAACCGTCTGTTGAGACTCGTTCTTGTTTCTATTGCAAGAGGCAAGGACATTTAATCCGTGACTGTCCCAAGCTGTCAAATCAGCGCTATGGGAGAGAGATCCCTAGAACATCTGTTTATAGAAATTCTTTTTCAAAATCTCCACCTAGGCGTTACTCAAACTCTCCCAAGCATGTTTTGAAGCCAAGTAATGTTGAGCAAAAATCTTTGCCAATTCAAAAGCCCAACATTACTTGTAATACCAATTCCGAACCTTCTAAAGTTTGGAAACGAAAAGAGTCTGATGTTGACTCTCCAGTCGTCAACAATAACACATCAGATAAAAATTCTAATTTGTTTAAAGATAAAATCCTATCTGACGTGCTTATTGTTGATGACCACGGTCGACCTAAGTCTGTAAAGGCTTGGGTCACCGTTTCTCACTAATCTCCTTTCGTTTGTGTGTTGCAGCAGTCAGAACGTGTTAAAGATAGTGAATGGTATTTGGATAGCGGCTGCTCGCGACATATGACAGGCGATGTATCTCTTCTTGTGGATATTAAACCATACGCAGGAGGATATGTTGCCTTTTGCTGGAGATACTGGAGGAACCATTTCAGGAAGAGGAACGCTAACTACGGCAATGTTAGTTTTGAAAATGTGAACTACGTGGAACAGCTTACGCACAACTTGCTAAGTGTTTCACAGGTCTGTGATAAGGATTATACCACTGCGTTCACAAAGACGGAGTGCGTGATACTGAAGTCTGGGTATGTCATTCGAGAAGAATGGGTGTTGCTGAGAGCACCAAGAAAGAATGACACATACATTTTGAACATGAGAACTGTTGAGACTTCGAATGAATATACGTGTCTCTTGTCTAAGGCTTCTGAAAAAGATGCACTGCTTTGGCACAGACGAATGGGACACATTCATTTCCGAAAAATGAATTTCTTGACTAAAAATGACCTAGTGCTGGGAGTACCAAAACAGTCATTTGCTCTAAAGGATGATTGTATTTCTTGCCAAAAAGGAAAGCTACGTAAGAAGTCCCATAAGTCTAAGCAGGTGAATTCCATTGATGCACCATTGGAACTACTGCATATGGATCTTTTCGGTCCAGTCTCTACAAAGAGCATTGGTGGTCGGTCTTACTGCTTAGTAGTTACTGATGACTACTCAAGGTTTTCGTGGGTTTACTTTTTGACCACAAAGGGGGAGACTCCTGATATTCTGGTGTATTTGTTGGACAAGTTGGCAAATCTGTGCAACTTAAAGGTGAAAAGGATACGAAGCGACAATGGAACTAAATTCAAGAACTCAACTCTCGAATTGTTTTGTGCTACAAGAGGTATTGAGCATCAATTTAGTGCTCCGAGGACTCCACAACAGAATGGAGTTGCAGAAAGGAAGAACATGACAATCATCGAGACAGCTCGGACTATGTTAGCTGACTCTAAGTTACCAATCATCTTCTGGGCTGAGGCAGTTAATATTGCCTGTTATGTTCTCAACAGAGTGCTCACGGTTAAGAAAAAGAACAAAACATGTTATGAACTTTTCAATAACCGTAAGCCAAATATGCAGTTTCTAGAACCATTTGGGTGTCCATGCATGATCATGATTACAAAAGATAAGGTCTCTAAGTTTGGTGATAAAGCTGTTGAAGGGATTTTTCTTGGATATTCAGTCAACTCTCCGAACAAAAGAGTCTACAACAAATCAACGAATCAGATTGAGGAACATTTTGAAGTGAAATGTTTAAGGTATATGGAACCTCCTCAAGGAACTGGTCCGGATTGGTTTTTCAACTATGGAAACCTCTTCAACTCTTTCAATATTCCGGAAGAAGATGATACGGAAAAATTGGTTTCCATACTTCATGGACTTGATCTTACTCAAGATACACCTGTTAATAAACCATCCGACCCATCTCCCAATGCAACACCCGCACCTCCACCAACTAATCCTACTCCTTCACAAATAACACCCACACCACCACAAACAACAACCAAACCACCACCATCTACACCTACACCATCTCCTACTCCACCATCTTCGGCTGCTCCTTCTAAAACAGTTTATAACTACACAAAGGAGCTTCCATATGATCCAAACATGCCTCCTTTAGAGGAACCTCAAGAAGAAGATGAAGTGGAAGAAACAATGGCCTACTCTCACCTATATACTCCTGAAGATGACGGAGAAGAAGAAGAGTTAGTCTTTCCTGAGTCTGCTGCTACTCCCGAAACTGAGGGAGATTTGAACAATCTGGGTGTGGATCTTGTGCCAACCGCCATACCAGAAACTCGTATACATAAAGATCACCCCATTGATAATATCATTGGTGATCCTCATGCATCTGTTCAAACACGACAACAAGCAAAGCAGACTTCAGCTCAGCAGCTTTTGGGACTTATAGCTCATATAGATTCATGTCATTTGTCTCAAATTGAACCTAAAAAGATTGAACAAGCCTTAAAAGATCCATCTTGGGTCGAGGCTATGCAGGAGGAACTACAGCAAATAAACAAGATGAATGTTTGGGAAATTGTTCCTCTACCCAAGGGTGCTCACTTGACGGGTACTCGTTGGGTTTATCGTAACAAAATGGATGATCGTGGGGCGGTTATTCGAAATAAAGCCCGTCTGGTAGTTCAAGGATATAGTCAACAAGAGGGTATTGACTATGATGAAGTTTTTGCTCCTGTCGCCCGTTTGGAATCAATTCGAATTTTTCTAGCCTATGCTTCTTTTAAAGGATTCCGTGTGTATCAACTTGATGTAAAGTGTGCTTTTCTATACGGAGATGTCGATGCAGTGATTTATGTGTGTCAGCCTCCCGGTTTTGAAGACCCAAAGCATCCTAATTATGTTTGCAAGCTGAAGAAAGCTTTGTATGGTCTTCATCAATCTCCTCGACTTGGGTATGAACGACTAGCCAAGTATCTGCTGAAGAATGGTTTTGATAGAGGTCAGATTGATAGCACGTTTTTCATCAAACGGGAAGGAGCGGATTTATTACTTGTGCAGGTTTATGTGGACGACATAATATTCAGATCAACAAATGATCAGTTGTGTAAGGATTTTGAAAGATTGATGAAAGCTGAGTTTGAAATGAGTGCTATGGGGGAACTCACGTTCTTTCTGGAACTACAGGTCGAGCAATCTGACAATGGAATTTATATACATCAGTCAAAATATGTCACTGACATGTTGAAGCGGTATGAATTGCTCGATTGTAAACACTATGGCACTCCAATTGATGTGAAACACAATCTTGGACCTAATAAGGACGATGAAGATTGCAAGGAGAAAGACTATCGCTCAATGATAGGCTCTCTCATGTACCTGACCGCCTCAAGACCAGATATAGTGTTTGCTGTTTCACTCTGCTCTCGATTTCAAGTAAATCCGAAGGTGTCTCATATGAAGGCAGTAAAACGAATTTTTGGATATCTCGCTTTTAGGCCATCTCTGGGTCTATGGTATTCCAATGAGAAAAACTTCGAGTTAACTGCCTATTCGGATTCGGATCTCGGTGGCTGCAAGGTAGATATGAAGTCAACCACTGGAGGATGTCAGTTCCTTGGATCACGCTTAGTTTCTTGGCAGTGCAAAAAGCAGACTGTGGTTGCCATTTCTACAGCTGAAGCCGAGTATGTTGCTGCTGCAAGTTGCTGTTCTCAAGTTCTTTGGATTCAGCACCAACTGCGCGATTACGGGTTCAATCTCTCTATGACTCCTATTTACATTGATAATACAACTGCTATATCTATCACACACAATCCCGTACAGCACTCTAAGACCAAACATATCGAACTTAGGTTCCACTTTATACGGGATTGCTTTGAGAAACACCTTATAGATGTCGTACATATAGAAACCCTTAAGCAGTGTGCGGACCTTTTCACAAAAGCCTTTTTGCGATCACTTTTTATTGAACTGGTCAATATGATAGGTTTAAGGTTCTTTCAATCAAAGAAATGATTCGTGACTTGATTTTTTTTAAGTTTTAAGTTCATTTAAAAAAAAAAAAAAAAAAAAAAAAAGATCGCAATAGCCACTCTTTATACTCTTTAGTATTAAAGAAAACGCAAGGTTGCAACATTTTTAAAATAGACGTTGAAGTTGTCTCTGTAAACAACTTGGGATATGATAGTACATCGGGTGACATGCACAAAATGGAATTTTAAGGTTTATCTTGGATGTGTCAGTAGGTTTATCTGACACACTTAAAACAGTTTCTATCTAAATTATCTTCATCACACGATGTATTGGTAGGCATGATACACACCGGTTTGTGAGTGAGTAAGAAGTAATATTAAAACTTGTCTATTACTTTGTGAAAATTGTTATATGATGTATGACATAAGTCTTAATTGATAAATGGAAGTACTGTCATATACTGTCATAATTAATATGTAAATGTAAAATTGGCATATAGTAATAATATGGTTATTCGCCTAACTAATGGTGACTATTGTTGTACTCACGTACAGACCTGAATCCATTAGTTATGCAAATAGTCTCAAACTTGTTATGTTCATACTAAGGGACCCTCTGTTGTACTAAGTACAGATCTGGGGCCATAGTATCTTCATAGTCGGTTTGATGTATACCTAAATTTGAAGGTCAAGTGTATGTTACAAGATAGCCGAGATAAACTTGGTCTTGTAATATCTACCTTGTCTGTAAAATATGCAGTATTATGCGTTTTACTAAAGTTTATCAGTATATCATATAATAGGTTTCACAAAATTAATATTCATACTAACAATAAAGGTTAGCTCACAAATACGGAAATAACATGTTTATGTGGACAAACAATACCAATAATCATCTTGAAATAATTTTTATAAAAGGTGTTTTAAATGTGCCACGTAAATTTAAAGTGGACAAATATACTGATGATCGAAATAACACTTACTATTCCTAATAATTGCATGTTATTCCGATATGATCCCTAATCAGACAAAACAACTCCGTCACCAAAAACAGAGTGTTAGTGATTTTAATTTTAATTTTTAAAATTTTTCTTTTGTATTTTAATTCCACGTTCTTTTTCAAGTCACTAGTCATTTGAATATTATTTGCTAAATAAAATTACGTGTTAACTGTTTTTGAAAATTCAAAATCGACTCAAGTTACATCCTAACTGATTTATGCGACGTCACCCTTGCCGTCGCTAGCGACGTCCCAAACTACGTCGCAATTAGGGTTAGACTATATATAGTCTCAACCGCGACGTAACTCGTCACACTATTTCATACTCACTAGCGACGTAGCGTGCGACGTGAGCTCTGGCGATTGCGACGTAGCGAGTTTTCGTGCATTTTTTGGTTCGTTTGTGATTGTGAGCCATTTTCTTTCCGATCCATTCACGTAGTCTTGTTCTACTCGTTATTCCGCACACTTAGGTACCAATCTTACCCTTTTTCACCGTGTATTTTAGCTTTAATCGTTAAATGGATATTGCGGTTTTTAGGGTTTTCGGTTTGGGTTGATTTAACTATGTAATTGTGATCTAGACATCGTATAATTTATGTTTTCATGATCACCATTCGTTGCCGCACCATGTAGTGCGTTTAATTTTGAAAAACCCCAAATTTCGAAACTTAGGGTTTCTGGTTTTCTGGGTTTGCGCTTGAATGTTCATCAGTGCGACGTCGGCTGCGACGTTGTTGCCTACGTCACATTATTATTTAATTGTCTGCGCCGTCGCATTTTCTGCGACGTCCCGAGCGACGTCTTACTCTACGTCGCACCAATTTAATAATGTGATTAAATTCATAATTAATAGCAAAATGCGACGCCCCCTTTAACGACGCTTGAATTTTGTGCAACGTCAAGGGCTACGTCGCTATTGTTATTATTTTGATTTTCTGCGACGTCCTTTACTACGTCGCTATCTGTGATGCGACGTCATAGGCTACGTCGCCACTTACAGGAAAAATGCCAATTTTTGTTACAAACCAAATGTTGCGTTTTTCTGACTGTTAAATTCTGTCCAGCAATGGCGGGCGATTTCTTTCAGTTTCTCGCTGAATGAGAAAGACTGTGTTCACTGCTTCTGCCCAAAGAGTGTCACTACTCGCCCCTCCTCGGCTAGAAGGATTATCTTCCAGTCGTGGATTCTTTTGTGCTTTCTGGTCATCAAGCGCCTCAAAGCTACTATCTGGTCACTTAGATATGACCATTTTTGTCTCAGTTGGCTAATGATCCAGTGGGATTCTCTTCTTGTCCTGAATCTTGGTTTTCTGGTCTGGAGGAATTCCTTCACTGTCCTGGATCTTGGCCTTCTGGTCTGGTGGGATACCATCCTTGTCTTGGATTTTGACCTGACCTTGTCTTGGATTTTGGCTGTATTTATTTAATCAGGATCTTTGGTCTAGGTTTCGGTTTAGGGTTTAGGGTTTAGGATTTGATATGTTTATTTGTAACTATGTACTTATTTAACATATCAATGAAACCTTTCGTTTGTGACAAGTTTGGTATATTTTGTTCATTCTAACGCTTTTCGAGAATATATATTATGTTTCTGTTTTGCAGATATGGCTTTAGTATTTGAGGCGCGTCACAATACTGCTGCTTATCTTGATGGTACTTCTGATAAGGCGGCACCATATCGTCAAATGATTGCATTTTTGAGACGTTCGAGGGTATTTCATGCTATTGCTGACAACACGGTTGTTTTTGGGAATCTGATAAATCCGTTTTGGAGAAACGCAACTGTTATTACTGATAACAACGTTCGACGGTTGGTTTCCACAGTTCTTGATACTGAGATCACGATTACTGAACAGAGTATTAGGGAACTTCTTCAGCTGAACGATCAACCAGATATGCCTGTTAGCTATGAGCCAAGTTTTGTTGTGGGGGCTATGCAACGAATTGTATACCCTGGCATTCCCACTGATCAATACCGAAAAGCGAATCTAACACGTGTTTGGAGATATTTGATGCACGTTGTTATCGTCTGTTTGGGAAATAGGAAAGGTGGTACGGATGGGATGAGCAGAAGTTTGGCTTCTGCTATGTTAGCTTTGGTCTACAACAAGCCTTTCAACTTTTCTGGGTTTTATATTCAAGGCCATGGTAGATAATGCAAACGCCGGGGATCAGAAATGGATCTTATATCCGCGTTTTATTCAGCTTCACATCAATCGCCATCATCCAGCTCTTCAGGCACTGGGTGATAATGATCAGAGACTGAAGATTTCACCGATGCAGAATCGGATCTTTACTGTTTGTGCTGGTTTTGAAAAAGGGGTTCAGGCGCCACCAGATGTTGCTTTATTTGGTGCTATTGTGAATGAGAACTACGTGCCGCCTCCGGAACCTCAGTACATGGATGTTCCAGCTCCACAGCAACCGCAGCAACCACTTGTGAACATCCCTGTTCAAGCTGCGGGGGAGAATGTGGATGCTCTCTTGGAAAATATTGAGCAATTTGGGCATGTTGAATCAGAAAAATCAGCGTCTCATGATACTGTTGAGGGATCTGATTCTGGAACTGAGGATGACGGTGGTTCAACTCCTCCTGGCTCTGATGGTGCTGTCCCGCACCCGAATGAGATGGATTTTATTCAACGCACTCAACCGCGTCGAGCTAAGAGGATTGCACGTCGTATTAGTGAAGGTCGACGTTATGTTGTACGAAATACTGGGAAACGCATTCGAGGAGGTGATGATCCAACCGACGCAGATTTTCAGCTTCGTCATCGCCGTCCTCGTCAGTCTTCTTCTGCAACAGCTCCTGTTACTCCACCTCCTGAGCAGGTTTTTGCTATTGAGCCCACTCCTGCTTTTATGCAGAAAATGATGGATAATATGCTGAAAATGCAGCGGCAGATGAAAGAACAGGCAGAACAACATGCAACTCAAGCTGCAATTATCGAGACCCAAGCTAATCAGCTTATCGAGCTGCAGAATAGGGTTAATGTGTTAGAAGGCAGGTTACTTTCCTCGGGGGAGTCTGGGTCCGGGGTACCCAATTTAGAGTCAAGTGAACCTGCGTCTGTAAACCCCAACCCTGTAATTGAATCTGGTGTTAATGAAACTGTTCATCGTTTGGATTATTTTTGTGTTAATGATATTCCAGGACAGCCAAGACCGCTAGCTGTTGACTACTCACTTGCTGATTTATCTTTTATTCAAAGAATGGCTAACGGAGCTGGTCCTGAAACGGATTCAGAATATGTGTTTGATATGGATGATGAGGTTTCGGTTGAAGATGAGCATCTGGATGATGATGAAGAATATGATGATGCTCCGTTTATTGAAATAGATTCAAGTGAAGATGAGGGTCCTGCAAAAGCTTCTCGTGGAAAATCTAGTACTTCTCATGCTGAGACAGCTCCAGTGGAACCAGAATAGGAATCTGATATTCCTGCACCAGAAACTGCTGAACAAAGGGAAACTGCTGAAGAAAAGGTAGAAAGACACAAGCAGTGGTGGCCTCGTGGAAGAAATCCTACTCCCATACCTGTGAAGTGTCAGTTTTACAAGGTTAATGGAAAATATACCGGGGTGATAAAGAGCTGGAAAGTTGAAAAGAAACTGTTTATGATTAAGAGATTGGACGGTATTCAGTATTTCAAGCTTAGAATCAAGAAATTGAGTACCTTGCCAAAAGGAGAGATCAACAGATTAGCTCAATTAAATTTGATTAATCGTGTTGATAACCATTATGCTGATTATTTTCAGAGAACCTTACGTCAAGAAGTTCAAGCCAAGAAGTATAACAAGTTCAAACCGACGTTAGGTACACAGTATTTGTATACGAAGAAATTGGATCCAGCTACAGGGCAACCGATGGTTAAAGTTTATTATCCACCAGCTGAATGTGAGACTGATATACCTCTTGAGACAGTTCCCTATTATTTTCTTCGCAGATTTGTTAAATGGGAACTTGATCCACATACTGGTGAAGCGGTGATTACTTTCGTTCCAGATACAGAGCCGTGGCCAGAAGTTGGAGGTATTTGGAATCTGAAGCAAGTTACGTTCAGATTGTTTAATCCGATGAGTTTAATAAATTTTCATGAAAAGGACTTGAGAAAACTCTATGATAATCGGATTCGTGTTGGTCAGAAGAATGAGTTTAACAAACGTTTAGCTGAACAATTTTATAAAGTTGTTACTGTTTGTGTAACTCATGGAATTCACGCTGATGGACAATTTCCTGCGGGCTGGGTTTAGATGATGAAACTTTTTGAAGACCAAGCTGAAGACACGGGGGAGTTTGTTGATGCAATTTATGTGTCTGTCAGTTGGTCTAGCTCGAAGTTCGTTTTGTTATTAGTTTTGAGTTTCCTGACTCCTGCGACGTTTTCTGTAACGTCGCCGGTGCGACGTCAGGTTTTGGGCCTGCGACGTAGTCAATGTCGCATGGGCTTGGGCCTGCGACGTCGTGTGAGACGTCGCAGGTGCCAGTTTTTGTATAAAAACGTTTTTACATTTTCTGTTTAGGGTTGACGAAACCCTAAACGCCATTTGTCGAAATCTCTGTAAAGCTAGTCGATCATAATCAATATAATACGTTTCGTTTGATAATTATTGCGTATTGATTATTCGTGTGATTGTGTGATTAGTCAATTGTTGTTTCCGCCATCAATTGATTGACTCGGTTCGTATAGATCCTAGTATAGGGACAAACACCTCATTCGATCTCCTATAAATACCAAGCCTCCTCATTCATTTCAAACACACCTCACATCTCATTTTCTTTCTCTCTCTAAAAACTTCTCTCTTGAATTAGGTTAGCATTCTCTCTCTAGCACTACTCTTAGGAGTTAGAGGAGAATTAGTAGGTTAGAGTAGAAGCTCTCAGTAGCTTTTGTACGGAGTTACTCCGAGACTTCAGATTTGTGAAGATTTGTCTGTATTACTCTCTTATTCAGGTTTAATACAATCTCTCGCATTTATTCTTTTAATTATGCTTTCTTATTATGCATGCTTAGGAATGAATGCTAGAATTATGCTAGGCTAGACAAATCAATGTTTGTTGTGATGTATGCAATGTTAGGATAGTTATGATATAATATACAATTGGGGATAACACCGTTACGAAACAACGGAGGTAACGTTATACGGCTTTCATTTGTATAGCGCCGGAATCATCACGAATGTGTGTAGTACGGAACGTGGAAGCTATGAAAGTCGTGGGCACAATCCGTTGTAGAAATAATGATTCCCAATTGTAAACATACTGTCACTCTGTCTGTGTAGGTTTAAAGCTATTTGCGAACTTATAAGCTGAACCTCTGCCTGTTTATCTATCCAACTTATGCTGTGGTTTGTACCCTCCTCCCTAGAACCTGGCCAATTGCTAGAAGTAGGATTGCCAACTATTCTGTGTATGATGATCAATGAACTCAACATGGTCGCTGTTCCCTTGATTGAAACACATCCGAGGGACACGAAGCATAGGATTAGAGATAGATTAGGTTCACGCTTGTTTGTTGTGTATCTTTGGGACAACTTCCGGGATATCCATGATTTAATTATTAGGTCAGTTAATATGATGACTAGTGTTCCGTCCTATTGCATGTTCTTGTTTCATTGTTGCTTAGGTACTGCATGCTAGACATACGCAAACATGATCGCTGCCCTGTTAATTAGATTTTCACGAACATAATAAACATATTACAGATAGGTTAACATGCATGTAATAGTTGTGATGATTGTATGATTAATGATGAACAATTCAACTGACCGCTAGACAGATTATCCCAACCAGTTCCGCGGGTTAAACCCTGTTCATGTTATTGTTCAATGAACAATTCATGCCATGATACTAACGTCCTTCGGATGTCTGTAAATGGGGACCTGGATTAGAGGATAATTGTCAGTTGGATTGGTCTGTGCATTTGGAAAAACTTCTGGTGTACTGGACATTCTATAACTACTATCCATGTGATATATTATATATCTGATTGCGGACAACTCTACGTTAGGTATATAGTAGGATCGTAGCTGTAGCTCATTAAGAAATATGGGAATATCTAGTGAGTAATCTGGAACCCTGATGTGACGTAAAAAGTCATGTTTTTAGAAGCATTATTCCTCACATTTTGGACCTTTCTTTGGTGAAAACATTCCAAAACATTGATTATTTACCAAAATTCATTAAAGTGGTTCAAAAGTGGACGTTGTGATAAAAATAACTGAAAACACTCTAAAAATGCACAAAACACAGCATTTTAATACATGCAGATTCTTCCGACCTCATTTTCCTGTCAAAGCACACCTCCTAACTTCTATTATCTGTTGTATAGGTAAAATCGAGACGGAAAAATCTGGAATCAAGTGAAAAGGCCAAAGGACGGAGAAACCACTACGCTTTCAGAGCCATTAAAAGTCATTTCGGCTACGCCTAAGCTCTACACATCCAATTTCTGTCAGATTGGCATCATTAGAAGCGTAACGGAATTACGAAACCACAGGCGAAAGAATCGAGTCAAACGGACGCATAACGAAGGAGATACGGACGTTTTAAGCAACGAACGAAATCAGACGGAGACCGTATACGGCCTCAGGCACCGTATACGGCCCTTGTAAGACCGTATACGGCCTGTATACCACCGTATACGGCCCCTACAAGGCCGTATACGGCCCCCTACCCCATATCGTGCTTCGTTTGCTTGTACGTGCTGCTTCGTGAGTTGTACGTGCGATTTGATGGTTTGCCTATAAATAGTGGACATCCCCAACACTTCATTCATACCATTTTTCTCATTCTCATTCTCTCCCTACACTTTCTCTCTCACACACATCATTCTCTCTCTAGTTTCTCTCTCTAGAGGATTTTCTCTCTCTAGAATTGAGCTAGTTAGAGAGATAGTTAGGTAGAGGTAGCTTTTAGCTTTTGTACGGAGTCACTCCAAGACATTGTATTTGCGAAGATCTGTCTGTAATAAATTCGTATCAGGTTCTATTTATATATCTCTTACTTTGCAGTTTTAAACATGTGTTGCTTTGTTTATGCTTGTTTAGGATTGTATGCTAGATATATAATGTTAGGCTAGACATTTCTTTGTGTTTACTATGATGTAGTAATGTTAGAATAGTCAATATGTTTATGCCATGCTGTTACTCTGCCCGTGTTACTTTAAACTGTGTATGAACTCGTAAACTGAATCTCGAATGTTTACCTATCCAATTTATGCTGTGGTTAGAAGCTTCCTGCTAGAACTTGGCCAATTACTAGTGGTACGTTCTCTACCTATTCTATACTTGATGATCAATGAACTTGGTATGGCTGTGTTCTCTAGGTTGAAACAAATCATAAGAGACACGGAGCGTAGGATTAGAGATAGGTTAGATTCATGTTTATCTGTTATATATCTTTGAGAGAACTTTCGGGATATCTACGATCTGATTATTGGTTATCTGCTATGCTTAGGGTTATGGTGTTCTGTTATGTGTCACCCTATCGCATGTTCTTGTTTGATTGTTGCCTTAGGAATGATGCATGCTAGAGTTATCCTCCTGGTTCATATCAGTAACTGTATAATTAGGTTTTCAGACACAGAATATTGGTTTACACAGTAGATTAACATGCATGGAATAGTTGTGATGATTTATATCTGTAATACTGAACAATTTAACTGATCGTTAGCCTGATTATCCCAACTTGGTCCGCGGGATTATCCCCGTTCGTGTTCTTGTTCAATCAACAATTCACTCTACGATACAGACGTCTCTGATGACTGTGACTGGGGACCAGGATTTCGAGGATAGTCATCGGTTAAATTGGTCTGTACATTTGGGAGAACTTCCGGTGTATCTGACTTATATAACTGCTATCCACGTGACATGTTATTTATCTGATTGCGGACAACTCTACGTTAGATATTTAATAGGCTCGTAGTTGTAGCTCATTAGGATATAGGAAATCTGCGAGAGTAATGTGGAACCCTAATTAATGTAACGGAAAAACCGTAAAACGCCCTATTACTCGGTATAGTGCTGGAAACACCCATTGGTGGAGTACAAACGTATGGAAGCCGCGGAACGGTCGTAGGTACAATACTTTGCATTAATTATGTTTCTATCCTCTCCGGATTAGTCATCACATCTAGTAGCCTTACCCTTGACTATTCATCAAAAACATTTAACGAAATCATAGTAAACACTCGCTTATCCTCTGTTAACCGAGTCTCCGTACAAACCTCTTTAGTTTTATTTCCGTTATTTAAATTAGTATTTAGTTATAAAAACCAAACTTATCCAAAACCTTTTAAAAACCCTAGCTGAATCTCCAAAGATAATAAAACTTCCTAGACTCCCATGCCCGTTGTAGTTTAAAGAACGACACCTGAGTCATACATACCACTTGCTGCCCTTTTAGGTCTGTCAGTAGTATACAACTTAGGATTCCCCTGCTCTACAAATTTAAAACTCACTGTTTGCCGCTTCTATTGCTGTTGGAACAACGACCGGATAAAAATCCGTCCGACCGATAGAGGCGCGACAAGTTTTTGGCGCCGCTGCCGGGGACTACAACGACCGATTTTAGGAATTTTGTTATCTTAGTTATTTAGCGATCCTTACGGAAGATCAATATCATCCGGAAGTTACAGTTTTTATCCCTAGGTTAGTTAGTTTTTAATTTCCCGTCCTTAGTTAAACCTATCAAAACCTTATTTTCTTCTAAAAACAAGTTATGGCAAATCGTATCACTCTCACCTCATCAACCCAACCACTGCTAGAGGGACGAGGAGGACCAATCGTATCACCAACCGACGAAACCATTGAAATCAGACCACACTTCATTAAATTACTCAAATCTCAGTGTCAGTTTCATGGTCTTTCGGTTGAAAATCCAAACGCCCATCTTAACAAGTTCATCAACCTTTCCGACTCTTTCGAACAAACCGGATCCAGTGTCAAAGTCACCCGACTTCACCTGTTTCCTTATTCTTTAGCTTTCCGAGCTCAGACATGGTTTTATGAACTCGAACCCAATTCGATTCATACATGGGAAGAGATGGCTACTAAGTTCTTAGCTAAGTTTTTCCCTCCGTCCCTACAAACCAAGCTCAAAAATGAAATCATTAACTTTCGTCAAGGAACTACTGAATCATTAAGCTCAGCTTGGGAACGCTTTAAGAATCTGCTTGGAAGATGTCCGAATCATCAGTTGGCTGAAACGAATCTAGTCTGCACATTCTACAACAGTCTGAATCCTCATCACCAACAAACCCTCGATGCTGCTTCGTCCGGAAATTTCATGCTACATACTTCAGAAGAAGCCTGGAAGTTGATTGAGACAATAACGATGCACCAACATGACTTGGAGTTTGATGAATCAACCTCGGAAGACAAAGACACTTCTACTCAAGCATTCGACACTTTAAAAACTCAACTCGAATCCATCTCTAAAGTTGTTAAGGATATGCAAGACTCTTCCAAATCTAAGAAGCAACCTCAACGGCTCTTCTCACACTCGAAGCCCAAGGAAGATGTTCTCGCCACATCTGGAGCCACTGATCAAATCATTCATTCAAAATCTTTCACTCAGCGGTTATCCAAACAACCTATCTCTCATTTGTTAGTTCGCTCTACACCCTCTACTTCCTCTCGATTGTCTTCTCGTCTAAACAATGCGATTTTCAATAACTTCATGGTTGAGCAAAATAATAAAAACAAACAAATTGTTGATTTTCAAAACCAAATTGATTATTTGCTCAGAATTTCAAACGATTTAATTAAAAACATGGAGGATAATGTTAAAAGATTGTTTTTAAAAGTTGAGGAGAAGCAAAGAGAAGAAGCGATTAGCAAAGCTATTCATCATTCATCTTATGATTATGATGATATCCTTGTTGTCACTAGAGGCAGAAAAGAGACTAAGAATGAGAAATCAGAAAATATTCCTTCAGACGAACCTTCTAGTTCTTCTCTACCCACTGATTAAGTACATGTTGACACTCCTATCACCTCTCCTGAACCAGAATCTTCCAAAGCCCCAGAAGTAGTTAAACCAACACGTATACCTTTCCCTGGTAGGCTTAAGAAGGAGAAACAAGAAGCCCAGTTTGGAAAATATCTAGAGATGTTCAAAAGCCTACACTTAAACGTTCGATTATTAGATGCTTTAGTTGAAATGCCTAGTTGTGCCAAATTCTTTAAAGAACTTATATCCAACAAAGAAAAACTCAGACAAATAGTTAACTTGCCCTTAGACGCATAATGCTCTTTAATTATGCAACAAGGACTGCCCCCAAAGCTAGTAGACACTGGCCGTTTCACTATTCCTTGTTACCTTCAGGATGTTCAAATAAGTAACGCCTTAGCTGACTTAGGAGCTAGTGTAAACCTTATGCCATACTCGCTTTATAGGAAACAAGGATTAAGCGAACTTTTACCAACCCGTATGACCATCCAATTAGCTGATAGATAAGTTAAACTCCCTCGACGAATTGCTGAAGATATTATGGTACGTGTTGATAAATTCGTCTTTCCTGTTGATTTTGTTGTTATGGATATTGAGGAAGACGCGCAGGTACCACTCATCCTTGGTAGACCTTTCCTAAATACTGCCAAGGCCGTCATTGACGTAAATGAAAAATCTTTAAAACTTAGAGTGGGAACTGAGGAAGTCACCTTCAATGTCGATAAACTAATGAAACTTCCTATTGGAGAAGACCTTGGTCTTGTAGATTCTATGCAGGAAATAATTGAAGAACACTTGGAAGAAATCCTCGCAGTAAGCAGCATTAATCCCCTTCCGAACACTGTCATCACAACAAGGAAAATCTGTGAAGAAGGTGCGGGTCTATGCTCAGCTATCTCGGATCCATCCATTGCATCAAAGGAAGTACTATTACCTTTAAAGAATTCCAACTTACAGCCCAACAGATTTATCACTGCTGTACCACTTGGACAAGGCACTCCGGTCACTCTCTTGAGAAGAAGCCCTAATTCTGAAGTTCCTGATTCATCTCTCTCAAAAGAAGAAATTCTGAAGACTCTCAAGGAAATGGAGTCAATGCTTAAACCATCCGATCTGCAACTTTCTGAAAGTTGTAACAACTTGAAACCAGAGATTACTTTTACCACATCTTCTTCAGCTCAGTTTCAGAGATTTGCATCCACAAAGGACAACAAGGAAATAATCACTGAAGATAATGCAATCTCTCAATCTTCCCAAGTAAAATATGAGCTGAGAAAAGATGAGCTTTACAACAATACAGAATGGGTTGAAATAGCATCAGCCGACACTCCAGAGGCACCTGCAGTTGAGTCAGATTATCAGACAACATACGACGAGCTTAAAAGAGACGAGATTGCCAGGATGAAGCCTTCTACTGAAGAACCACCCGAATTGGAGCTAAAGGAACTCCCCTCATACCTTGAATATGCTTTTCTCGAAGGAGCTTCACACTTACCAGTTATCATATCCAAAGATCTGAAGCCTGAAGAGAAAGCACTACTCATTAAGGTTCTAAAGTCACATAAGAAAGCGATTGCATGGAAGATCTCTGACATACAGGGGATCAGCCCAAATTATTGCACTCACAAGATCTTAATGGAAAATGACTTCAGGCCTTCCATTCAAAGGCAAAGGAGAGTTAACCCAAAGATTCAAGACGTGGTAAAAAAAGAGGTTATCAAACTCTTGGATGCTGGTTTAATTTACCCTATTTCGGATTCCCCATGGGTCAGTCCAGTTCAAGTCGTCCCAAAGAAAGGAGGCATGACGGTCATCGCTAACGAAGACAACGAGTTGATTCCAACACGAACCGTCACCGGTTGAAGGGTATGTATCGACTATCGGAAACTAAATGAAGCTACACGCAAAGATCACTTCCCTCTACCGTTCATTGATCAGATGCTTGAAAGATTGTCAGGAAACGAATTCTATTGCTTCCTCGACGGTTTCTCCGGCTATTTTCAGATACCTCTCGATCCAAAGGACCAAGAAAAGACAACGTTCACTTGTCCATACGGAACCTTTGCCTACCGACGTATGCCGTTTGGCTTATGTAATGGACTGGCGACATTTCAAAGATGCATGGTAGCAATCTTCCACAACATGATTGAACAATGCATGGAAGTGTTCATGGATGATTTTTCGGTTTTCGGAGATTCGTTCACCACTTATCTTTCTAGCTTGAACAAGATGCTCACCCGATGTGAAGAATCTAACCTAGTTCTGAATTGGGAAAAATGCCATTTCATGGTAAAAGAAGGCATAGTTTTAGGACACCGTATATCTAAAGCTGGAATTGAAGTTGACAAAGCAAAAGTCGAGACCATCTCAAAACTTCCACCACCCACCTCCGTCAAAGCCATCCGCAGTTTTCTAGGACACGCCGGGTTCTACCGTCGCTTTATCAAAGATTTCTCTAAGATATCCCGACCTATGACTCATCTCTTCGAAAAAGATACTCCGTTTGTCTTTACAGACGAATGTCTCAAGGCCTTCGATCATCTGAAAGATCTACTTGTTCATGCACCGATCATGGTTGCTCCAGACTGGAGTCTCCCATTTGAAATCATGTGCGATGCCAGTGATTTTGCAGTCGGAGCAGTTCTGGGACAGCGGAAGGAGAAACAGTTTCAACCAATATACTACGCCAGCAAGACGCTCACTGACACCCAAGAGAATTATACAACTACAGAAAAAGAGCTGCTAGCGGTAGTATTTGCTTTTGATAAATTTCGTTCTTATCTAATCTTGTCCAAAACTATTGTCTATACAGATCACTCAGCTCTGAAATATCTTTTTAAGTAGCAAGATGCTAAACCTCGCCTTCTACGATGGATTCTACTCCTTCAAGAATTCGACATCGAGATCAAAGACAAAAAAGGAGCAGAAAACGTTGCGGCGGACCATCTCAGCCGATTAGAGAATCCTTCAATGGATAAGTTGCACGAAAAAGACATTCAAGACCAGTTTCCAGAAGAACAGCTCATGCATGTTGGTAGATACCATCAAGGGTCACGATCTACAAATGATCCCTGGTATGCTGACTATGCCAATTATTTGGTGGGAAAAGTTGTACCTAAAGGAATGCCAACCTCTCGAAGACAAAAATTCTTCCGCGATATAAAATATTACTATTGGGATAACCTTTTCTTTTTTAAGGTTTGCCCTGATCAAATCATTAGAAGATGCGTTGATGGGAAAGAGGCAGAACACATCTTACACCAAAGCCACCATGGACCTACTGGAGGACATCACGGTACCAACATGACCGCAAGAAAAGTGTACGATGCCGGCTTTTTTTTGGCCAACCATATTTCGAGATGCGTACGATCTGGTGAGACGCTGCGATATCTGCCAAAGACAAGGCAATATAACAGCCCGGAATGAAATGCCACTCACAAACATCCAGGCCGTGGAAATCTTCGATATCTGGGGATTAGATTTCATGGGACCATTCCCTAAATCTAACGGTAAAGAGTACATCTTGGTTGCAGTCGACTACGTCTCCAGGTGATCCGAGGCCCAAGCTCTCCCAACAAATGACGCCAAAGTGGTAACCAAATTTCTCAAAAAGCTATTTAGTCGATTTGGAACTCCAAAAGCAATAATCAGTGATCGTGGTACACACTTTTGCAACGTTCAATTCATGAAAGTTCTGCAACAGTATGGTGTCACTCACAAGACGTCAACAGCTTATCACCCCCAGACAAATGGGCAAGCTGAGGCAACAAATCGAGCTTTGAAAAGAATCTTGGAAAGAACTGTTGGTAATCATGGGTACAAATGGGCCGAAAAATTAGATGATGCATTGTGGGCATTCAGAACCGCCTATAAAACACCATTAGGAACCACACCGTATCGTCTAGTTCATGGAAAAGCATGCCATCTACCAATTGAGCTGGAATATAAAGCATACTTGGCTTTGAAGAACTGCAACTTAGATATTTCTACAGCTGGAGCAAATAGACGAATGCAGTTGAATGAGTTAGCCGAACTAAGGGATCAGGCATATGACAATTCGTTAAGCTTCAAGGAACGAACTAAGAGAATTCACGATGCTAATCTGAGGCCCTCAAGATTCAAAACAGGAGATAAAGTGCTGCTTTTCAACTCGCGTTTCAAGAAATTCTCTGGCAAGTTCAGGATCAGGTGGAGCGGACCATTTATAGTATCAAAGGTATTTCCTTATGGTGCAATCGAACTCGAGGCACCAGAAGGTAATTTTAAGGTTAATGGTCATCGCTTAAAGCATTACTTCGAAGACTTTCCCATCAGGGAAGATGTCTTTATCTTTGAACCACCGTGAGTCGACAGAAAGGTACAAAGAGTCAAGCTAGAAACTCGTAAAACAAGCGCTCTTGGGAGGCACCCCAAGCCTATCTTTATTTCTTAGTTTATTTTTATTAAGTATGGTCGTCTCTGAACTAATAAAATTGCAGGCTTGCCACTTATCTAACTTCAAATTGCAAAATCTGAGATAAGTGTTATTCATTTACTATCACTGTTAGCATTACCTGTTTATTTTATCTTGTTTCAGGATGGACACTGTTGACACAGATCACGTAGCTGCGAGACCACGCAGACGACACAGACCCCGTAGACGCAGAGCACAGAGAGCGGCTATGCTGACCATCACTGAGGAGGACCTGACTGATGTCCCGATCACTCACGAGGAGTTGCCCGATGAGAGGCCCTCATCACCTTTGCCAGCCCCCGTACCCACTTTCGAGTACGGTATCACTACGGCTAACCCAGCTGCTTCGTGGGCCCTCTTTTGGACACTCTCCATCCAGCATGATATCATGTCCTCTATCTGTGAGCAGCTCGAGATTCCGAGACCTGATGCCTGTAAGTTCCCTAGTTTTAGGATCAATAACTTCGTTATCTGTAGTATTAAGGTGCGGAATCCCTCAATACGGTGTTATCTTACTAACAACGAATATGTTCGTAATTGCGTTTATAAAGCTTAACTTTAAACGAATAATACGTCAAAGCCTAGCCGTTAGGTTTAAGTTTTCTCTGGTTTGTCGAGTTCGCAGATAAGCAAAAGTATCAAAAGTGTTAACGATTTTCTAAGAGAAAATCGTTTATATAATTTGTCTTGGCTCGGCTCGCATGGGCCGACGAGTTCAGCCCAACTCGCAGCCCAAGTCCATTAACTCTGTTGGTACATGTTTAGTGTCTGTCAGTTGGTCTAGCTCGTAGTTTGTATTTAGATTTGCGTTTCCTGACTCCTGCGACGTAGCGCGTAACGTCGCAGGTGCGACATCAGGTTTTGGGCCTGCGACGTAGTTAACGTCGCATGGGCTTGGGCCTGCGACGTCGTGTGCGACGTCGCAGATGCCAGTTTTGTATATAAACGTTTTACGTTTTCTGTTTTAGGGTTGACGAAACCCTAAACATAATTTGTCGAAATTCTCTGTAATCTGATCGACCATAAGCAATAATATAACGTTCGATTTCATAATTATTGTGTTTGATTATTTATTGTGTTCGTGTGATAACTTAATCGTTGATTCCGCAAACGATTGAGTGACTCGGTTATGTTAGATCCTAAGTAAGGGACAAACAACTGGTATCAGAGCAGAAAGTGCTCATTTTTGGCGATTAGGATCGAGTTCGGGATAAAGCGACGTGATTCTCATATTGTTTTGTGATTATTACGTTTGTTTTTTTGTGTTTTTACAGGTGTTCGATCGATATTACTGGGATTATTGAAGGTTTTCGTCGATCTTCATTCGTGGTTTTGGTTTTTGGGTTAAAAATTCGTTTTTAGGGTTTGTCGCCGCTGCTCAGCGCGTTTTGCAACGTTCCCTGCGACGTCAGCTGCGACGTCGCGTGCGACGTAGTGTTTTGGACTTTAATTAGTCTGTGCGACGTACTGTTGCGACGTCATCTGCGACGTCGCTATTTTGACTTTAATTAGTCTTCTGCGACGCTGTGTTGCGACGTCTTGTTGCTACGTAGTGTGATTCTGCGACGTCCTCTGCGACGTCATCTGCGACGTACCTCTCAACGTCGCATATTTCTGATTCTTAATTGAATCCTTTGCTTTTTGCGACGTACCTATCGCCGTCGCATAATCTTTGTGCGACGTACTCACCTACGTCGCTAAGATCAGAAGTTTGTTTTTTCGATTAAGTAATTACAATGGTAGCTGATAAAGAGGATATTAGAGGACTGAGAGAAATGATTAAACAAAGTAATGACATAGGTTCAAGTAATAAACCTCCACTATTTACTGCAGACGTGGATTACGTATACTGGAGAGACCGAGTTGAGCAATAGATTGACTTTCATTGTCCAGAATTATGGGGACCATTACGTGAGCGTTATGTACCTCCATTAGCTGAAGGGGAATACCGTGGTATTCGTCCCGCTAAGACCTATAAAGCCATGTCTCCCGAGGAGAAGAAAGATTTTGATACTGAAAGAAAGTCTTTTTCAATGATTAAAATGTGTTTAACCAAGGATGTTCTATGGCTTTTCAGAACTCATGAAACAGCCTTTGATTTGTGGAAGGCAATTGAAACTCGTTGTGGAGGAAATGATAAGTATAAGGAAGCCAAACTCGAACTTATTAAGAAACAGTACGATATCTTTGACATCCTTCCTGATGAAGACTCAACTTCTTTATTCACTAGGTACTCACGGTTAGTAGGTGAGTTGTTTGAAGGGGGTTATACTTTTCCTGCAATTGAAGTCAATAAGAAGCTACTGGATGTGTTGCCGAGTTCTTGGGATGTTAAAGTCCAATTTGTAAAAGAAAATGAAGAACTTGCAAACATGTCTTTGGATACTTTGATAGGGGATCTTCAAGCTCACGCGATGGAGATTAAGAAGAAAGAAACTAGGTCTGGTGCTGCTGTTCAGAATCCTAGTGTCATGGTGTTCAACTTAACTCTAGAAAGACTTATGGATCTGGAGTCGCCTTTGTAACAAATACAAATGCTTCATCGACTTCTTCTTCTTCCAATGGGATTCATTCTGTTTTCATGACTGGACCTTCTTCAAATCAACAACAGGTTCAAGTCTCACCTGCTATTCAGGAGCAAGCTGCCATTTATACAGCTTTCTTAAGCTCATACAAGGATTTGGTTACTCAACCGAATCTTACTTTGGAGCTGACTAAGGAAGACTATGCTCAGCTTGATGAAGATGATCTGGAGCAAATGGATCTAACTTGGAATGTGGCAATGATCACCCGCAGAATTCAAAAGTTCTTGCAGAGGACAGGGCGTAAAAGCTTGGAAGGTGATGGAAAGACTGGCTTCGGATTTGACAAGAGTAAGGTCCGATGTTACAATTGTCAAAACTTGGGTCACTTCGCCAGGGAATGCGAGAAACCCAAAATGCCAGCATCAGGATTCACAACACCTTCTACTCCTCAAAAGACCAAAGAAAAGGAAGTTTCTAAGAAAGGGCCTGCTGATAATGCCCTGATTGTTTTCGAGCCCACAAGTCAGGATTGGACGGCTGTCTCCCAGCATTACCAACAGTGTCTGATGGCTCACATTGTGAATGAGGTACCCGATGAACCGTTAAATTGTATTTCATGCATTAAGTTAACTGAATCTCTAAAGGCATATCAGACAGACACCGTTGAGTTGAAGAAAAAGAATGAAAAACTAACCGAATCAAATAATTTTTTAAAAGCTAATGAGAAACTTTATGAAAAACATCTTGAGGCTTATCGGTTAGATACTCAGAAATATAAATCTAAGGTTTTTAGTCAAGAAGATGCCTTTAAAAGCTATCTTGTTGAAATTGAGCTGCTAAAGAAAGAACTTACAGATTTAAAAAATGAGTATGAGAATTATAAGAGTAAAATCTTAGGTTCAAATTCCTCAACGGTTGTCTTTAATGAAATTCTTAGCAAGCATGGTACTAGTGGGAAAAAGAATGAGGGATTGGGATATCACTCAGTCCCTCATCCTACTACTCACTATCCCCTGCCTGTTAAGGAAGGCTTTGAAGAGATTCCAGTTGATTGGTCAAAGCTTTATGGTATAAAAGCTAAAGATGCTAAAGAGACCAAACACAACAAACCGGCAAAGGAGAAAACCAAGCGGCCAGAGTACCCCTTGCCAACGTTTGTTAAGTCTGTGCATGAATCTCCTGTTAGTGTTAAGGAGAGTGTTGAGTTAAAGAATGAATCTCCTGTAAGTATTGAGGAGATTGTTGAGATTGAGGACATTACGGATCAGGAGTATCCTGAGGTTAAGAAGGTTGCAGTTAAACCTGAAAAAGTGATTTCAAAGGTTGAACCTGAAATTATGGTTCAACCAAATAAGGGAAAAGCCAAGGTTTTAAACTCGAAACAACAAACTTTACAGTCACCTGTAAAGATTTTGCAAAGACAATTATTAAATGAAAATGTTTAGTATGATAAACCTTCAACTTCAACCTCTCAACCAAAACAAACACTTTCTAAAACGTGTACGCAATGTTCATGTTCTAGAAATGTTTCTTCATCTCCTGTGGTAATTCCTCAGCCTCAACCGTTTGTTGAGACTCGTTCTTGTTTCTACTGCAAGAAACAAGGACATTTAATTCGTGAATGCCCTAAGCTGTCAAATCAGCGCTATGGGAGAGAGATGCCTAGGACATCTGTTTATAGAAATTCTTTTTCAAAATCTCCACCTAGGCGTCACTCAAACTCTCCCAAGCCTGTTTTAAAGCCAAGTAATGTAGAGCAAAAATCTTTGCTAATTCAAAAGCCCAACATTACTTCTAATATCAATTCCGAACCTTCTAAAGTTTGGAAACGAAAAGAGTCTGATGTTGACTCTTCAGTCGTCAACAATAACACATCAGATAAAAATTATAATTTGTTTAAAGATAAAATCCTATCTGACGTGCTTATTGTTGATGACCACGGTCGACCTAAGTCTGTAAAGGCTTGGGTCACCGTTTCTCACTAATCTTTTTTGTTTGTGTGTTGCAGCAGTCAGAACGTGTTAAAGATAGTGAATGGTATTTGGATAGCGGCTGCTCGCGACATATGACAGGCGATGTATCTCTTCTTGTGGATATTAAACCATACGCAGGAGGATATGTTGCCTTTCCTGGAGATACTGGGGGAACCATTTCTGGAAGAGGAACGCTCACTAACGGCAATGTTAGTTTTGAAAATGTGAACTACGTGGAACAGCTTACGCACAACTTGCTAAGTGTTTCACAGGTCTGTGATAAGGATTATACTACTGCGTTCACAAAGATAGAGTGTGTGATACTGAAGCCTGGGTATGTCATTCCGGAAGAATGGGTGTTACTGACAGCACCAAGAAAGAATGACACATACATTTTGAACATGAGAACTGTTGAGACCTCGAACGAGTATACGTGTCTCTTGTCTAAGGCTTCTGAAAAGGAATCACTGCTTTGGCACAGACGAATGGGACACATTCATTTCCGAAAAATGAATTTCTTGACTAAAAATGACCTTGTGCTAGGAGTTCCAAAACAGTCATTTGCTCTAAAGGATGACTGCATCTCTTGCCAAAAAGGAAAGTTACGTAAGAAGTCCCATAAGTCTAAGCAGGTGAATTCCATAAATGCTCCATTGGAACTACTGCATATGGATCTTTTCGGTCCAGTCTCTACAAAGAGCATTGGTGGTCGGTCTTACTGCTTGGTAGTTTCTGATGACTACTCAAGGTTTTCGTGGGTTTACTTTTTGACCACAAATGGGGAAACTCCTGAGATTCTGCTGTATTTGTTGGACAAGTTGGCAAATCTGTGCAACTTGAAGGTGAAAAGGATACGAAGCGACAATGGAACTGAATTCAAGAACTCAACTCTCGAATTGTTTTGTGCTACAAGAGGTATTGAGCATCAATTTAGTGCTCCGAGGACTCCACAACAGAATGGAGTTGCAGAAAGAAAGAACAGGACAATCATCGAGACAGCTCGGACTATGTTAGCTGACTCCAAGTTACCAATCATCTTCTGGGCTGAGGCAGTTAATACTGCCTGTTATGTTCTCAACAGAGTACTCACGGTTAAGAAAAAGAACAAAACGTGTTATGAACTTTTCAATAACCGTAAGCCAAATCTGCAGTTCCTAGAACCATTTGGGTGTCCATGCCTGATCATGATAACAAAAGATAAGGTCTCTAAGTTTGGTGATAAAGTTGTTGAAGGGATTTTTCTTGGATATTCAGTCAACTCTCCGAACAAAAGAGTCTTTAACAAATCAACGAATCAGATTGAGGAACATTTTGAGGTGAAATGTTTAAGGTATACGGAACCTCCTCAAGGAACGGGTCCGGATTGGTTTTTCAACTATGGAAACCTCTTCAACTCTTTCAATATTCCGGAAGAGGATGAAACGGAAGAATTGGTTTCTATACTTCATGAACTTGATCTTACTCAAGATACACCGGTTAATAATTAACCATCCGACCCATCTCCCAATGCAACACCCGCACCTCCACCAACTAATCCTACACCTCCACAAACTACACCTACACCTTCACAAACAACACCCACACAACCACAACCAACAACCAAATCACCACCAACTACACCATCTCCTACTCCACCATCTTCGGCTGCTCCTTCTAAAACAGTTTATAACTACACAAAGGAGCTTCCTTATGATCCGAATATGCCTCCTTTAGAGGATCCTCAAGAAGAAGATGAAGTGGAGGAAACAATGGCCTACTCTTACTTATTTTCTCCTGAAGATGAAAAAGAAGAAGAAGAGATAGCCATTCCTGAGTCTGCTGCTACTCCTGAAACTGAGGGAGATTTGAACAATCTGGGTGTGGATCTTGTGCCAAGTGCCATACCAAAAACTCGTATACATAAGGATCACCCCATTGATAATATCATTGGTGATCCTCATGCATCTGTTCAAACACGACAACAAGCAAAGCAGACTTCAGCTCAGCAGCTTTTGGGACTTATAGCTCATATAGATTCATGTCATTTGTCTCAAATTGAACCTAAAAAGGTTGAACAAGCCTTAAAGGATCCATCTTGGGTCGAGGCTATGCAGGAGGAACTACAGCAAATAAACAAGATGAATGTTTGGGAAATTGTTCCTCTACCCAAGGGTGCTCACTTGACGGGTACTCGTTGGGTTTACCGTAACAAAATGGATGATCGTGGGGCGGTTATTCGTAATAAAGCCCGTCTGGTAGTTCAAGGATATAGTCAACTAGAAGGTATTGACTATGATGAAGTTTTCGCTCCTGTCGCTCGTTTGGAATCAATTCGGATTTTTCTAGCTTATGCTTCTTTTAAAGGATTCCGTGTGTATCAACTTGACGTGAAGTGTGCCTTTCTTTATGGAGATGTCGACGCAGTAATTTATGTGTGTCAACCTCCTGGTTTTGAAGACCCAAAGCATCCTAATCATGTTTGCAAGCTGAAGAAAGCTTTGTATGGTCTTCATCAATCTCCTCGACTTTGGTATGAGTGACTTGCCAAGTACTTGCTGAAGAATGGTTTTGACAGAGGACAGATTGATAGCACGCTTTTCATCAAACGGGAAGGAGCGGATTTGTTACTTGTGCAGGTCTATGTGGACGACATAATTTTTGGATCAACTAATGATCAGTTGTGCAAGGATTTTGAAAGACTGATGAAATCTGAGTTTGAAATGAGTGCTATGGGGGAACTCACGTTCTTTCTGGGACTACAGGTTGAGCAATCTGACAATGGAATTTATATCCACCAGTCAAAATACGTCACTGACATGTTAAAGCGATATGAATTGCTCAACTGTAAACACTATGGCACTCCAATTGAAGCAAGACACAATCTTGGACCTAATGAGGACGATGAAGATTGCAAGGAGAAAGATTATCGCTCAATGATAGGCTCTCTCATGTACCTGACTGCCTCAAGACCAGATATAGTGTTTGCTGTTTCTCTCTGCTCACGATTTCAAGCAAATCCGAAGGTGTCTCATATGAAGGCAGTAAAACGCATTTTTGGATATCTCGCTTTTAGGCCATCTCTGGGTCTATGGTATTCAAACGAGAAAAACTTCGAGTTAACTGCCTATTCGGATTCGGATCTTGGTGGCTGCAAGATAGATATGAAGTCAACTACTGGAGGATGTCAGTTCCTTGGATCGCGCTTAGTTTCTTGGCAGTGTAAAAAGCAGACTGCGGTTGCTATTTCCACAGCTGAAGCCGAGTATGTTGCTGCAAGTTGCTGTTCTCAAGTTCTCTGGATTCAGCATCAGCTGCGTGATTATGGGTTCAATCTCTCTATGACTCCTATTTACATTGCTAATACAGCTGCTGTATCTATAACACATAATCCCGTACAGCACTCTAAGACCAAACATATTGAACTTAGGTTTCACTTCATACGGGATTGCTTTGAGAAACACCTTATAGATGTCGTACATATAGAGACCCTTAAGCAGTGTGCGGACATTTTCACAAAAGCCTTTTTGCGATCACGTTTTATTGAACTGGTCAATCTGATAGGTTTAAGGTTCTTTCAGTCAAAGAAATGATTTGTGACTTGGATTTTTAAGTTTTTAAATTCAATTTAAAAAAAAAAAAAAAATCGCAACAGCCACTCTTTATACTCTTTAGTATTAAAGAAAACGCAAGGTTGCTACATTTTTAAAATAGACGTTGAAGTTGTGTCTGTAAACAACTTAGGATATGATAGTACATCGGGTGACATGCACAAAATGGAATTTTAAGGTTTATCTTGGATGTGTCAGTAGGTTTATCTGACACACTTGAAACAGTTTTTATCTAAATTATCTTCATCATACGATGTATTGGTAGGCATGGTACACACCGGTCTCTGAGATATTAAGAAGTAATTTAAATACATGTCTATGATCATGTGGTAAACACCTTGTGATGTACGACTCTAAGTCTTAATTCCTTAGCGTAGCTTGACATACTTCTATTTTTAGATCGTATATCTGAGATCTTTTGGGGGAGTATGCTGATTGTTTCCTCTGTTGTACGTAAGTGCAGACCTGGTCTCAATTCAGCTTACTCTCAAAACTAAGCAAACGTGAGTCAATGTACTTGCAACGTCTTAAATTTAAGGTACTAAACAAGGTCGCCACTCAATTTGGTTTGACTGCGTTTGGTTTTGCTTACACCTGAATCAAGTTATGTTGCTCTGTTGTACGCAAGTACAGACCTGTCACCGCTGCCTTGATTCTTAAAATTGATTCTCTTATATTCTTTCTAAATTTAGAAACTATGTTCATGTCTAAGTTATAGGGGTATATCTATGGTGGGGACCACGGTGAAATATTCATACTAACAATAAAAGGTTAACTCACAGACACGGATGTAACATGTTTAGGTGGACAAACAATACCAATAATCGTTTTGAAATAATTTTTATAACAGGTGTTTTAAATGTGCCACGTAAATTTAAAGTGGACAAATATACTGATGATCGAAATAACACTTACTATTCCTAATAAATGCATGTTATTCCGATATGATCCCTAATCGGACAAAACAACTCCGTCACCAAAAAAAAAATATAGATTGTTAGTAATTTTATTCAGTTATACTTTTACCTTTTGTGATATTAAAGAAAATACCAAAAAGATTTTTAGTTTACTTATTTCATTTTATGTTTTAATTTTATTCTAAGTTATTTTCCCAAGTCATGAGTCATTTGGATAATAATTGCTAAAATAACGAGTAAACGGTTCTTAAAAATTCAAAATCGACTCAAATCACATCCTAACTTCTTTATGCGACGTCCCACTCAACGTCGCCTGCGACGTCCCAGTCTACGTCGCACATAGGGTTAGACTATATATAGTCTCAACCGCGACGTAACACGTCACACTATTCAATATACACCTGCGACGTAGCCTGCGACGTACCATTTGGCGATTTGCGACGTAGCAATTCTTCGAGCATTTTCGTGATTTGTAGCCGTTTTCACTCCGATTCACTCACGTAGTTTTGATCTACTCGTTATTCCGCACACTTAGGTACCAATCTTACCCTTTTTCACCGTGTATTTTTGCTTTAATCGTTAAATGTATATTGCGGGTTTTAGGGTTCTCGGTTTGGGTTGATTTAGTTGTGTAATCGTGATCTAAACATCGTATAATTTATGTTTTCGTGATCACCATTAGTTGCCGCACCTTTTAGTGCGTTTAATTTTGAAAACCCCTAAATTTGATGGTTAGGGTTTCTGGGTTGGGGATGAATGTTCTTCAGTGCGACGTACACTACGACGTCGTGGCCTACGTCGCTCTCATTAGTTATTCTTACTTGCCTACGTCGCCCTTCCCTACGTCGCCTTTACCGCGACGTCCCACGCGACGTCCCACTCTACGTCGCTACTTTTATTACTGTGATTAAATTCACAATAAATAGCAAAATGCGACGTTCCCCTTAACGTCGCTCAAATTTTTGTGCGACGTCACGGTCTACGTCGCTATTGTTATTATTCTGATTTTCTGCGACGTCCTTTTCTACTTCGCTATTTGAAATGCGACGTCATCGCCTACGTCGCTTATTACAGAAAAATGACATTTTTTTTAACAATCAAATGTTACGTTTTTCTGACTTTTAAATTCTGTCCAGCAATGGCGAGTGATTTTTTTCAGTTCCTAGCTGAACGACAAAGATAGTGCTTACTGCTTCAGCCCAAAAGAGTGTCACTACTCGCCCGTCTGCGGCTAGAAGGATCTTCTTCCGGTCGTGGATTCTTTTGCGCTTTCTGGTGGTCCAGCACCTTAAAGTTTTTATCTGGTCACTTAGATATGACCATTTTTGTCTCAGTTGGCTAATGATCCGGTGGAATTCTCTCTTTGTCCTGAATCTTGGTTTTCTGGTCTGGAGGAATCCCTTTACCGTTATGTGGAATTCTCTCTTTGTCCTGAATCTTGGTTTTATGGTCTGGGGGAATTCCTTTATTATCCTGGATCTTGGCCTTCTGGTCTGGTGGGATACCATCCCTGTCTTGGATTTTAGCCTGACCTTGTCTTGGATTTTGGCTGTATTCGTTTAACCAGGATCTTCAGTCTAGGTTTAGGTTTAGGGTTTAGGGTTTAGGATTTGATATGTGTGTTTGTAACTTTGTACTTATTTAACATATCAATGAAACCTTTTCGTTTGTGATAAGTTTGGAATACTTTGTTTGTTCTAACGCTTTTCGAGAATATCTTGTATGTTTCTGTTTTTGCAGATATGGCTCTTTTTTCGAAGCGCGTCACAATACTGCTGCTTACCTTGATGATACTTCTGATAAAGCTGCACCGTATCGTCAGATGATTGCATTTCTGAGACGTTCAAGGGTTTTCCACGCCATTTCGGATAACACTGTGGCTTTTGGAAATATGATCAACCCTTTCTGGAGAAACGTAATTGTTGTTACTGATAACGACGTTCGAAGACTGGTTTCTACAGTTCTTGATACGGAAATTACTATTACAGAACAGAGTATTCGGGAACTTTTACAGCTGAACGATCAACCGAATATGCCAGTCGGTTTTGATCATGTTTTCGTTTCGGGAGCTATGCAAAGGATTGGATATCCCGGGATTCCCACGGATCAGTATAGGAAAGCGAATCTCACACGTGTTTGGAGATATTTGATGCACGTGATTATCGTTTGTTTGGGCAATAGGAAAGGTGGAACGGATGGTATGAGCCGAAGTTTGGCTTCTGCTATGTTAGCATTAGTGTACAACAAGCCGTTCAACTTCTCGGGTTTTATATTCAAGGCTATGGTTGATAATGCGAATGCCGGGGATCAGAAATGGATCTTATATCCGAGATTTATTCAGTTGCACATCAATCGTTATCATCCAGATCTTCAAGCACAGGGTGATATCGATCAGCAATTAAAGATTTCACCGATGATGAATCGGATCTTTACTATTTGTGCAGGTGGGGTTCAGGCGGCAAGGGATGTTCCCTTATTCGGTGCTATTGTTGATGAGAATTACGTGCCGCCTCCGGAACCTCAGTATATGGACATTCCAGCACCTCAGCAGCCGCAACAACCGCTTGTGAACATTCCTGTTCAACCTGCGGGGGAGAATGTGGATGCTCTTTTGCAGAATATTGAGCAGTTTGGCCATGTTGATTCGGACAATCCAGCATCTCACGACACGGTCGAGAGTTCTGATTCTGAAGAACCGGTCAATGTAGGTCCTCAGGATGGGGGTCCGACGCCTGAGCATTCGGATGGTACTGTTCCGCATCCCTCTGAGATGGAACGTATCAGGCTTTCCGATTCATTCAGATATCTGAGAATTCAACGTCGGATCCGGGCAGGACGTAAGTATGTACCCCCAAGGGATACTGGGAAACATACACGAGACGGTGATGATTCTGCTGATGAAACTTATCGTCCTCGTCGTCGTGTTCGTCGTTCTTCATCAGCCAGAGCTCCAGTCAATCCACAACAGCAAGCTGATTTTGAGATTCAACCGACTCCAGCTTTCATGCAAAAGATAATGGAAGATATGCAGAAGATGAAACAAAAGCTGGAGGCTCAAGACGAAAAGATTGCTGAACAAGCTGCGTTGATCGAGGTTCAGTCTAAGGAGCTTGAGGAAACGAAGCTTAGGGTTAATGTTTTGGAAGGCAGGTTACTTGCCTCGGGGGAGTATGGGTCTGGGATACCCACTTTAGAGTCAAGTGAACCTGCGTCTGTAAATCCCAACCCTATACTTGAAACTGTTAATGAAAATATTTCTGTTTTGGATTACTTTTGTGTTGATGATATTCCAGGGCAACCGAGACCACTGGCTGTTGACTATTCATTTGCGGATTTATCGTTTATTCAAAGAATGGCTAGTGGAGTTGGCTCTGAGGAAGAAACGGATAATGATTTTGAGATGAATGAGGATGTTTCGATTGAAGAGGAAAAGTTGAATTCAGATGAAATGTATGATGATGCACAATCTGGGGAAGCTTATGATGGTGCACCAATTATAGAATCTGATTCAAGTGAAGATGAGATGCCAGCTAAAGCTCAACATGGAGAATCTAGTTCTGCTGCAACTCCAGCTCCAGAGACACAGGCACCGGACTCAGCAGTTCCTGAAACTGAATCTTCTGATATTCCTAAGAAGAAATTAACTGCTGAAGAAAAGAGAGAAAGAAATAAGAAATGGTGGCCTAAGGGACGAAATCCAGTTCCTATTCCAGTTAAATGTTAAGTGTACCGGGTTAGTCGAAATTATACCGGAGTTATTAAAAGCTGGAAGTGTCAGAGGAATCTTTTTATGATTAAGAGAGAAGATGGAGTTCAGTACTTCAGAATGCGTTTTGATAGATTGAGCACGTTGCCAAAAGGAGAGATTAATCGATTAGCTCAGCTTAAATTGATTAATCCGTTCGAGAATGATTATGCCGAGTTCATTCAGAGAAATTTACGTCGGGAAGTGTTATCGAAGACATATTCTAAATTGAAACCGACGTTGGGAACTCGGTATACGTGGAAAAAGAAGATTGATCCAGTCACCAGGAAGCCTATAGTTAAAGTTTACTATCCGCCTGCTAACTGTTTGACCGAGATACCTCTGGAACCAGTTCCTTATTATTTTCTGAGAAGACTTGTAAAATGGGAACTTGATCCACAGACTGGTGAAGCGGTTATTACTTTCGTTCCAGATTCTGAACCGTGGCCAGAAGTTGGAGGTATATGGAATTTAAAGCAAGCAACGTTTAGACTGTATGATCCGATGAGTTTGATTAATTTTCATGAAAAAGATTTAAGAAAACTCTATGATGATCGGATTCGTGTTGGTCAGAAGAATGAGTTCAACAGACGTTTAGCCGAGCAGTTTTACAATGTTGTTACTGTTTGCGTGGCTAATGGAATTCACGCCGATGGCCAATTTCCTGTGGGCTGGGTTTAAAGAAGATTTTTTGAAGACCAAGCAGAAGACACGGGGGAGTTTGTTGGTACATGTTTAGTGTCTGTCAGTTGGTCTAGCTCGTAGTTTGTATTTAGATTTGCGTTTCCTGACTCCTGCGACGTAGCGCGTAACGTCGCAGGTGCGACGTCAGGTTTTGGGCCTGCGACGTAGTTAACGTCGCATGGGCTTGGGCCTGCGACGTCGTGTGCGACGTCGCAGATGCCAGTTTTGTATATAAACGTTTTACGTTTTTTGTTTTAGGGTTGACGAAACCCTAAACATAATTTGTCGAAATTCTCTGTAATCTGATCGACCATAAGCAATAATATAACGTTCGGTTTCATAATTATTGTGTTTCATTATTTATTGTGTTCGTGTGATAACTTAATCGTTGATTCTTCAAACGATTGAGTGACTCGGTTCTGTTAGATCCTAAGTAAGGGACAAACAAACTCGGCTCGCCAGACACTTCCTGCGGATCCAGTTCTCATCTCGCCTCGTTAGGCTCGCAACCTGAGAACTCAACTCGCAGCAAACGTATATATATTTATTTTGTATTTAACATTCGTCTAACTTAGCACAATAATATGTTTAACGAATATTACTAACAAAACAAATATTTATTTACAAATCTAAACCAATGTACAAACATAATAATAATTACACCAGTCCTATTTCAAGCTAGATCTGTTGTCACACTCTATGTTCCAACAGACTCCCCCTTGACAATAGCTCTAGCGTCTTTATCTTCACGTTGTCTTTGGTCTTCATTTGTAAATCTTACTGCCTGCGTAAATCTTCATCTTGATACAAGTTTTAACCATCAACTGATAATCTCTTGCTAAATCAGCCCATTCAATAGTCGTCAAAATTCTGTTCTCATTCAACTTTAACAGATCCTTTCTCGACATATTCATCAGGTGTCGATGATCATAAACTCTAAAGATTTCTCTTTCACCACCTTCAACCTCATCATCAGCTTCAACCATAACAGCTTCTCCAGTTCCTGAATCCACGTGCCAACTCTTCATATTTCCCAAAATATCCTGTGACATTGTCTTCAGTGGAATCTGTTGTATGCATCTAACAGCTGGATAAATCTTTCTCCTTCTTCTTCTTCCAGTTCTTTGACTTATCTCTTGTAGTTTCACAGTCTTTCCCTTTCTTGGCTTAATCTGAATAAACTTATTTGTACCTACCTCATGTCTAATGATTCTTTCAACATGATCAGCATAATCATCACAACTTGGGTTGTTAATCTCTAATCTAGCCAAATCACGTATTTCATAACGTGGTAGAGAACTAAAAACTGCAAGCTTTCTTTCAAAATATTGAACCCCGTCAAATCTTTTGATCGCAAAAAGCTTTAGCTCAGAGTCAAAGTACCATCCAACAATCCCTCTTTTAGGTTCCCGTTTCCCAGTTATATCAACTTCAGAAACTCCAATCTTCTTCTTCTGCTTTGGAAGTTTCCTAAGAAAAACAGCAGGATTCTTGGTAGGAATCAAAGTTTCATCTTTTTCAGAATCAGTTGAGTCATCGATTTCTTCATCTACATCGACAATCATTGGACCTTGTTCATTTTCAATAATAACTTCTGTCCTAGATGGGCTCACATGGTGTTCATCTATATTCGCATCTGGATCTACACCAATGTCTTGCACAATCTCAGGTACAGCAGTCCAATCTGTAGGTGGTAGAAATTCTCCATCCTCAAGATCAAAATCAATGTCTTCATCTATCTCATCAAAAATGTCATCTTCCGAATCAGATAGATCAAGCATTTCCAATCCTAAGAGAAAACCACAAATACAAATCAATATTAATAATTAAAATTCTCTTATCGATTTCCCTGACTCAACCTAAGAATTTCTTTATTAATTCTTTTGTATATTTTAACGCAATTTACAAATAACTTATAAAATCTTTTATTGATTACCCTGAATCAATCCAAAATCTCTTAAGTCTACTTAACAAATATTAATTAATTTTAAATTCTAATGCATTGTGAATAATCACCAAACATTTAAATTTACTATTAATTACCTTATATAATTTCCAAGTGTTAATTGATCTCATTCATTATCAATTTAACCTTTAAATTATATATCATTTGTCTAGTTAATACTAATACATTTTTAACTTGTTAATTACTTATATACCTTACGGTCTTAAGTCCATAATCAAATCTAAAATGCATATGTTATTATAAAATTTGACCGCCGAAATTAATCGGAACACGCCGCTCGACTACTCAATGAGTCGGAAGTCTTTCGATCACTATTTTATCTTAACATAATTATATAAACTTAAATTACATCAAACATATTTTACTTAAAATAATAATAACCCTAAGCCGAATATATTTACACAATAAATTAAGTTTACATTTGTTCACTACAAACTATTACAAATATTACAGTACTATGATAATACTAAGCTATCTTACCAGCTTCAGTATCACCCAGTACAGTCTTATCTGCACTTGTACCCACTCCAGAACCACTAGCACCAGCACCAGACTCCCCCTGAGTTGTAGCTTGCTCACCAGTCATTGAAGGACCAGTCTGCTCACCACTCGGTGCATTGGGATCATCGTCCTTGTCTGAATCTCTCTTTCTCTTCAGCTCATTTTCTCTGCAAGACTCCAGATATACCAATATCTCCCCCTGAGTAGACTGTCCTGAATGCGATCTCAAGACCAGACTCTCCAAAGAAGATAACTTCAGTCTCTGTACATTGAAGTCCGCAAGCAAAGTCTCATGAGTCTTCATCAGCAGATTGTAAGATTGACTCTGCTTGAGAATCTGCTGAGAAAGAAGAAGATTGCTCGACACCAGCTCTGGAATCTGAGAAGTAAGCTTCTCTAAATCCTTTACCCTAGACTCTAAGGATGTAATCCTTTCAGCATCAGTCGTCGAAGTAACAGGTATCGTTCTTGGTCCAGGCGGTGTAAGAGACTCAATATGCCAGTCTCTGGTCAGCGGTGTATGAGGTTGAGACAAAGCTTGCGTAAGCAAGTTTGTCGCAAATCTAGCTGTTTTGTTCGTCAGAAAATTAGCTCCACGAACTAGATCAGCAACCTCATGCTGTAAAGTTAAACACAATTAAAATCAGTCATTGTTACAGATTACTCTGTCTAAAACTCTAATTAATTGCATAACACTCATAGTTATAGAACTTATATCTCATACCTGAAGCGGTACAGACATCGGTTCAGTAACCACCTGTGCATCCATCTCCACCTGTGGTGTATCCTGAGCAACTGTATACAGAATTAACTGTCTCAGTTCAACTCCTGATAAACAACAAGTTAAGATTATTTAACTTTTATAATCAATACTAACCTTCTCGAATAGTTAGCGTTCTCGGACGCTTCATCGAAGGAATCTCAACTTCCTCAGTACCTTCCTCCATAACACTCTTACCTTTTCTCTTCCTTTCAGAAACAGATGGAGGAGAAGGTGTATTCTCAGAATCATCATCTGAAGCCGTCTCACCATCACGACCTCCAGATGATCTAACAGGTTCCTAAAGTTTAAATATATTAAACATTTATGATTAGCATAAGCTCTATCATACAAGTTCTATATATATTTAAGATTAATCAGATATAATACCTCAGTCGGTACAACAACTGATTCATCTAGCTGTATCTGCTCCCCCTCAAGTAATACAACTTATGGGTTTGCAGCCTCAGCTTCAGCTTCCTGTTCGGTTAATGATATTTATATTTTAAAATCAGAAATAATATCCAATTAACTAAATATCTAATATCAGAATCATTAGATAATAATATTATTCATCTATGATTAATAAAAACAATCTATCAACTAAGCATCTATATTATTAAATAAATAAAATATTACCTCAGATGGTGCAAAATAACTATCAATGTCCTGAAGCAAAGGATTAGTTGCATCATCATTCTGCTCCAAAACCTCTTGCATAACTTGTGCAGCAACCTCTTGGTTCACTTGCTGATCAACCTGACCAACCTGAATAAGAACATCCTCAAGGAGCCCTTGTGGATCTTCAGGTTGAGCTTCCTCAGCTGCAGGTTCCGGTACAACATCAGCATTAGCAGGAGCAGCAGCAGCAGCAGGAGCAACGTCTAACCACCCATGATTTGGCGGTGCAACGTAGTTCAGGTCAATAATATACCCAAATAGTGGTCTAACTTCAGGTTTCACCACTCCCTCCTTCCTAACCGTCTGCATAAACATGGCGTTATACCCACGATGATCAATCGTATTAACCACTAGATGTGGTTCTGGTATAGCCAAATCCGGTAGACGCGCACGGATAATCAGCATGCAAAATCGTGGGTAAACCAAAAATCTTGATCTAACAGACCCCGATATCTGTTTCGCAATCTCACCAAAAAGATAATCACAAAAACTGTATGGTTTATTATAAACCAGTGACAGCGCAACCGATAGAATCGCAGGGCTCAACTCATCAAATCCACCCTTCTTCGCTGCGAAAACTATATTCATCACGTGCCAAAGAAACCTCCACTGACCAATGACCAGAGGTTTCTGGAACTGATGTCCACGTCTATCTCCCGTATAACCCATACGGCCTATAACACCCTCTATAAAATCCATAGGATACTCAATATCCCCGTTCTCCTGTTCTACTGTACCTAGCTGCAAAATCTCACGAAGATTACCAGCCGAAAACGTAACAGGTTGGCCACTAACCGTAGCTCGAATCTCTGGCGGGTTGACAGATTCGTCATATACTATATCCGTCCAGAAATCGTTCAGTATAGCCTGAGAGATAGGAGGATTGGCCGTAATGGCGTATCTAATCCGTGATCGTGCAAGAAAACGAAGAATATCGGCAACCCTGTCAGCCCGCTTGGCCTCAAGGTTCAGATCCACCAAAATATTGTGGCCCTTGTCAAATGCTCTTGCCATATCTGTAAAATAAACACAAACAACAGATATATTTTTAATGCACGATTAAGAATCTTTAAACTATAACGTATTATGAATCGAGATTCATCAAACATCTTAGTCTAAAATTGAAATTATATATAACTTGTTACAAAAAATAGTCTCAATTCATATATAAAAATTTAACTTATAACTAAAAAGTCTTAAGTCTAATTTAAATTAATTATATAAAAGTTATTATTTAAAACCTTAACAATTATATAACTACTTAAAAATAAAATTTATCTAAGTCCTGGACACTGGTTAAGCGAATTGAGATCAACTCGTTTCGCTTATCAACTCGCTTCACTCATCAACTCGCTAAACATATCAAGTGGCTATTGAAGTGAACTCGCTAATCTCATCGATTCGCTAGTCAACTCGCTGCGAGTTGATTCAAAACATCAACTCGTTCGATGAACTACCGTCGCGAGTTAATTTTCAAAATCAATTAATCTTGTAATTTTAACATGATCTATCGATTGATTCACGTTCATTAATGTTCGTTTAACATAAACCCTAAAGATCTATGTCCAATAACATCGTAATCGACGCAAATCGTTTCGTTTATAACCCGAAACCCTAAGTTTATAAAAACTTCGATTTCTCATTATTTACACGGTGAAATCCATAGTATTATACCTCAAAATGTTCGTAAATTGAAGATGTATAAAGTCTACGGATTGAAAAACTCGTTCCCGTACTCTAAAAATCGAAATCAAGCAAAGAGTAAATATCGCCTCGTTTCGCCTGTAATACGGATTCGCAAGCTTTACTGAACTCGCGAAGTGTGTGGGTTCGGTGGGTTGGCTTGACTCGTTTGACCCCCTTTATACTTTGTATCCGATTCGCTAGATTTCAAGCGGATCCGCAAGTCGATATCAACCCGCAGGACTATTTTAAAACGCGAATTTAATTCTAAGTATAAATAAAACCCGATATTTTACAAGTCTAAATTATAATTAATTTTCACTTGTATTTGTCACGTTTGTTCAACTCAAAAATATTTAGAATAATTTAATTCCGAAGGGTAAATTCTGATAAACACAAAAACTTAAATTAAAAAATTAATAAACATACGATAAAAATACAACTATATAAACATTGGTATCAAGTACCATTTTATTAATCACTCGAAACAAAGTAAATATACAAAGTAAATAAGATTTTATCTGCTTAGGGATCATATTAGTAAGAATAAGCAATTAATTATATATTAAAAAAATCTAAACAGATTGGTAGTATACATACCTCATGAAATTCAAGTAAATCACTGTAAAATTACAACTAAATTTATCATTGATACATTTATATTTATAAAACTATATCTTAGGTACCTTTATCCACATAGCATAATTAATAAATGCATTACTCACATAAAGTGAATATTTAATTATAGACAGTTCAAGACGATTACCGGTATTATGATCCACATAAACAAATTATACTCAATTTTCTAAGCAAACACTTTATTGTTAGTATGAATATTATCAAGTGCTTTCTATTATATGACATACTGAAGAATTTCAAGTAAAACTCATAACACTGCATCATTAAATTTCAAGGTAGCGGTTACTAAATGATGTATCTTTTCGAAACATATAACATACACTTGAATTTTTAAGGTTAGACAAATATCAAACATACTTTGAATATGCTATGTTATCCAAGTCTGTACGTAGTACAACAGAAGATCCCTTCTAGCATAATTCAAAATATATTTGAGAATATTAATTTAATTAAAGGTTTCAGTTCTGTACTTAGTACAACAAAGTTACCAGTAATTAAGTTAATACCCATATTGCTACTATTTGTCACTTCAAATTAAAAATGCATGATAACAGTGTATAGTAATACCATCATTCAACATTTAAGACTTAATGTCATACATCATAGAATAGTAACACAAAATAATAAATAAGTAATTAAGTAACTTCTTAAGACTTAGAAAATTTTATATAATTTGCCTACCAGTACATCATATGATGAAGCCATCTAAAGTTTTCACTAAAAATAGACAAATTATAACTTGTGGATATAGGTGTATAATCAAATAAATATAAACACATACCTGATAGAACCGCTGTAGTTCTAAAGCAACTTTATTTGAACCTACTACCATATCATACTTAAGACTCAAGCTTATTATTGTGAAGCTTATTCTCCTAATGTACTATCATTTCCCTTAGTTTTGCAAATAAAAACTTAAATGAAGGCGATTCCCCTTAGGTAACAAGCAAATGAATGCCATACGCCTTTTTTTTTTTAAAATAAATGAACACAGAAATACTAACTATTACAAAAATACCCTTGGAAGACTAATCACTCTGGATTTCTCATTCCGTTTAGTTGAACCAACATCTCAAATCTTGCTCTGTCGAACGCCTTTGTGTATAAGTCTGCTAAGTTATCCAATGATGGAACCTTAACTAACTTTATCAATTTCTTTTCAGCACAATCTCTAATAAAATGATGTCGAATATCAATATGCTTAGTTTTACTGTGCTTCACCGGATTATTGGTGATCGACATAGTAGATTCGTTATCAATCATCATAGGAGTATTGGTTATATTTAACCCATAATCCCGCAGTTGCTGTTGAATCCAAAGTACTTGTGAGCAACAGCTGCCAGCTGCAACATACTCAGCTTCACATGTAGAAATGGCTACCGAGGTTTGCTTCTTGCATTGCCAGGATACTAATCTACCTCCTAGGAATTGACATCCTCCGGTCGTAGATTTCCTATTCTGATTGCATCCTCCGTAATCCGAATCAGTATAAGCTACGAGATCTAAGTCTCCATCAATCGGATACCAAAGACCCAGCTTAGGTTTCCCTTTGAGGTAACGAAAGATTCGTTTAACAGCTTGCATGTGTGACTCTTTCGGATTAGCCTGATATCTTGCACATAAACAAACAACAAACATTATGTCAGGCCTTGAGGCTGTAAGATACATTAATGATCCGATCATGGCTCTATAAAGAGGTGGATCCACATCGCTATCACTCGATGTATCTGGACCTAGTCCATGATTGACTGGAATTGGAGTATTGTAGACCTTACTTTCATCCATCTTAAAGCGTTCTAATAGCTCATATGTATATTTAGATTGATGAATAAAGAATCCATCCTTCTTTTGATCAACTTGTAATCCTAAGAAGAAATTCAACTCTCCCATTGCAGACATTTCGAACCTTTTTCTCATAACTTTCTCAAATTCTTGACACATCTTTTCATCAGATGATCCGAAGATAATGTCATCAACATAAACTTGCACGAGAAGAAAGTCCTTCTTTTTCCACTTCACAAACAGTGTACTATCAATCGATCCTCTTGTAAATCCATTCTCAAGTAGATACGTTGATAGTGTTCCATACCATGCCCTAGGTGCTTGATGTAATCCATATAGAGCCTTATTCAAACGATATACTCTATCTGGATACTCAGGATCAGCAAACCCTGGCGGTTGTGAAACATACACCTCCACTTTGCCATACAAAAAGGCACTCTTAACATCCAACTGATACACTTTTATACCAAAATAAGATGCGAATGCTAAGAACACTCTAATTGCTTCTAGCCTAGCAACTGGTGCAAACACTTCATTGTAGTCAATACCTTCTTGTTGATTAAAACCTTGAACCACCAGACGAGCTTTATTGCGAGTAACGATTCCTTTATCATCTCTCTTGCACTTAAATACCCATCTAGTTTCAATGGGATATTCTCCCTTTGGTAGGTCAACCAACTCCCATACTTGCAATTTAGAAAACTGTGATAGTTCCTCTTGCATTGCTTCTACCCACGAGCTTTCTTTTAAAGCCATTTGAACATTTTTAGGCTCGATTTGTGAGATAAAGCATGAATGTAGACATTGATTAGGAATCCCTGTCTCTTTCATTGCAGTATACAAGCTTTGGTATTCTAAATTCTCAGACGTACTAGCTCTGGATTGATGCCTAGTTTGAACCGGAGTATTAATATCACTGATGATATTTTCAACGGGATGATTCTTACTCGTTCTAGTTGTAGTAACTGGTTCAACCGGTATCTCATCTTCCAAATTAGTACCAATCTCTTCCAATTCAGGTACATCTTCCGTACGAGCAGAAGATATCCTTAAGTGTTTCAAAGGAGTAAGTATATCATCAAACTTTGTAGAAAGATCATCAAGATCTTCTGTTTCTTGAGACTTATCCTCTGAAGGTTGTTGTGACTCACTTGTGGAAGCTTTATCTGAGTCAACATTAGTCTTAATTCTAGACTGCTTAACACTTGATGTTGAAGCGGGACCAATATTCTCATCTTCAAACAATAAATGTTCAGCTATCTCTGAATCACTGACATAGTCACTAATAGGAACTTTAAATGATGCAAAAAGATCAGAATAATCAAATTGCCAATCTAAGCCCTTATGAACATCAGGTGAGTAGCTCGTAACCTCAATATTATAAACTACCTCCAAACGTCCTGTGACTTTATTAAAGACTCTCTTGTTTGGCGAATTAGGCATATAACCTAGGAAAAATCCTTCGTCAGCCTTCTCACCAAATTTTGCTTGATGTCCAGTCTTTAATATGGTGCATGAAACTCCAAAGGGTTCAAACCCTTTTAAGTTAGGTTTCTTATTGTTCAAAAGCTCATAACAAGTCTTGTTATGTCTCTTAATCGTAAGAACTCTATTAAGAACATAACATGCTGTATTCACTGCTTCTGCCCAAAAGATGACCGGAAGCTTTGAATCAGCAAGCATTGTTCTTGCAGCTTCAATCAACGTCCTATTTTTCCTTTCAGCAACACCATTCTGTTGAGGTTCATAAGGTGCACTGAATTGATGTAATATCCCTTTGCTTAAGCAATAGATATTCAACGTTGAATTCTTAAATTCTGTTCCATTGTCACTACGAATACGCTTCACTCTCTTTTTATAGACATTCTCTACTAGATCAAAGAACTCAATTAGAATTCCTGGAGTTTCATCCTTTGATCCCAAAAAGAATACCCATGAGAATCTAGAGTAGTCATCTGTGACAACCAAACAGTACCATTTGCCACCTAGACTTCTCTTGCTTATAGGGCCGAAGAGGTCCATATGTAGCAATTCAAATGGCGAGGAGATAGAGTTTTTAGTCTTAGGTCTGTGTGGTTTCTTGTGTTGCTTTCCTTTCATGCAAGGAACACACTTATCCTCAGACTCGAAACGTTTTTGTGGTACACCTTGAACCAAACCATTTTTAGTTAAATAATTCATCTTTCTCCAGTTCAGGTGTGCCATTCTCTTATGCCATAATAATGCGTCTGTTTCCGAAGCCTTGGATAATAAACATGTAGACACCATTGAAGAATTAGGAACACCCATGTTGATTGCATAGATGTCTTTCTTCCTTGGCGCCCTCATCAATATCCATTTATCAGGAATTTTGAAACCTGGCTTCAGGACTAAGGCCTCCTTTTCATTAAAGTAAACTGGATGACCTTTATCACAGACTTGGGAAACACTCACTAGGTTGTGAGTTAGTTCTTCAACATAGTTCACATCCTCAAGAGTCAAAGTTCCATTTGAAACTTTTCCTTTTCCCGAAATTACTCCTCCTTTATCTCCTGCAAAATTTACTTTTTGCTTGAGACTTTCCTTGAAGTCCTTCAGTAGACTTCTTTCACCGGTCATGTGCCTCGAGCATCCACTGTCTACATACCACCAGCTGTCCTTGTTCACAGCATACTCCTGCACATAACACAAAATACGATCAGTTATCAAGAGGGACCCAAGCCATTACGGTCTTGGTTTGTCCCTTATCATCAACAAACTTAAGCTCTTTATTATAACCATCCTTCCCATCAGGAGCTTTGGTTACTTTCGAATTAGCTTTAGTTTGTGGACGATCAGCCTTAAGAGGTGAATTTGAGGAGAACCTCTTAGGCACATAATTATGAGCTCTATTATGATAATTATAATTAAACTCATGTGATCGCGAAGTAGTACCACTCTCATAATGACTATGGCCTCTACTTGGAGTTCTAAACCTCGAAGGTGTCACATCCCTAGACTTATGGATAGAATTATCACTTTGAGTATATGGCCGTTTAGGTTTAGGTGGGGAGACACTATGCTTACCATCTCTTTTAAGAATGTTAACAGGTTTATTACCTAACTTAGGTTTGGTATCTAACCCATCTACAGTCATACTAGAGTCGGTCTGTGTCTTTTCATCAATCACAAGCTTATGTGGTGTTTCAGGCTTTTTGTTAGGACAACACGAAGCCACGTGTCCCTTTTGATGACACTTGAAACATGACATTTGCTTGCGTGATTTACTCACTTTTGCTTTCTCATCCGGAGTCTTGGGCACTAAAGGTTTAAGTTGTTCCTTATTAACCTTATCATTAGTCTTAGCATCGTTAATCACTCCACCCGATACAAATTGTATTTTGGTGAAATGAGAAGCCTTACTATTATCTGATGAAGGGTTCTTAATAACATCCTTCTGTGCCTCTAACTTTTCCTGATCATTAGTTACTGAAATTTCAGGATTATCATCTGTCATTTCAGAATCTTCAGGAATAGGAGTGTAATTGGCATTAAAAGGAGGGGATACATCATTGTAACCTAACCCAGTCTTATCCTTTACACTACGTTGAGCATCTAACATTTTATCCATTTGAGATGTCCTATAGTTCTCAAGTTTACGGTTTTGCTCAATTAACCTTAAGTTAAGGTTCACTATTTCCTGATCCTTACTAGCAATTGTCTCATTTAAGTCTTTGATATTCATATAGAGACCATCTATGAAAACAGATTTTTCACTTATGGTATATCTAAGTTTTGTTCTATCTGAAGCATCAGACTTAATTTTATCTTTTAAGACTTGTTTATCATCACTTAATCTACGAATATCCATAATAGCTTGATCAAGTTCAGATCTAACAGTCTTATAGGATTCCTTATCCATATTCAATTGTGATGACAGGTTGCTATTTGACACAGTTAAGACACTATTATGAGATTGTAAATCAGTAACTAAGTAACAAACATCAGCAAGATTAAGAATATCTAAACATACCTTCTTCTTGTCAGTTTGTAATTCAGCCATGCGTGCCACGAATTCTTCAGGACTCATATCTGGAGCTGAATCCATATATAGCACGTCATCATCACTTGCCTTCACTTCAGACTCAGGCACCTCTACTTTCTGTTCCATATCAGTGGGCATGTAGGACACTGATCCAGCAGTTGTCTCTTCGATCTCGGCCATCAAAGCTTCCTCAGAATGAGCTTGCCAATCATAAGAGCCATCCAACTGCTTCACCACTAAGGCTTTGGAAGCTAGTGTACTTCCCGAACCTTGTTTTCCTTTTGCTTCTACTTTAGGTCTTTGGCATTCTCTAGCAAAATGACCAATACCCTGACAGTTAAAGCATCTGACCTTGGTTTTATCAAACCCTGATCTATTGCCCAATACTTTTCTACCAGTTTTCTTGAGGAAATTCTTCACCTTTCTTGATATCAACGCTAGTTGATCTTGAAGCTCCAATTCCTTAAGATAATCAGGATCTATCTGCTCATAATCCTCATCAAACAGAATAGGATCATTGATCTTTCCCTCTATGTAATTTTCATATGATGCCACAAAGGAAGCAAGAACAGACAGTTGCTGTTCAGCAGACTTCACACTCATGGGCATCTTCTGATGCTCTTGAGGTGACTTCTCAGAATTCTTTCCCTTTGTCTCATCACCAGAGGAGGAAATAAAGCATAGATATTCAGTAATCATTTCTCCATTTTCACCAATATCACCAACTAACAGTGCAGTTGTCGAACTAGAGGACGCAGTCGAAAGATTTGACTTTCCATGATACAACCCAGGGTTCTGAACCTGATCAGAATCACTATCTCTTGACTTTCTGGAGAAATCATAACCTTTCAGCTTGTCAATGACTTGCTCTAAGGTCATAGTAGAATACCTGGTTTCATTATCCTTAATCATAACGCCATACATTTCCCATTTAGAAGGCAAACCCTCAAGAAACTTGTCGGTTTTAGCTACTTCTTCTTCAACAATTTCATGGTATTCCAATTCACTTAGCAGATGGTAGAAACGCGTGACATAGGCATCAAGATCTTCTCCTTTTAAAGCTTTAAACATAGTAAACTGCTTTTTGAGAAGACTCCTCTTGCCAGCTCTCACCTGTGGACTTCCCTCACCTCTTTTCTCTAGAGCTTCCCAGAGCGTTCTAGCAGTATGAAAAGACTTCAGTTGATGAGCAATCTCTTTAGGAAGACACATCTTTATGCATGAATGTGCTTTATTTTCATTTCTGTAAGCTTCCTTCTCTTGATCACTCATGTTCGCATAGGTAAGAACCACAGTGGCATTCAAAACAGTTTGAGTAGGTGCGGTGTATCCACTCTTGATACACATCCAGATTGACAGGTCATGGAATCTACAGTAAGATTCAAATCTGTCCTTCCAATTGTAGTAATCTTCGATCCTCAACAACTTAGGTGGAACGTTTGACTTTCCCACCTCGTGGTCCATTTCAATCATTCTACTTAAGTCAGACATCTTAAAAACGTAAAATTAAACTGTTTCGCGAATTCAGAAAACTCAACTCGCAAGACTCAGCTCAACTCGCAATCTCAGCTCGACTCGCAGAATACGTCGATTCGCAAGCCTCAGTTCGGATTGCTAAAGATGTCGATTCGCAAGTGATGTCGATTCGCGAGGGATCTCGGTTCGACTCGCAAGCCTCAGTTCGACTCGCTAGTTCAACTCGGTTCGCAGGCGAAGCTGGAACCCTAATCTCGACTCGCGAAACGGCTGTTAAACCCGAAAACGAATTTTTTAGGTATTTTTACGACTGAAACTGAAAATTTCGACCGTAAACAAACCCTAAAACGTCCAGAGAATGATTTTGATCGTTAGTATTGCAAGAAAGCACGTAAAAACGACCCGAATCAAAAACGCAATATTACTAAAACTCACGAACACACTCGTATTTAGCCCGAAAGCTCTGATACCAGATGTAAGTCCCCTAGTTTTAGGATCGATAACTTCGTTATCTGTAGTATTAAGGTGCGGAATCCCTCAATAAGGTGTTATCTTACTAACAACGGATATGTTCGCAATTGCGTTTATAAAGCTTAACTTTAAACGAATAATACGTCAAAGCCTAGCCGTTAGGTTTAAGTTTTCTCTGGTTTGTCGAGTTCGCAGATCAGCAAAAGTATCAAAAGTGTTAACGATTTTCTAAGAGAAAATCGTTTATATAATCTGTCTTGGCTCGGCTCGCATGGGCTGACGAGTTCAGCCCAACTCGCAGCCCAAGTCCATTAACTCGGCTCGCCAGACACTTCCTGCGGATCCAGTTCTCATCTCGCCTCGTTAGGCTCGCAACCTGAGAACTCAACTCGCAGCAAACGTATATATATTTATTTTGTATTTAACATTCGTCTAACTTAGCACAATAATATGTTTAACGAATATTACTAACAAAACAAATATTTATTTACAAATCTAAACCAATGTACAAACATAATAATAATTACACCAGTCCTATTTCAAGCTAGATCTGTTGTCACACTCTATGTTCCAACAATGCCATTCCCTACAGGCTTGGCCCAGATCCAGGACCATCTCGACTTTCATGGTTCTTCTGTCCTCTTGCTGATCCACATGTTCTCTCTACTGCTGGACCTTCCACTGGCCCCACTGCTGCAGCTACTGATCCTGATCCAGCATTGCCCACATGATTCGCATCACCAGACCGCAGCCTCACAGAGCAGCTTCTGGCTGTTTTTGATGCCCACACTTCTGTAACCCACACTTCCACTGACGAGATTGTGAGTCAGGCTGTGGCTACTATGGATTTCTCCATCCCATCTCCAACTTCCATCTTTGATAGGGATGCTGTGGAGGAGTTTGATCCTGATACTGATGACCTGCTTGATGACTTTTAGATTTTATCTTTATTATTTACTTTCTGTATTATGACTCTGTACTTACGCTTTAGACCCGCTACCTTGATGAGATACTGTGATATGTGTGTCGTGTTTTATTGCAGAATTCAACTTTGTGTGGAATGGATGATCTTAAACGAGCCTGGTCCTTTAAATCCAGCAATTCACTAGCACCACTCCTGCACAAACCTGGTCTATTCCAGTGAACACAAATGGGGAGTCTCTCTGTTCCTTTCTCCCCGTTTCAATTATGTATATTATGCCTATGTTAGTGCGTTAAATTTCTGTGCCTCATCCTAAACTTATCACTAAGTGTGGGATTCCAGCCCAAATTGAACACTTGAGAAACATCTACTTACATGTTTAAACTCTAAGTGTGGGATATTACTAGTAAAATCTCGTCTCAAGAGAACATTAGGGACAATGTTCCTCTAAGTGTGGGATGGTAGGTATAGAATACCTTAAATGGTGATTTTAATGTCCAATAGCAATCTTTCTCTCAAAATTTTTCAAAAATAAGGTCAAATTTTTTCAAAATTAATGAGTCTAACTCAGTTTTTGAGTCTCAGATACTACTGAGAGAAACCATTTTCAAAATATAAGTATGATATTTCTAAAGCCTAAAGGAAATAAGGTAGAAATTGCTTAAGCAAGAAGTAATAATCAAAGGAACATGACTAGACAAATACAACCCTTTGCAGTGAGGTATCTTGAGCCTAAAAGCATTCATCTTTAATGCTTCACTTTCATTTCTTGTGTGTGTGCCGATGTCTGTATCTCTGAGTTAGAACTTGCTCTTGACATACGCTTTGAGACCATATTGGTGTGTACCGTACGCGGTATAGGTGCAATTAAATGACCTTGACATTCCTTAGGACTTAACCTGTTTCTTACATATCTTTTCAAGCCCAAAACCCTTTCCGATGCTCATTTTTAGTATCGAAGATCCACCTAGTATACCCTGTTGAGCCTAAACCTTTCATTTCTTCAAAACCCTAATTTTCACCCACTTCCCAAAATTACCCAAACTTATCTTGGAATTTCTGAGGTTATGAAGAACGCCTTTTAGAATATCTGTTTCAAATATCCTACTCATTCGCATTCTCCAAAATCAAGCTTCTCAACAAATGGTGCGGAAAAATTAGCATACAAGAGAACTGAAAGGACGATGGTGCGGGAAAAATTAGCACCTGGAAAAGAATCAAAATGATCAAGATAGAGGAAAAGATTTCTAAAGGATTCAAAATATAAATTCCTTGGAAATTCTCCAAAAGAAATTCTTATGAAAAGAAAAAAGAAAAGACAAAAGAAGAAAAAGAAAAGAAAATAGCTCTGCAAATAAAGCTGAAAGTTTCAAAGCATAGCTCTTCATGGAAAATTCGACAAAAGCTGAAACAACTACCAACTCTCCATTCCTCTCCGTTCTAAATAAAGTTGTTCATGATCTCAGTGATTCTAGGATAAAGTTAAACACCCTCACAACCAAACAAACCACTGTCCATACCCTTCACCCTCACCAAACACTGCAACCCTCTGAATGTCTTGAGATAATTAGCACCGTCCTCACCTAAGTGGTGGAGATCCGATTCTCGATCAAGCCTATGACGATGAGTGCAGCATGACTGGCTATTTTGAGCGATTTCGTTTGAGCTAGATTGATAGGAAACCCGATACACTTTGAGTGAATTGAGTGACCACCTATAGTGAGATCGCCTAGTCATGTGTACTCCAAGATCATGAGAATTGGATGTACGCCTAAGAGGATTTCTTCTTGTTTATGGAAGGATCATCTTATCCTCCTCCACACTTTTAGAAGTAACTTGCTTATATGAGGAAATGCTAATCTCGGAACATATTCTCTGACTCGCACCTAAAAACATGACCTACAAATATTTTTTAGAGAGTTGTTGCTTGAGGACAAGCAACGTCTAAGTGTGGGATAACTTGATGTGACGTAAAAAGTCATGTTTTTAGAAGCATTATTCCTCACATTTTGGACCTTTCTTTGGTGAAAACATTCCAAAACATTGATTATTTACCAAAATTCATTAAAGTGGTTCAAAAGTGGACGTTGTGATAAAAATCACTGAAAACACTCTAAAAATGCACAAAACACAACATTTTAATACATGCAGATTCTTCCGACCTCATTTTCCTGTCAAAGCACACCTCCTAACTTCTACCATCTGTTGTATAGGTAAAATCGAGACGGAAAAATCTGGAATCAAGTGAAACGGCCAAAGGACGGAGAAACCACTACGCTTTAAGAGCCATTAAAAGTCATTTCGGCTACGCCTAAGCTCTACACATCCAATTTCTGTGAGATTGGCATCATTAGAAGCGTAACGGAATTACGAAACCAGAGGCGAAAGAATCGAGTCAAACGGACGCATAACGAAGGAGATACGGACGTTTTAAGCAACGAACGAAATCAGACGGAGACCGTATACGGCCTCAGGCACCGTATACGGCCCTTGTAAGACCGTATACGGCCTGTATACCACCGTATACGGCCCCTACAAGGCCGTATACGGCCCCCTACCCCATATCGTGCTTCGTTTGCTTGTACGTGCTGCTTCATGAGTTGTACGTGCAATTTGATGGTTTGCCTATAAATAGTGGACATCCCCAACACTTCATTCATACCATTTTTCTCATTCTCATTCTCTCCCTACACTTTCTCTCTCACACACATCATTCTCTCTCTAGTTTCTCTCTCTAGAGGATTTTCTCTCTCTAGAATTGAGCTAGTTAGAGAGATAGTTAGGTAGAGGTAGCTTTTAGCTTTTGTACGGAGTCACTCCAAGACATTGTATTTGCGAAGATCTGTCTGTAATAAATTCGTATCAGGTTCTATTTATATATCTCTTACTTTCCAGTTTTAAACATGTGTTGCTTTGTTTATGCTTGTTTAGGATTGTATGCTAGATATATAATGTTAGGCTAGACATTTCTTTGTGTTTACTATGATGTAGTAATGTTAGAATAGTCAATATGTTTATGCCATGCTGTTACTCTGCCCGTGTTAATTTAAACTGTGTATGAACTCGTAAACTGAATCTCGAATGTTTACCTATCCAACTTATGTTGTGGTTAGAAGCTTCCTGCTAGAACTTGGCCAATTACTAGTGGTACGTTCTCTACCTATTCTATACTTGATGATCAATGAACTTGGTATGGCTGTGTTCTCTAGGTTGAAACAAATCATAAGAGACACGGAGCGTAGGATTAGAGATAGGTTAGATTCATGTTTATCTGTTATATATCTTTGAGAGAACTTTCGGGATATCTACGATCTGATTATTGGTTATCTGCTATGCTTAGGGTTATGGTGTTCTGTTATGTGTCACCCTATCGCATGTTCTTGTTTGATTGTTGCCTTAGGAATGATGCATGCTAGAGTTATCCTCCTGGTTCATATCAGTAAATGTATAATTAGGTTTTCAGACACAGAATATTGGTTTACACAGTAGATTAACATGCATGGAATAGTTGTGATGATTTATATCTGTAATGCTGAACAATTTAACTGATCGTTAGCCTGATTATCCCAACTTGGTCCGCGGGATTATCTCCGTTCGTGTTCTTGTTTAATCAACAATTCACGCTACGATACAGACGTCTCTGATGACTGTGACTGGGGACCAGGATTCGAGGATAGTCGTTGGTTAAATTGGTCTGTACATTTGGGAGAACTTCCGGTGTATCTGACTTCTATAACTGCTATCCACGTGACATGTTATTTATCTGATTGCGGACAACTCTACGTTAGATATTTAATAGGCTCGTAGTTGTAGCTCATTAGGATATAGGAAATCTGCGAGAGTAATGTGGAACCCTAATTAATGTAACGGAAAAACCGTAAAATGCCCTATTACTCGGTATAGTGCTGGAAACACCCATTGGTGGAGTACAAACGTATGGAAGCCGCGGAACGGTCGTAGGTACAATACTTTGCATTAATTATGTTTCTATCCTCTCCGGATTATTCATCACATCTAGTAGCCTTACCCTTGACTATTCATCAAAAACATTTAACGAAATCATAGTAAACAATCGCTTATCCTCTGTTGACCGAGTCTCCGTACAAACCTCTTTAGTTTTATTTTCGTTATTTAAATTAGTATTTAGTTATAAAAACCAAACTTATCCAAAACCTTTTAAAAACCATAGCTGAATCTCCAAAGATAATAAAACTTCCTAGACTCCCATGCCTGTTGTAGTTTAAAGAACGACACCTAAGTCATACATACCACTTGCTGCCCTTTTAGGTCTGTCAGTAGTATACAACTTAGGATTCCCCTGCTCTACAAATTTAAAACTCACTGTTTGCCGCTTCTATTGCTGTTGGAACAACGACCGGATAAAAATCCGTCCGACCGATAGAGGCGCGACAAACCCTAATTGGTATAACGGAAAAGCCGTAAAATGCCCGAGTATCCGGTATAGCGTTAACATAAATACGTGGGAAACCGAGTAAAGGTCGTAGGCATAATACTTTATCTACCAATTAAGTTTCTATGACCTCACCGGATTAATCATCACATCTAGTAACCTTATCCCTCATAACTATCCATCCAAATATCATTGCCGAAGTCACATCAAACATATTCCTTATCTTGATTTCTCTGCGTTCTCCGTACAAACCCCTATCTTTAATTTAGTTTTTAATTTTAGTAATTAGTTTAGAAAACCAACCAACCTATCAAAAAGTTTTAAAAATCCCAGCTAAATTACAAAAGATAATTAATCCTCCTAGATTCCCATGCCCGTTGTAGTTTGAAGAACGACACCTGAGTCATACATACCGCTTACTGCCCTTTAGGTCTTTAGGTTGTATCAAAACTTAGGATACCCAGCATAATAAATATAAAACACACTGTCCGCGCGCCCTTGCCGGAAGGTTCAACGACCGGAGTAAAATCCGACCGACCGCGGGGTGCACGACAAGTTTTTGGCGCCGCTGCCGGGGACTACAACGACCGACTTTAGGAATTTAGTTATCTTAAGTTATTTAGCGACCCTTTCGGGAGATCAATATCATCCGGAAGTTACCTGCTTTATCCTTAGGTTAATTAGTTTAGATTAGTTTTTCCTTTCCGTAACCCTAATTTCTACCTTACGAGTTATGACGGACCGTATCACGCTCGCCTCATCAATCAAACCACTGCTAGAGGGACGAGGAGGACCGATCGTAGCACCAACCGACGAAACCCTTGAAATTAAGCCTCACTACATAAAAATGATTAAATCTGAGTGTCAGTTTCATGGTCTTTCGGTTGAAAACTCAAACGCCCATCTCAACAAGTTCATCAACCTTACCGACTCATTCGATATAATAGGAACCAATAGAGACCTTCTTCGACTCCATCTGTTTCCTTATTCTTTATCTTCTCGAGCCTTAACCTGGTTTTATGATTTCGAACCCAATTCGATTCATACATGGGAAGAGATGGCTACTAAGTTTCTAGCTAAGTACTTTCCTCCTTCCATGCAAACCAAGCTTAAGACCGACATTGCTAACTTCCGTCAGGAAACTAACGAATCATTAAGCAAGGCTTGGGAACGATTTAAGAATCTTATCGGAAGATGTCAAAACCATCAGTTGGCTTAAACGAATTTGGTCTGCACATTCTACAACAGCTTAAATCCTCAGCACCAACAAACCCTCGATGCCGCTTCATCCGGAAACTTCATGCAACATACTTCAGACGAAGCTTGGAAGTTGATTAAGACGATAACGATGCACCATCATGACTTGGAGCCAGATGAATCCACTTCAGAGGAACGGAATACTTCAGATCAAGCCTTGGACATCTTGAAAACTCAACTCGAATCCATCTCTAAAGTTGTCAAGGACTTGCAAGAATCTTCTAAACCCATGCAAAAGAAAAAACCCCCAAAGTTCTTCCCAAACAGACGGGCCAACGAAGAAATTCTTGACACCACTGGTAGAAACCCTGACCAATCCTTTCATTCTAAACCATTCGTTCAGCGGTTAACCACACTACCCCCGTCTCAATCTTTAGTTCTTTCTACTCCTACCCAACTGACTTCTCGTATAGACAATACGATTTTCAATAACTTCATGGTTGAGCAAAATAGTACAAACAAACGAATTCTTGATTTTCAAAACCAAAATGATTATTTGCTCAGGATTTCAAATGATTTAATTAAAAACATGGAGGATAATGTTAAAAGGCTGTTTTTAAAAGTTGAGGAGAAGCAAAGGGAGGAAGCGATCTACAATTCTGTCTTTCACTCATCCTATGAGCACGATGACATGCTTGTGGTCACTAGAGGAGGAAAAGAGACTAAGAACGAGAAAACCATAGATATTCCTTCAGATGAACCTTCTACTTCTCTACCCACTGACTCGGTACAAGCTGACACCCATGTCACTTCTCCTGAGCCAAAACCTTCTAAAGCCCCAGAAGTCTCTAAAACCGTTCGAATACCTTTTCCAGGTAGGCTTAAGAAAGAGAAACAAGAAGCTCAATTTGGAAAATATCTAGAAATGTTCAAAAGCCTACACTTAAACGTCAGATTATTAGATGCTTTAGTAGAAATGCCCAGTTGTGCTAAATTCTTTAAGGAGCTGATATCCAACAAAGAAAAACTTAGACAGATAGTTAACTTACCCCTAGATGCCGAGTGCTCTCTAATTAAGCAACAAGGACTACCCCCTAAGCTTGGAGATACTGGCCGTTTTACTATTCCTTGTTATCTTCAGGATGTTCAAATAAGTAACGCCTTAGCTGACCTAGGAGCTAGTGTAAACCTCATGCCATTCTCGCTTTATAGGAAACTAGGATTAAACGAACTCTTGCCTACACGTATGACCATCCAATTAGCAGATAGATCAGTTAAACTCCCCCGAGGAATTGCTGAAGATATTATGGTCTGTGTCGACAAATTCGTCTTTCCAGTTGATTTCGTTGTTATGGATATTGAAGAGGACACCCAGGTTCCGCTCATCCTTGGCAGACCTTTCCTAAACACTGCCAAGGCCGTCATTGACGTAAATGAAAAATCTTTAAAACTCCGAGTTGGAACTGAAGAGGTCACCTTCAATGTTGATAAACTAATGAAACAGCTTGTGGGAGAAGATCTTGGTCTTGTAGATTCTATGCAGGAAATAATTGAAGAACACTTGGAAGAGATCCTCGCAGTAAGCAGCATTAACCCCCTTCCAAATACTATCATCACTTCAAGAATACTCTGTAAAGAAGGTGCGGGTCTATGCTCAGCTATCTCGGATTCTTCCGACACATCTGGAGAGTTACTATTTCCTTTAAAGAATTCCGAGCCGCAGCTCAACTCCATTTTGACTGCTCCACTTGGATATGGCACTCCTGTCACTCTACTACGAAGAAACCCGACTTCTGAAGTAGATCATTCATCTCTCTCAAGGGAAGAAATTCTGAAGACTCTTAAAAATATGGAGTCAATGCTTAAAACACCTGCTTCGCAACCAACTGAAGGTTGTGAAAATCCAGAAATCACCATCAGCGAGTCTTTATCAGCTCAATTTCAGAGATTTGCAACAAATGACAAAGGAAAAGAAATTATCACTGAAGAAAATGCAATCTCTCAATCCTCCCAAGTAAAATATGAACTGAGAAAAGATGAGATGTCCAACAATACAGAATGGGTTGAGATAGCATCAGCCGACATTCCGGAATCACCTGCAATGGAGTCAGATTATCAAACAACGTACGACGAGCTTAAAAGAGACGAGATTGCCAGGATGAAACCATCTACTGAAGAACCACCCGAATTGGAACTAAAGGAACTTCCCCTACACCTTGAATATGCTTTTCTTGAAGGAACTTCGCACTTACCGGTTATCATATCTAAAGAATTGAAGCCCGAAGAGAAAGCAAGACTGGTACAGGTTCTAAAGTCACACAAGAAGGCGATTGCTTGGAAGATCTCTGACATACAAGGGATTAGTCCAAACTACTGCACGCATAAAATCTTAATGGAAAACGACTTCAGACCATCAGTTCAAAGGCAAAGGAGAGTCAACCCGAAGATTCAAGACGTGGTGAAAAAGGAGGTTATCAAACTCCTGGATGCCGGTCTGATCTACCCTATCTCAGATTCCCCGTGGGTTAGTCCAGTTCAAGTCGTCCCAAAGAAAGGAGGCATGATGGTCATCGCTAACGAAAACAATGAATTGATTCCAACACGAACCGTCAATGGATGGAGGGTGTGTATCGACTATCGGAAACTAAATGAAGCTACACGCAAAGATCATTTCCCTGTACCGTTCATTGATCAGATGCTCGAAAGGTTATCGGGAAACGAATTCTATTGTTTCCTTGATGGCTTCTCAGGCTATTTTCAGATACCTCTCGATCCAAAGGACCAAGAAAAGACGACGTTCACTTGTCCCTATGGAACGTTTGCTTACCGACGTATGCCTTTTGGTTTATGTAATGCACCTGCGACTTTTCAAAGATGCATGGTATCAATCTTCCATGACATGATTGAACAATGCATGGAAGTGTTCATGGACGATTTCTCAGTTTTTGGGGATTCATTCACCACTTGTCTTTCTAACTTGGATAGGATGCTTGCTCGATGTGAAGAATCAAACCTAGTTCTGAATTGGGAGAAATGTCACTTCATGGTGAAAGAAGGCATAGTTCTTGGATACCGCATTTCAAAATCTGGAATTGAAGTTGACAAAGCAAAAGTTGAGACCATCTCGAAGCTTCCACCCCTACTTCTGTGAAAGCCATCCGAAGTTTTCTAGGTCACGCCGGATTCTACTGTCGCTTTATTAAGGATTTCTCTAAGATTTCTCGACCTATGACTCATCTTCTCGAAAAAGATATTCCGTTTGACTTTACAGATGAATGTCTCAAAGCTTTCAACTACCTGAAGGAACAGCTTGTACATGCACCAATCATGGTTGCCTCCGATTGGAGTCTTCCATTTGAAATCATGTGCGACGCCAGTGATTTCGCTGTTGGAGCTGTACTGGGACAGCGGAAGGAGAAACATTTTCAACCAATATACTACCCAAGTAAAACGCTCACGGATGCTCAAGAAAACTACACCACTACAGAAAAGGAGCTGCTTGCGGTAGTATTTGCTTTTGATAAATTTCGTTCTTATCTAATCTTGTCCAAAACTATTGTCTATACAGATCACTCCGCTTTGAAATACCTTTTCAAAAAGCAAGATGCTAAACCGCGCCTTCTACGATGGATTCAACTCCTACAAGAATTTGATATTGAGATTAAAGATAAAAAAGGAGCAGAAAACGTCGCGGCCGATCATCTTAGCCGATTGGAAAATCCATCAATGGAGAAGTTGCACGAGAACGATATTCAAGATCAGTTCCCCGAAGAACAACTCATGACTATAGGAGGCTACCAACAAGGGTCACAGTTCACACACAACCCTTGGTATGCTGACTTCGCCAATTATCTGGTAGGAAACATGATACCAAAAGGAATGCCAACCTCTCAGAAACGAAAATTCTTCCGAGATGTCAAGAACTATTATTGGAACGATCCTTATCTCTTTAAGGTTTGTCCCTATCAACTTATTCGAAGATGCGTCGATGGGAAGGAGGCAGAACTAATTCTACACCAGAGCCACCACGGACCTACTGGAGGACACCATGGCAACAAAATGACGGCACGAAAGGTTTACGATGCCAGCTTTTACTGGCCAACCATATTTCGAGACGCTTGCGACCTGGTGAAGCGCTGTGATATTTGTCAAAGGCAAGGCAATATCTCAGCCAGAAACGAAATGCCACTTACTAATATCCAGGCCGTGGAGATCTTTGACATCTGGGGATTAGATTTTATGGGACCATTCCCTAAATCTAACGGTAAAGAGTACATCTTAGTCGCAGTTGACTACGTCTCCAGGTGGGCCGAAGCTCAAGCTTTTCCGACCAACGATTCAAAAGTAGTAACCCAGTTCCTCAAAAATCTGTTCAGTCGATTTGGGACTCCGAGGGCTATAATCAGTGAACGTGGCACGCATTTCTGCAATACTCAATTCATGCGAGTGCTGCAGCAGTATGGTGTCACTCATAAAACTTCGACGGCTTACCATCCACAAACAAATGGGCAAGCTGAAGCGACAAATCGGGCTTTGAAAAGGATGTCGGAACGAACTGTCGGAAATCACGGGCATAGGTGGGCCGAAAAATTAGACGATGCGTTGTGGGCATTCAGAACTGCCTACAAAACACCATTAGGAACACACCGTATCGGCTAGTCTACGGAAAGGCGTGTCACCTTCCAATTGAGTTGGAATATCGGGCGTACTGGGCATTAAAACACTGCAACTTGGAAATTTCAACAGCTGGAGAACAACGGAGAATGCAATTGAATGAGTTAGCAGAACTAAGAGACCAAGCGTACGACAGTTCGCTGAGCTTCAAGGAAAGAACTAAAAGGGTCCATGACGCTAAGTTAAAGCCCTCTAGGTTCAAACAAGGAGATAAAGTGCTGCTTTTCAATTCGCGATTCAAGAAATTCTCCGGTAAATTCAAAAGTAGGTGGAGCGGACCATTCACGATCTCAAAGGTATTTCCCTATGGCCCAATCGATCTCGAAGCTCCAGAAGGTAATTTTAAGGTTAATGGTCATCGCCTAAAGCATTATGTTGAGGACTTTCCCATCAGGGAAGACGTCTTCATCTTTGAACCTCCATGAGTCTTCAAGAAAGGTACAAAGAGTCAAGCTAGAGACTCGTAAAACAAGCGCTCTTGGGAGGCACCCCAAGCTTATCTTTGCTTTTCTGTCAAATTTTTACTTCTTAGTTTATTTTTGTTAAGTATGATTATCTCTAACGAAATTTCAGGATTTGCTACTTATCTGACTACAAACTTCAAATTTTAACAAAATCAGAGATAAGTTTTAAAAATGCAAATGCCAGAACTCTGATAACAGAAATCTTTATAAAACATCTTCACACTGTCATCAGATCTCTGTGCATTTGTATTCATCATTTTATGCATTACCTGTTTATTTTGTTTGTTTCAGGATGGATAGCTCCAGTGACACCAGAGAGATCATAGCTGAGATACCACCGAGACGTCGCAGAGATCGCAGACGAGGACGTAGAGCACGTAGGACCATGCCCACTATTCACGAGAAGGACCTTACTGATGTCCCGATCACTCATGAGGAGCCATCCGCTGAGAGACCCCCATCACCTGTTCACCAGTCAGCTCCCATACCCACTCTTGAGTATGGGATTACACTAGCTGACCCGGTTGCAGCCTGGGCCCTCTTTCGGACACTCCACCTTTAGCATGACATCATGTCCACCCTCTGTGTGCATGTAGGGTTTCCGAGGCCCTCTGACTGTCTGTTCCATCTAGGTCCGGACCCAGGACCGTCTCGCCCGCCCTGGTCATTCTTCCCTCCTGCTGGACCCTTCGCTGCTGGACCTTCCACTGCTCCGCTTGCTGCTGTTGATCCTGCCATGTCATCAGGGAGTGCATCAGCAGAGCCTTCACTTACTGAGTAGTAGATGGCTGTGTTGGATATCTTTAGCCCACCTCACGCTCATGCTTCTGCTAGCATTACTGAGCCGAACATGGATACGATTAAGGAGCCTGCACCATCACCCACCTCAGTCCTTGCTGCTGCTATTGCTGCCTTCGATCCTGACAGCGATGATCTACTTGATGACTTTTAGTTTATTTAGTTTATTTTATCTTATTTCAGTACTTAGATTTTTATAACTCTTTGTTATTTTTTGAGATATGACGATGTGTTGATTATTGCAGAACTTAGCTTATTGTGGAATGGATAATCTTACACGAGACTGGTCCTCCAATCCAGCAAATCACACGCACCATTTCTACACTAATCTGGTCCTGTCCAATAAACAGAATGGGGAGTATTTCAAACCTTTCTCCGTTTTTGATGATTCTATGTTTACTTAAGTTTATGTGTTATAATCTATGCCACATCCTAACTTATCACTAAGTGTGGGATTCTAGCCCAATTCAACATTTAGGAAACATTTTCTTACATGTTCAAACTCTAAGTGTGGGATTTTAGTCGTAAAATCTCAACTCAAGAGAACATTAGGGACAATGTTTCTCTAAGTGTGGGATGATAGGTATGGAATACCTTGGATAAACGATTTTTATGTCTACATGGTATGTCTCAGAAAATGTTCCCTAAAATTTTTCAAAAATATTTTTCAATAAAACTAAAATATGAGCTAAATCTTGCGATTAACTCTAAATTTTTGAGTTTTGGTATACCTGAAAGAAATCATTTTCAAAATATGAGGAAAATATTTCAAAAACTTAAGGAAATTAAGGTAGAAATTTTCTAAGCAAGAAACGACAATCTAAGAGGGGCATCGCATGACTAGGCACATACAACCCAAATTTACAGTGAGGTCTTGAGCCTTAAAAGCATTCATTTTTAATGCTACATTGTTCATTTCTTGTGTGTGCCGATGCATGTATCTCTGAATTAGAACTTGCTCTTGACATACGCTTCGAGACCACATTGGTGTGTACCATACGCGGTATAGGCGCAATTAGATGACCTTGACATTCCTTAGGATTTGAACCCCTTTTTAGCCTTCTCTTTCAAGCCCAAAACTCTTCCGATACTCATTTTTAGTATCGATGATCCGCATAGAAAACCCTGTTGAACCTAAACCTTTTCATTTCTTCAAAAACCCTAATCATAAACCTATTTTCCCAAATTCCCAAAACCTTATCTTAGGAATTCTGAGGTTATGAAAAACATCTTGAAGAATATCCAACTCGATTATCCTACTCGTTCGTGTTCTCCAAAAAGAATCAAACCTCTCTAAAAGTGCGGGAAAATTAGCACACAAGAGAGACAAAAGAACAACGGTGCGGGAAAATTAGCACCCAAAGAAAAGACTCGAATTGATCAAGATAAGAGAAATGATTTCTGAAGAAGAAAAGAAAATAAAAAGAAAGAAAAGAAAAGAGAAAAAAAGAAAAAGAAAATAAAGCTCAAGAAGCTTCAAAGTATCAACCATTTAAAGGGAGATCCGATAGAAGACGAGTAGCTACTTCATCCGTTCTTCAAATAAGTTTTTCATGATTCTTGGAAAGCCTAAGATAAGCAACACCCTCACAAACCAAAAATTCCCTAAATCTAACGGTAAAGAGTACATCTTAGTCGAAGTTGACTACGTCTCCAGGTGGGCCGAAGCTCAAGCTTTTCCGACCAACGATTCAAAAGTAGTAACCCAGTTCCTCAAAAAGCTGTTCAGTCGATTTGGGACTCCGAGGGCTATAATCAGTGAACGTGGCATGCATTTCTGCAATACTCAATTCATACGAGTGCTGCAGCAGTATGGTGTCACTCATAAAACTTCGACGGCTTACCATCCACAAACAAATGGGCAAGCTGAAGCGACAAATCGGGCTTTGAAAAGGATGTTGGAACGAACTGTCGGAAATCACGGGCATAGTTGGGCCGAAAATTAAGACGATGCGTTGTGGGCATTCAGAACTGCCTACATGTAACACCCAGTTCTCGGGTCTAGTAGTATTTAATATTTTCTGACTGTGAATTATTATTAAGTGTGTCAGAAAATAGGTGTGCTGTATTATTTGAAATAAATAGTGATAATAGTCGAATAATTTATTGTGACTAATAAATTATTAATTGTTTTAATTTAATTTAGTTGACGGTAAAATAAAATGATGTTTCCCCGTAAATGGTTTTTTTAGTTCCAGACAATGAAAAGTACGGGGAATGAAATTAAACACTTCCAGTGTACTACCAAAATATTAAGTCGGTTGTTTCTTTACATATATCCTTACATACATACATACATACGATCATATATACATACATACAAGGAAACATCAAACCCTAAATCTATGAGGAATCACCAAATTGAAGATCTCAAACACGAATTCAAGCTTCAAAAACACATGGATTATTTTCCTCTAGTTCATTTAATCATGAGGTAAGTCTCAATTGCTTGAAATATGAAAACCTAAAATTTGGGGTTTGTGTTGTTATGGATAATAACTCGAAATTAAGGTTGTTTGAGCTTAATAATGATGATGATTAACATTAAGGAAGCTAGGGTTGGTAAAATTGATTAATGTTCTTGTGAGTTATGTGGATTATCATAATTATCATGGGTGATGTGATGAAACTATGATGATGATATGAAATTAAAGTTTAATATTAGTTAAAATAGTGTTACTAAGTGCTAATAAAGATGTTAGTAACTTTGACAACTTAAAAGTGGATTGATTATGTTGTAGAGCTTATGATCAAAATGGGTTATGATAAAATGATGATGTTTTGGTGTTAATACATATTAATTAGTGATTATTCATGAATTATAAGTTTGTAATCATGTTAAGAATGTTAGTTAATACTTAAATTATGATTATTAACTAAGCCTTAAGGTGGAAGTGAGTAAAAGAATTAGGTGGCATAAAGGGTTTGATGGATTGTTAATTTTGGAAGCTATTAATCTTGTTAATGGTGTAATTTTGTTAGTAAACAATGATTAATGTGAATTAAGGATATTAAAAGTGATAATTCATACTTTTGGAATAGATTGATGTATAGTTGATCATTACGATATTAATCATGATTAGTGGATAATTCAAGGAGTATGAATTTGATATTGAGAATTATGATGATTATGTTAATTCATATGATTTGAATACATTGAGTTTATTAGTAATCTTTTGGAGCAATGTTAAATTGATTGAGACAAGTAACTAACTTGTACTTCTCTATTGTATTGTCAGATGTGCAGAAGACTCAGTGATATTAGACTACTGAGTGGATGCCTGAGGTGGTCGGTGAGTGGATCTCTAATCCTCAGTATAACTTGGTTGTAACGAGTTTGGTTACAACAAGTAACATATTATTACTATTGTAGTTGCCATGATGATTATTATAGTTAGTAATAATATGGTTGATATAATAACGTTGACCTGATGAATATGTGATTTGTTGATTATGTGATCACTGGACTTGTTGTTGGCCTTCGGGCATCAGTTGTTAATGAGGTCAACGAGTTGTTGAACTGTTGGTTGGGCTAGTCGGTTATTCAAGGTTTAACACACCTCCTGTGTTAGTTGAGAATAACCACTAGCTATCGGTCTCGTCCTTTATGGCCATACGGATATGGTTGGGTAAGTGTTCTTGGGGAGCCTCCCGGGTATTATGGTTATCCCCAGAGCCACCGATGCCTCATTATGAAGTCAGTTGCTTGTTGAATAGTTGCTTTGATGATAAGTTGACCAGTTGAACTGTTGCCCTGTTGCTTTGTTAAATGGTGGTATTGTCTACTTTGTTGGTTATGTGTTAATTGTTGTATGCAAAGTTGTTGAGCTAAGTTAGCCTGTTGATTAGTTATCTACTCACTTAGCTTTATGCTAATCCCCCACATAACACTTCTTGCAGGTTATTGATATATTTGGGTGGGCAAGAAGTTGGACTAGAAGGAATGTTTGACCGTGAAGCGTTACTCTGATAGTGGATTTGTTTAAAATAATGTTTTATCACGTTTTATATAACACCTCTGTTGTGAAATTATGTTTTAAAAAGGTTGAATTTTATATTTTGATAAAATGAGGTAAATTATTACTAGCTATTTGGACTTACGCTTCCGAATTACTATATTTAAATGATTATAAATGAGGGGTGTTATAAGTTGGTATCAGAGCATAGGTTTGGGCAAATTGGACATTGCAATGTGTTCAATCCCAAATCTATGGTAGTGTCAAGTCAAACATTCCTGGGAGTGCGGGATTAATAGTTGCATGAGAAATTAGTTGTTGAAAATGTACTAACCTATAACATGTTGCAAAAGTGTTGTTTTGTTGCAGAGACGGAGGAATGTGAGAAACCGAAGGGTATTCTCAATGATTCCTCAATACTCGTGGGCCTAGATATGCCAGGTAATTCTCGATAAATTCGATGAATTTAAATAAGTTTGAATTGTTTACTTTGCTATGTTATGATTAGTAGTGAAGTAAGTTGAGTCAAACTGCTATGATTCCTTAGTGATGAGTCCTTGATGATTGTTGTTTGTAAATATGATGATGAGATACTAAATAAGATGTTTAACGTCGTAGGAAGGTGTAATATATTGTTGAATTGAGTAGACACAATGTTGAATAAGGTGTAATAGTTATATTATGTGGAATTAATTATGTCTACAATATGAAATTGGTTGTATGAATGATGTATGTGGAAATACTTGCTATTGTGAGATAATAATGTTGAAAGTAATATGAATAAGTGTAGTAGTAAATAGTTATAGTCTTAAGTCATATGACTCCATGAAGTGAAATGAGAGGTTATTATATCTCAATTGAGGTGATTTGGAGTCGTGTTGTTGTTTAATTGAGAAATGGTCAATTTGTTGTAATAGGTGCATTTGACTTTAAAAAGTCAATGTGGAAGGTGGTAGAATCAAATTTGATAATAGCTATGTTATAAAATGATGAAAGTTGTTAGATGTGTAAGTGTTTTGCCTTAATCATGATTGTGGTTGAATTATGATCTAGGTGTTAAAAATGGTAAAGTAGAAAGTCAAAGTGGTCAACAAGGTTTTATATGCGTTGACAAGTTTGGAAAAAGTAAAGTTGAAACTTTGTTATAATTGTTATAAACATGATGATTTTAATGTGAATTGGTATTTTGAAAGTTAAAATAGTACACCAATTGTGAAAATGGTCTTGTTTGACTTGAAATAGTCAAGAAAGTGTGAAATAGTTGTTTGAATAGTGGTTATATGGGTGGAAACCCACACGGGTTGTTAAAGTGCCCAAATGGGTCACTTGATGGTGAAACGGTTAAAATGAGTAGTTGATTGGTTATAACCAATGTAACAATGACTTTAAGTTCTACATACAGTAGGTTTATGTGTTGAAAGTGTTTTGGGTAATCAATGTGGTTGTTTTGTTAAGAATGCTCATTTGGACCCCTAAATGGGTCGATTAGTTAAAACATGATATAGCGAGTATATGAAAGTGATGAAAGTGCTCACACGTCATAATTATATGTATAAACATGTTGTTAAAAGGTTAAAGTAAGAAACCATGTGGATTGGATTTTGACGTATCCACCAAAATGGCTCAAAATGGCCTAAAATTGGTTATACGTCTGTTTTCTCGTAAAACGTGTAAATTGAAAAAGTGGAAAAATGAAAAGTTGCATTTTGATTATATAAAGGTGCCTGTAAAATTTCAGACCTTAATTCTTTACGGTTTGTGAGTTATGCGTATTTGAATTTCGCATTTTTGCACTAAGTTGTGCAGGCTGCTGTACAGATAAGGGACCCGGCGGCTGGGGGTGTAAACCCGGCGGCTGGAGGGTGTAAACCGGCGGCTGGTCACCCAAGCCGGCGGCTGCTATAGCTTTTATACGGCAAAATTTTTCTGTTAGTGAAAATTTAATTCACCCGGCGGCTGGGGGTCAGAAGCCGGCGGCTCCTATATAGAACCCGGCGGCTACCCTGTAGAAGCCGGCGGTTTGTGGGTATTTACAGGATTAAAATATTTTTTTTTACGTTTTTCGACGTTCGACGTAGAAATTTCCGCTAGAATATTTCGGTGTCCGATTAAGACGAAATTTACATGTCCACTCAAAAACGGCCCAACGGTCAAAGCTCATCGCATCGCCATGAGCCCTGTCAGTTTTCGGCACTTCGAGGTCGTTTGGGGCCCGAAAATCGCGTTTTATTGTTTTTCGGACCTTATTGTGAACTTTTAACTTACGTTTTGTATTAGGCTTTTGTTTTATTGAGTCCAGAGATCATTCTTGTGACAATATGCAATATTAAAACTTGTTTTAAGAGGTCTATATGGTTCATTGTGTATGAGTCGATTGTAGGCGGTTTACTTAACTACAAAGTAGGGCAGTAAATGGTATTGTTGGCTATTGTTAACTAGAGTTAGTAAACATTGATTATGGGATTATGTAGATCATATTATGTGGATAAATTGAAATATGATAAAGTATTGAATCATATAGAGTAATAGAAAGTGTTGAATTAAGCGTTTTAAGAAATTACGAAATAAGCACATGAGCTTATGTAACACCCCCAAATTTGATGATTTGCGGAAGCTTGATTTGGGTGTTACTAATCAATAACAAAACACAAAGATATATAGTAAACGACTCTATATGCGTCGTTTTAACAAAATATATTGATAATAGAAATGTTTACAACATTTAAGCTTTACATAGCTCGAGTTTAAATCAAATGAGATTTTTCAGTACATAAGTACTTGTACAAAATATACTAATGCAAGAAAATCTCAATCTTCTGTATGCTGACTCGAGCTAAAATCCTGAAGCAGAAACATCCTACTGCTTGGTACCTGCGATATATGCTAAAAGGTCAGCTAAAAGCTGGTGAGCTCACAGGTTTGAAATCAGTTAATATAGTGTGAACCGCAAGATTTAAATAATGAATTGCATCCAGCAATTAAATGATTGTCATCGTGTATACAGCCATGAGCACATAGTTGAGCTTAACTCGAGGGCCGGGTCCCCTATAGAGAATTCCGGGCGAGGTGCCTCCACGAATGCCTAATCCACACTCGTCTTCCCAAATATTAGTACGTTCGTTTACCCGGTTAGTGCTTGCTAACCCGAACGAGGTGGGTCAATCCTATATGGTACCATATACTAATATTCACGCTACAACGTATTAACAACTATGCTGACGGAGGACTTTAAAATGATTAGTTTCGAAAAACTCATGTAGTATATGAAAAGTTGGTACTTGCGTTCACATGTTAAAAGTTGAGCAGTATATCACACCCCTGAGTAAAACAGTAAAAAGAGGGGCTATGAGACTCACCTGAGTCGTTGAGTTTATGAAAATAAACTGAGAATGATTAGCCGAGAATCAAAGTCCAAAGACTTGTAACCTGAGGGTGTCCACGACACGCGATGGTTATAATATGCGAAGGTATCTAATAAGACTACCTTGTAGTTGTTCGTCCAACTATAATGTCCAAATTACATTTAGTTTATTTATTCGAATGTTTGAAAATATGTACGGCCCGTTGGTGACGGATTTGTAATAATAATCTCAACTATTATCATTTTGATTTCGTGTCGTTTTACTTGAAAAATGTGTTTTGATTGTGTTTTAGAAGCCGTTATGGAATCTAAGTACGGGGGTCCGGGGGCAGCGCCCCTGGTAGCGGGGTCCAAGGGGCGGCAGCCCCTGGCGGGGTCCAAGGGGCAGAGCCCCTGGCTGGGGTCGAGCTGCCAGGTCAGCTTGGAAAATTTTTATTTCTACTATATTGCTTTGACGAAAAACGCATCTGGGATCTGAATTTGGGTAAATCGAGTGATAAATTTCGAGTCTCGACACTTAGTAAAAATCTATGTTTTTGAGGTTCTGATTTGTGCGACGTTGGGTGCGACGTCGCAGGTAGGGTTGCGACGTTGAGCATGACGTCGCTAAAGGCGACGTTTCGCAATTTAATGCGACGTAGGGTGCTGCGTCGCTAATGCGACGTTGGTTAAGTTGGCGACGTTAAGGTCTGCGTCGCTATGTGCGACATTCGCAAATCAATGCGACGTAATAGGCTGCGTCGCTATATGCGACGTCGAGGATTCGTGCGACGTTGTGACTGACGTCTCACTATGCGACGTTATGAGGGGTTTTGCGACGTCGCAGCTGACGTCGCATTAATCTGGGTCCAAAAGCGACGTAGCGTTCTGTTGGCCGGAAAATGTGTCGAAAACGAGTTTTTCGGTTTCCGTTTGGTCCAAAACTTTTACCCAACCCATATTTGGACATTATAAGTTGATATAAACTACTAACAAGCAAAAACACTTGAAAACGGGAGATTTCGGGATTTGTCGGAAACTTACAAATTGTCGGATCAAAAATCCGAAAAGATAGGATGATAGATCGTGGTGTCGTGGTCGTTTTTCTCCAAAGCGATGCTATGATCCGAGTGCGTTTAGTATGTTTATTTGATGATTTTGTGAGTATTTTGGAGGTGGTGGTGGTTAGAGAAAAGAAAGAAAGAGAGTGTAAGAGAGAGAGAGTGATAAGAGAAATGAGAAAGAAATTGGTGGGGAATGGGAGGTTAACCTCCCATTTTTCGCCCCGCGTTCCCGCTCCGTGCGGTGTTCGTTTACTCCGTCGTCTAAACGTTAAATAATTATTTTACATTTTAATTATAAGTTTTAAAATACAATTTATTACGCGATATTTTATTTATATATTTTACAAATAAATTTATATTTGAGTTATAAAATGTAAGTTAGTTTATTTAGTTTGCGCATTTTAATATTTTAATTTGTGTAAGTTTTGTTTGTACGATACGAATGAATACGAAATATTATCATAATAATATTTTTGACATAAGAGCGTTATTTAATAAAATTGGTCACCAACGTCCGTATTAAATTGAATCGAAATACATTCGATTTAAATTGCGTACGATTTAATCAAATCGCATTTTCGTATATATTCAACAATATATATATAATTCGATACATTAATTAGCCTAACACAGAACTAATTACATGTATTAACGTATGATTAGGCACTATTTACTAGTCCTAAATTGGCGGGTGTTACAGCTTATATAGATGTAATAGTTGAGCATGAAATACTCAATTGTAATTTGATTAAAGGTATATAGATTGATGATTATGTGTTGAATATTACTTATATTAATGATGAATTGTTTAGTACTAAATGTACTATAAGTATTAAGTTGTATAAATAATACTGGATATTGAATCGGGTAATAAAGAAGTTGATTAATGTATTCGTGTCAGACATTGGTGTAGTATGCTTATATTGTTAATATCTACATGATGATATGAGTAGTTTACCTTTAAAGTGATAAGTTGAGAATAGTAGCGAGTTAATACATAGTTGTATACCTGTTGCACGATGTCGCTATATATGTGTAAAATGTTGATATCATTGTTGTAAACTATGAGAGAGTAAAGTAATAACTTTGAAAATGAATGGTATGAAGTGACCTGAGAATAAAGTGTGACTGACATAATATGACGACGTCTGGCCAACGTATTTATATTATGCCATTTCACATGGAGTTGTTGAGGTTACTAAGTACCATATAAAGTTAAGTGGTTTTAAAATATCAGGTAAGATATGTTGATCTGTAATTGATAAATAATCATAGATGGACTCATATGAAAGAGTAATAAACCATTAAGTTGTTGTTTAATGTGGTACCGGTGGTACAAGAGATATGTATATAGTTAATTGCAACTAGTAGTCTTTAAAAGATGATTTAAGCGAAGTAGAGGTCAGTTGATTGTGAATAATATTGAGTTAATATTTTTGGATGGGTGATTAATGACAACATCTTGTGTTGTAGAAATACCATTGATGATGTTTGGTATTAACAGATGTTGTTTAGCATCCAAATTGGTGTGATGTGATGCTAGTTGATTACATGATAATAATTTTAACTATAAAATTTGACCTCTACATAGGGCTTATTAGATATTCTTATATGTTGATGATTATATGATTGTGGATTCCTGCCGAGTAAAGGATTTCATATAAGCAAGTTGTGTTTATAATTACCAGTGTAAATTAGTAAGTTTAATCAGTTGCCAAAAGTAGAGAATTCTAGCAAAGTTGTTAGCTAGATATATATATATATATATGGCTACTAGCTAACTTATTAGTTACGAAATAAATTTTATATAGTTGTTAGCAAAGTTGCTAGTTGTTAATGTGTATGTTGTAGTAGTCAGTACCACTTATTGATGCTGTTGTTGTTGTTGTTGTTGTTGTTGTTGTTGTTGTTGTTGTTGTTGTTGTTGTTGTTGTTGTTGTTAGTGTGGTTATTATAGTTGTAAAGTTGAAATGTTCACATGGATATGTGTTACATTTGTAAACAGTGATTATGTGTTTTAATTGTTTACATGACTAAGTATGAATGGTCATGTAAGTGGTTGATTAAATTATTAGAGACAGGATATGTGCACAGTATATGTGCAGGGAGAAAAGATAGAAATATGTACATTTGGATAGGTGAATGTAGAAAGAATTGAATATATGTAAATATATTCATGAGTTGCTCAAGGGAGTAACGTATGATATGTGTATACATTATGATTAAATAGTTGATTTTGCTACACCTTATGCAGGTTTTAGCATTTGGTGCTAGGTATTGGAATTGAACATTAAGCACAATTTATGTGTTTATGTGTGTTTATCTGAGTTTAGTCGATGTACGCACTGATTGTGTGTAAGTTGATATCTACATGAATATATGCGATTGAGTACACTATAGTGACTAAGTGTGATCAGATTTCGAGGACGAAATCTCTTTAAGGGGGAGAGAATTGTAACACCCAGTTCTCGGGTCTAGTAGTATTTAATATTTTCTGACTGTGAATTATTATTAAGTGTGTCAGAAAATAGGTATGCTGTATTATTTGAAATAAATAGTGATAATAGTCGAATAATTTATTGTGACTAATAAATTATTAATTGTTTTAATTTAATTTAGTTGACGGTAAAATAAAATGATGTTTCCCCGTAAATGGTTTTTTTAGTTCCAGACAATGAAAAGTACGGGGAATGAAATTAAACACTTCCAGTGTACTGCCAAAATATTAAGTCGGTTGTTTCTTTACATATATCCTTACATACATACATACATACGATCATATATACATACATACAAGGAAACATCAAACCCTAAATCTATGAGGAATCACCAAATTGAAGATCTCAAACACGAATTCAAGCTTCAAAAACACATGGATTATTTTCCTCTAGTTCATTTAATCATGAGGTAAGTCTCAATTGCTTGAAATATGAAAACCTAAAATTTGGGGTTTGTGTTGTTATGGATAATAATTCGAAATTAAGGTTGTTTGAGCTTAATAATGATGATGATTAACATTAAGGAAGCTAGGGTTGGTAAAATTGATTAATGTTCTTGTGAGTTATGTGGATTATCATAATTATCATGGGTGATGTGATGAAACTATGATGATGATATGAAATTAAAGTTTAATATTAGTTAAAATAGTGTTACTAAGTGCTAATAAAGATGTTAGTAACTTTGATTCAACTTAAAAGTGGATTGATTATGTTGTAGAGCTTATGATCAAAATGGGTTATGATAAAATGATGATGTTTTGGTGTTAATACATATTAATTAGTGATTATTCATGAATTATAAGTTTGTAATCATGTTAAGAAGGTTAGTTAATACTTAAATTATGATTATTAACTAAGCCTTAAGGTGGAAGTGAGTAAAAGAATTAGGTGGCATAAAGGGTTTGATGGATTGTTAATTTTGGAAGCTATTAATCTTGTTAATGGTGTAATTTTGTTAGTAAACAATGATTAATGTGAATTAAGGATATTAAAAGTGATAATTCATACTTTTGGAATAGATTGATGTATAGTTGATCATTACGATATTAATCATGATTAGTGGATAATTCAAGGAGTATGAATTTGATATTGAGAATTATGATGATTATGTTAATTCATATGATTTGAATACATTGAGTTTATTAGTAATCTTTTGGAGCAATGTTAAATTGATTGAGACAAGTAACTAACTTGTACTTCTCTATTGTATTGTCAGATGTGCAGAAGACTCAGTGATATTAGACTACTGAGTGGATGCCTGAGGTGGTCGGTGAGTGGATCTCTAATCCTCAATATAACTTGGTTGTAACGAGTTTGGTTACAACAAGTAACATATTATTACTATTGTAGTTGCCATGATGATTATTATAGTTAGTAATAATATGGTTGATATAATAACGTTGACCTGATGAATATGTGATTTGTTGATTATGTGATCACTGGACTTGTTGTTGGCCTTCGGGCATCAGTTGTTAATGAGGTCAACGAGTTGTTGAATTGTTGGTTGGGCTAGTCGGTTATTCAAGGTTTAACACACCTCCTGTGTTAGTTGAGAATAACCACTAGCTATCGGTCTCGTCCGTTATGGCCATACGGATATGGTTGGGTAAGTGTTCTTGGGGAGCCTCCCGGGTATTATGGTTATCCCCAGAGCCACCGATGCCTCATTATGAAGTCAGTTGCTTGTTGAATAGTTGCTTTGATGATAAGTTGACCAGTTGAACTGTTGCCCTGTTGCTTTGTTAAATGGTGGTATTGTCTACTTTGTTGGTTATGTGTTAATTGTTGTATGCAAAGTTGTTGAGCTAAGTTAGCCTGTTGATTAGTTATCTACTCACTTAGCTTTATGCTAATCCCCCACATAACACTTCTTGCAGGTTATTGATATATTTGGGTGGGCAAGAAGTTGGACTAGAAGGAATGTTTGACCGTGAAGCGTTACTCTGATAGTGGATTTGTTTAAAATAATGTTTTATCACGTTTTATATAACACCTCTGTTGTGAAATTATGTTTTGAAAAGGTTGAATTTTATATTTTGATAAAATGAGGTAAATTATTACTAGCTATTTGGACTTACGCTTCCGAATTACTATATTTAAATGATTATAAATGAGGGGTGTTATACTACAAAACACCATTAGGAACCACACCGTATCGGCTAGTCTACAGAAAGGCGTGTCACCTTCCAATTGAGTTGGAATATCGGGCGTACTGGGCATTAAAACACTGCAACTTGGAAATTTCAACAGCTGGAGAACAACGGAGAATGCAATTGAATGAGTTAGCAGAACTAAGAGACCAAGCGTACGACAGTTCGCTGAGCTTCAAGGAAAGAACTAAAAGGGTCCATGACGCTAAGTTAAAGCCCTCTAGGTTTAAACAAGGAGATAAAGTGCTGCTCTTCAATTCGCGATTCAAGAAATTCTCCGGTAAATTCAAAAGTAGGTGGAGCGGACCATTCACGATCTCAAAGGTATTTCCCTATGGCGCAATCGAGCTCGAAGCTCCATAAGGTAATTTTAAGGTTAATGGTCATCGCCTAAAGCATTATGTTGAGGACTTTCCCATCAGGGAAGACGTCTTCATCTTTGAACCTCCATGAGTCTTCAAGAAAGGTACAAAGAGTCAAGCTAGAGACTCGTAAAACAAGCGCTCTTGGGAGGCACCCCAAGCTTATCTTTGCTTTTCTATCAAATTTTTACTTCTTAGTTTATTTTTGTTAAGTATGATTATCTCTAACGAAATTTCAGGATTTGCTACTTATCTAACTACAAACTTCAAATTTTAACAAAATCGGAGATAAGTTTTAAAAATGCAAATGCCAGAACTCTGATAACTGAAATCTTTATAAAACATCTTCACACTGTCATCAGATCTCTGTGCATTTGTATTCATCATTTTATGCATTACCTGTTTATTTTGTTTGTTTCAGGATGGATAGCTCCAGTGACACCAGAGAGATCATAGCTGAAATACCACCGAGACATCGCAGAGATCGCAGACGAGGACGTAGAGCACGCAGGACCATGCCCACTATTCGCGAGGAGGACCTTACTGATGTCCCGATCACTCATGAGGAGCCATCCGGTGAGAGACCCCCATCACCTGTTCACCAGTCAGCTCCCATACCCACTCTTGAGTATGGGATTACACTAGCTGACCCGGTTGCAGCCTGGGCCCTCTTTCGGACACTCCACCTTCAGCATGACATAATGTCCACCCTCTGTGTGCATGTAGGGTTTCCGAGGTCCTCTGACTGTCCGTTCCATCTAGGTCCGGACCCAGGACCGTCTCGCCCGCCCTGGTCATTCTTCCCTCCTGCTGGACCCTTCGCTGCTGGACCTTCCACTGCTCCGCTTGCTGTTGTTGATCCTGCCATGTCATCAGGGAGTGCATCAGCAGAGCCTTCACTTACTGAGTAGTAGATGGCTGTGTTGGATATCTTTAGCCCACCTCACGCTCATGCTTCTGCTAGCATTACTGAGCCGAACATGGATACGATTAAGGAGCCTGCACCATCACCCACCTCAGTCCTTGCTGCTGCTATTGCTGCCTTCGATCCTGACAGCGATGATCTACTTGATGACTTTTAGTTTATTTAGTTTATTTTATCTTATTTCAGTACTTAGATTTTTATAACTCTTTGTTATTTTTTGAGATATGACGATGTGTTGATTATTGCAGAACTTAGCTTATTGTTGAATGGATAATCTTACACGAGACTGGTCCTCCAATCCAGCAAATCACACGCACCATTTCTACACTAATCTGGTCCTGTCCAGTAAACAGAATGGGGAGTATTTCAAACCTTTCTCCGTTTTTGATGATTCTATGTTTACTTAAGTTTATGTGTTATAATCTATGCCACATCCTAACTTATCACTAAGTGTGGGATTCTAGCCCAATTCAACATTTAGGAAACATTTTCTTACATGTTCAAACTCTAAGTGTGGGATTTTAGTCGTAAAATCTCAACTCAAGAGAACATTAGGGACAATGTTCCTCTAAGTGTGGGATGATAGGTATGGAATACCTTGGATAAACGATTTTTATGTCTACATGGTATGTCTCAGAAAATGTTCCCTAAAATTTTTCAAATTTTTCAAAAATATTTTTCAATAAAACTAAAATATGAGCTAAATCTTGCGATTAACTCTAAATTTTTGAGTTTCGGTATACCTGAAAGAAATCATTTTCAAAATATGAGGAAAATATTTCAAAAACTTAAGGAAATTAAGGTAGAAATTTCCTAAGCAAGAAACGACAATCTAAGAGAGGCATCGCATGACTAGGCACATACAACCATAAATTTACAGTGAGGTCTTGAGCCTTAAAAGCATTCATTTTTAATGCTACATTGTTCATTTCTTGTGTGTGCCGATGCATGTATCTCTGAATTGGAACTTGCTCTTGACATACGCTTCGAGACCACATTGGTGTGTACCGTACGCGATATAGGCGCAATTAGATGACCTTGACATTCCTTAGGATTTGAACCCCTTTTTAGCCTTCTCTTTCAAGCCCAAAACCCTTCCGATACTCATTTTTAGTATCGATGATCCGCATAGAAAACCCTGTTGAGCCTAAACCTTTTCATTTCTTCAAAAACCCTAATCGTAAACCTATTTTCCCAAATTCCCAAAACCTTATCTTAGGAATTCTGAGGTTATGAAAAACATCTTGAAGAATATCCAACTCGATTATCCTACTCGTTCGTGTTCTCCAAAAAGAATCAAACCTCTCTAAAAGTGCAGGAAAATTAGCACACAAGAGAGACAAAAGAACAACGGTGCGGGAAAATTAGCACCCAAAGAAAAGACTCGAATTGACCAAGATAAGAGAAAGGATTTCTGAAGAAGAAAAGAAAATAAAAAGAAAGAAAAGAAAAGAGAAAAAAAGAAAAAGAAAATAAAGCTCAAGAAGCTTCAAAGTATCAACCATTTAAAAGGAGATCCGATAGAAGACGAGTAGCTACTTCATCCGTTCTACAAATAAGTTTTTCATGATTCTTGGAAAGCCTAAGATAAGCAACACCCTCACAAACCAAAAATTCCCTTATCCATACCCCTTAACCCTCACAAAACATTACAACCCCCGAATGTCTTGGGATAATTAGCACCGTTCTCACATAAGTGGTGGAGATCCGATTCTCGATTAAGCCTATGACGATGAGTACTGCATGACTGGCTTTATGAGCGATTTCGTTTGAACTAGATTAATAGGAAACCCGATACACTTTTGAGTGAATTGAGTGACCACGTTATGTGAGATCGCCTAGTCATGTATACTCCAAGATCACGAGAGTTGGAAGTATGCCTATGAGAATCGCTTCTTGTTTCCGAAAGGATCATCTTACTTTTCCTTGGTTTCCTGAAACTATCTACTCATACGAGAAGACGGTGACCGACAGGGATGTCATAACTCTCCTCTAAAACCTATTTTAAAAATGTTTTCAAAGGGGGATGTTGATGAGTGTTGCTTGAGGACAAGCAACGTCTAAGTGTGGGATACTTGATGTGACCCCAAAAGTCATGTTTTTAAGGATATATTTCCACACTTTTTGGACTATTCTTTGGTGAAAACATTTCAAAACCATCATTATTTACCAAAAATCACCAAGGTAGTCTAAATATAGACGTTGCTGCAAAAATCGGTTAAAACGTCCAAATAACACGCAAACCGAGGCAAAACAATCACCTTAAATTTTCCGTTCTCAATGTTCTTATGGAAATAGAGCTTAATATATATTTTATGATTCCATAGGAAGATCCAAGACCGGAGGTGAAAGAATCAGAAGAAACGGACGAAAGACGGAGAAGATATGCAGTCTGGAAGCTTGCCGATCGTCATCCGGAACACGCAAAAGTTAAACACTTCCAAATTTGGAAAACTCAGTGTCATTAGAAGCGTAACGGAAAAACAAAACCAACGGCATAAGAATCAAGCAAATAGGAGCCCAAACGAAGAAGATACGAACGAACCAATCAACCGAGAAACAAGCGGAGGCCAAACCAAGCACCAACCCCCCCCCCTGGGCACTACCCTACCGTATACGGCCCCTAGGGTACCGTATACGGCCCTAAGGGTGCCGTATACGAAGCCTTTGTGCTTGGAAGGTGCCGTTTGACCCCCTTGGTCCAGTACCCCCCGTATGCGCTTTGGTGCTTGTTCTTTATGCTTTGTGACTTGTACCAAGCTTCACCTCATTCTCCTATAAATACCAAGCCTCCTCATTCATTTCAAACACACCTCACATCTCATTTTCTTTCTCTCTCTAAAAACTTCTCTCTAGAATTAGGTTAGCATTCTCTCTCTAGCACTACTTTTAGGAGTTAGAGGAGAATTAGTAGGTTAGAGTAGAAGCTCTCAGTAGCTTTTGTACGGAGTTACTCCGAGACTTCATATTTGTGAAGATTTGTCTGTATTACTCTCTTATTTAGGTTTAATACAATCTCTCGCATTTATTCTTTTAATTATGCTTTCTTATTATGCATGCTTAGAAATGAATGCTAGAATTATGTTAGGCTAGACAAATCAATGTTTGTTGTGATGTATGCAATGTTAGGATAGTTATGATATAATATACAATTGGGGATAACACCGTTACGAAACAACGGAGGTAACGTTATACGGCTTTCATTTGTATAGCGCCGGAATCATCACGAATGTGTGTAGTACGGAACGTGGAAGCTATGAAAGTCGTGGGCACAATCCGTTATAGAAATAATGATTCCCAATTGTAAACATACTGTCACTCTGTCTGTGTAGGTTTAAAACTGTTTGCGAACTTATAAGCTGAACCTCTGCCTGTTTATCTATCCAACTTATGTTGTGGTTTGTATCCTCCTCCCTAGAACCTGGCCAATTGCTAGAAGTAGGATTGCCAACTATTCTGTGTATGATGATCAATGAACTCAACATGGTCGCTGTTCCCTTGATTGAAACACATCCGAGGGACACGAAACATAGGATTAGAGATAGATTAGGTTCACGTTTGTTTGTTGTCTATCTTTGGGACAACTTCCGGGATATCCATGATTTAATTATTAGGTCAGTTAATATGATGACTAGTGTTCCGTCCTATTGCATGTTCTTGTTTGATTGTTGCTTAGGTACTGCATGCTAGACATACGCAAACATGATCGCTGCCCTGTTAATTAGATTTTCACGAACATAATAAACATATTACAGATAGGTTAACATGCATGTAATAGTTGTGATGATTGTATGATTAATGATGAACAATTCAACTTACCGCTAGACAGATTATCCCAACCAGTTCCGCGGGTTAAACCCTGTTCATGTTATTGTTCAATGAACAATTCATGCCATGATACTAACGTCCTCCGGATGTCTGTAAATGGGGACCTGGATTAGAGGATAATTGTCAGTTGGATTGGTCTGTGCATTTGGGAGAACTTCCGGTGTACTGGACATTCTATAACTACTATCCATGTGACATATTATATATCTGATTGCGGACAACTCTACGTTAGGTATATAGTAGGATCGTAGCTGTAGCTCATTAAGAAATATGGGAATATCTAGTGAGTAATCTGGAACCCTAATTGGTATAACGGAAAATCCGTAAAACGCCCGAGTATCCGGTATAGCGTTAACATAAATACGTGGGAAACCGAGTAAAGGTCGTAGGCATAATACTTTATCTACCAATTAAGTTTCTATGACCTCACCGGATTAATCATCACATCTAGTAACCTTATCCCTCATAACTATCCATCCAAATAACATTGCCGAAGTCACAGCAAACATATTCCCTATCTTGATTTCTCTGCGTTCTCCGTACAAACCCCTGTCTTTAATTTAGTTTTTAATTTTAGTAATTAGTTTAGAAAACCAACCAACCTATCAAAAAGTTTTAAAAATCCCAGCTAAATTACAAAAGATAATTAATCCTCCTAGATTCCCATGCCCGTTGTAGTTTGAAGAACGACACCTGAGTCATACATACCGCTTACTGCCCTTTAGGTCTTTAGGTTGTATCAAAACTTAGGATACCCAGCATAAAAAATATAAAACACACTGTCCGCGCGCCCTTGCCGGAAGGTTCAACGACCGGAGTAAAATCCGACCGACCGCGGGGTGCACGACAAGTTTTTGGCGCCGCTACCGGGGACTACAACGACCGACTTTAGGAATTTAGTTATCTTAAGTTATTTAGCGACCCTTTCGGGAGATCAATATCATCCGGAAGTTACCTGCTTTATCCTTAGGTTAATTAGTTTAGATTAGTTTTTCCTTTCTGTAACCCTAATTTCTACCTTACGAGTTATGTCGGACCGTATCACGCTCGCCTCATCAATCAAACCACTGCTAGAGGGACGAGGAGGACCGATCGTAGCACCAACCGACGAAACCCTTGAAATTAAGCCTCACTACATAAAAATGATTAAATCTGAGTGTCAGTTTCATGGTCTTTCAGTTGAAAACTCAAACGCCCATCTCAACAAGTTCATCAACCTTACCGACTCATTCGATATAATAGGAACCAATAGAGACCTTCTTCGACTCCATCTGTTTCCTTATTCTTTATCTTCTCGAGCCTTAACCTGGTTTTATGATTTCGAACCCAATTCGATTCATACATGGGAAGAGATGGCTACTAAGTTTCTAGCTAAGTACTTTCCTCCTTCCATGCAAACCAAGCTTAAGACCGACATTGCTAACTTCCATCAGGAAACTAATGAATCATTAAGCAAGGCTTGGGAACGATTTAAGAATCTTATCGGAAGATGTCAAAACCATCAGTTGGCTTAAACGAATTTGGTCTGCACATTCTACAACAGCTTAAATCCTCAGCACCAACAAACCCTCGATGCCGCTTCATCCGGAAACTTCATGCAACATACTTCAGACGAAGCTTGGAAGTTGATTGAGACGATAACGATGCACCATCATGACTTGGAGCCAGATGAATCCACTTCAGAGGAACGGAATACTTCAGATCAAGCCTTGGACATCTTGAAAACTCAACTCGAATCCATCTCTAAAGTTGTCAAGGACTTGCAAGAATCTTCGAAACCCATGCAAAAGAAAAAACCCCCAAAGTTCTTCCCAAACAGACGGGCCAACGAAGAAATTCTTGACACCACTGGTAGAAACCCTGACCAATCCTTTCATTCTAAACCATTCGTTCAGCGGTTAACCACACTACCCCCGTCTCAATCTTTAGTTCTCTCTACTCCTACCCAACTGACTTCTCGTCTAGACAATACGATTTTCAATAACTTCATGGTTGAGCAAAATAATACAAACAAACGAATTCTTGATTTTCAAAACCAAAATGATTATTTGCTCAGGATTTCAAATGATTTAATTAAAAACATGGAGGATAATGTTAAAAGGTTGTTTTTAAAAGTTGAGGAGAAGCAAACGGAGGAAGCGATCTACAATTCTGTCTTTCACTCATCCTATGAGCACGATGACATGCTTGTGGTCACTAGAGAAGGAAAAGAGACTCAGAACGAGAAAACCATAGATATTCCTTCAGATGAACCTTCTACTTCTCTACCCACTGACTCGGTACAAGCTGACACCCATGTCACTTCTCCTGAGCCAAAACCTTCTAAAGCCCCAGAAGTCTCTAAACCCGTTCGAATACCTTTTCCAGGTAGGCTTAAGAAAGAGAAACAAGAAGCTCAATTTGGAAAATATCTAGAAATGTTCAAAAGCCTACACTTAAACGTCAGATTATTAGATGCTTTAGTAGAAATGCCCAGTTGTGCTAAATTCTTTAAGGAGCTGATATCCAACAAAGAAAAACTTAGACAGATAGTTAACTTACCCTTAGATGCCGAGTGCTCTCTAATTATGCAACAAGGACTACCCCCTAAGCTTGGAGATACTGGCCGTTTTACTATTCCTTGTTATCTTCAGGATGTTCAAATAAGTAACGCCTTAGCTGACCTAGGAGCTAGTGTAAACCTCATGCCATTCTCGCTTTATAGGAAACTAGGATTAAACGAACTCTTGCCTACACGTATGACCATCCAATTAGCAGATAGATCAGTTAAACTCCCCCGAGGAATTGCTGAAGATATTATGGTCCGTGTCGACAAATTCGTCTTTCCAGTTGATTTCGTTGTTATGGATATTGAAGAGGACACCCAGGTTCCGCTCATCCTTGGCAGACCTTTCCTAAACACTGCCAAGGCCGTCATTGACGTAAATGAAAAATCTTTAAAACTCTTAGTTGGAACTGAAGAGGTCACCTTCAATGTTGATAAACTAATGAAACAGCTTGTGGGAGAAGATCTTGGTCTTGTAGATTCTATGCAGGAAATAATTGAAGAACACTTGGAAGAGATCCTCGCAGTAAGCAGCATTAACCCCCTTCCAAATACTATCATCACTTCAAGAATACTCTGTAAATAAGGTGCGGGTCTATGCTCAGCTATCTCGGATTCTTCCGACACATCTGGAGAGTTACTATTTCCTTTAAAGAATTCCAAGCCGCAGCTCAACTCCATTTTGACTGCTCCACTTGGATATGGCACTCCTGTCACTCTACTACGAAGAAACCCGACTTCTGAAGTAGATCATTCATCTCTCTCAAGGGAAGAAATTCTGAAGACTCTTAAAAATATGGAGTCAATGCTTAAAACACCTGCTTCGCAACCAACTGAAGGTTGTGAAAATCCAGAAATCACCATCAGCGAGTCTTTATCAGCTCAATTTCAGAGATTTGCAACAAATGACAAAGGAAAAGAAATTATCACTGAAGAAAATGCAATCTCTCAATCCTCCCAAGTAAAATATGAACTGAGAAAAGATGAGATGTCCAACAATACAGAATGGGTTGAGATAGCATCAGCCGACATTCCGGAATCACCTGCAATGGAGTCAGATTATCAAACAACGTACGACGAGCTTAAAAGAGACGAGATTGCCAGGATGAAACCATCTACTGAAGAACCACCCGAATTGGAACTAAAGGAACTTCCCCTACACCTTGAATATGCTTTTCTTGAAGGAACTTCGCACTTACCGGTTATCATATCTAAAGAATTGAAGCCCGAAGAGAAAGCAAGACTGGTACAGGTTCTAAAGTCACACAAGAAGGCGATTGCTTGGAAGATCTCTGACATACAAGGGATTAGTCCAAACTACTGCACGCATAAAATCTTAATGGAAAACGACTTTAGACCATCAGTTCAAAGGCAAAGGAGAGTCAACCCGAAGATTCAAGACGTGGTGAAAAAGGAGGTTATCAAACTCCTGGATGCCGGTCTGATCTACCCTATCTCAGATTCCCCGTGGGTTAGTCCAGTTCAAGTCGTCCCAAAGAAATGAGGCATGATGGTCATCGCTAACGAAAACAATGAATTGATTCCAACACGAACCGTCAATGGATGGAGGGTGTGTATCGACTATCGGAAACTAAATGAAGCTACACGCAAAGATCATTTCCCTCTACCGTTCATTGATCAGATGCTCGAAAGGTTATCAGGAAACGAATTATATTGTTTCCTTGATGGCTTCTCAGGCTATTTTCAGATACCTCTCGATCCAAAGGACCAAGAAAAGACGACGTTCACTTGTCCCTATGGAACGTTTGCTTACCGACGTATGCCTTTTGGTTTATGTAATGCACCTGCGACTTTTCAAAGATGCATGGTAGCAATCTTCCACGACATGATTGAACAATGCATGGAAGTGTTCATGGACGATTTCTCAGTTTTTGGGGATTCATTCACCACTTGTCTTTCTAACTTGGATAGGATGCTTGCTCGATGTGAAGAATCAAACCTAGTTCTGAATTGGGAGAAATGTCACTTCATGGTGAAAGAAGGCATAGTTCTTGGATACGGCATTTCAAAATCTGGAATTGAAGTTGACAAAGCAAAAGTTGAGACCATCTCGAAGCTTCCACCCCCTACTTCTATGAAAGCCATCCGAAGTTTTCTAGGTCACGCTGGATTCTACCGTCGCTTTATTAAGGATTTCTCTAAGATTTCTCGACCTATGACTCATCTTCTCGAAAAAGATATTCCGTTTGACTTTACAGATGAATGTCTCAAAGCTTTCAACTACCTGAAGGAACAGCTTGTACATGCACCAATCATGGTTGCCTCCGATTGGAGTCTTCCATTTGAAATCATGTGCGACGCCAGTGATTTCGTTGTTGGAGCTGTACTGGGACAGCAGAAGGAGAAACATTTTCAACCAATATACTACCCAAGCAAAACGCTCACGGATGCTCAAGAAAACTACACCACTACAGAAAAGGAGCTGCTTGCGGTAGTATTTGCTTTTGATAAATTTCGTTCTTATCTAATCTTGTCCAAAACTATTGTCTATACAGATCACTCCGCTTTGAAATACCTTTTCAAAAAGCAAGATGCTAAACCGCGCCTTCTATGATGGATTCTACTCCTACAAGAATTTGATATTGAGATTAAAGATAAAAAAGGAGCAGAAAACGTCGCGGCCGATCATCTTAGCCGATTGGAAAATCCATCAATGGAGAAGTTGCACTAGAACGATATTCAAGATCAGTTCCCCGAAGAACAACTCATGACTATAGAAGGCTACCAACAAGGGTCACAGTTCACACACAACCCTTGGTATGCTGACTTCGCCAATTATCTGGTAGGAAACATCATACCAAAAGGAATGCCAACCACTCAGAAACGAAAATTCTTCCGAGATGTCAAGAACTATTATTGGAACAATCCTTATCTCTTTAAGGTTTGTCCCGATCAACTTATTCGAAGATGCGTCGATGGGAAGGAGGCAGAACTAATTCTACACCAGAGCCACCACGGACCTACTGGAGGACACCATGGCAACAAAATGACTGCACGAAAGGTTTACGATGCCAGCTTTTACTGGCCAACCATATTTCAAGACGCTTGCGACCTGGTGAAGCGCTGTGATATTTGCCAAAGGCAAGGCAATATCTCAGCCAGAAACGAAATGCCACTTACTAATATCCAGGCCGTGGAGATCTTTGATATCTGGGGATTAGATTTTATGGGACCATTCCCTAAATCTAACGGTAAAGAGTACATCTTAGTCGCAGTTGACTACGTCTCCAGGTGGGCCGAAGCTCAAGCTTTTCCGACCAACGATTCAAAAGTAGTAACCCAGTTCCTCAAAAAGCTGTTCAGTCGATTTGGGACTCCGAGGGCTATAATCAGTGAACGTGGCACGCATTTCTGCAATACTCAATTCATGCGAGTGCTGCAGCAGTATGGTGTCACTCATAAAACTTCGACGGCTTACCATCCACAAACAAATGGGCAAGCTAAAGCGACAAATCGGGCTTTGAAAAGGATGTTGGAACGAACTGTCGGAAATCACGGGCATAGGTGGGCTGTAAAATTAGACGATGTGTTGTGGGCATTCAGAACTGCCTACAAAACACCATTAGGAACTACACCGTATCGGCTAGTCTACAGAAAGGCGTGTCACCTTCCAATTGAGTTGGAATATCGGGCGTACTGGGCATTAAAACACTGCAACTTGGAAATTTCAACAGCTGGAGAACAACGGAGAATGCAATTGAATGAGTTAGCAGAACTAAGAGACCAAGCGTACGACAGTTCGCTGAGCTTCAAGGAAAGAACTAAAAGGGTCCATGACGCTAAGTTAAAGCCCTCTAGGTTCAAACAAGGAGATAAAGTGCTGCTCTTCAATTCGCGATTCAAGAAATTCTCCGGTAAATTCAAAAGTAGGTGGAGCGGACCATTCACGATCTCAAAGGTATTTCCCTATGGCGCAATCGAGCTCGAAGCTCCAGAAGGTAATTTTAAGGTTAATGGTCATCGCCTAAAGCATTATGTTGAGGACTTTCCCATCAGGGAAGACGTCTTCATCTTTGAACCTCCATGAGTCTTCAAGAAAGGTACAAAGAGTCAAGCTAGAGACTCGTAAAACAAGCGCTCTTGGGAGGCACCCCAAGCTTATCTTTGCTTTTCTGTCAAATTTTTACTTCTTAGTTTATTTTTGTTAAGTATGATTATCTCTAACGAAATTTCAGGATTTGCTACTTATCTGACTACAAACTTCAAATTTTAACAAAATCAGAGATAAGTTTTAAAAATGCAAATGCCAGAACTCTGATAACAGAAATCTTTATAAAACATCTTCACACTGTCATCAGATCTCTGTGCATTTGTATTCATCATTTTATGCATTACCTGTTTATTTTGTTTGTTTCAGGATGGATAGCTCCAGTGACACCAGAGAGATCATAGCTGAGATACCACCGAGACGTCGCAGAGATCGCAGACGAGGACGTAGAGCACACAGGACCATGCCCACTATTCGCGAGGAGGACCTTACTGATGTCCTGATCACTCATGAGGAGCCATCCGCTGAGAGACCCCCATCACCTGTTCACCAGTCAGCTCCCATACCCACTCTTGAGTATGGGATTACACTAGCTGACCCGGTTGTAGCCTGGGCCCTCTTTCGGACACTCCACCTTCAGCATGACATCATGTCCACCCTCTGTGTGCATGTAGGGTTTCCGAGGCCCTCTGACTGTCCGTTCCATCTAGGTCCGGACCCAGGACCATCTCGCCCGCCCTGGTCATTCTTCCCTCCTGCTGGACCCTTCGCTGCTGGACCTTCCACTGCTCCGCTTGCTGCTGTTGATCCTGCCATGTCATCAGGGAGTGCATCAGCAGAGCCTTCACTTACTGAGTAGTAGATGGCTGTGTTGGATATCTTTAGCCCACCTCACGCTCATGCTTCTGCTGGCATTACTGAGCCGAACATGGATACGATTAAGGAGCCTGCACCATCACCCACCTCAGTCCTTGCTGCTGCTATTGCTGCCTTCGATCCTGACAGCGATGATCTACTTGATGACTTTTAGTTTATTTAGTTTATTTTATCTTATTTCAGTACTTAGATTTTTATAACTCTTTGTTATTTTTTGAGATATGACGATGTGTTGATTATTGCAGAACTTAGCTTATTGTGGAATGGATAATCTTACACGAGACTGGTCCTCCAATCCAGCAAATCACACGCACCATTTCTACACTAATCTGGTCCTGTCCAGTAAACAGAATGGGGAGTATTTCAAACCTTTCTCCGTTTTTGATGATTCTATGTTTACTTAAGTTTATGTGTTATAATCTATGCCACATCCTAACTTATCACTAAGTGTGGGATTCTAGCCCAATTCAACATTTAGGAAACATTTTCTTACATGTTCAAACTCTAAGTGTGGGATTTTAGTCGTAAAATCTCAACTCAAGAGAACATTAGGGACAATGTTCCTCTAAGTGTGGGATGATAGGTATGGAATACCTTGGATAAACGATTTTTATGTCTACATGGTATGTCTCAGAAAATGTTCCCTAAAATTTTTCAAAATTTTCAAAAATATTTTTCAATAAAACTAAAATATGAGCTAAATCTTGCGATTAACTCTAAATTTTTGAGTTTTGGTATACCTGAAAGAAATCATTTTCAAAATATGAGGAAAATATTTCTAAAACTTAAGGAAATTAAGGAATAAATTTCCTAAGCAAGAAACGACAATCTAAGAGGGGCATCACATGACTAGGCACATACAACCCAAATTTACAGTGAGGTCTTGAGCCTTAAAAGCATTCATTTTTAATGCTACATTGTTCATTTCTTGTGTGTACCGATGCATGTATCTCTGAATTGGAACTTGCTCTTGACATACGCTTCGAGACCACATTGGTGTGTACCGTACGCGATATAGGCGCAATTAGATGACCTTGACATTCCTTAGGATTTGAACCCCTTTTTAGCCTTCTCTTTCAAGCCCAAAACCCTTCTGATACTCATTTTTAGTATCGATGATCCGCATAGAAAACCCTGTTGAGCCTAAACCTTTTCATTTCTTCAAAAACCCTAATCATAAACCTATTTTCCCAAATTCCCAAAACCTTATCTTAGGAATTCTGAGGTTATGAAAAACATCTTGAAGAATATCCAACTCGATTATCCTACTCGTTCGTGTTCTCCAAAAAGAATCAAACCTCTCTAAAAGTGCAGGAAAATTAGCACACAAGAGAGACAAAAGAACAACGGTGCGGGAAAATTAGCACCCAAAGAAAAGACTCGAATTGATCAAGATAAGAGAAAGGATTTCTGAAGAAGAAAATAAAATAAAAAGAAAGAAAAGAAAAGAGAAAAAAAGAAAAAGAAAATAAAGCTCAAGAAGCTTCAAAGTATCAACCATTTAAAAGGAGATCCGATAGAAGACGAGTAGCTACTTCATCCGTTCTACAAATAAGTTTTTCATGATTCTTGGAAAGCCTAAGATAAGCAACACCCTCACAAACCAAAAATTCCCTTATCCATACCCCTTAACCCTCACAAAACATTACAACCCCCGAATGTCTTGGGATAATTAGCACCGTTCTCACCTAAGTGGTGGAGATCCGATTCTCGATCAAGCCTATGACGATGAGTACTGCATGACTGGCTTTATGAGCGATTTCGTTTGAAATAGATTAATAGGAAACCCGATACACTTTTGAGTGAATTGAGTGACCACCTTATGTGAGATCGCCTAGTCATGTATACTCCAAGATCACGAGAGTTGGAAGTATGCCTATGAGAATCGCTTCTTGTTTCCGAAAGGATCATCTTACTTTTCCTTGGTTTCCTGAAAATATCTACTCATACGAGAAGACGGTGACCGACAGGGATGTCATAACTCTCCTCTAAAACCTATTTTAAAAATGTTTTCAAAGGGGGATGTTGATGAGTGTTGCTTGAGGACAAGCAACGTCTAAGTGTGGGATACTTGATGTGACCCAAAAAGTCATGTTTTTAAGGATATATTTCCACACTTTTTGGACTATTCTTTGGTGAAAACATTTCAAAACCATCATTATTTACCAAAAATCACCAAGGTAGTCTAAATATAGACGTTGCTGCAAAAATCGGTTAAAACGTCCAAATAACACGCAAACCGAGGCAAAACAATCACCTTAAATTTTCCGTTCTCAATGTTCTTATGAAAATAGAGCTTAATACATATTTTATGATTCCATAGGAAGATCCAAGACCGGAGGTGAAAGAATCAGAAGAAACGGACGAAAGACGGAGAAGATATGCAGTCTGGAAGCTTGCCGATCGTCATCCGGAACACGCAAAAGTTAAACACTTCCAAATTTGGCAAACTCAGTGTCATTAGAAGCGTAACGGAAAAACGAAACCAACGGCAGAAGAATCAAGCAAATCGGATCCCAAACGAAGAAGATACGGACGAACCAAGCAACCGAGAAACAAGCGGAGGCCAAACCAAGCACCAACCCCCCCCCCCTGGGCACTACCCTACCGTATACGGCCCCTAGGGTACCGTATACTGCCCTAAGGGTTCCGTATACGGGGCCTTTGTGCTTGGAAGGTGCCGTTTGACCCCTTTGGTCCAGTACCCCCCGTGTGCGCTTTGGTGCTTGTTCTTTATGCTTTGTGACTTGTACCAAGCTTCACCTCATTCTCCTATAAATACCAAGCCTCCTCATTCATTTCAAACACACCTCACATCTCATTTTCTTTCTCTCTCTAAAAACTACTCTCTAGAATTAGGTTAGCATTCTCTCTCTAGCACTACTCTTAGGAGTTAGAGGAGAATTAGTAGGTTAGAGTAGAAGCTCTCAGTAGCTTTTGTACGGAGTTACTCCGAGACATCAGATTTGTGAAGATTTGTCTGTATTACTCTCTTATTCAGGTTTAATACAATCTCTCGCATTTATTCTTTTAATTATGCTTTCTTATTATGCATGCTTAGAAATGAATGCTAGAATTATGCTAGGCTAGACAAATCAATGTTTGTTGTGATGTATGCAATGTTAGGATAGTTATGATATAATATACAATTGGGGATAACACCGTTACGAAAGAACGGAGGTAACGTTATACGGCTTTCATTTGTATAGCGCCGGAATCATCACGAATGTGTGTAGTACGGAACGTGGAAGCTATGAAAGTCGTGGGCACAATCCGTTGTAGAAATAATGATTCCCAATTGTAAACATACTGTCACTCTGTCTTTGTAGGTTTAAAACTGTTTGCGAACTTATAAGCTGAACCTCTGCCTGTTTATCTATCCAACTTATGCTGTGGTTTGTATCCTCCTCCCTAGAACCTGGCCAATTGCTAGAAGTAGGATTGCCAACTATTCTGTGTATGATGATCAATGAACTCAACATGGTCGCTGTTCCCTTGATTGAAACACATCCGAGGGACACGAAACATAGGATTAGAGATAGATTAGGTTCACGCTTGTTTGTTGTGTATCTTTGGGACAACTTCCTGGATATCCATGATTTAATTATTAGGTCAGTTAATATGATGACTAGTGTTCCGTCCTATTGCATGTTCTTGTTTGATTGTTGCTTAGGTACTGCATGCTAGACATACGCAAACATGATCGCTGCCCTGTTAATTAGATTTTCGCGAACATAATAAACATATTACAGATAGGTTAACATGCATGTAATAGTTGTGATGATTGTATGATTAATGATGAACAATTCAACTGACCGCTAGACAGATTATCCCAACCAGTTCCGCGGGTTAAACCCTGTTCATGTTATTGTTCAATGAACAATTCATGTCATGATACTAACGTCCTCCGGATGTCTGTAAATGGGGACCTGGATTAGAGGATAATTGTCAGTTGGATTGGTCTGTGCATTTGGGAGAACTTCCGGTGTACTGGACATTCTATAACTACTATCCATGTGACATATTATATATCTGATTGCGGACAACTCTACGTTGGTATATAGTAGGATCGTAGATGTAGCTCATTAAGAAATATGGGAATATCTAGTGAGTAATCTGGAACCCTAATTGGTATAACGGAAAAGCCGTAAAACGCCCGAGTATCCGGTATAGCGTTAACATAAATACGTGGGAAACCGAGTAAAGGTCGTAGGCATAATACTTTATCTACCAATTAAGTTTCTATGACCTCACCGGATTAATCATCACATCTAGTAACCTTATCCCTCATAACTATCCATCCAAATAACATTGCCGAAGTCACAGCAAACATATTCCCTATCTTGATTTCTCTGCGTTCTCCGTACAAACCCCTGTCTTTAATTTAGTTTTTAATTTTAGTAATTAGTTTAGAAAACCAACCAACCTATCAAAAAGTTTTAAAAATCCCAGCTAAATTACAAAAGATAATTAATCCTCCTAGATTCCCATGCCCGTTGTAGTTTGAAGAACGACACCTGAGTCATACATACCGCTTACTGCCCTTTAGGTCTTTAGGTTGTATCAAAACTTAGGATACCCAGCATAATAAATATAAAACACACTGTCCGCACGCCCTTGCCGGAAGGTTCAACGACCGGAGTAAAATCCGACCGACAGCGGGGTGCACGACAATTGCCAACGAGCCAAATCAAAACTCACAGACTCCCCCTCAACCCTTGCTGCCTCATCAGCATGCCACTCCATTACTTTCTTATTTTACATTCTGACCTCATCTGGATGAAACTCAGGGAAATGAATTTCCTCAAACTCATATTCATCTTCTTCAGTGTCCATTTCAATCCAAGAAAGTTCAGCAACTTCAGCAGCTTCATGTTCTGGCTTTTCAGGGATTGGGAGAAGGCCAAAGGAGCCTTTCAATACTGCTATGTGAGAATCATTATTTTTGATGAACTCAGTATTGTCAGCAATCATTCTCTCCCCCTGTTCATCAAAAAGATATGCAGTATAGTCTTTGATCCATCCATAAAGTTTCTGATTATCCATGCGAAGAGCAACAACTTCAGCTTTAATAGCTTGATGATGTGCGGTCATTGAAGAAATAACTTTATCATTTGCTGTAATATTTTTGAGAACAGAAGCTGACATTTCCTTTTGTTGAGTAGAAAGTGCAGAGATTGATTCATCGTGAGTAGTGAAATTTGTCCTTGTTGTTGTCATGAGATCAGATTGGGCTTTGGAAAGAGTTTCCAGTGACTGAGAAAAGGATATGCCAGCATTAGTCAAGAGTTTTATCTTGTGGCTGATCTCAGTGCTCCAGGTAGGGATAGAATCATAGACAGATGTCAGAGCTTTGACAGCAGATGTAAAATCAGCAACTTGGCCTTTGAGTGCTTCCCTTTCTTCAGAAAGAAACTTGATGTGTTACTGAGAAGAAGTAATATAGTCCAGTTGTAGCTTCTTAGAAGATGAAGGAGTGGATGATGAAGCATGGTCATCAGCTTTGGGAGGTGACGGTGGATGTGGTATCTATTGTTGAGGAGATGTTGGTGTAGGTTGTTTTTGTGGAGATAATGGTGGGGTAGGGAGTGTCTTAGATTGTGCTCCCTGATCCCCTGCGTTCATAGCAGTATCAGCAAGAGGATCAGCACTAGCTACTGAATTATCACTGGAGATAGACATGGCGTCTAATTCCTGGATAGGTGAAGTGACAATGGTAGTTGATGGAGCAGTGAAAAGTTCAGGAAAAGATGATGTAAGTGTAGGTTTAGTGAGAGGTTGTGTAAATATAGGTTCAATGATAGGGAGGGGAAGTGTAGTGGAGGTTGTTTCAGGTTCAGTGATAAGTGGTGTAGGTTTAGTGGCAATAGCAATAGTAATGATTGGAAGATATGGTGGTGGATATTTTTCATCATCAGAAGTGTCCATGGGTTGGGCTTCCTCATCATCATCGGCTTGTGTTTGAGCTGGTGGATCATTAGAAACATAAATGGCAACCTGTATCTCTCCCTGTGACTGGGGAGAGACATTGACAGTTGGTGCAGTGTAAGATGAGAGTTGGCCCGGGTCTGTAGCCAATGATGTGACATCAGCGATGGGTGTGTTATCACCCACTGATGTCACTTGCCCTTTGATTAAAACATCACATTTTTGTGAGAATGATGAGTGGCTAATGGGTTGACTCAATAGGGGGTGTGGGTTGCACCCGAATCACTGCTGACAATGGGTTGAGCCATTATAGCTGTCTGTAGTTTTTTATTTGTAGAGTCACTAGACTTTCGAGAGTCCAGTGAGGCGGTTGAAGGCTTGGGTTCAGCAAGGGTGCCCTCAGGGACTGAACGTTCAGGCCCTGTTTCACCCTTGGCGTTCTTAGACTTCTTCTTTTAACTCTGTCCCTGATCCTTTAATGTCAGAGACTTTAACTTGATTTTCTTTGGAGCAGTTGGTGGTTTTTGTTTTGGTGGATGATCAACAGTAGTCACTGGGGGTGTGGTCAGTGACGTGATCAATGGGGGGGGGGGGGGGGGGGGGGGCAGGAGCGGACGGATGTACAGTTTGTAAAGGCTGGGGTGCAAGTATCCCCTTTGTTTTCATAAAATCAGGGAGAGGCACAGTCGCTGGTTTACCAAAAATTTGACTTCCAACCATGGTTGGTTCAAAGCCTGTGAAAGAAGTGCTATCATAGGCTTCAAATTGATTTTTAAAAATTAATGACAGAAACCTAGGATAGGGCACATATTTTGCCCTGCAGGCCTGATAAGCATCAAATAGATAGTATATTTTATAATAATTTATCCCTGTATTTATATACATTTTAGTGCATTTATATGATTTTAGATACTTATTTCGTTAATATTTGCAGAGATATATTTTAATTAAAGATTGAAGAAAAGGAACGAGAACAAGTCCAAAACTGAAGAAAATGAAGAAATGAAGAAAAACCCGAAGAGAATAAAGACTTAAAGAATGGGCCAAGAAAAGATTTTATAAAGAAAATAGCTCAAAAGTGGAGTAATAAGATTAAATAAGTGTTTTGAATGAAGCTTGGATGAAAAGGAGCGGAATTTAGATCAAAAACCGAAGAAAAGAGTAAATGCTAAATTTCCTGCTATGCGTTAGTATTTTGGCCATAACTTCCTCATACGGAGTCCAAATGAGTTGATTCAAGCGGCCAAATTTAGCTAACACATAGGCCTACAACATATCAAAAATTCAGCCTATTTGGAGAAAAACTCAACCGGCGGTTGAGGCTTTCAACCGGCGGTTGGATTCGCAGATTCTAGAATTAAGTAGAAACGAAGAGTTGGATTTGGAGACAAAGTACCCAACCGCCGGTTGGACCTTCCAACCGCCGGTTGGGACCGACTTTCAGCTATTATAAATAGAAAACACCTTCCAGCTTCGAAATATAACCCAATAACCTTAATAGAGTAAGGTTCAAATGAGTACACCAATTTTGAGTGAGAATGAGGGAACCAACAGATTTCTGCCATGTGTCACTTTATTCTCTCTCCTCCACACTTTATTCTCTCTCCTCCACATTTTTAAAAATTAAATATCTCACAAACGGTAAGTCGAAAAATCATGAAAATTGCACCATAAAATTCAGTGTTTTCTCCTCTTCGATTTGCCGTCCCTCAAGGCATACTTTTGACAACTTTTTTTTTTCTCATTTTTTGGTGGGTTTCACAAATTAGTAACACATGTGTTAGTGATTAGTTGTACATTTAATTTGTGGTTAAGGTTAGGGTTTAGGGTTAGGTTTAGGGTTTAGTAGGGTTTATGGTTTAGGGTTTATAAGGGTTTAGGGTTTAGAAGGGGTTCAAGGTTTAGGGTTTAGAAAGATTTAGGGTTTAGCGTTTTGTAAAGCGTTTAGGATTTAGGGTTTGTGGTTTAGGGGTTAGGGTTTAGGGTTTAGGGTTTGAGGTTTGGGGTTTCGGGGAGAAACCCCAAACCTCAAACCCTAAACCCTAAACCCTAAACCACAAACCCTAAACGCAACACTTTAACACATGTGTTAGTAAATGTGAAACCCACCAAAAAATGAAAAAAAAAAACTTTTCGAAAGTATGTCTTGAGGGACGGCAAATCGAAGAGGAGAAAACGACGAATTTAATGGTGCAATTTTCATAATTTTTCGATTTGTCGTTTGTGAGATAATTGATGTTTAGGGTAAATGAGTTTTGTACATGTGGAACATTCTCTTTGTACACATGGCTTGATATCATTGGTTCCCTCATTCTCACACAAATTCCTATTCTCATTTGAACCCTACCCAACCTTAATAATTCGTATATTACGAATTATTAACCCCAAATCCGACTAGAAACACTTTCTAGGGGTTTTAGGAGCAATTTAGAGTCGCGGGTTCGCAAGGGTTTGTCTACGATCAAGCGTACGGAGCGTAGTTCACGGTTTTGGTTTGCGTATCTTATTCTTTATTTAATTTTGAATGTGTTTTATTATTGAATATTGATTATGATTATGTTTAACTTAATTATGAATTAATATTTATTGTATTTGCTTAGATTTATATTATTGTTGAAATTATATTATTGAATGTTTATTATACAAGAATTGTCTCTATTATGATATATTAATGAAAGTTCTTGACATAATTAGACTGATTTATACAAAACTAGGATAACCATAAACTGTTTTTATAAATTAAGTAATTGTGTTTATGTCTTGATCTTAACCTTATGCGATAGACTAAGAATATAGTTAATATAAAGTAATATTGTGATTCAAGCCTAACCATAGAAATTGTATTAATAAATTGATGATAGATCTTATTAATTAGTAACACTTTGCGTAACCTTATGATTGTGTTGCTATGATGAAGATTTGACTTAACCCTAAGTGATCTTCTACATTAGTAATTCACCAATAATAATAACCAACAATAAATAATCTAAGTAAATACATATTTATCTCTAATTGTTTACTATCCTTAGTTAATTGTTTTCTATTGAATTGGTTATAATTTAGTATTCTTAAATACGTTCATACGGAACTAAAACGTATCCCCCTTATCTGTATATTGTATATTTTAATTGAATTATAAATTCTATTTTATTTATAACCACCATTCTCAGTGTTCGACTCGGACTTACTTTAAAAGCTATATTATACGAACGGGTAATTCTTGCCTGGCTTGTGTGATAGTTATTTTAGTATTTCCATTTATTTAAAACTTGTTATTTTGTACTCTATTCACACGACATCAAGGCCTCAGCGACACGAGTAACAAGCTCATCAAAGTCACACTTGCATAGTCAACTTGTAAAGAGTTGACCAGTGACCAGCTAATTTGTGCCTCTAGGGAGCTGAATTGATCATAGCTCCCTGTTTTTGTGCCCAAACATTGAATAAAGTTTAAAAATAGGGCATTCCACACACCATCCATTTTTGATTTATGTACAGTAGAATACTTACGGTTGCCATTGCTGTCTTGAGTAAATTTACAGTCAATCCCAGTGAGATTGACTATGCCTCCCTTGGCTACCTCTTTTCCAGGCAGTGGTTCGTAAGCATCTCGTACAGGTAATTGTAAAATGGTTCGAAGGATGGCTGCAGTGATGGTGATTTTGTGAGATCCATTGTTAATGTATCCCTGGATTTGTGAGGTCTTTTCAACGACTGAGTGAGTGCAGGTAAACCAAAACTCACTTAGCCATTTGGGATTCATAAGTCCAGGTGACAACGTAAGAGCAGGGAGAATAAAGTGATTATTCAGAAAATTTAAAACCTCCGCATACTCTGTTTTAGGGCACACAAGATTTCCCACATAATTTGATTTCGGCACTGTAATGACGGAATCCTCTTCCACTGCAGTGGCTCGAAGAACTTTAATCTCTGTAGTGGCTCTGTAGAGGTTAGTAAAGAATTTTGATTTCGACATTACGATGACCTTAAAAAGATTAACTATTTTTGATTTTAGGGTTTATAAAAACAGAGTGTTTTGTACGAAAATCAAGAAGGAGTAAAATGTGAAATGAGATGAAACCTGTTTTATATTATACGCTTCCTGATGATCATGTGGATGAAAATATGGCGACGTGGATGGTCGTGGTGGAAGTGGTAGAGGCATAGGTGGTCATGATGGAGGGACGTGGTGGTATTAATGGTGATGGGAGTGGTGCGCCAGAAAAGTGTGTTGACGTAAGAAAGAGAGTGTCAGAATTGCGCGACTTTTCCGGTATGCCATAAAACATTTATTTTTGAAATTCGTTAAATTAAATACGAGATGTATTAAATATAACGAATGTTTGCCGATTTAAATACCACCATTAAATGATATCTCAGGGAGTAAAAGTCCCTGAGATCACATAACCAAATTCTTGGTTTACCACCGAAAAGAAATATAAATATCATAACTTGACAATTTTATAGATTCATCTAGCTGAACCTTTTGTTTTCCTGATTTAATCACAACTTAGAATACTGATTAAATCATTTAGACATGGGTTTAGTCTTGATAAGGACCATTATTTGTCAAATTTTGATATATATATGTTTTATTTGAAAGAAATGAATATAGATTATGTTCAAAGTAAGATGAACATTATGTTTCTAATGATACAACTTACTGATCAGACCACAACTTAGAATACTGACCCGATCAGCTAGTGATATTATAGAAAAATAACATTAATCAAACTTTTAGACATAAAAGATATTCAAGTGACTTTATGAGTTATAATAGAAGATGAATATAACACACTAATTTCTGAACTTGCTGATTGTATCAGTGAAAGTCAGTTGATCAGTGAATATATCCTTCTAATGTTATAAACCATAGAGTCAAATTATTTAAAGCGATTGTTAAAGATAAAGCAAAAATAAATAAATAAATTCAAAGAATCTATTTATTCATTTAAGTTTGATTGATGAACCCATCCAGAACTGGGTTCATAGTGACTAAGCCTTGGTTTTGGCTTCCACTGATTTGCATAAATTGTATCTGAATGCTCACTGATGGTTTGATGTTTTGAAATAGGTAGAGCTGAGCATTCAGATGACAAGTGTTGTCTTTCACCACATTTATAACACTTTTTGTTAACATGACTGGCCTGTTTGACTTTCCTTGTTTTAAGTTGCTGATCTGACACAATCAAACAACTTCTCTTGCTGATTTTAACTTTCTGCATCTTTGACTTAAGATCACTGATAGAAGTTCTCTCAGTGACTGATATAGTGTCAGTGAAGTTTCTGATAATAACTTGATTATCAGAGATGGTTTTGATGAGATGTGAAGTTATCGATGATTTGACAGTTTCCAAAACATTTATCTCATCTCTACCTTCTGTCATATCAGAGTCATCAGTGACCAATTTTCTTTTTGTAAAATAGTTTGGTCTTGGCTCACTGAAGACTGATATGGGTTCAAAAACAGCTTCTGAAAAAATTCCCTTGGGATCAAAGACAGGATCAACTTTCATTGAGTCAGCGAGTGATGCAGCATATTCATAATCTCCTCCCAAAATAGCTTTAACTTGTTTTGGAATTTGATTATTGACGCATTGATTGACATTATCATTTGACTTGCACCAAAATTCCATGACCTTTTTAAGTTGTTGAAATTGTGTTTCAAATTTTACCTTTTCTTGAACACATACTTGATTTGCATAAGTTTGTGCATCAAGATCTAGTTTTAATCTTTTTAGTTTTGACACATTTTCACCTTGATCATTTAGCCTTGATTTTAAGTCACTGATCTCACATCTCTGTCTTTTCTGAATGTTATGAGCGTTTGATAAGTCAACTATCAGAGACTCAAAAACATTCTCTTTTTCAGAAACTGAAGATGATTTGAAACAGTGTACCTTGTAAAGAGTTTCAGGATCCCATTCAGATGCTGAACACTTAGGAGTGACTTCTTTGATATCTTCAAGAAATTCAGCGTCATCAGCCATTAGACAGTACTCCTTATCTAAACAAATCATTGCTTCTTCTTCATCTGATGATGAGGAGTCAGAGTCGCTGAATGAACCCTCTTCAGCAACAAAACCTTTTCCCTTCTTCTTTCCAGATTTAGCCATTTTCTTCAGTTTCTTGTATTTTGCCTTATACTTGTTGTAGTTGTCATTTCTGAAGTCTGGCACTGGTTCAGGGACTTGGTTGACTGACTTTGATCTACAATCAGCTGCAAAGTGACCAGGTTTACCACATTTGTAGCATTCACCTTTTGATTTGAAATTTTCAGATGATGGAGCACCGGCGAACCTTTTTGATCTGGTGTTCTTTCTGAAATTTGCAACCATCATTGCCGTATCTCTTTCCAGCTTTTCAAGACCCTCATCATATTCGTACTCAGACTGTTCTTTAGCACCTTCACCTTCTTCACCAGCTATCATCGACTTTGAGCTTTGCTTAGAAACTTTTGATTTCTGTCTCTGATCGATTTCCTCAAGCTCAGCTACAAGGGCATTTGATATCTTCTGACTTCCAAGTGTTGCACGAATATGCTCACTCTGATCAGCTTGCTTTTCTGACTGCTCCCAGTTGAGCAAAATACCATAGACTTGAGTAAGATTAAGATTTGTATAATCATTTCTCTGTCTTGTACATGTAGCAATGGTTCCCCAAACTTTTCTTAGCAATAATTCCAAGAATTTTTCAACAACAAATCGCTGCTCCTTTCCTATACCAGCCTTCTCCATCTTGTTCATCAGCGATTGATATCTGGTATAAGTAGAAGATAGTGACTCATTGGGTTCCATTGCGAACAGCTCATACTGGCGAGTGAGATTTACTTCCCTGCAGCGAATAATATCAGGAGTTCCAATATATATATTCCTAAGGGTATCCCACATATCTTTTGCAGTTTTGCAAAGCCTGATTGATTCAAACACTTCGTCGGGAAGTGACATGCCAATGTAGATTTTAGCTTGTTTATCTAATCTAACCAATCGTCTATCCTCATTCGTCCACTGTTCCTCTCTCTTAGGCAAAACCATTTCTGGTATTGCAGGAGTGGTAGCAGTAGCTACAACAGCAGAAATAATAGTGGTTGGAATATGAGGACCATTGGTTATGATATTGCAAAGACGATCATCAATAAGATCAAGAAACATCATCATCCGGGACATCCAGGTTTCAATCCTAGAGGGATCAAACGCTGGAGGTTTGGTAGTAGAACCATTTCCCTTCTGATACTCAGAGTCAACACAGCTGTACTTTACTGATTCCATTGCAGATCTGGTTAATTGATTTAAACCAACTCTGCTCTGATACCAATTGATAGTCCCGAAATCACTATTGATAAGTGATATGGAATCTCAATATGTAAAGTTTAATTGTAGAAGGGGGGTTGTATACAATTAAAAAATATTTCTGATTTTACTTGAGTTATTTAACTAGTTTTTAATTGATTGAACACAAACAGAGTATATAGTAACAGATAGTAAATCAGATATGACAATATCAAAGAACAATAGTAATAGTAGCTAAATGGTGAATTATATTGATCATAAAATTCACAAGTGTTGATTGCGGAATGGACTAGCCCAAGCTAATCCAAATCAAACACACAAGCTAATCTATTACAAGATGAGATGAGCAGTAGTGGACAAACACGCTAACTGCTCACTCGCTGAGTTACTGTAATGTACCCTAGACAAACTGATCACTGAACACACAAGTGATAAGTACGTACAGAAAACTAGCCTCTAAAGTACAATATACTGAACTATATATACTACAAGAATCCCGTAAATATCTCCTACAAAATAGGATCTTGGAAGGACACGTGTTGCAACTTGATTGGCTTGATCTCTGATGAACCGACATACTGCGGGTCCCAATTCTGTTACCACAAATATCTCGTTACCTTAAATCCAATCAGTTGCCGCCATGTAATCATTCGAACATTCTTCAAGTACGAAGACTCTTGATGATGTGTATATAAGTACAGTTCTTTTGCACTTGATGATTGAGAGGCTTTATTGAATAGTCACTGAAGATGCAGTAATTCTCCTCACTCACTGCGAGCTAACATGCTCTTGTAGAATGACTTGAAATAGAGATCTTCAGCGACTAGCTATTATTCGGGCAGTGACTTTTGCCTTATTAGATTTGAAGATGTAGAATTCTCGCTGCTAAGTATCAGCGACACTCAAAGTTGAGTTCTAATCTTCCTCAGCATATCATTCCCTTGAGAGTAGAGTGAATAATGATCAGCAGTAATAAACTCCAGCAACAACAGCTTTGACACAATCCATTTCTTCATCGAGTAGTGCATAGTTGAGTTGGTCAGCGACCAGTGACTCAACATGGTCAGCGACCAGTGAATCAACAAGCGAGATATAAACCGAGACTCTGTCAGAGACGATAGATAAAGGAATTCCATACCTTGAGACAATTTCATTAATGTACAACTAAGCCAATCGAGTCAAAGATGTCGTCTCACTAGTAGCTAAAAAGTGAGCACTCTTAGTCAATCTATCAACATTTACCCAAATCATATCATTTCCTCATGACGTTCGTGGAAATTTAGTGACAAAATCCATCGTCAGATGCTCCCATTTCCACTCTGGAATCTCCAGCTGTCTTAAGGAACCATAGGGCTTTTGGTGTTCTGCTTTGACCTGAGAGCATATATGGCAAGATTCTACAACCCGTGCCACGTCAGTTTTCATAGTCGGCCACCAATATAACGGTTTCAGATCATTGTACCTCTTGGTACTCCCCGGATGGACAGATAAACGAGACTTGTGAGCCTCAGTCAGAATCAACTCACGAAGTCCTCCAATCAATGGAACCCACACTCGAGACTGAAAAGTTTTCAATCCCCGAAAATCATCAATCAACAAATTCTTTCTTTTCAACATTATTTCTGACTTTAAATTCTGATCCAGCAATGCTTCCAGTTGAGCAGCCTTTAACTTATCTACTAAATCAGAAGAAAATTCTAAACGCATAAAACATAACCTGTCAGAAGTTCCTTTTTGGCTCAAAGCGTCTGCAACTACATTGGCTTTCCCGAGATGGTATCGAGTTTCACAATCATAATCTTTGATTAATTCCAACCATCGGCGCTGACGCATGTTAAGCTCTTTTTGAGAAAACATATACTGAAGACTTTTGTGATCTGTACAGATAACGCATTTAGTACCATATAAGTAATGTCTCCAGATTTTTAACGCGAAAATGACAGCTGCAAGCTCCAAATCATGAGTAGGATAATTCCTTTCATGAATTTTAAGTTGACGAGAAGCATATGCAATGACACGACCATGCTGCATTAACACACAACCCAAACCCACATAAAAGGCATCACAATATACCACAAAATCATCAGAACCATTGGGTAATGCTAAAACTGGAGCCTGACACAACAACTGTTTCAGTGTTCGAAAAGCCGATTCTTGTTGTTCACTCCACTGAAATTTTACATCTTTACGAGTTAATTTAGTCAACGAGCCGGCAATCTTAGAAAAGTCTTTAATGAATTTCCGGTAATAACCCGCTAACCCAAGGAAGCTCTTAATCTCAGAAGAAGTCTTAGGCGCATTCCAATTCATAACAGCCTCAACTTTAGACAGATCAACTTTCACCCCATCTTTACAAATAACATGACCCAGAAACTGGACTTCCCGAAGCCAAAATTCGCATTTAGAAAACTTAGCATAAAGATGTTATCTTTTCAAAGTTTCAAAAACCAAACATAGATGCATTTCATGATCAGCTTCCTATTTAGAATAAACCAAGATATCATCGATAAAGACAATAACAAACTTGTCAAGGAAAGGACGACATACCCGGTTCATTAAATCCATGAAAACCGCAGGAGCATTTGTTAATCCAAACGACATAACCAAGAACTCGTAGTGACCATACCTGGTGCGAAAAGCTGTTTTAGGAATATCTTCCTCACGAACACGCACCTGGTAATAACCTGATCTTAAATCAATCTTAGAAAAATAAGATGATCCCTGCAGCTGATCAAATAACTCATCAATTCTAGGCAGAGGATATTTATTATTAACGGTTCTTTTATTGAGTTCCCGATAATCAATACACATACGAAGGGTACTATCCTTCTTTTTAAGAAATAGAACATGTGCACCCCACGGAGAAGAACTGGGTCTAATAAATCCCTTATCCAATAATTCCTGAATTTGGTTCATCATTTCACGAATTTCAGAAGGAGCTAATCTATAGGGAGCTTTAGCTATTGGAGTTGAACCTGGAATCAATTCAATTTGATACTCTACCTCCCTAACCGGTGGTAACCCAGGTAGCTCATCAGGAAAAACCTCCGAGTATTCAGAAACCACTCGGACATCAGAAACAAATTTCTTTTCTAACTTAGCATCAACAACATAGGCCAGGTAAGTCTCACAGCCTTTAGCTAGAGATTTTCTAGTTTCATCAAAGAAATCAAAGGAATACTACCTTTCTCCCGTTCCCCTCGAGCCACAACATATGGCTCAGCAGAGATTGGGATTTTTATTAGCTTTTTATGACATGAAATATCAGCTTTATCATGACTCAACCAAATTATGCCAAGAACCGCATCAAAACCAGGGATTGGCAATAAAAGAAAAGAAATCGGAAAATTATAACCCTCTATTAAAATACTAGCTCCAGTCACCGATGTGGTAACAGGAACCAATTTACCATCAGCTATTTCAACCTCAAGAGGATTAGCAATCACAGAAGGAGTCAATTTCAACTTATCACAGAAGTATACAGATATAAAAGAACAATTTGCTCCAGAGTCAAAAAGCACACGTGCTGGTACATAATTAATAAGAAAAGTACCAGTAATGACGTCCTCAGTAGTGACAGCTTCATCAACTGTCATTTGAAAAGCTCTACCAGCAGCTGGTGGCGGATTCTTCTACTTTTGGCTAGAAGATGAAGACCCCCCGACCATACACGTCCCCTGTCTCTTAGCCTCCGGACAATCTCCTGATCTATGACCTTCCTTATGACAATTCCAGCACACATTATTAGGGTAAGTACAATCTTTCGCGGTATGTCCAAATACCCCACATTTAATACACCTAGAGGTCTGTAATGTACATGGTCTAGAATGGGTGGATTTACATTTACTGCACTAAGACCTGTCTACTGAACCACTACTGGTAATTTTTTCCTTATTTTGCTGTTGGCTTTGTCCTCTCTGTTTACCTTTCCCAGAAGTATCACTTTTGGATCGTTGCAAATATTTTTCTTTGTTTTGTAAAGTTCGAGCTCGTATATCACTATCTACAACACGAGCTAAATTAAAATCATGAGGAAGAGAACCTGCTAATCTCACAGTTATACGATAGTGGGGAGGTAAAGTCCCAACAAAATGATCAACCTTTGTTTTATCATCCGGAACCCTCTGTTGAACAAATCTTAATTTCTCAGAAAACTGGGTAATAAGTTCATCAATCGACATTTGATCAGTCATATGTAATTCCATAAACTCTCTCCCGATTCGAGACATGTCAAATTCAGAACAAAACTGCTTACACATCTTATTATGAAAATCTGACCATCGGATGGATTCTTTCTGTTGAGGAGTCAAAGTTGCAGTAATGGAATCCCACCAAGTCATGGCTTGCCCTTTAAGAAGTTGAACAGCATAAGGGACTTTAACTTCTTCTTCACACCTGCAAACCTCAAATTTTCTTTCTACATCTCGCAGTCAATCCAAAGTAACAGAAGAATTACTGCTACCAGAATATTCCAGTGGTTTACTTGCCATAAAGGTTTTAAAAGAACAAACATTTTGCTGCTGCTGAGGTAATGTTGGGAACGCCGGTAACTTATAACTGAATGGTCCAGAAGATGAAAAAGGAATCGAAGTTTGATGAGTTGTACCATGAGGTTGCTGCTGGTAATAGAATGGCAAAGATATCGGAATCTGTGAAGATGATACCACAGGAGGTGGAATACTACTCATAAACGGATGTGACTGAGAAAACTGCTGGGAAGATCCAGCATCTAAAGTTCTCTGTCTAAATCCACGAAGCTCCTGCAACTCATCTTCTAATTGCAAGATATACTCATTCCTGTCAGTTTCCTCCTCTGCTGTAAACGAAGTACCAGACTGTCCAGGTCTATCATTATGAGTCTCAGGAGGAGGAACATCGATTCTAGAGGCATTGTTGAGAGTGTTGGTCGGGTGTTCATTATCTGCCATATCTGTATTAAAACAACAGCTCACAACCCGTTAATTGTTAGTACCTAACATACTAACACATTCTCATATTGTAACTAAATTCCACAACCTGGAATGTTTGACTTAGCACAAATAGATTTGGGATCGGACACCTTACCAATGTTCAATTCGCCCAAACCTATGCTCTGATACCAAATTATAACACCCCTTAAGTTTCAAGACTATTTTTATTTTTACCTTCAACTATAACAATCTTAAACAAATAATGATTCATAAGTCAAAATAAGTCATTTGACCTATTACCTAATTTCATAATTAAACATAATAATATAAAATTATTACTAACACATTAAATAAGAAATTTAAAGTTTAAGAAATTACCAGTTACCACTAGACCCCTAGGGTGGATGTTACACATAGAATAGTTATGATGATTTATATGAAATAATGATGAACAATTTAACTAGCCGTTAGACCAGACCATCCCAACTTGTTCCGGTGGGAAACCCCTGTTCATGTTTTTGTTTATTCAACAATTCATGCCATGATTCAGATATCTCAAATGTCCGAGATTGGGGAACAAGACTCGAGGATGGTTGTTGGTTAAATTGGTTACTACATTTGGGACAACTTCCGGTGTAGTGTACTTTCCATAGCTGTTATCCATGTGACATGTTATTTATCTGATTGGGGACAACTCTATGTTAGATAGATCATAGACTAGGAGCTGTGGCTCATTAGGAAATATATATCCAGTCCAGGATAGACAACGAGGAATCTTTAATGACGCAACGAAAATGCCGTAAAACAGCCAAATATCTGGTATAGCGTTGGAAACACCATTAGTGTAGTACAAACATGTGGAAGCCATGGAAAGGTTGTAGGTAGATTACTTTGTGAAAACGTTGAATGTTCTGAGTTCGTCTGTTAAATCCTGAACCCGTCATCTTAACTAATGCCTTAACTAAAATAACGACCCCTAAATAGCATATATGAATGTCATAGTAAACACGCGCTTAATCTGTAGTTCTCGTAGCCACCTCACCACCTTTACTTTACTGTAGTTTTTAAATTAGTTAGTTAGAAAACAAAACAATAACCCCTATCAACTCTTAAAAACCAGCTAAATTACAAAAGATAATTGAAATCCTTTAATCCTATGCCTGTTGTAGTTTGAAGAACGACCCTAGGTCATAACTATCGCTCTACTCACCTATAGCTTTAGTATTCTTAGGCCCATCAAATATAAAATATAAAACACACTGATTGTCGTGCCCAACGGAAGGTTCGCAATGACAGGACGCGAATCCTAAACCGACCGTTCGGCGCGCATCAATCATCATATGATTCCTATACTCAATGATGTCATCAACATTCTAAGTAACCAATAGAATTATTTGATTTTGTCAAATTATTATTATTATTATTATTATTATTATTATTATTATTATTATTATTATCATCATCATCATCATCATCCGTATAGATCAAGAATTCCAATGATTTTTTAGTTGTGTTTATTAATTTATTTTTACGGGAGGTAAGCCCAACATAATCAATCAAAAGCATAGTTGTCAACTCGTGACTCTACTCGTGATTCGGAATGTTAATTTTTAACTCGTGACTCGTAACTCGACTCGACTCGTAAGAGTCATAATTTTACAATAAATACATATATTTATATCTACATGTATATTATTATTTAGATTTCTATCCTTAATTGAAGTAAAACATGATAAAAGTCATTAAATAACACAAATGTTTAATTTGAAATGGATTATTAGTCATTTCCTATCATATTTTGTCATTTTATGTTTTTTATTAGATTACATTAAACGTGTGTCCGGTTTCTGACTCGTAAGAGTCGCCTAAGACTCGTAAGAGTCGCTCACGACTCAGAAGAGTCAATAAATGACTCGTAAGAGTCAAAGTCATTTACAAGTCGGGGTCCGAGTCGCCTCGTTTTTTAAATTTCTGAGTCGACTCGTAAGAGTCGACTCATGAATCGTAAGAGTTTAACAACTATGATCAAAAGTATTTGGTAATTTGGGTTGAACTCGTATTTCTAGACTAGATTATTTATTGCAGAAGGTTTCATCATCGTAATTTTATATTTCATTGTTGATTGATTTTTTATATATCAACATAAATACACATGACAAACCCCTAATAGTTACTCAGTTAGTATAAATTTTACTCATATTGATTAATTTTTTATTTACTAACCTAAATACACATGACAAACCCCTAACTGTTAGTATAAATTTTACTCATCAATTAAACGTTTGAGTATTAGTTACTTATGGATTTCATCCTTATAATAAATTATTAATACAACTATGTTAAAACTTAAAAAAAATATTTCCTCTAATAATGTGACATAATATTAATAAACACGTTTAAACTTCAAATATAAATTCAACACACAAGTTTAATTGACCAACAAAATTGTTTAATTTTTTTAAACTGACTAAAATATAGGATATGATGACATCATAATTTAAATTTTTTTCTTATAATTAAATTTTCAATCGACCAATCATATTTTTCAATTACTATCAAACATATAACATAGGTTCTTATATGATACACTATGTACTAAATATACTTGTGAAATATTTTATTCATTGATAAAGATTGAGGCGGGCCCGAGTGTTATGGATCTGGCCCTTGTGTTTCTGGAGGCCCATGACCGTGTAACAAAAGGGGCTTCATAGAAAATGTCATAACTTGAGCTACAGGGCTCCGTTTCAGGCCCATGAGTTGGCGAATCAAAGCTTGGAAGCCCAACTTCGAGACCCAAAAATGGCTGCTAGAAGAAGTTATGGCCCATGTTATGTTTTTTCTGTTATGTTTGAACTTTTGTTTTAGGTGTTGATAAATACACCAAAAAATTGTGATGTATACACCAAAAATATCAATATTAATGCATAAAGCACAACTCTTTAATGCACAGTTTTGTTGTATGAAACAAAAATCAGGTTGTATTTAGCACTCCCATTTGTTTTGGGCTTTCTGGCCGGCCCGATGTTTTTAGGCCCGATTCGAAATTCCTCTTTTCTTTTAGGGTTTGTTTGAGACATTGGAACATTCAGTTTTAATTTTTGAAGAAATCGAATTTTCTCTCAATTTTTGCTTGTAATTGAGTAGAAAATATTTCCTAACAATTGGTATTCTTTTGAATTAACATTTGTTAGAAGGGATTTTTTCATGGGTATTCTTAGAATCAACAGGATTTAATTCATAACTCATTTTACACCCTACATCAAAGATTAAATGCGAATTTAATGACCCGTGTATACATACGGTTTAAAAACTGGTAGATACATATACTACATTAGATGAGATGAGATATATATATTTGTCATCTTATCCTAAATACTTCAAATACAAATTTTCTCTACTCTTTGCAATACTAATAAATATCAAATACACATTTTACGGCTCGTGTGTATACACGGGTTTAAAGTCTAGTATTTAATATAATAATAATAATCCTATAGTGATTTTTATTTCTAATGTAAACCAAAAAGAAGATGGGATTATTATATTCATGTTTTGATATCATATTTACTCCGTGATATATATATATATATATAGGGTTTGGTTATTGTAGAATAATCTTTACAGTAGAATAAATAGAATAAATTCTGAACCATTGGATGAATCATTGACTAGATTAGACTTTAAAGATGGTCAAAACACATTTAATAGTCAATCAAGGGTAAAATAGACATTTGAGACATGCTATAAACATCATTCAATTTGAATTCCCTTTTTACGATCCAAATTTAATTTTTCAATATCTTAAATAATTTTTAATTTCACCAGCATATCTTCACGGAAACTAAATTGATTTATATTAAGAAAGAGTTGATGCACGAGATGACTAACTTGATGCACAGTTATAAAATATTAACCAAATATAGTTAAATAAATGATAACTTAAAATTAATGGAATCAGTAGACAAGTATACTAATAATTAAAAATGATTCAAAAATTTGATGCAATTTTACTCACAGATCTCCAAAACTAAACTTTGATTTACATTGATTCACAAAGTTATTAACTTGATTCACAAGATCAAAACTTGATTCACAACTTCAAAAACTTGATGCACAACTTTAATCAATGTTCAGACAAAGTTAATCATCAGTTTTTTGAAAAATGAGAAAAAAAAAAAAACAAGAAAGTCGTCAAAATTAAATTACAATTGATTCACAAAATTATCCTAGTGTTGTGATGTACATATATACAACTGATGCACACTAGTTTTTGTATCCTCCAAACCCTTTGCTGCTCTGAAACGTGCTACGACTTTGACGGTTGATCATCGGTTATGTCGATGTCCGTGGTCAATCGAAATCAGAAAACAGTGGTTGTGTCGATGGTCGTGCTTTCATTAAAATCACAAAACGGTGATTGTGACTTAGGTCCATGGTTATTCTTCAAGCGATGATGATGACGGCGGAAGAACCCATGGTGACGGTTATGGGAAAAGAGAGAGAGCGATAATGATATGGATGACATCGCAGGGAAGAAACCATGCCATGTGTTTGTAGTGGCCGGCGACGGTTTGAAGGAATGGAGGAGGAGGAGGTGCCGGTAGTTGAGAGGGGTATAAAATTAGGGTTTTTGTTTGGAGGAGATGCACATAGAACGTTTTTGTGCAATAGAAAAGGTGGGAGAATTTGTATGAGGAATATTAAATGTTTGAGCAAAATGCCTAAATCACCCTTTGACTCTATTTAATTTTCTTTAAAATGTTAAAAAAAAAAATTTTATTCTATTTATTATATCTTAAGGTTTGTTCTATTTGATCCAAACCCTATATATATATATATATATATATATATATATATATATATATATAATTTAATTTAATATATATTTAATTGGGTGAGGCTCATGGGAGAAAGAGTAAAAGTGAGAGTATGGAGAGAAGCCAATAAGAAGGTGACAAGTGTCTCCTAATATTTTCATCATTTTTATCCATTTTCAATCCCTTTTCTCATTTCTTCACCTTTTTATCCAATTCCACCCTTTCATTATTTCTCCACTTTTTTTTCCCCCTTTTTTTTTTAAATACTTTTCTTGTTAAAAACTTTTTCTATAAAAAACATTTTATACTTTAAAAAAAACAACTTTTTTAACTTGTAAAAACTTCTATAACACTTTATCAAAATAATAATAAAGATAAATATTTATATAAAATTTGTTACACATTTTTTTAGAAAAAATTATCACTTTTAAAATCAAAAAACTAGTTTTTAACATTTTTTTCAGTTTAGTTTTTTCTTTTTTTATATCATTTTCAAATTTGTGATGTACTGGTTATTATATATAAAGATGCAGATGAATATTTAAAACAAGATGTAATAAAAGTAAATTATTATTGTGTTCACCAACATTATAACTATGATACAATGATTTTCTCTGAATATGATGTATCGAGTGTTTAAATATCATGCATCGACTTTCAAAATGTACTATTAAACATCGTTATTGAATTAGAAAGTGGTGCATCATAGTTATAAAACATGGTGCATCAAAGTTATAATATATGGTGCATCACAGTTATAAATAATATGAGGCTACAACTTTTATATATACGATAAACATTATTATTAGTGTATAAATAATGGTGGATCATAGTTATAAATAATGGTGCATTACAATTTTAATTTACGGTGTATTGAAGTTTTGTTATACCAAATTCAATTTATTCAAGGTATAAATATGGTGCATCACATAAATATTTTTTTGTAATACCTCGTATAAAATTGTATATAAATGTAACAACATGAGGTAAAACAACAAAAGAAAAAAAGTTGAAAACGCGAATAAAACAAAAACATATGATAAACAAGTTGTGAAAAAGGTTAAATGAAAAGGTTGAAAAACGCAAAAAAAAAAAAAAGGAAAAAAAAATCCGATAACAAGAACATAAAAAAACGCAAACAAAAAAAAGTAAAAAATTAAAAATATATATAATAACTAAAAATAAAACAGGGAAAAAAAGTAGAGAAATGAGAAGGATTGAGAAATGAAGAGGGTGGAGGAATGGAAAACACACTTGTCACCTCCTCATTTGCTTCTCCCCTTTCTTTCATAAAACACTTTGTCTCACATGAACCACTACCATTTATTTATACTTTTGATGTATGATAATTTGTTTGGGTCTTTATCCGATTTTTATTTATTTTTGTTACACTCCGTATTTTTTATGCTTAAAAACTCATAGTCGATAATAAATAAAACACTAATTAAGATGATGAAACTTATTTCGTTAAAACTAAAAAAAAAAAGTATGACAAGATTCAACCATGTTTGACGCTCATCCACCACCACTATATAGATCTAGATCTGAAAATTCGTAGATCTAGATCTAAAAAGTAGATCTACTTTTTAGATCTGACTCCATCGTACATTTTTTCACTGCATCTTACGTTTTTTCTACTGCATCGTACATTTTCTACTGTATCGTACATTTTCTACTGCATCGTACTTTTTTAGTTATGAAAAAAACTACTATGGAGTAGTACTTATTTACTGCATCTTACATTTTTTTACTGCATCTTACTTTTTAAATCTATAAAAAATTATGATTACTTTTTACTGCATCTTTTGTATTTTTTTACTGCATCTTATGTATACTTTAGCATTTTACTGCATCGTACTTTTAAGTACTCATAGTAATATTGATATAAATCTTATGTATATTTTAGCATCTTATGTATACTTTAGAAAATTAGTATTACTTTGTTTACAACATCTTGTATATTTGTTACTGCATCTTTAATATATTTTGTTACTGCATCTTGTATATTTTTGTTACTGCATCATGTATTTTATTGTTACTATGTCTTTTTAATATTTGTTACTGCATCTTATATATTTATCACTGTATCTTATGTTCTTTTATTATCTTTTGACTAAATCTTGCATTTTTAAATAGTTGTATGATTGAACAATTTTTTTGAGAATTTTTTCACGAAATTTTACAAGCGGATCCATAACTTTGTCAAAATTGTAAAAAATTCTCTCCCCATTTCCATAAATTTGTTAAAATTGCAAAAAAAGTCCCTCCACCCTATTCATTGTGCTCCTTTGATCTCTACCCTTCAATCAATAATATATGATGTAAAAGTATGACAAGATTCAACCATGTTTCCATATACATGCATATATATACCGATTATTAACTATAATAATAACATTAATAAAATGTAAATTACAAATTTATTTTCTTTAATTAATTAGTTTCAGTCTAATAACATGATTTAATAACCACAGAATAATATAACTCAAGTGGGAGACAATAATAAATAACATTTAAGTAAACAATAGTTTTATACGACATTCGTGTGTATTCACGGGTTTAACATTAAAATAAATGAAGATAGTTTTATTCGTCGGTGTATTCACGGGTTTTGTTTAACATTCAAATAAACAAACATAGTTTTCTTCTACATCGGTATGTATTCACGGGTTTAATATTCAAATAAACGAAAGATATTTTGCTCAACATCCTTGTTTATATACGGATTTAATATTCACATAACTGAAAGGTAATTTATTTCAACACACCCGTGTTTATACACGAGTAGTTTAACTTAATATAATATTTAAGAATACATTACTAGAGTGAGGTTTAAATGAGAATAGAATATTTGGTAAGAATGGAGGAATCAATAAGAATGCGCCACGTGTCACAAAACCCACTCTCCCTCGCGTTTTTAAAAGTTATATATTTCAAGAAAATGACTCATTGAAAAATTATAAAAAATTGCACCATCAAAATCAGCATTTTTTTTCTCTTCGATTTGCCATCTCACAAGGTATACTTTCAATGACTTTTTTATGAGTTTTACAAATTGTACAAATATTAGTATCACATGTGTTACTCGTTGGTATCACATGTGTTACTCGCTGGTATCACATATATTACTTGTTGTATCACATGTGATAGTCGATTACAAAACTCACCAAAAAATGAAAAAATAAAGTTCGTCGAAAGTATACCTTGTCAGATCAATAATCGAACGCTGATTTTTATAATGCATTTTTTATGATTTTTCGACTTACCGTTTGGGAGATATCTAAATTTTAAAAACGTGAGGGAAAGTAGGTTTAGTGGCATGTGGCGCATTCTTATTGGTTTCCCTATTCTCTACTCATTTGAACCTCATTAATATTATTATATTATTTTCTAAATACTAAATAAATGAATAAAATAAGGTTAATTGTTTTTTTCGGTTAATATTAAATAAGGTTTATTGTGATATAATCTTAAATAAATATAATATAAGAAACACCTTTATGACATCATCGTTTAAATTAAATTGAATTAATCAATTAGATCCCTTTATTTATTTAGTTTTTACATTATTTATCATTCAAATTAAATGCAATTAATCAATTAGAATGCTCTATTTAGTTTTTTCATTATTAAAAGGGTTATATAATTTGAATTAAGGATATACATACTCAAACGTGAATAGTAAATTATTCTCAAAACTCAATCTTATACTAACGTAGTCATGAATATATAAAATAATATAATTTAAATTAAATATTAAAGTACTGTTAATTATTAATGTAGATATATGAATAATGAATATAATTTTATATATAATAATAATAAATATAATACACGAAGCGTAATTAAGACAACATCAATCAAAATCATATTCAATATTCGAAATTAGATTAATCAATTAGGTTTCTCTATTTTAATTAAATTTTTAAAAATTATAACCTATATTTTAATTATAGAATCAACATCCCGTGTGTATACACGGATTTAAGATCTAGTATAATATAAAGTATGCGATTATGCGAACACTAATTTTATTACATGCACTATGCAAGTGACATTATCATCATTGAAACATGACCGACAATTTATTTGCTCTTTTTTATTTTATGTATAATATATGACAAATTAACAGCACCCTTATGATTTTTGTAATGAAAATGATGAATTACCGTTCAGAGTTTTTATACAAAAAAACATTGGGAAATAAAAATAGTTGAATGCACGTGAATTAGTAGTCTAAAATCCAAATTCACATGTTAATCTTTTTCACCCAATAATCATCACTCATCAATCAATCAAATATATTATTTTAGATTTGATAGTTAGAGTAAGGTTTAAATGAGTACACCAATTTTGAGTGAGAATGAGGGAATCAACAGATTTCTGCCATGTGTCACTTTATTCTCTCTCCTCCACACTTTATTCTCTCTCCTCCACATTTTTAAAAATTAAATATCTCACAAACGGTAAGTCGAAAAATCATGAAAATTGCACCATAAAATTCAACGTTTTCTTCTCTTCGATTTGCCGTCCCTCAAGACATACTTTTGACAACTTTTATTTTTCTCATTTTTTGGTGGGTTTCACAAATTAGTAACACATGTGTTAGTGATTAGTTGTACATTTAATTTATGGTTAAGGTTAGGGTTTAGGGTTAGGTTTAGGGTTTAGTAGGGTTTATGGTTTAGGGTTTATAAGGGTTTAGGGTTTAGAAGGGGTTCAAGGTTTATGGTTTAGAAAGATTTAGGGTTTAGCGTTTTGTAAAGCGTTTAGGGTTTAGGGTTTGTGGTTTAGGGGTTAGGGTTTAGGGTTTGAGGTTTGGGGTTTCGGGGAGAAACCCCAAACAACAAACCCTAAACCCTAAACCCTAAACCCTAACCCCTAAACCCCAAACCCTAAACCCTAAACGCAACACTTTAACACATGTGTTAGTAAATGTGAAACCCACCAAAAAAATGAAAAAAAAAAACTTTTCGAAAGTATGTCTTGAGGGACGGCAAATCGAAGAGGAGAAAACGACGAATTTAATGGTGCAATTTTCATAATTTTTCGATTTGTCGTTTGTGAGATAATTGATGTTGGGGGTAAATGGGTTTTGTACATGTGGAATATTCTCTTTGTACACATGGCTTGATATCATTGGTTCCCTCATTCTCACACAAATTCCTATTCTCATTTGAACCCTACCTTTGATAGTTATCCAACACCTATAAGATAGACCATTACTTTGGCTTCTTCCAAAACATCAATAAATTATATACTTTGTTAAATAATTATATAATATTGATGAAATTTTTTAATTCAAACCAACTTTATATGACAATGAGAATAAGATCATGCTTGTTGAACTTGCGACTCGACTCGTAACTCAAAATCATAAATTTCAACTTGTGATTCGTCTCGTAACTCGACTCATAAGTGTTATAACGTACACACATACACATGCATATACACATATACATATATATTAAAACTATAATAAGACACGCACTATACAATGAATATAATGTTTTATAATAAATAATAATGCGATGATAGACTAATAACACTAACTTGTATATGGTCATATAGAGTTCAGGATTTGGGATTTCATGAAAATGAGTGAAAATATATAGGAAAATGAAAAAATTATCACGGAATGGGAAGAGTGGGAATCTAGAAAAATGATAATTATTATTGTAAGAATGGGAAAAGAGAAAATATATAAAAATCATAAAATTAATTAAAATGAAAAATACATATGTCTAAGTTTAATATAAAAGTGTTGAATCTTAATTTAAGAGTTTTCCCATCCTAAATACTTTATATGTTACTCCACAGTATAGAAGTATATATAGAATCCAATAAGTAACATCATAATTTATAGATCCTAGTAAGAATATTTTATTTATTTATATATTTAAAGTTTTTGTTCAAAAAAAAGTAAAACATGATGATTGTCGATAGTAAGATCGTTGACCGAGAATGATCACAGAAACCTTAATATATATTATAGTCATTTCCTTTTAGAAAAAGTACATAATAATGTATTATACTTTTCACGTATTTTAGCTTAATCTACACAACTTTAAAATTTTTTTTTCAATTTAAGGTATCGAACTTTCAATTTATAATCAAATTAGAGACAGTTTTTACTTGAAATTTCACAAATGACGAATTGTCAGCGAAAGAGTCACACACAACTCAAAAGAGTCAAAGTCATTTGAAGTCGAAATCCGAGTCATCTCGTTTTTTGAATTTTTGACTCAACTCGAATGAGTCGACTCGTGACTCGCAACATTCGAGCAACTATGAATAAAACACAATTTTAAAATTACGTCAATATCCTTTCAAATGTTAAATATTCTCACATATATCCAAATAATAAATTAAATCACAATTATCTTTATTACTCTTAATTAAATATTAATCTATTATTTAAATGACTTTCTTACCCTTCTTCTTCAATTAAAGATAAACCATCGCCCAATACCACAAATAACCTTAGTTCTTCATCAAAACCCTTTAACCCTAATTCGATGAGACCATATATGTGATAGTAACGATATGTAGTTTGCAAGTTGTTTGATGACAAAAATGTAATGTCAGATTCATAATTATGATATCATATAATAATAAATGGGGAATTAAGAAACTAAGAAATGAAAATTATAGATAAGAAAAACATGTCATGATGATGCTAATGCTTGTGATTATTTAGAGTCCATGGTGAAATGAGGAATGCGTCCACAGCAATTAATTATCCTGATAATTTTGTATTCTTTGATCGGAGAATTCAAGAAGTTTTGTTTTATAAAGTAAGAGGGATAAAAATGTCATTTTACATATTAGTAAATATTCATATAACTGTTTTATAAATTAAAATTATTAAAGTGTGATTAAATTGTTTATTTGGACATATATGAGAATATAAAATATTTGAAAGGATATTGAAGTAATTTTAAAGTTTGTAAGGATATTAATGAAATTCTCTCTATAAAATTTGTACAAGATATAAATCTTTGTTATCGATTTGAACGTTAAAAACCAAATTGATTGAATTACCACTACAACAATGAACGTGTATATAATTAAGATTAAGATAAGATAAAAAACAATATTATATTAATAAATTATATCTGTTGAAAACTACACAAACTAGTAAATTACCCGGGCGTTGCCCAGATCGAGAGTGAGAAATCTATATTACAAAATGATGATAGCATTTGCTATTGAAACCTAGATAAAAAAGTTGTTTACATCTATACAAAAACTACATGAAGTATACCATAGATGTGACCCATTTAAGGAGAACAATGACAACCAAAAACACTAATACGGAGTAATAAAGTATTTATTATAATGTATTATGTTAAGAGTTCCAAAACTATGGTATCTCAACTAATATAAGTTTATGTCAATATATGAATTCACAAGTTTGATTTAAAATTCATGTAAAAGAAGATAGAGTCCATTTGTAAAGATTTAATCTTCAAATAATTTAAAGGTTGATACCCGTATTTAAGCAACGGTCAAAAATCTAGTATAATAAATTAGTTAGGTGTAGGATCAAGTTTGGTCTAAATTTTTTAATTTTCATAGGAATTTTATGGAAGTTGACTTAATAATGTATGTCATTACCACTAGATAGATAGATAGAGATATAAATTAATATAAGTTAAATGAAGTAGCTACATAGTAAAGGTTTAATTAAAAACACATGTAAAAAAATAAAGGGCATGTTATAGTTATTTGTTCAAAACCTCACACATTTCACTTCTACTCGTTTTAACTTGAATGTTAATAATAAATTGTATAATATTATAATTCATTTTTTAATTAAGGTTAACTCATAATTTGAAACGTTAATATATAAAGTTTTAGTGTTTTATTGACCTCATGTCTCTTTGTTTTCTAGTAAAGCATATTTTTTGAGAGGCACAACTTAATCAATTTTAGAAGGCAACTAACTTTTGTTAACTAACTTTTGTTAGGTACTTCAAATTTTGGAAGGCACATCATATTATTTTTGGGAGACACTTAATTTTGGAAGGCACATTTTTAGGAGGGCACTTAATTTGGGGAGGCACTATGCAACAATTTTAGGAGGCACTTAATCAATTTTGGGAGGTACTCTTCCACTCTCCTAATTTTACCTATTTACAAGCGTATTCTACCAGTTTGTACCCATTTTATATTGGAGGGACTTCAAATTTTAGGAGGCACACCATATTTTTGGGAGGCAATTAATTTTAGGAGGCACATCATATTATATTTTTGGGAGGTACTTAATTTTAATTTTGGGAGGCACTATGCAATAATTTTGGGAGGTACTTAATCAATTTTGGGAGTCACTCCTCCACATTCCTAATTTTACCTATTTATTGGCATGGACTTTAAATTAAATTTTTTAATTTAAAATAAACGTTAATGTTTGGAGGCACAAGGTAATGGAGGATTTTGGGAGGCATTTGATTTCTTAATTTAATTGGGAGGCATGTGACTTAAATTTTTGGGAGGCAAGCATTGTTTTTGGGAGGTAAGTGAGATTTTGGGAGGCACTTTAATTTTAGGAGGAATGTGACATAAATTTTTGGGAGGCAAGCATTGTTTTTGGGAGGCAAATGAGATTTTGGGAGGCACTTAGGCACTGCTCTTAATTTTTTTTTAGGCATGTGACTTAAATTTTTGGGAGGCAAGATTTTTTGGGAGGCAAGTGAGATTTTGGGAGGCATAGGAGGTACTATGGAGGAGGCACAAAGTAACGGAGGATTTTGGGAGGCATTTGATTTCAAAATTTTTTTAGGAGGTATGTGACTTAAATTTTTGGGAGGCGAACATTGTTTTTGGGTTTTTGGGAGGCAAGTGAGATTTTGGGAGCACTTTAATTTTATGAGGCATGTGACTTAATTTTTTTTGGGAGGCAAGCATTATTTTTGGGAGGCAAATGAGATTTTGGAGGCACTTACATGTGATTTAAATTTTTGGGAGGCAAGCATTTTTTTTTGGAGGCAAGTGAGATTTTTGGAGGTATAGGAGGCACTATGGAGGAGGCACACGGTAATGGAGGATTTTGGGAGGCATTTGATTTCTTAATTTTTTTGGGAGGCATGTGACTTACATTTTTGGGAGGCAAGCATTGTTTTTGTGGAAGGCAAGTGAGATTTTGGGAGGCACTATGTTTTAGGAGGCACTTCTACCCAATTGTGAGCCACTTCAATTTTAATTTTTGGAAGACATTTTGCTCTCTTATATTTGATTTGATACTTCATTATTTTTAATTCTAGGAGGCAGTATGCAATTTTGGAGGCACCTAATATAATATTTTGGGAGTCACTATATTTTAGGAGGCAGTTCTACCCAATTTTTTGAGACACTTCAATTTTAATTTTTAGGAAACACTTTTGCTCTGTCTTACATTCTATTTGATACTTCATTATTTTTCATTATTGTTGGGAGATATTGCTATTACAGAGTCATGTATTACCCTATAATATTATACAATTTAATATTAACATTAAAGTTAAAACTACAAGTTTTATATTAAGTGAATAAAAAATGAAATGTATGAGGTTTGAACAAATAACTATAACATGCTCTTTATTTTTTACATGTGTTTTTAAGAAAACCTTTCATTAGCTTGTATTACCTGTGTTGGAAGTTACATTATTAATGACATAAAATATTGATTATTGAGTTTTAGAAGTTCCATAAAATTCATATGAAAATTTAAAAATTTAGACCAAACTTGATCCTACACTTAACTAATAAATGTATCCTTACCTGTTTTTTTATTATTATACCATATATTTGACAATACTTAAACAGGGGTATCAAAAGAAATTACCTTTAAGTTATTTGAAGATTAAATCTTTAGAGATAGATGTAGAATAACTCTATCTTCTTTTACATGAATTTTAAAGTAAACTTGTAAATTCATAGGTATCACGAATAAAACTATTGACATAAACTTATATTAGTTTAGATACCGTAGTATGGGAACTCTTAACATAATTCATCAGTTATGATAAATAATTTGTTATTAGTGTTTCTGGTTTGCATTGTTCTCCTTAAATGGGTCACATCTATTGTATACTTCATTTTTTTTTTATAGATGTAAACAAATGCTATCATCATTTTTCAATGGTATACTTCATGTTGTTTTTTATAGATGTACACAAATTTTTTTGTATGGGCTTTAATGTCACTTGCAATCATATTTTTCAATGTTAGTTGCATAGGAAAAATTATTATTACTTTATGGATAAACTGATTTATTTGTATAATCTCGCCCCTACATATCATTTGTTTTCAATTTGTTTGGAAAAAAAGTAGGTAAAAACCACCAACGGTGGCCTAGTGGTAAGTGCTCAGCCTATACGGACGAAAGTGCCTATAGGTCTTGAGTTCGAACCCTGTGTAAAAAATTCACCTTGGTGGCCACAGAGGTTCACCTGCGATGACTCCAGGCTCACCCGCATAGCGGGGTAAAAGTCGCCGTGGGATTAGTCTGCTCGCAAAGCGAGTGGGAAACCACGTATACCAAAAAAAAGTTGGTAAATTAATCACACTAATGAAGTGTACATACTGACTTTTATGTAGTTAAATTTTAAGATACACATTTTTGTAACCAATTTGTGATACAATTTAAATACAAGTTAAAGATTATGAATCCGGCATATTTATTTGACACCGAATGTATGAAAAGATTGTTGTGCTGTAACAAAAGTGCAACAAAAGCAGTTTATCTGTATTCGAATTGATTGGCCTAAATTTATTACGCTGAAAATATTCAGTATATGACTGTAACTACAACATTACGTGAAGTTTTTGGTATGGGAACTCTGGGAATCATTTGAATGAATGGCACGATGTTGAGAATTTGTAATAATAATTAGAACGTTTAGACAACTGTTTATATATAAAAAGCTTACGAAAATTGACATCAAATAATGGGTTTAAGATTTAGATATGAGATGTTTAAATGGTAACATGTTTTGACATGTATCTCAACTGTACTTAACCACCCATGACCCATGTTGCCACCTTTAACAATTGTGAAAGGTTGAATTGTAAGGTAACATACAGAAAGTTAGAAAGAAACGGCTTGCGTTGACACTCAAAGGTAGAAATAATTGTTCATGAACTTTGTAGGTCAATCCCACATTTACGTATTTAGGATTACATAATGTTTAAAATAACACACATTGGAAATGGTTTTAAAAACGTATACTATGGTTTGGTTGCTCTTTATTTATGGACTTCAATTACGTATTTACCAAATATATCGCTCTAGTCACAACCGTTTGACTTCTAATATTTACATACGATTCCGTTTACTTTCAATCTCATCCGTCTTTTATTCAATCTTTGTGATTTTGCGCCAGAAATAGTTTTTACCTAGGGTACACTACTCCAACGATTTGGCCCGGACTTGAAAATTTGTAATCACATTATTTAATTTTCATAATTAAAAATTCATCCTCTAAATATCCATGGGAGGATGCTTATCGTATATACCGCATTATTGAATTAATATAAACTTTTATCCTGTAAATATCTATGATAGGATACTTTGATGGTGCAAATTATTTATTTAATATATAAATTTAAATTTAATTAAATAACAACAGCTTTTAATTAAACTCATGTATTGTCTTGTTATATAATATATTTTTAAGGTTTACTTATATTTTTAGAATGAACTCAGGATGGTAGCCTATTATTATATATTTTATCAATAAGTAAATTTCAGGATGAGGTTTTAGTATTGAATTATATATATATATATATATATATATATATATATATATATATATATATATATATATATATAATAATAATAATAATAATAATAATAGTAATAATAAATTGACGGGAGATTTAAAGCAAGGAAACTAATGGTATATAAATAATAATGACAAAAAGTTAATTAAAGATCCAGGCCCAATTAAAGAATATAGTGATGTTTCTTATCCCGGTGTAACAAAACCAAACGACGAAAGTGATAAAGTCAAAGAGAAGAGTAAATATTACGACTACGGACCGAAAATTTCAAGGATAAGGAAAAAGATTAAGTTGCAAGATTATATTACAGGCCCAATTAAAGTTCCAGGGCCAAAACTAAAATTCCAGGACCAAACTAAATTCCAGGCCCAAATGCAGTATGTTATGTTTTATTTAAATTAATTTATACAATTCCAGGCCCAGGCTAAAATTCCAGGCCCCAATACAGTCGGATGTCATGATTTATTATTTATATATATATATATATATATATTTAGTAATAAATTGACTGGGAGGTTAATATTATATTACAGGCCCAATTAAAATTCCAGGCCCACACTAAAATTCTAGGCCCAAATGATGTTTTATTTAAATCAACAACAATGGTCTTACTTTCGTCAATTAAGTTGGTTTTATACAATTTAAGATTTTATCGATGTTTACCCATTTTGGTGTGCTGGCAAAGTGGTTCCATCTTTGATGATATAGTTGTTGGCTGATCCTTTCGTTTTAATCTGGTAACTGTTCGTCATTATTTGGATTTTTTTGGTAAATTATTTTGGATTTTTTCATTTTAAATTATTAACGCTTATTTTTTTCATATCACAAATTATCACTCACTAAACCTGCTATACTACATAATACTACAAAATATAAGAAAAAAAAAAGTTAAAAGTGATGGCAGCAAAATTAATTAAAAAAAAAAGAAGTGGTATGAAGATTAGAAACCATTATTAATTATTGAACGATAAATTGAATAGGTATGTGAGATATGTTTTAACACAAATTATTCAATTATTTAATAAAATATTATAGTTGTCAGCTTGTATAGTACAGTTTCAGTTAATTAATTCATTTTTATTGGGTACATGATTTTTATAATAATAAATATTACATTATCAAGTATTGATTATTGTTATTATTATTATTATTTTATATAATACAAGTTGATGACAAATGTATGTTACATTTCGTTTGCTTCATGAAGTTGGTAAACTACCGTCACCCATTGTATAGTTATATATAGAAAATAGATGGCATCCTTAGCATAATTTAATTCAAAATGCATCATCCTCCTGTAACCAATTTCTTTCACCAACAAAATGATCATGTGATTATGCGGCTCTCTTTAAGTTGTATTGGGCCTGTAATTTGAAATTTGGGCCTGGAAATTTTATCTTCGGGCCTGGAAATTTTATCCCGCCCATTTCATTATATGTAATTTAAATAATATAACTTTACAAATTGTCGATCATCCTGGGGATTTTATCCTGACATTTTAGTATCCTGTCCAATTATCTGGAGCATCGTAACGTTATTAGTATTAAAATAATATTATGATAAAAAAATATTATTTATTAATATTATAATAATATTATGTTAATTAGTACTATTATTATTATATAATATAAGTTGATGACAAATATATGTTACCAGAAGGTGATATACTTATTTTACTTTACAAAACAAAGAGTAAATATAGAAGGGACTTAAAAAAAAGTTAAGAAGAGAAGGGACCTAAAAAAAGTTAAGAAGTAGTAATAAAACTATTAAATTGCAGGAGTGTCAATCAATGTTTCCACCTCATTTTGAAGATATTTTTCAATTCCCTTAGAAAATTATAATGGAAAATAATCCCTATTATCCAAAGGTAAAAAAAAAATGTAAAAACATGTGTAGCATGAACTTAAAATGATAAATGAACATGTTAGGAGAGGAAATAGAACTGATAAGATAGGAAATACATATTCATCCTACAACTTGAAAAGAAAACCAACATATTCAACACACAATTAAGAAGTTCTAGAAAAGTTACACAGTTGATACTAAATTTAAAAGACAAAAACAACATAGACAGAACTAAATATAATTCTTCATTTCCTTTCCATATTAGATAGAGATCATATCCTTAAGTTGGATAGAAGCAGATGGTACTACGCATCAACATCATGATCAACATCACGATCAACATCACCCTACATTTACAAATAGGGCAAATAATTAGTATAAGTATATAGTGTACAAATTTAAAATGGAAATATTTATACAACATGCATACCTCTAAAGCAGGAATGTCTATTACCCGATCCCACCTCCAATTTGATAGGTTAGCCAGGCGCCTAAGGTATCTTAAGTAGTCCTGCATCTGAAATTGGCAGCAACCAATTAAATACCTAATTTATATAAGTGTAAATGACAAATGTAGTGAACACATACCTCCCTACGGAGCAAATCTGCATCGAAAACAACCCCAACAGACTACATACGTAACATAAAACAACATTTAGCGACCGTAATTTCATTATGAGTAGTCAAGACATGTCATGGTCACCTGATCAACATGGGGAGAATCAGGAGGTTCAACAATAGCAATTTCATCGTGTGTATTCTGACCAACGAAGGAGTCATCACCATCAACGACCACGACCACATCAGAAGAGACAACATCTTCCGCAGGAGCTAAATGAAATCCAGCCTAAACAAAGAAAATTAAAATTTTTGAGTAAATATAAAATAATTCATAACGGTTGACATGACAGAGGATACAAGAAAGGTGACCAAATGAGATTAAAAATTAATAAAGTAAAAAAATTGAAATTATACAGACGATATACCTCATTTTCAGAGTTGTCACCTCCCACACCATCGGTAGGTAGGACAGTAATTACAGGCTGTAAAAAGTAAACCAACTTATTTGGTGAATAAAAAGTAATGCATTCAAGGTTGACATGTCATAGACAATACAACAAAGGTACACAAAGTAATGCAGAAAGGAATAAAGATGCATAAAGAATTAAAATAAAAATCAAATTAAAAGAGATGTACCACATTTTCTGAATTGTCACTTCCTACACCTTCGGTAGGCACAATAGTAATTGCAGGCTGTAAAAAAACATAATTTACACCAAGTTGACGAGAAACTGGTTTTTAAGAGATGAATACTTGTAACAAAATAAATAGGGACCGATATAATACATTAAATAAACCATATTTTCACCTGATTTTCAGACATGTGAACTACATCATGAGACACATGATTGTTTTCAGCCTAGAAAAAACAAAAGCAAAAAATAAAAGGATCACTATACATAATAAACAGAAAAATACACCTAACACATAAAAGAATTGCATTATTTATTTTAGATAACGTCTACCTCAGCAGCATCTTCAGAAGTGTCGTCACCTTCAACGAACATAGCGGATGAGGCAGCGACACGCTTTCCAGGATAGACTTTCAAATTCTTAACATTAGAAAGAAAAAGTAATAGAATATAAATATACAGTAAATACATAAATAATATGGAATTGTAGACAATAAACAATAATAATAATAATAATAATAATAATAATAATAATAATAATAATAATAATAATAATAATAATAATAATAATAATAATAATAATAATAATCAGTTACCATTACAGGATGGTTTCCTGTATGATTTTCAACCACATCATGAAACATACTGGAAGTGACGGTATTGGGTTGAGGCTGCTGTAATTAAAAACAATGAAATAAGTTAATATATATATATATATATATATATATATATATATATATATATATATATATATTGATAAAATAATAGCTAACGAAAATAAAAAGATTAATCATACGGAGTTTGCCATCTGATAGTCTTGAATGGTACATGCAAAACATAATAAGGAAGGGTTTATATAGGCGGATCGAGGATACAAACAGTTATTTAGTACACGTGGAAACAAATGATTGGATAATGTACATAAACACGGATCACAAAACTTAGGTAAAATCCCTTAATATGAGATCGTGATGTTGGAAGTTCCATGAATTTAGAAGACGTGGGATAGCGAAGACGTGGGATAGCAGTTGATACTTTTTACTTATTAATTAGTAATACCATATTTGAAAATCCCGTTATCGAGTAACGAATTTACAATTAATAAAAACTTCTAATTAAGAAACATTTATTTTTATTTGGGGTTATAGTGTCTTAACTTGCTGTTTTCTAAGTAGTTAAACTATTTACAATATTTAAAAACTTATAATTGAGAAAAATTGTGCCAAACTATCCATGTATTATTGTTTTGCAAGAACGGATTTCAAATGTGAAGTTAATGAGTGAAACCCAGTTTGTATTTACTTTCATTACTTAATTGGAATTAATTTTCGTTATATATATATATATATAGAGAGAGAGAGATAACTATATATATATATATATATATTAAATGACATGAGACGACAAAATGTGGCATTTTGTAGAAAAAACGTGGCGTTGTTAAATACTTAAATATGACAAATCTATGCATTAAATTACTCAACTTTACTATTAGTCGTTAGTAGAAAATATGACGTCTTTAACCAAAAAAATGTGGCATTGATAAATATCACAAATTACATGATATGTATAACAAATGTATGCATTAAATTATTGTACGGTACATAATAGTAAAGTTAAGTGAATGATCATCAAATTGGGTTGTGATGTTAATAGACGATAAATATAGTAAAAAAAGCTCAAATACTAAACTCTTAAACTAATGTCATTATTTGCTCTCGTAACATATATGGATAGCTTCATTCCAAGACCATCGTTCAAAGTTTTTTGGTTGGTGGTGCCTGTTTGAGGTAAGAGACATGCCGCAAATTACAACTGGATGTAGTAATATTAAGATATTACATTTGAGTGACATTAAAATAATGAAGGATAGACACAAACCTCCAAATGAAAATCACCATCTAAATCAGAAGGATACTCCATATCATCACAATCGTCCACATCAGATTCAGGCATGTCCACTTCCATAGGGACTCCCTGATAAGTTAGAAAGAATGAGATCCATACTGCAGTAACATACTCGTAAAGAACAAAGATTATTAAAAGAGATCCATTTTGATTTGACTCACATCGATGCTATAAATAATAACTTTATACGGGTCTAACGGTTTATCCAAGTCAGGGAAAGCATTCTTGCTTGAAACATAGAAATTGGTAGACATTGTCTGTAAAAATGGTAATCGAAATCAAAAGAGATAAAATAACATTAAATATGTAAACTATATCTGTACTTATATATTTAATACATAACATAAATGAAGACATTGTATTCGTACCTCAGATTCAGAAGTTACGGAAGTTACAGGGTTACCAGAAAACTGTATTTTTTTGTTTTTTTCATAAACTTCATTTGTTTTAGTCTTTTTCTGCTGAGCCACTTCAGATCCGTATGGAGCCTCCATTACTTTGACCGTGTTCTGCAGTTGATATTGATGTGTTAATGTATATGAGTAACAATAAACACAAGTTAGTTGACGGGTTAAAGCATCAACCTGCGTGTACTCCATTACATCGTGTTTTTTTTTTCCCATCTCATTACCTAAAAAATATTCTAACGGATAATGTTATCATAATATAAATGTACACCAATGAAATGAATAACAAAGTAATACGAACCTTGTGATGTGGTTGATGCCATAGTAAACTTTTACAAATAAATATATATATATATATATATATATATATATATATATATATATATATATATATATATGTTTCAGATTTGGTTGTGGTTGTAAACAATGATAGGTTCATCCTCCTAAATATAGAAATTAGTGTTGAATAATTCAGAAGATAACACCACATGTTATTTTACATTCCTACTTATGTGTAAATTTAGATTTAGATTTACGAGATCATTTGCTTATAATTCTCCTACCGAGTCTATTGGACCTTGCAACGACTTTATAACAAAATTAGATGGACGTTATATGTTAGCTTAACTCTATTCATATACTAAGTTAGAGATAAAAGGTTATATTAATTCCTACAGTGTACGTGCAATGGTTAAATCAAATGTGAACATAAAAAGGTTACATTTATGTGGTAGGCTGTTTAACTTGTTTTGTATTTATTTATTTATTAAAAGTCTAAGTTTGATTTGTTAGAAACGTATAAGTCTGCGACGTAAGTTGTTTACTTTTCTTTTAATGTGAACTTAGTTTTCCATTAATCTGTTTCTATAGAGTATGCTATGTTATGTATAACTAATGGGCCAGATCCAGAGCCAATAGATCTTGTGTCCCGTTAAATGTTGTCCAGATCCTACCCATTGACAGGCGTAGGTGGAATATGGTCATACGTTGATAGTATAATAAAAGTGGTTGATGACATAGCCGGTCAGGGTTTTGTATGTCAGTTAGAAAATTATTTACGAAAACGTCATGATACGAATTAAATTAAATTAAATTTTATATATATATATATATATATATATATATATATATATATATATATGAAATTGTAGGGTGGAGCTTCATTTGATAACATTCCCAGTCCAACAAAAGTAATAATAATTTAACAAAAAATACATTAATAATGATACAAATGAATCAGTCTATCCAACCGATAACATAATAATAATGTATTCCTATGCAACTAACATTTAAACATATAAACACTTAAACATATAATAAAAGCAACTGCAAACATAATATGATGTTGAATGTTGAGTTATTTATTAAAAGTCCGTCAGTCTATGGTGTTGACTCATCCAGTCAAATACCATAAGATGGATGGCCACTAAGTTTAAATCTTAGATAGTCGTATTTGTAGAACAGACCCACATCAAGTGTGAATGTTAAATTGATAGGTATGTTAAATTTCTGTTCTTTTATGAATGGCATCCAATTTCCAATCATGTCTACCTCAGACGAAGGGTTGTTGGCATCATTTCTTGAATCTTCATATACCTTCAGTTTGATTTCCATGCCTGATATAGGTCCGTGCAAATCTGCAGAATCGTAGTTTTGTAGGTCGTATGCACGAACAAAGCATGAAGGAATTTTCTGTTGTTTAACATAAAGTCTGTTAGTATTTTATATATATATATATATATATATATATATATATATATAGCTACAGACATGATATTAGTAACTAATATAGTTTACCATATTTGTGTTTCTCATATCCTGATCTGCTGTGATATGTACTGTGAAGTGTTCAATTGGGTGAATCTCGTCAATCATATGATAAGTTTTTTTTTTCCCCCTGCTAGTGCCTTCGTTTCTGTTTGCCATTGTTACGACCTGTAAATGCAGGTTGTGTACCTGTGTAATCTAAATTTAATATTCATGTTTATCGACCACCGTTCCTAAAGTTTAAGTTTATTGCATACCCAGCTTCATGGCTTCTGATGAAGCATAAAATGCGATGCCTCAATTACTGTAAAAATGTTATGTAATGTAAATTAAATTTTCTCTCCTAAATTTAAATGACCCTAAATCACAAATTATGTTTTATGAATGTTGAATTTATAAACCTAATATTAGCAACATTAATGCACTACATAAAACATGATGGGAACCATACCTTTGATTACTTCTTACTTATCTTGTATGCTCTTGTTGTGACATTTACCCTAAATTGAAGAATACGTTTGATTACTTCTTCGTTATCTAGTATGGTATTCTTGTGCTTTTCACCCCTAAATTGAAGAAGTGATGATGTAAAGATGTGATGATCTAAATTGAAGAAGTGATTATATTGGAATGTTTCTCCCGTAAATGTATCGATCTGTTAGTGTTAATATAATATTTGTATTTGACTGTTTCATATGTAAATAAAGGTATTCTTGGAAAAGAATACATTTATAAAAAAGGTCAATTGAAGATTGTATTCATCATGTTTTATTAAACTTATAAAAGTTCATTAATAGTAATATTTAAGTAAATAATTATTGTTATTGAAAGAATTAAATTGTATGATCAACAAACCATACAAAATGTTTCACAAAATTTACAAGGTCATCTCTGTTTATAATACGCCAAGTTTGCATAGTAGAAAATAAAAACGGGTAAAGAAAGTGAATGTTAAATAAAGTAATGTGACTAAAAATTGATAATAGAGCAAGTATACAGAAATGACATGAAATATGGAAGGCAGGCAATGGAAATGGGATGCAGGCAAATGGAAATGGAAATGGGATGCAGGCAAATAAAAATACAATTGGAGGTACACCTAATAATAAATGGGAGGCACGGATTACTTACCATTTAATTGAAAATATATATATATATATATATATATATATATATATATATATATTTATATATATATTAAATGAATATATACTCAATATTCAATGGCCTATATATTCATTCAGAGAATAAAAAAATAAAATGGAAGGATAAAATCGGATGATGTAAGACACAGCTACATAATGAAAAATTGTAAGCACATATATTTGAAAATAGGAGCTGAGATGCAAAAAAATGAAAGACACAAAAGACAAACGGCATATAATATAATAGGCGAGTACATTCAATAAAATAGATAAAATGGGAGTGGTTAGGTACACAAAAATGGATGATGTAATATAGGGGATGCACAAACATGGAGCGAAAAAAGAATATGCACCCAAATGGGGTAATTAAAAATAAACTATAAAAATGAAATGGGAGGGAAAGATGCAAAAAAAGATACACACAAATAATAAAATGGAGCCACTTCATTGGGTGGTGTATAATATGGGAGGCATAAAAAAATGGAAGGCACAAGGCACAAACAGCGGAGTACATTAAATAAAATACAAATACGTGGGTGGTAAATAAATTGGAGCGGCCAGCTATAAAATACAAATACGTGGGTGGTAAATAAATTGGAGACACAAAGAGAGGAGAGCATGGAGGGGAAAAAGGGAGGCCCCAAAATGGAGGCACATAAAGTTAAAATATAAAAATGAAATGGGAGGGAGATAGGCAAAATAAAATTTATTTTAAGTCTATTGTGTATTTACGGTTTTATTATCACATATAAAAGAAGTATTTGCCTCCAAAATGTGAGTGCCTCATAATTGAAGTGCCTCCAAATACCTCCCAATTGAAGTGCCTCCAAACAATGTACCTCCAAATTGCAAGAAGCGACTCCAGATAACATGTGGGTGCTAATTTATTTAATTATTAAACTCACTTGTAATTGGTTACCAATATTGACACTTGCTTTTGTATGATATAATATAGAGGTCATCAGTTACGGTGTGTGATTTTTGGTGACATTGCAAGTGAATTTGCGGAATACATTGGGACACATAATATAGATCGACAAACAATCATTGGGAGGTGTATAATATGGGAGACATTAGTAAAATGGAAGGTACAAACACAAACTGGAGGCAGGTAAATAACTTGGAGGCACAAAAATAGGAGGTACATAGAACTTGGAGGCACAAAAATAGGAGGTACATAGGGGATGCACGAACATGGAGGGAAAAAGGGAGCCCCGACAAATAAAATTAAAATATAAAAATGAATTGAGAGGGAGATAGGCAAAAAAAAATGGGAGACACAATTCATTGGAGTTGCAGGACATTAAAAAAAATGGAAGGGATAAACACAAATGGGATGTAGCATATAATATAACATGGAGTACATTAAATAAAATAAATAAAATGGGAGTTCCGGAGGTACGGAGGGGATACATGGAGGCCAAAAAATGGAGGCAAATAAAATTATAATATAAAAATGAAATGGTAGGGAGATAGGTGGCAAATAAAATTATAATATAAAAATGAAATGGGAGGGAGATAGGTAAAAAATAGGAGACACACAAAAAAAATGGAAATGGAAGGCATATAATATAATATAATAAGAGAGTACATTAAATAAAATATAATAAATGGGAGTTCAGGAGGTACGGAGGGGGTACATGGAGGGAAAAATTATGCCTCCAAGTGACTACAAAATGGATATCACAAATACAACTCGTGGAGATAACCGCCCAAAACCGAAAATACACTATCGGAGGGTTAGTATTGAAAGTAAGGATGATCCAACACAAACTGGAGGCAGGTAAATAACTTGGAGGCACAAAAATAGGAGGTACATAGAACTTGGAGGCACAAAAATAGGAGGTACATAGGGGATGCACGAACATGGAGGGAAAAAGGGAGCCCCGACAAATAAAATTAAAATATAAAAATGAATTGGGAGGGAGATAGGCAAAAAAAATGGGAGACACAATTCATTGGAGTTGCAGGACATTAAAAAAAATGGAAGGGATAAACACAAATGGGATGTAGCATATAATATAACATGGAGTACATTAAATAAAATAAATAAAATGGGAGTTCAGGAGGTACGGAGGGGATACATGGAGGCCAAAAATGGAGGCAAATAAAATTATAATATAAAAATGAAATGGGAGGGAGATAGGTGGCAAATAAAATTATAATATAAAAATGAAATGGGAGGGAGATAGGTAAAAAATAGGAGACACACAAATAAAATGGGGGGATACATGGAGGCAAAAAATGGAGGCAAATAAAATTATAATATAAAAATGAAATGGGAGGGAGATAGGTGGCAAATAAAATTATAATATAAAAATGAAATGGGAGGGAGATAGGTAAAAAATAGGAGACACACAAATAAAATGGAAATGGAAGGCATATAATATAATATAATATGAGAGTACATTAAATAAAATATAATAAATGGGAGTTCAGGAGGTAAGGAGGGGGTACATGGAGGGAAAAATTATGCCTCCAAGTGACTAGAAAATGGATATCACAAATACAACTCGTGGAGATAACCGCCCAAAACCGAAAATACACTATCGGAGGGTTAGTATTGAAAGTAAGGATGATCCTCACAAACTGGAGGCAGGTAAATAACTTGGAGGCACAAAAATAGGAGGTACATAGAACTTGGAGGCACAAAAATAGGAGGTACATAGGGGATGCACGAACATGGAGGGAAAAAGGGAGCCCCGACAAATAAAATTAAAATATAAAAATGAATTGGGAGGGAGATAGGCAAAAAAAATGGGAGACACAATTCATTGGAGTTGCAGGACATTAAAAAAAATGGAAGGGATAAACACAAATGGGATGTAGCATATAATATAACATGGAGTACATTAAATAAAATAAATAAAATGGGAGTTCAGGAGGTACGGAGGGGATACATGGAGGCCAAAAATGGAGGCAAATAAAATTATAATATAAAAATGAAATGGGAGGGAGATAGGTGGCAAATAAAATTATAATATAAAAATGAAATGGGAGGGAGATAGGTAAAAAATAGGAGACACACAAATAAAATGGGGGGATACATGGAGGCCAAAAATGGAGGCAAATAAAATTATAATATAAAAATGAAATGGGAGGGAGATAGGTGGCAAATAAAATTATAATATAAAAATGAAATGGGAGGGAGATAGGTAAAAAATAGGAGACACACAAATAAAATGGAAATGGAAGGCATATAATATAATATAATATGAGAGTACATTAAATAAAATATAATAAATGGGAGTTCAGGAGGTACGGAGGGGGTACATGGAGGGAAAAATTATGCCTCCAAGTGACTACAAAATGGATATCACAAAAACAACTCGTGTAGATAACCGCCCAAAACCGAAAATACACTATCGGAGGGTTAGTATTGAAAGTAAGGATGATCCAACACAAACTGGAGGCAGGTAAATAACTTGGAGGCACAAAAATAGGAGGTACATAGAACTTGGAGGCACAAAAATAGGAGGTACATAGGGGATGCACGAACATGGAGGGAAAAAGGGAGCCCCGACAAATAAAATTAAAATATAAAAATGAATTGGGAGGGAGATAGGCAAAAAAAATGGGAGACACAATTCATTGGAGTTGCAGGACATTAAAAAAAAGGGAAGGGATAAACACAAATGGGATGTAGCATATAATATAACATGGAGTACATTAAATAAAATAAATAAAATGGGAGTTCAGGAGGTACGGAGGGGATACATGGAGGCCAAAAATGGAGGCAAATAAAATTATAATATAAAAATGAAATGGGAGGGAGATAGGTGGCAAATAAAATTATAATATAAAAATGAAATGGGAGGGAGATAGGTAAAAAATAGGAGACAAAATGGGGGGATACATGGAGGCAAAAAATGGAGGCAAATAAAATTATAATATAAAAATGAAATGGGAGGGAGATAGGTGGCAAATAAAATTATAATATAAAAATGAAATGGGAGGGAGATAGGTAAAAAATAGGAGACACACAAATAAAATGGAAATGGAAGGCATATAATATAATATAATATGAGAGTACATTAAATAAAATATAATAAATGGGAGTTCAGGAGGTACGGAGGGGGTACATGGAGGGAAAAATTATGCCTCCAAGTGACTACAAAATGGATATCACAAAAACAACTCGTGGAGATAACCGCCCAAAACCGAAAATACACTATCGGAGGGTTAGTATTGAAAGTAAGGATGATCCAATGGATGAGATTTAAAGAGAATCTCACTACCCGGTGGCCATATATATGGGAAATTGTTAGTAGTTGTGACACAACTATATGTTCTTAAGTAGAGTTTATGTACATAAAAATTTAAGTTCCCGAGACATATGGTCTAAACTTTTGATTAATTAAATCTTCATTTGCATTTATTTACCGACTTTAAGATCAATATGTTGTATCAAAATAATTGTTGATGGAGAATGATGACATATATACTTGAATATTATTTGATTATATTATTATGTTTGGATACACATTTAATCAAATGACGTGACACTAATCTGTAGCAATTATGAGATAATTAGCATAATCTCCATTAAACCTCTCTCGGTTTACTTTACGCACGCGTTCACGTTTTGAATCGTTCACAACTAAAAGTATAGATTCACAACACTTTTGTGAATTGATGATAAAACTTTTTCTTAATCTGCAAATTAAAAAGCTATAAATTCACATGGCCACTTTATATATCGTACTATAAATAGTATGTGTTTGCTTATAACTTTGTTAATATAAAGTTAAGATTGGGGATCATAGGGGAAGGGGTCATATGAGGAGAAGAAGGAGAAGTTTTATTTGTAGCCATTGGATCATCTTTTGGGTTGGATCAATGGTTAAAAGGGGTGACAATTTTGTAATTACTTTAAAAAATAAGGGTATTAGTTAACAAAAAAAAAACATAACATTAATTTTCACTCCACACCCCTTTCACTATTTAGACTTTTACATGTTAACCCTTCCACTTTATTTTCTTCCCCCTCCTACCTTCTTCTTCCTCCAACCCCACCTACCACCACCCCCACCACTTGCTGCCACCATCTGACTGCCGCCGGCCGCCGTCAGCCGCCGCCGGATTCCGGCCGTCGGAAAAAAAAATTTCAAAATTTTTTTTTTTCAAAAATTTTTTTTTTCAAAAAAAATTTTTTTCAAAATTTTTTTTTTCAAAATTTTTTTTTTTTCAAAATTTTTTTTTCAAATTTTTTTTCCCATAAATTTTTTATTAGATATAGTATTCCTTTTCCTACTGCATTTTTAATAAAACTATACGTTTTTTCCACTGCATTTTGTATATTATTGTTAATTAATTAAAACTTGTATATGTTTTACCGCATCTTCTATACCCAACGTCAATAAAATACCGTACAAATGGATAATATATATAATCTAAAATGCAGTAAAAAGAGAACAATATGTCCTAAATGATGTATATGCAAAATGCAATAAAAACAACAATATGTATTATAATTTAATGCAAAATGCAATACAAATAGATAATATGTAAAATACAAAATGCAATACAAATAGATAATATATAAAATACAAAATGCAGTGAATAACAAACAATATATAATGAATGAAATATATGAAAAATGTAGCAAAAATAACAAAATGCAGTGAAAATAACAAAATGCAGTACAAATAGATTATGTATAATATAAAATGCAGTGAAAATAACAAAATGCAGTAAAAAAAATAAAATGCGGTACAAATAGATTATATATAATATAAAATGCAGTAAAATGAACAATGTGTACTAAATAAATATATGCAAAATGCAGTAAAAACAGTAGTATGTATTATACTTTCATACAAAATGCAGTAAAAATGGATCATATGTATAATATAAAATGCAGTAAAAAATAAACAATATGTAATATATGAAATATATGCAAAATGCAGTGAATAATAATAAAATGCAGTGTAATTTTAACAAAATGCAGTAAAAAATATATTATGTATAACTTAAAATGCAGTAAAAAACAAACAATATATATAAGATTGAGGTGTATAAATAAAATGCAGTAAAAATGAACAATATCTACTAAACATATATACAAAATGTAATAAAAATAATAAAATGCAGTACAAAGTGATAATATGTAAAAAAAATTGGGAAAAAAATTATGAAACAAAAATTTTTAAAAAAAATTAAAAAAAAAAATTGAAATTTTTTTTTCCGACTACCGGTGGCGGGTGGCGGCGGCGGCGGGTGGCGGCGGCGGCGGGTGGCAGCAGCTAGTGGTGGTGGGTGGTGGAGGAGAGGGGTGGGTAGGAAGAAAGTAGGAGGGAGTAGTGTACACTATTAAAAAGGTGGAGGGGGTAAAAATAAAAATTTGAAAATTCTTCTCCTCCTTCTCCTCAAATAATACCTTCTCCTCTGAACCTTACCCAGTTAAATCCATTTTTAGTTAGTTTCCTTTCACATTCACATAGCTAATAAAACATGTTCTTTATAGAATAATAATAAAGAATAAAGATGCTAACCAAACTTATTTGCGGGATTTTAATTAAACGAAATTGTTGAGCATAATGATTTTTAGTATTAACATCTTCATAACTTTATTCATACATTTTATTTTACTAATTATAATAATAATAATAATAATATGTTTTTGCATTTTATAGTAAGGATTTGAATGAAATATATAAATAAATAAAAAAACAACTACGTTAGTTAAGGAATTCAATCATGATCATATTTGGATAACTTAAAAACAATAAATAATGCACATGTTAGGAAGATACCCAATCAACATGAGTACATGAACATGACTACCTACCCAATTGAGGCCCAAAACCCCTAATGACTAATAACCCTAAAAAAGAAAAAAAGGTAAGATTCATATACCTAACCCTAAACTATGATTATTCTCTAACTTATTTAGTCTCTAAACAAAGGAACAATAACACGTAATTCACATCTAGTCGATTGAATTTGAGGTACATTGTTCGATTTATTTAGAAAAAATGTTTTACAGAAGTATAATAGATTACGATAACCAAATTTGTCGGACATGCTTAAGGAAACAACTTAAAAGAGTAACGTAACGAAAGAAGCTATCATACTTATTACAACATTAGTCCTACAAAATACTAAAATGACACAACTTACTTCGAACTTAACTCAATCGAAAATGTCAATAATTATCAATCCTTAATCGGCTAATCACGCCACCACATCTTACAATAATACAAAACTATTGCTAATAAAGTTTTGACAACCTTACGTCAAACATACAACTTATATTTATATATATAAAAAATTGGTAAAGCTTTTTAATTCCTAAAAATACCCAATCCCATTACCTATACTTTTCAAATTATCAAAATTAGATTATGAAGATAACAATAACATTAACCAGCACAATAAAGCAATAACTTATTAAATACTACACAATATAATAACAAATATTCTTATCATATATTATAATAATAATAACATTATATTAATAAATTAAAAGAGGTTAAAGTAATACTCAATGTAATAATATTTCTATTTGGTAAATAAAATATAAAATAAAAATATATAATAAAATATAATAAAGTGTAATGCAATGTAATAAAACAAAATAAAAAAATAAAAATGAGAATAGTATTGTAACAGTATCTCCTTCTTTTAACCGTGACAAATGGTGAATCTTCTCAATCTCCTCTCTAACATATATACATACAAACCATATATATATACACAACCAAATCTCATCGAAAACCCTTTACGTTCTTCTTCTTCTTCGTCTCTATCGCTTTCTAAATTCTCAGAGATCCTCATAACAAATCAATCAATCAGGTATTCATAATTCACAATTCATCATTCGTTATACAATTACACCAACTCAATCAATCATCGGTAATGATCTAATTCGATTTTTTGTGTTTTTTTCGATCAGATTATCGATTTTTTCACAATTAGGTTTTGTAAAATTGTGTAATTAATCGGAAACGATGAGAATTTGAGATTAAACGATGCCGGAATTAACGCATGATTGTCAAATTAATGGCGGCGATACAACGACGTCGTATGGATCAGTTTCGTCGACTGCGTTTTGGTCTAAACATCGCGATGAAATCAGCTATAATCAGCTTCAGAAGGTGGTTGAAATTTTAGATTTAATTTTTGGTTATTTGGATTTAATTGTTTTTTTTTTTTTGGCATTTTATGTGTAAATATATTCAGGTTGTGTATAGATCTTATTGATGTTATGAATTTGTGGTTTATTTAGATCACTGCTTTAGTGAGTAGGTTGTGTATGACTGATTAAACTATATGTATTGTTTCAATGTTGATTGTTGCTGAAAGTAACTTTAGCTTAAGAGTAGCTCATATTTTTAGACTAAAAAGTGGTTAAGTTTGGAAGGATATAAAAAATATGTTGATATTGCACGTACCTTCTGAAATTGCGATGCTAGAAGCTAGCTGTTTTGTTTTATGTGCTACTTATGCAATGTGAAAAGCTGAAACCGAAAGTGTTAATTTTTCTGTTATAATGAGAATGATGAGTAACATTATGCTAATTATATGGGGTTCTGTATTTATTGTAGTTCTGGAGTGAGTTATCGCTGCAAGCTAGGCAGAAGCTTTTGAGGATTGACAAGCAAAATCTGTTTGAACAAGCGCGTAAGAATATGTATTGCTCCAGATGCAACGGGCTACTTCTGGAAGGTTTTATGCAGATTGTTATGTATGGGAAGTCATTATTGCAACAGGAGGGAAACAGTTCTGGCAATAGACTTGGAACGTCGAAATCTCAAAATGTCGAGGATGTGTGCTTGACAATTGGTTGTAATGATGATGTTCAAGATCCATCTGTTCACCCTTGGGGAGGCTTAACTACTACTAGGGATGGAACACTCACCCTCCTGGATTGCTATATTTATTCAAAATATTTGAAGGGGCTCCAAAACGTAATTGTCTTATCATTAATTATTTTTTGTTGTCTCTTTTGTTTGGAATGGTAATCTTACAATCTCACATTACACTCGAATCAGGTCTTCGACAGTGCTAGAGCAAGGGAGCGGGAACGTGAATTACTTTATCCTGATGCATGTGGAGGAGGAGGGCGTGGATGGATTAGCCAAGGAATGGTGGGATATGGCAGAGGTCATGGAACTCGGGAAACATGTGCATTGCATACTGCCAGACTTTCTGTTGACACTTTGGTCGACTTTTGGTCTGCATTAGGAGAAGAGACACGCTATTCTCTTCTAAGGATGAAGGAAGAAGATTTTATGGAACGGTTAATGTACAGGTATGTCATAGTTACAAAACTCCCGAGTATGCGATAGCTCTATTATATAATGGCATCATATCATCAACAGCTGAAGAATGTTTCCATGTATCTGGAAACGAGCTTGGGCCTCAATTGTTGTTGATCAAGAATATCTAGGGAGATGTTATATGCAATGTCCTACATTATTGAAGGAGGATACTAGAAGATTTACTTTCCTTTGTATATTGAAATATACTGATAGTTACCTTCATTTATATTGGGAAACTTATGTTCAGCGGGTGCTATATAGGTTCTATTAGTTGAAATTTGGTATTGACACCAACTCTAATGGAACAACCAGATGTAGGAATTACAAATTTGAAGATTCACTTGTGGTATTTAGTATGGGAGACATAGGTACGCTAGTCTTGTTGGATGGAAATTTTTAAGACTGAATTCCCATACTTCCGGTTGCTCTTGATGCTGGGTTCTTTTTATTTCCAACTAAGGTGGCTTTACTTCACAATCTGCTGATTAAGTATGTTTAGTTATGTCTCGTGGTGATCCACAGTCCCAGAATATTCATGATTCTTATTTATTCCGTAAATTAAATGAATGCGATCTAAACAATATCTAGAATCTAACCCATTGAAGTCATAGTGATCCAAATTGTTTTACAATATCTGTAAATTCCTTTGCCTAATTGTTCAGTATGATCTAAGCCTGTTGATCCATTTATCTTTTCTCGTTTTTGTTTTGTTATATGGGTTGTATGTTGCTTTGAATGTGAGAAGGTCTACATTTTCAGAAACGTCGTTTAAGGTAGCGTGAAACATTCCACTTACTGCTGGCCAGGAACATGTATTCACTTAAATGAATGTGCAGTTTTAGTAAGGACGGAGATATAGTGGTTTTACCTCAACTCTTGACTCCTTATTTTACAGGTTTGATAGCAAGAGATTTTGTAGAGATTGCAGAAAGAATGTTATCCGTGAGTTTAAGGAGCTAAAAGAACTTAAGCGAATGAGAAGAGAAACTCGTTGCACGAGCTGGTTCTGTGTGGCTGATACAAGCTTCCAATATGAGGTATGTAACTACCAAAAGTGCATGTTTGTTCTGTCTATGCAATAGAATGTCAACGAGTAGCAGTTTTGACCCAGTTACTTATTAATGTGTTGATTGGGGTTATGTCTTCTCTCTAATGTGTAAAACGTGAAATTAAATATAGCATAAAAGGAAACGGGACAAATGGTTCTATTAGTCGTTATTTACTGATTGTTTAGAGTTCTATGATTATTATACTATCCACTAAAAACATTTTGACTTATTAGTTATAGTAACTTGCTATACAATTTAGTATATCGCAACATACCTTCCTTTTTAACCATTGCTAGCAGCGGACTTTTTTTTCTTTATCTATGTTAGCAACATGCATTTTATTTTTATTTGTTTCAGTTTTAGCAACATACTTTCATACTTGTGCCAATGTTAGAAACAAATTGAAAGGTTGATATGTGGTAGGACTGCTAAAATTGCTAAGAAAGTGCAAATTACATGTAGTATGTTACTATAGTTGGTTACATGATGAGAATAGCAATTTATGCATTTTAGTTATATAGAAAAATAAAACAAAATATATAATATTGAAATATTTTAAGTTGCGTTTGTCATTAATTATGTTAGACGTGCTAACTATTATAGAAAATAAGTAATTCTGGACAAAACTTGTTCTGGTTCTCACCCTTACTCATTTCAACCCAAGCAAAATGTAACTGTCTTGAGTCGTGACCTATTACCAAACCCATCTGACCCAGCTATTTTGCCACTACTCATCAACATTAATGACTTTTGATCTCTTCGTAGCTCAAGTTTCAGCTACAGCTTTTACAGTTCTTATGTGAGCGATATGATGTCTAGTATTTTGTTATAAAGTACATCAATCATAAAACTGGAACTCAGTGCAAGCTTATTCTTGCAGGTGACTCTCAACACAATCCAGGCCGACTGGCATCAAAACTATGCTGACTGTACAGGAATGTATGAGCATTATGAATGGGCTGTTGGAACTGGAGAAGGCAAATCTGATATATTAGAGTTTGAAAATGTTGGCTCAAATGCAAGGGTTCAAGTGAGTGGTCTAGATCTTACTGGTTTGAATTCATGCTATATCACCTTAAGGGCATGGAGAACCGATGGACGCTGCAGCGAAGTTTCAGTTAAAGCTCATGCTTTGAAGGGCCAAGATTGTGTTCATGGTAGGCTTATAGTTGGTGATGGTTTTGTTACAATCACAAGAGGAGAAAGCATTAGGAGGTTCTTTGAGCATGCGGAAGAGGCAGAAGAAGAAGAGGTGGTTATCTGTACTTCTGTTTTATTTATTATTTATAAATATATATCTTCGCAAATAGTAGAGGTGTTAATTTTTGGCCCGCTTTTTTATAAATTGGTTGATTCAGGTTATGTTTTATCTCTAACCGGTCTAACAGATTTAAAATTTTTTTAGCATAAAAGTGAAGGGATCCCAGCCCAAAGTGTTTCTAATGCATAAACCTTCTAATTTATCTTACTAGAGTTTTTGACTATTATTTATGATAAGTTATATTTCCTAAGCATATTTGACATATATGCTGATTAATCACATCAAAAGTTGGCACACCTTTATTAACAGAAAAGCACTTAGAATCAGCGCAACCTGTACACCTGGCCCACCCATTTTGTGACCTTATCAAATAACTGTAGTCAGTTGTGTGATTATTTAATGATGTAAACTGATTTCAGGATGATGACTCCATGGACAAGGATGGGAACGAGATAGATGGAGAATGCTCCCGTCCCCAAAAACATGCGAAGAGTCCAGAACTTGCTAGAGAGTTTCTTTTAGATGCTGCAACAGTTATTTTTAAGGAGCAGGTAATAATCAACCACACACACACACTGACACACACTAATATATTCTGAATTGGATCTACTTTCTAGGTTTAGCCAAGTTAAGCTCTTTTAGCTTTAATTAGTCTACTCCAGAATAGTCATCTTAAAGATTTGCTTTGATACTTTTTTCTTGATGCTCCATTAAGCTATAAAAATTACAAAACTACATCTGGAAGTTTCCAAAGGTACTTTGATTGATTTTCAGATTGAACTATTTTGCTTGTGTTTTGAGTTGCAAGAATACCATCAATCATGCTAAAACAAATTACACATTTAGTCCAACACAACATTAACCCATTACCATGCAACATATCTACCATCTTTTGTGACACTAAGCAGTAAGCATGAATAATTATTAGGCAAGTACCATGGTGATGTAGTTAATCTTGTTATATTTTTTTCATAGGTTGAAAAGGCTTTCAGAGAAGGGACTGCACGTCAAAATGCACATAGCATGTTCGTATCTCTTGCATTAAAATTGTTGGAAGAACGTGTGATGGTCGCGTGCAAGGACATCATTACTTTGGAGAAACAGGTAATAATCTGTGATTGTCTGGTTCTTTTGGAGTTAATATCGTTTAGAGGTGGTAAATTGGGTGGCTTGAGGGGAAATGGTTATTTTTAGAATGTGGTTCCAAAGATGTCAAGTTCGGTTGACCTGATGCATCAACAGTGTTATATAAATTTTTTAATAAAGATATTTGGTGGTATTAAGCTTTTCGAAATTTTTTGGGTGACTATCAAGTTTCAACCCATCTGACCCGTTCCCTTTTTAGTTAAGTTTTATATACCTGTTTGAAAGTGGTCGAAAGTGCTACCTCAAATTTATTCTTCAGTTGTTATCAACTCTATTCTTCTTCAGTGTAAACTCCTTGAAGAAGAAGAGAAGGAGAAGCGTGATGAAGAAGAACGAAAGGAACGACGAAGGGCAAAAGAGAAGGAAAAAAAACTTCGTAGGAAAGAGAGGCTCAGGAGTAAAGAAAAAGAAAAAGAGAGTAAATGTTCTCAACCTACTCAAATTCCTACTATTCTCGAAGCTGATAAAGAGGAATTAACAATTATTGACAATGAGCCAAATGTCAACGACGACACATACTGTGAAGAACAAGAAGATACTCTGTCATCCATGCCTGCATCAGAAGATTATACTCAAGAGGAGTATGAATTGGATTATGATGAAAATTATAATGAGGATTTCAGGTATAAAAAAGATGGACATCAGTTGTTTGCAAATGATCAATCGAAACACCCACGTAGGAGGGTGAAATCATGGAAAGACTATCAACTCGATCAACCCTCAAAGTGGTCAGATAGGCGGCGATTTGATAATGGGTCAATGGTAAACAAACCTGCGCCAAGGTATCACATTGACGGTTTTGAGACTAATTCTAGAAACGGTAACTTCAATGGGGTAAATAAGCCTGTAAGACGGCCTAATGGATCACGGTACAATGAGAGATTTCATTGTTCTCATAATAGATCAAGTGGTAGGTACGACCCTGCTGCTTGCAATTGCTACCAACCCAATGATTACCGACCCAAAGTTAGTAACAAACCAGAATCTGATACAGATGTCTCAAAACCATATATTCGTGGAAACAAGTACAATAATCAAACTGAATATGTCCGGGAAAGACCTAAAACCAAAGGTATCACTGGAAACCACGGGCCTGGTCGAGATTCACCGTATACAAAGAAAGTGTGGGAACCAAGAAGCAATTTAGATTCTGACGATGTTACTGATCAGTCTGCGGATGTCACCAAACCTGTCAAGCTTAATAATCCATCAGAAGGAGACAATCTGACTCCCGCCAATCAGGAGGATAATGATTTGAAGGGATCAAAAGGTAGCGTTCATGTAGAAGCTGAACCTGAACCTGAACCTGAACCTGAAAGCGGGACAACCGATCTTTCTACTAGCAGCAGTAACTCCAATTCCGATAGTTGCTCATCATGTCTTAGTGAAGGAGATGGGAATACTTCATTTTCTTCAAACCCGCAGAATCCCGAGTCTTCATCCACATCAGATTCAGAATATGCAAGCCAAATTGCTGAAGTGATCAAAGAAGTGGCACTCTGCCTTGAGGATGACTTTCCTGACTGTGGTATGGAGAAGGAATGCGAGGTTCTTAGAAAAGAAAATTTGGGAGAATTCTTTTCAAAAACGATTGAAAGTTGTGAACCTGTTAAGAGAAATGATGTTTTGGGTTGTCATCCCCCTGGTAATGTGATCCCACCGCCATTGCAAGCTCAAGGCCTACACTTTCCGGTGTTTCAAGCTCCTTCCATGGGTTATTACCATCAGGGTCCGGTTCCATGGAACACCTCCCCAGCCAATGGGCTCGTACCGTTACCACATCCAAACCACTATATGTTTGCTAACCCTTTCGGGTATGGTTTAAACGGGAATTCTCGTTACATTCAGTATGGTGTTGGTGGTGTCCAACCGTTTGCTCCACCACTGCTTAACCATGGTCAATTCCCAATGTACCAACCAGGTCCACCTATCAACGGTATCAAGGACCACCCCAAGGTTGTTCCCATCAAATATGAACAGAACGACAATTTTGTAAAGTTACAGAACGGGTTCTCAACTGGTGCAGGAGTGCAAAATGGGAACTCTGATAAACCGCAACAGGGTGATACAGGGTTTTCTCTTTTCCATTTTGGTGGACCCGTTGATGTTTCAAACGGGTTTAACCTTGATGCAGTGGCAGCTCCTCTGAAAGAAGAGATTGATGCTACTGTATGTTCAAAGGCATCGGGTGATAGTTGTGGTGTGAAGGACGCGAACCCTGTCGAAGAATATAACTTATTTGCAACAAGCAATGGGATAAAATTTTCCATCTTTTAAATTACAATTTTGTGAAGATTAAGATTCTTGAATCTTGGAGGTACCCCAATTTTTATTTGGCATGCAATAATCTTGTGAGAAACAAATTCATCATGTTTCTTGTGTTTTCTATGTTATAGTTTTGATTGGTTTTTTATGTTCATGGTGTAGAGAGAGTGTCAAGAGCTTGATGGGTTTTGTATTCTGAGGTATTTACTTTTTCTATAGCAAATGATAGAAGACAAATCATTATCCAGTTTTCTATATTTATTGTTTGTTTTAATTTTATCATTTTGTTGTGCACTTGCTACAAAAATCATGTCTATGTCTATGACATGATACAGTTTTAGACAAGTTGAAAAGAGTGTTATTTTATCATACAAAAAGAAAAGGAAAAAGAAATTGTTTACGTTGTTTTATGAGGTCATGGTCGTATGCTAGAGCCTGCTAGTATAAATCGTCCAATGGTTCGAACCACAAGATGGACCATTCGGTTTGGTTTATTTGATTTTTGGATAGCATGGTGCGGTTAGTTGAATTTTTCCGTAGATCAAACCTGTAAATCAACTGGTTTGATTTGGCTTTTGGTATTTGTTCCAAATAAGTGACTAGCATTAAGCCGAGTTCCAAATGGTATTAGAGCTTTGAGTTCAAGTCATATAAAAAATGACTAATAAGAGCATATAATAATCGAACTCGGTTAGCTTGAGTACTAAAGCATTTCAAATTATATTGAACCAAAGCGTTTGGTATGTTAACTGAAGGTCACCAACGCTAAGTGAACAACCGATGTGACAAAAGTGTCAAACTTGCGACACCTAATCAACAAAACTGTTAAATGTCAAATGACATTGACAAAACTGTTAATGTGACCACCAAATTTGTAAAGCGTATTGTCAGATTCGCAAAGCCATACTGCCAAATGTCTTACTACCTAACCGTTCTTTATTGTCTCGTCAATATACAGTTATACACTATTGTACTTGAGAAAATACTCCATTTTTAAAACTTGAAAAAATCTGTGGCGGTACTTGACCCCATCCTCATGGTTGGAAAATCACCTCAATACCGCTAGGTCAATGACCATTGGTCAGTTAATTGCAATTACTTATGTTGTTCACTTGCAAATAATTATTGTACCTTGATCTCTTATCCACAAGTTCTCTTTCCTTCTAATCCACCCCTGTTAATGGGGAGTGTACATATTTAATCAATAATTAAATCTTGTTAACAGGTATTTTTAATTTTTTATAGGTAGTTAAACTGCATGTCATATTAAAACTGGGTTTATACTAAGTTATATCTACATCAATAGGATTTTTGGTGTGGATAACATCAAACCTTCCTCTATTGAAGCAAGTATCTAATCTATCATGGTTAATAACTCAACATAGTATAGAAACAAAACTTTTTACTCCAAAATTTTGGTCAAACTTCAGAAAGTCAAACACATGGCCAGGTGTGAAAGATTCACTCAGATTGCAAAAAAGCTTACATAACCATTATCTCAGGGCGAATCAACTACTTTGTATGCTAATACAGCAAGGTAAAAACCTGGTTCGTCGATGAACTCAGATAGTGTAAACGAGTGATCAGATGCAGCACTCCCTAATGTCGATTTATCAGGTAAGTCGGACACTACAACATCAGAGTACTCTGCTTTTTGCTTCTTAAGCATCTCTCTTCCTTTCGGATGACTTATCACGATTCTTGCACCTGCCCATACGTTAAAAAAATAATATTAGAAGTAGCAAAACAGGTTGGATCGTGTTGACCCAAGAACACCTTTAATTTCCTTTTCATAAACAAAAAATGAATGAATACAACTAGTAAATGAATGTTTTGAACTTTTGAAATATTCCAAAGTTGATCCATATTCAAATGAATGAATACTTCTATTAAAAAGAACCTGTCTTCCTTCTTTTGTAATAGGAATACCATATTTAATGGGGAAGTACAAGCAACAACCGTAGAGTCTTAATTGCTTAGTTTAGTTATTTTGCCTTTTTTGGTTGTCCGTTTCTCCATCTTGGAGGAGTTTTGTATCTGCTGTTTGGCTTCCCCTTGAGGGATCTTTAATATATTATGCTTTTCAGAAAAACAAGCAACAACTGTAGATGCAAAAGAAATATGAAATGTACCTGGTGAGCAGACCTTTGATAGTGCACCAAAGACTTCAGCGAGCTCAAACGGCAAAGCCGGAACGAAGTATAGAAACACAACATCAAAAGGCGCCCATTTTTCAGGCACGAAAACCAATTCTCCTTGCCAACATTTAACCTTGTCATACTTCTCTTTAATGCAAGCTAAAACAAATAATGAGTCATGAACAACAAGCAACTGTTTATAAGAACATGTATCAACCACTCGATCAACAAATCCTTCTGATCCTGTTGATATTAGAATCTTTGAATCCTCCACAACTTTTCCAGCAGAAATTATACGATCAGTATTTTGTTTGTAAACTTCGTCAGAATGTATATCATCTGCATCAAGAAATGACCAATCTTTTTCTACAAAATCTTCAAAGTTGATGACGGGAACTGTACCTTCACTTGGTGTCACCGCACAAATAGTTGATTTAGTCAAAGCTGAAATGGGTTGGATTGAAAGTGAAGAAATTCGATGATCAGTTAACGAGAAATGTGATATGCATTTATAGGGTGTAAGGTTACTGCAAAGAGATGGAAGGCATGGGACGGAAGATGGTGAAAAGATTGAATTCATGAGACTATTCTCTATTCGCAAGAAAAATTACAGCTTCTGGAGATACAAATGTGATACACTTGAGTTATCAAATAAATTGTGGTGGCATTTCACGTTTAAGTTGTACTTCCAGTCCTGGAAATATTTGGTCAAGAAGAAAACAAACGTTAATTAGACTTTCATCGAAATAAAAAGCAGTGACATTTGGCCTCAAATTAATAACCACAACCAATCCACAAACCTCAATTTGATAAATGACAATTTTCTTTTTTGTGTATATCACATTTCATGAGCAGGAAATAAGAAGTTTGATTAATATACTTTGTAAGCAAATGGTTAATTTAACCCATGGAACATGCAAGCAATTATGCTTCGAAAAATACGGTACACAACCAAACTTGAGCTTAAGAACTTGACCCAAAATCAACATCTGTGTTTTTTTCAACAAAACTTAAATCTTTAGGGAATGCTTTAGTGATTGATATATGAAGGTATAACTGTGCCCTCATCACTCATTTAGTCATTAACATCACTTAAAATATACTATATCATGACATCAGTTAAAAGAATTCAGCAAAGTTTAAAAAAGATATGAACTTTCAGCCAGATTAATCAAAACAATGTATACCTAGCTGCTAGCTATCTAAAATCAATTAAACTCAATTTTTAACACTAATTTAGTACACCTAATAGACATCAATATTCAAGATACTAAAAACAGTCCATGTATAATATAAATATATATACATAGAGAGATAGAGATAAGAACCTGTAGTCGGAGAAGGTGCGTGCCACCGCCGGAAAGTTGCAGTCGCCGTCGTTCGAGTAGCAAGTTGAAAATTTTATCTTCTAACAATCCGTTAATTAAACAAAAATGTCAAAATATAAAAATATAATACTCCGTAATACACTTGCAAAGTTACAGTTTGCACCCCTAAAAAATTCAATGTAAGACACTTATGACCCATTTCTAACAAAACTTGAAAATTGCGATTTATGTCACTTAATAATTGGTTAAAGAATTTTATTACTCTATGAGGCATAATCAATCAATAAATCAATCAATCTCGTTAATAGCCTGTAACTATTAACAAGTAGAAAGACTATTAGAAAATGATACTCCGTATGTTACAATTTTCATATATTTTTTTATATATAAAAGTGGAAATTAAACGTGCTTCTAGCTACACAAAAGTTAAGTATGATCGTGTATTCACTAGGGATTAATGGTATTGATGTGTATACGCATGATAGTTGAAGGGTATTAAAGAAAAATTACTACAGAGAGTTATATTTGAAATCAAATCATAGATATACATTAGCCGCATTCATGTTGCTAGAAATATTTGTGTTACCCTTGAAATCAAATCATATGAAGCGATTCATATTAAAAAATGCTCTTAGGCAAAAAAGTTTAAGGAAAATTATTATTTTGCGATCTGATGCAAGCAAGGGATTCTTTTAGAGTGATGCAAGTCATCCTATAAGATGAAATTGAACATACTAAGCCTGGAATCGGTTGCTCTCTATGTCAATTTGTCTTTAGCAAGAAATCATGATTATCACATTTAGAACTTGAAAGTTGAAATGCACCAAAAGAATAGGTGTTATCTTTGACAAAATGTACTAAAAAATTTAGAAAGGAATTATATTAGCTACGTCTAAAATATACCCCATACAATACATTTGATGATTTTATAATTTGCACCAATTAAATATTTAGAACTTAATTTAGGTCTATGTTTTACGCACACTAGAATTCTAGTGATGTTTCACATGTGTTAGCATTTGGATCTTGTTATTACTTTTTCTTCTAAGAGTCAATTTTCTTCGTAAGCACACAGGATCCTCGTTCAGGCTACTCGTGGAATATTTTATGCCACAAGCATCCAATTGTACTGTTACTCTTTAATCGCGTTATAGAGGGAGGTAAGCATAAGTTTTTATTGGTAACACTAGTTTAAGCGGGTTATAAACACGAACCCAATGGTAAACTTTTTAAACTGACTCTTCATAACTTTATCGAACATATTGGCATTGTTATATACATAAGCAAGGGAATCGGTAGAAATAAGCTATGAAAAAAGAAAGAAAGAAAAGAGTGATGATAGAACGATGCATTTAACTTTCCCCAGAAAGCAAACTCTGTAAACATCAGAAAATAACACAAAACTTCAAACTCTGTTAGTATTTTCGTGTTTTAAGTAGTCTAATACAATGACTGTTATGCAATAAAGTCGCACACTGACGCTTACAATGGTTAAAAATCTCATTCACTCAAGAAAAATGAGGGCTTCCCACATTTAGCCATTAAAACAAAGCAAATGTTAACACATTATAATATTTTTGATCTGCGAAAAATTGATAAATATACTGATGAAATATGAATCAGTACATTTATTTGGTAAAGGAAAACTAGTCCCATGCACTGGGTGCGCCAGCACCACCGCCGCTATATCCACCACCCCCATATCCACCACCGCCACTACCACCATAGCCGCCGCCACCATAACCGCCACCACCATAACCGCCACCACCATATCCTCCGCCACCATATCCACCACCTCCACCATATCCGCTGCCTCCACCATATCCTCCGCCACCACCATAACCACCGCCACCACTATATGAGCCTTCCTTTCTAAAGTCACGGCCACCAAACCGTCCTCCCGACCGCTTGTTCTTACCACCACCGTAAGATGGCCGACTGGCATAGCGAGTAAGCCATGCGGGTACTTCTTGATTAGCTTCTTGGATCAAATCAGCTAATCCTTTTGCCAATGAAGTGTTATTATCATTAAAGAAAGCTGTGGCCAAACCCGATTTCCCAGCTCGGCCTGTCCTTCCAATCCGGTGCACGTAGTCGTCAATATCATTAGGAAGGTCAAAGTTAACCACGTGAGAAACATGAGGAATATCGAGACCACGTGCTGCCACATCAGTTGCAACTAGTATTGGCGTGTTTCCACTCTTAAATGATCTCAATGCTTGCTCCCTTTCCTGTATTCAGTTTAGCAACAAAAATGTGAAGGCTGACAATCTGGAAGTCAACAAAATGTTATTATACGTAGAAACATAAACAGGCAGTTGGATGAAAGGTCAACATACATTTTTTACATGTCAAAAGGGGTCTGGTTGGTTTGACCCACTGTTGTAAAAGTCCCGACTAGTCCCCGATTAGTCCCCGACTAGTCTGGTTCTAGGGCTACACCGACTCGACTCGCCTGAATCCGACTTAAAAGTCGGTCAACGATGGTCAACGTAGGTCAACGGGTCAAAGTCGGAATTATTCGATCAAAATTGTGATTAATCGGTCGAAAACGGTCACAGTCAAACTTGATCAACATTTTAAACTTGGTCAAATTTGAACAATTGAAAGAATTATGTTTATGTTTCTAGACAATTATGTTTTTATTTATGTTTCTAGACAATTACGTTTATGTTTATGGTTCTCATATGTACTTTACACATACAATTTTATTATTTATTATATAAATGTAAAAGAAAGTCAAAAGTAGTCAAATCCGACTAGTCCCCGATTAGTCCCCGACTTGGCCGATTAGTCCTTACAAGGTCCCGACCGACTCGTCCCCGACTAACGACTTTTACAACCTTGGTTTGACCCAAAACACCTTTCATCGAATATTTATATATTTATTTAATAAATAATTAGGATGTCAAATGTGATTACAAATTTATATTATTTCAGTATCTATATATACTTATCAATACCAAGTTACCATCGTTACATATAAGTTGGCATTATTGTTTGGATCCACAACATTGTTCACTTGTTTCCGTTCTGGGGTATTAAATAGTATATATGATAAGCATCGATGAAAGGACTAATATTATCCTCTAACCATCATCTATATTATGAGATAATATCATTATACTCGCAAGAAAATCGCATATATTCTAGTAGTACCGTGTAAACATATGAAAGAGACCACCACAAAGAAAATGTTACATTATTAAACCAATATAGCTTTTAATGTAACATAAAATATCCTATCTGACTTACCGGTTGTGACCTGTCACCATGAATCGTTGTTGCAGGAAACCCATTACTGTACAGCCAATGTTCAAGTGAATCGGCTCCCTTCTTTGTTTCGACGAATACTAATGTAAGAGGTTGCTGCAAATATTTAATAACAGCTTATGAATTGGGATATATTATAATCATGCATATAAATGGACCTAGATAATGGTCCAGCTTCTAATATTACCTTGCCATTAGACCCAGTATCTCTCTGAGCATGAAGAAGGTCCATAAGATGGCTTCTCTTATCACTTTCTTGAACATATTCCACCCTTTGGACAATCAAATCCGTACTAGAACCAACACGTCCAACGGTTAAAAATATGTAATTTGAAAGAAAGTCGGATGCTAGTCTCTGCACAACAAGGTAAAGTCATTAACAAAACAATCCAATGTGATGAATCCACCAATTCACCCTTTCAAGTGTGTTTTTCTTGCTGATGGCCCAGGGTCAAAGAGTGTCAATTTATATGCTGGCCAGAGTGCCAGACATCTCTTTGTCCAACTTTTGTATTTTTGTAAATAATCCTTGTAGGCTTGTAATAATTATAAATGCAAAACTGTATTATAAAACTAATAAGAAAAATTTTCTTTAAAATCAAATGACTTGGCACTATAAGCATTTGAATACAATTTGGCGATTCTAGACCTGTTTAACCAGTTCGACTCGTTTGATTAGTTTAAGTTTTAACTAAAATTCTGCAGTTGACCCGTCATCAATGAAATACAATCGCAATTGACCCAGTTGCAAATTTCCATATAATTGAGCCCAAATACTAGGGTAGCCCATCAGATTGAAACTGAATAATCTAAAAAAATAATAACATTAAACAGACCTGGATTTCTCTAGGAAATGTGGCACTGAAAAGCATTGTTTGTCTTCCACCTCGAGGAGGCATGTCAGTTTGCTCCACAATCTTTCGGATTTGAGGCTCAAATCCCATATCGAGCATTCGATCTGCCTCATCAAGTGCTAAATACCTTATCATTTGCAATGACACTTTTGCCCTTTCCAGCAAATCAACTAATCTTCCAGGAGTCGCAACAAGAATATCAACTCCTCTCTCTAGCTCTCGTAACTGATATTCCGTTGATAACAGCACCAGACATTAATGACAGATATCATATAAATGCAAAAAGAAACCCATATGATGATTAAAGGAACGTTATCAAAAAGGTAACAATTGCATGAACACAATATCACACACAAAAAAAAAAATCACACAAACTTTTCGTCAATCGTGTTTGATCAATTTGAACCGGTTGAGATAAAGCATATACCCCACATAAGCCCATTATCAGTATATTCGTTAAAAGAGCCACCTATAGTTGCAGTTAATAATCAAAGTGGAGTTACCTGTTGATTAATCGGTGCGCCTCCATAAACAACCACAACCTTGACACCTGTCTGATAAGCAAACTTTCGAGCTTCCACATGTATCTACATGTAGCACCAGATACATCAGCCATGCCAGAATCACATATACATAGACATCTGTGAAGTTAGTCATAAATCAAACCTGACTTGAAAGCTCCCTTGTAGGAGATAAAATAAGAGCAAGGGGGAAAACAGTCCTTGTACCGTAAGGTTTTTGCACAGATGCTTTCATAATCCCACTAATAATTGGGAAGCAAAACGCCGCTGTCTTCCCTGAACCTGTCTGAGCACATGCCATCAAATCTCGGCCTGCTAAAGAAATCGGAATCGTGTAACGTTGAACAGGCGTCGGCTTAACATACTTGCACCTTCTAATGTTCAGATTCAAAGCATCTCCTAAATCGATTTCCGCAAATGTATTGACTGGAGGTGGCACATTCTCACCAGTGGTCTCAACCGGTATATCTTCATAAGCATCAAAATTAATCCCGTTACTTTCTTGCTCTAACTTAGTCTCCTCAACAGCTTCGATATCATCATTACTAAACGGATTCGCCTCGAAATCTCGACCACCTCTATTTCCCCAACCACTACCTCGACCACCGGTTCCATATCCTGGCCTACCATAATCCGACCTAGGTGGACCCCACCGTGAACCACTCGTTTGTCCACTATACCCCAACCTATCATTCATTGGTGGTCCACCATTCGACATACCAGGCCCAGCCGTTTGCTCAGACACAGGTGGCCTATTACGAAGATGAGGTGGCACATACGAAGGCTTAACAGGAGCTCCCGAAACATTATTTTCAGTTCCGGAAGGTGCATTATCGACAACATCTGCCCATGAAGTGCTCATGATACGTATACTATAACCTCAACTTACAATAATCACAAACTATCACCTAAAATCGTTGCTTCCAAATTACTCTAAACACAAAATAGATCTAAAAATGTAACCTTCTAACCACAGATCAATTCCTGACAATACAAAATCAAAAAACTTCAACAATGCATAGTGAAACATCATGCAAAATCACATAATCAACCAATAAATCTACACAATTGAAAGAAAAGGTAACTAAAAGAACAGTACTTGCTATCAGATTAAATGATTAACTGAATCTCAATTACACTCAACTACACAAAAGTACATATATAGATACATACACACACACACACGTATCTATTTGTATAGATTGTACAAGAATGAGATCGAGCAATTGAAATGTATAAAAATTAGATACAGATAGAGGATTACAGTGAGAAGAAATTAGATAGGGAAGTTACCTTAAAATTGAGGAGGTAAACAAATGGCGTGTTTATTGTATGCAAAGAAAGACTGCAGGAATTTAGGATGGAATTAGAAACCCTAATAAAAAGGGGGAGAGATAGAGACAATTGGGGCCAAAAATATAGGATTTGATTGTATTTTTGCTTACATTTCTCTGCTTTGGTTTCAACCACGTGTTTTTCTATACTTTTCACTTGAAAATCTATAATACTCCCTCCGTCCGATATTAATAGTCCAGTATTCCATTTTGGGCTGTCCCAAATTAATTGTCCACTTCCATAAATGGATAAAAATGATGAGATAAAATCCTTTTTCACCATTACTTTATATATGTAGGACAAAAAAGTAGGTAAAAAGTAAAGGGTAAAACTGTAATCTTATCAAAAAGTAAGAGAGAAGTTAATGTTTTCTTAAACTGCGTGTTTTTTGTCTGGGGACAATTAAATTGGGACGGAGGGAGTAATAATTTAAGGATTAAAGTTGCCGAGTCGCAATGACCTTTCACTTTTGTACTGAACTGGGTAAAAAAAAAATGAACATTTGTTACCGATTTGTAGCTATAACTTAACTTTAGTTATAATAAAAAGAATATGAATTATAAGAGCATCCACAATGAGTTAAGTCATTTAAAGGATTTTTTACGACAATTTTTCTTACACACCTTTTTATTAACAACATAAACCTGGTTCATGCTTTACAAAAGCTTTCTTATAAATAGAATAGACATACAAAATTTCAATTGAGTCATTAGTTAAAAGCTTAATTTTGATACACCTTTTGCCAAAAAAAAAAAAAACCTTTACACTCCAATGGTTTAACCTTTGCAAAAAAAACCTCAAAAATATCCACCATTAAAGATGCTCTACTCTTAGTGCTTGTCATCATCGTGAAAAAAAAATAATACTAAATACGAAAATGGAATAATTAAAATGACACCAAAACGCGAAAGAAATATGTATCAATACATGAGTAAATGAAATGGCAAAGAGTTTTGTGGAAATTGGTCATAATGATACGAAAAAATGAAATGATTGGGATGTTCAAATAATATGTATCATATATGGTTGGAAAGATCTGGAACTCTAGTTTACAAATAATAAACGAAACATCATTTGTAGTTTTATAGGAAAAGATATTACAGATATACCAAAGGGTGGTTAGAAGGTAGCTTGAATGATATTTTGGTCACATTCTTTTGAAAGACAGGAACAATTGAGAAGCTTAAAGTGTATGTATGATATATGGATGGAAAGATAGAGATGTCTAATTTCTAGAACATCAAACGGATAGTTAATTGGAGTTTCTAGAGGAAGTTATGGTAGTTTGAACAAGGTAGTCAAAAGGACAGTTTGACTCCGAAAATTGACCAAGTGTCCTTATATCTTTGAAAATGTAATTAGTTAATTATTAGTCTATTAGTTATTGTTTTCTTATGCTTGGAGGGATGTTCCAAGTGTCTAAAAATGACCCACTAAGTCATGTATTGGAGGTAGAGTGTAAATTGAAGTTATCTAAAATGAGTGTGAGCTTACTTCGTGTTATGTATCTCTATGGTCTTTTAGAGTGGCGTAGCTAGCATTTTCGTTTTGGATGGGCCAAAATAAAACACTAACAACTACCAAAAAAAAACTTGAAAAAAATATGAATGTAACAAACTTATTATACATCTATAAATTAGTTATATATATATTTTTTTGCATTACATGACACTCTTTTATATCTTTGAAGTAATAATAATAATATAAAATAGAATCCACATATAGAAAACATTGACACTATCAGATCATCTGAAAATTTTACGAATAATATCAACCGTGAACAACATAATAATAAAAATAAAACATCGATCATAATGCAAATCATTTATCAAGAATAAATTCTACATCATAATATTAAGAACTATGAAGTATTATTACTAAGGAATATAATTAACTAAGCCCTAACAAACATTTAATTTATCATTCACAAATAAACAAAATAGTGATAAGAATTTAAAAATCATGAAGAAGCAAAAATTGTGTAATTGATCATTAAACAAGAATATTTTCCTTGGAAAATCAATTTACACAATTAGATGCTCTAAAATGTAACCATTATTGGTCAAAAAAACTAAGAACTTACAAAGAATGACATGTAACAACGACAACATATTAGCAGTTGGAAAAAATAACAAAAGAATAGTTGATGTATCGAAAGAAAAGTTAGTATACCAAATAAACAAATAAATAGGTTCAATCCAATATAACACAAGATATGTGAATACCTGCTTTGTTAGTTGCCAAATACCCACAACTCCACAAGGGTGCCCGAGTTTTTTTGAATTTTAACCAATTAGTGTTATTATAGATTTACATTTGGGATGGGCCATAAGTAATATTTGGATGGGCCAATTTATTTTTAAATATGCATTTTAGGATGGGCCATAAGTAATATATGAATCAAACTATTACTAAATTGTGTATATATTTCTTACTATAGAAAATAAAATTAGGGTGGGCCTTGACCCTTCTTGGATCATTAGTGACTACGCCACTGGTCTTTTACTAGTACCATTGATAGGTGAACTTTTTTTTAACAACCCTTTATCTCTTTGTAGATTCTAAGAGCGGTGAGTTGTGTATTCTTTGAATTCCATTTAGTGGTGGAAATAACACTTATTTCCCTACCCCTGTATCAAGTGGTATCATAGCGAATCAAGGTTGTTCTAAAGAGAAATGTTGATTTACAATGTATATGAGAAGCCACAGAAATCTCTATGTGAAAGTGAAAATTTGTTTATAAATAGTGTTCTAGATGCCGAAATTGGGTTTTCTAGTTATGAAGAAATGGGACACATTTTCCATACTAGTTGTACCAGGCAAGATAACAATTTTGATGTCGTTACTTATGGTGGGACAACTGAACATGTTATTGCTTTGAATATGGTGGATAAGTTTCAATCAAAGGAGGAAGAATATACAAATTGTTTTCATCAATCTTTACTTGACAAAGAAAAAGTTGTTCGCGGTGACCCAAAGATGTTGGTTGTTTCACTTTTATCGACAACTAATTCTGAATCTTTGAAATGGAAAAGCGATCTTAAGTTTATTCAACGAACATTTATGTTTTCAAAAGAGGGAAGTTCTTTCACACCAATGTGAAAATGTGTTATTTGTCTACTACTACCATTGTGCTCTTCGATTATTTTTTATTATCTAAACTGTTAAAACTATTAATCTATCTACAAATGTTGAAGAAAATTCAGTTAAGACTCGAGGTCGAGTCTTCTTCAACCGAGGGAGTATGATATACAGGACTAAATAAAATGGCAAAGAATTTTTTGGAATTTGGTCATAATGATACGAAAAAAATGGAATGATTGGTATGTTCAAAAAATATGTATCATATATGGTTGGAAAGATCTGGAAGTCTAGTTTCCAAAGAAATAACGTAACATCGTTCGCATTTTTATTTAAAAGATATTACAGAAATACCAAAGGGTGGTTAGAAGGCAGCTTGAATGGAATATTGGTCACATTCTTTTGAAAAACTGGAACAATTGAGAAGCTTAGAGTGCATGTATCATTATGGATCGAAAGATACAGATGTCTAGTTTCTAGAACATCAAACAGATAGTTAATTGGAGTTTCTAGAAGAAGTTATGGTAGTTTGAACACAAGATAGTCAAAAGGACAGTTTGACTCCGAAAATTGACCATGTGTTCTTATATCTTCCAAGATGTAACTAGATAATTATTATGTAACATCCCAAAATTCAAAAGTAATATTGTGAATAAAGTAATATTGTGAATAAAGTAATATTAATTGTTTTAAACTATTATTACTTTAGGTGAAATAAAATAGTAATAATTGTAAGTTGATTTTTATGTTCCAGACAATAGATATAAAAGGGGACAAAATTATAGTATTTATATGTATATACACATGTACACTTTCCATTCCCTTCCCAAATATTCCAGAGAGAAAAGAAAACATGAAATTCGTCCCTGTGATCTTCGCGATTTAAACAAGAGCAAGAAATCATCAACTTGATTTCAAATTCAGGACTTGAATTCATCATCTTCACCTCCATCTCTTTCATAATTGGTATGTAAGTTTGATTCTCTCCATCGTTTTAACCTAAAAGCTTGAGTTTTAGTGGGATTATTGTGGGATAACGAATCAATACGAAATTGAGCTTAGGAAAATGTTATTTTGATGTTACTCGAACTGTTAGTGAAGAATAGATTCCTGAATTCATGTTGTCTGTAAAGAAATCGGATTTGGTATGCAGAAAACCCAGTTTGCAGGTTCTGTATTCGTCTGGGTCGCGACGCGATCATCATGAGTTCGCGATGCGAAATAACTAAGATCGCGACGCGATTATTGGTTATTGCGATGCGATTTATTTTGAGCCCAGAAACTGTTTTATTCCTCATTTGATCTGGGACTGTTTTTAGTATTAAGTTACATACAGAAGTAATGGCATGTAATAATAATGATGCATGTAGAACTAGAATTTAAGTAAGGATTTAAATGATTTATCACTCGAGTCGTTTATGGTTATTATAGGTATGTATTAATCAAGTTGTTAACGACTAAGACTCGAGTGAAGACTTGTTTAAGTTAAGGCATTTGTTATGACTGAATTCTTAATACTTATATAAGCAAGATTATGAATTATTTTTAAAGAAATAATTGAAATAACAAAAGATTCGAAGTAAATGAGATTGTATGTAGTTTATCTAGAAGCTAAACCCATTCAATGGTTTACAAATTAATGAATATAATTAGTTGATTTTGATGTCTATTAGAATCTAAATGTATTATCATTATTATGTATTATGTAATAGGTATTTCAAGACTTAAGATGTGGCATTCTCAAGCTATGTTAAGTCGACTACTTGCCTAAAAAGCCAAGGTGAGTGTATGAGGATTAAATGGGTAATGATTGTATATTCCGGATTGCTTACGAGCAAGAGGTTCATACAATCGAGGGGTAGTTATTTGTATCTTATCGTGTTTCTAAATTGTGGATTATTAATGGTTTCGTTTCTTGTTTTTAAATGTGGTTATTAAGATATGGATTATACATGTTGTAGTGATGTCATGTGTTGTGTTTCATACTAAATTGCTTGGTTGTTGATTAAGTGATCTGTATGTGGATTAATATGATGATTTTGTGAAATGAGCAAATTGTAGAGATTGTATTATCACGAAATAATCAGTGATTTCGAAATAAGTGCTTAGCACTACCTGTATCTCTTGGACCGCGGATCCTTACGAAATATAGAGAACCTCTAAAATGGTTTCGTAGTTAATTGGGAATCAGATAAGTGAATTCTTGTTAAACGAAATATGTTGTTATACTTGTGAATTATTCATTTAATTGCTCATAAGCTCACTAAGCTTTATGCTTACCCGTTTCAGTGATTTTATGTTGTAGGTGATTGGTTCGGTTGAACCAATTGGAAGAAATGGGATTACAAAGTAGTAGTGTGGATTGGAGCTTGTAATGTGGTTAGACAAGCTTCTTGTTCTTTTGAATTGTCGTTTTAAACTGCCATTGTATAAATCGCCCAAAAGATTATAATTCAGTGTAATGTGTCATCATTGTATTCACTTGACTTTGTAATAATTCAATGTGGAACTTAAATGGGACCAAATGTAACTGAGTTTATTTAAAAAAAAAAAAATTGTGGCGTTTCATATTATAACGCCCCAGAATTTACAACTGTTTTTTTTTTTTTTTTTTAAAACAATTCGGAAGCTCAAGTCCCAAAACATATATATACATAAAATGACATGTCGTCATCTTCCATTACCTAAGTTCTAAGTATTGATTATTAACGTTTACAAAACAATCCTTTATATCCGGGACATTATATAATCAAACATTTTAAACTGTATTAAATAATAATCAGAGTAATCCTAGTCAAACATTCTTCAGTTACTCCTTGACCCGCCCGTAACAATAGATATTAACCTGCAAGGAGTAAACAACGAGGGATTAGCACGAAGCTAAGTGAGTTAACTCATCACTAACAATACAACTTAGTTTAACACTATGAGTTCACCACATTTAACACTTTGACTCAACATCACCAGAGGATCGGTGGCCCTTGTGGCGCCCTCAGCCGCGGTGGCCCACCAAGCGACACTTACACCAACTGCAGGCCAATACAGTGGTTAACCGATAACCGTTTGTTACCTTTAGTCAACACAAGCCTTACTTACAACGAATGTTCACAACCCTTGTGTTGACTAACCTGTAACAACACAGTCCAATATAGTTGACCTCTATTAACACTGTTACCATATAGGTCACTTAACACTTAACACTTTAACACTTTAACACAATTCACAACTCAACTTAACACAGGAATAACACTTAACACTTGAAGTAACCACAATAGTGATCACTAAATTATAGTGAGATATCAAAGTCCACTCACCGACTACCATAGTCGCACACTCAGTAGTCTAATATCACTGAGTCTTCTCCATATCTGGAAATACAACAAAATACACAAGTCAGTTACTTGTATCAAATCTACATAACATTACTCCAATAGATTTATACCAACAATCTCAATTCATATGTATTAACATAATCATCACATACATCAAGTTTCATACTTCTTAAATTGTTTCTTAATCATGATTAGATATCATGTTAACCACTTTTCAACTATATATCAATTTAGTTGTCACTTGTAGTAGTTTCACATAATTCATTCCACTAATATGAATTATCACTATTAACTTCATTAGTTCATTCTCACCTAATGAGTCATGATAATTATAATCAACTTGTCACATAATTCACATTATCATAATAATCCAACTCAATTATAGCTAATTAGCATAATTAGACCATTAACCTCATCTTAGCTTAAATGAATAACAACTCATATAATAACTCATCTTTCACTAATAACACTATAACAACCTCTAGTTATTATCAATCAAGGTGATTAACACCTAATCATAACACTTTCACAAATTTCACTTGAATTATAATCACACTTTCAACATTAAAGCTACTAATCCTCTTATTAACACTCATTAACACCATTTCAACTAATACCAAGCTTTAGTTTATGATGATTACCATTAGCCCATCAAAATTTCCATAAACACATCAAAATCATCAAGAGGTTTAAGAACCCTAATGAAAACTATAACTCTAAGCATGTATCATGTTAGTTATCATCAATTACAAGTATAACAATCATCACTTTCACCAACTTAAGCCTCAATTTTCGGATTAAAGGCATTAACCTATCAAAATTATGATAAACCCTAAGAACCAACTTAAATTTACAAAGTTTAACTTGAATCTTGTTAGCAATCAACAATAACAAGATTAATTAACAACAATATCACATAATCAAACTCTAATTTCGGATTTTGCTCAAGAACACAAAAACCCCCAATTTCTAGGGTTCATGATTTGAAGAATTAAAGACTTACAAGATGAAAGGAAGGATTAGAAGATGATAATCTTCAAGCTAGAAGCTTGAACCCGAATTTGTGACCTTCAATTTGATGATTTCTTCATAATTTTGTGGATTGGATCATATGTGTGTGTGTATTTGTTCATACGTACATATGTATGTATTTGTGGAAGATAAAACCGACCCAAACATATAATATACCATTTAAGTGTTAGTTTTCGTTCCCCGTATTTATTATTGTCTGGAACTTAAAAATCATTTGCGAGGAAAACTATTTTATTTTACCGTCACCTTGATTTAATTAAAACAATCAATATTTCACTAGCCACAATATTTCCTGAGTCTTATCGACCTATTAATTATAAAATCAAACACAATAATAATTTTAAATCGCATTTAAAATTTACAGAAAATACCTATTATTTCTAGGCCCAATTTGAGGATGTTACAAATCTCTCCCCCTTAAAGAGATTTCGTCCTCGAAATCTAATCAACCTTGATTATTCTAAAGAACTCAATTACTTGACATCTCTCATTCCTTATGAGATTTTAATATCACCATTTTTCAGTTTATTAATATTTCACTCTTTGTACTACTCTAACATCGTAATTACTCATCACTATATTCACCTAAAGTGTGTACACAACTTAAATCACCTATGCATGACATGCTTATGCATACATTTCACTACATACACCGTGTACCTACATATATTTATATAGATATATGTTATTTTATCAATTTACACACCACCAGTGTGCATCTCAATTACATTAACGCAAACACATACATTGTGTCTTATACTCAATTTAACTTGCATATAGTATAATACTACTCACATTATTCAACAACAAGCGTGATATTATCTCTTACAATAATTACTCCCTTGAGCAACTCTTAATTATATGCACACAATTTAAATTCTATCTACATATACATATCCACATGTACATGTTTCTATTTCTTACCTTAACATATGATATGTATCTAAATCATATCTTCATGCATACTATGATCACTTAAGGAAATTATTCTCAATTAATCACTTTAAACAGGTAATCATTTGACGTAAGTGAATAACATCATCATACACATAACATACTCTTAACACTAGAAACTAGCGACGTGCTAGAATCTTTTAAAATAGATATATGATTTATACCCCTTTACACAACAAAACAATGATTATGAAAATCATAATACACCCAACAACAATGAAATTTAAATTTCAATTCATAACTAGCATTTGTGCTAGTACCACATATCACTAATGTATTTGATAATCTTTTATTTAAAATATCTCGGAATCATGTAACACTAACCACAGGTTAACAATCAACATAGAAGTCAATTCTTCATGTTTAACACTATTATCACTTAATCACCAAGTCACTTAGTACCAATACAAATTGGATAATTACCAAGTTTTTCCATCAACGGGTACATTGCCATTCAAGCGCAAGTACCATTCCAACAAAATGTGTTAACCACACACACATTTTTCAACAATATTTCATCAATCAATTTATTACGATGACTTCTCATTAGATTATTTCACATTTCCATCATTTCTATACGCAACCTATCATGTCACTTTGATATTAAGCATATAATAACAATCAAACTTCACACAATTCTCAATTAATAATATTATAACTATCAATTTTCTTTCACAGTTTCACTAAAAAGGCTCTCTCTCTATATATATTTATATATTTCTTTTATTAATAACCCATTAATACAATAACTGGATCTTTTACTACCATTTTTTAAAGTCTCATCAATTTCTATGGTACTTGGTAGCCTCAACATATCCATGTGAAATGGCATAATATAAATACGTTGGCCAGACGTCGTCATATTATGTCAGTCACACTTCATTCTCAGGCCACTTCACACCATTGATCTTTAAAGTAATTAACTTTTACTCCCACATAATTCACAATGTTAAAATCAACAATTATCACACATATAGTAACACTTTGTAATAGATTTATAACCAAGTGTTAACTTGTTACTATTTTCATTTATCACTTGAATATGAAACTACTATCATATAATTAGGTAGGCATAACAATTCAATCATCTAACACATTTCTCATTGTCTCCTTAACACAGGTTAAAAATTTAATACAACTAAATCAATGTAGTACCCTCTCTACACGATTCAATATCAATCACTTAACACTTAATTATCAAGTATAGTACTCTATATAACATTTAGCACTAAGTACCTTGTTAAAATACCAAGTCATATTCCACATATATTCATCAATATATAATTTCTAAGTTGATTAATAAATAAACTTTCATATTTAGTTATCAATCAAGAGTAAGCTCCTACAATACTCTTCAACTCTTACAAATACTTATTCAATCATATTAAGTATTTCACATAATGTAATTAACATGATTACATAATCAATATTTATTTACCCTAACAAGCAACAATCAACAATACCCTTACTGGTATACTATGCAGTTAAATAAACTGCCTACAAACAACTCCTACACAAAGAACCATATAAACCTCTTAAAACAACTTTTAATATTGCATATAGTCACAGGAATGATCTCTGGGCTCAAAGAAACAAAAGCCCAATACAATTCATAAGCTAAAAGTCCGAAATAATGTCCGAAAAACACTAAAACGCGATTTTCGAGCCCCAAACGACCCCGAAGTGCATAAAACTGACAGGGCTCATGGCAAAGCGATGAGCTTTGACCGTTGGCCCGTTTTTGAGTGGACATGTAAATTTCATCTTAATCGGACACCGAAATTTTCTAGCGGAATTCTACGTCGAACGTTACGACGAACGTCGAAATTTACAAATTTTCATATTAAATTCACTTAATATAACACATAGCACAAGAAAAGTCTCAAAACATGGGAGTACGATCGTATTCATGGGAGTACGATCGTATTCAAGTGAGTACGCCGTATTCCCGCCCAAATTTCATCTCAGAATAATTTTTAAGGAGTACGCCCAAGGAATACGCCGTATTCAATGGAGTACGATCGTATTCATGGGAGTACGATCGTATTCCACATACTGCAGCAACTCAGAAATTTTAGTGCAAAAACACGAAATTCAAATGCCCATATCTTCTAAACCGTAAAGAGTTAGACTCTGAAATTTTGCAGGCACTTTCATATACTCAAAATACAACTTTCCAATTTTCCACTTTTTCAAATTTCACGTTTTACGAGAAAACGGACATATAACCAATTTTAGGCCATTTTGGACCATTTTGGTTGACACGCTATATTCCAAACGACATACTTTCAGGGTTCCACCCTTTGTCAACATGTTTCTACATATATTTATGACGTGTAGGCACATTCATCATATACAAACACTCATTCTACATTATTTTAACACGTTGACCCGTTTAGGGGTCAAAATGGACAATTTCACCAATTTCATTCAAAATGACAACATTAACATTTTCAATCCACTTTTTATCTATACTTATGACTTTAAGTCACTTTAAAAGTTATCATACACATACCACATCAAATTTTATACATTTTAACACTAAATGACCCATTTGGACACTTAAATGACCCGTTTGGGTTTCAACCCTTGCATCCACCATTTCATTACCCCTTTCACACTTCTCTGACTATTCCAAGTCAAACTAACCCACTTCATTATTAGTTTCATATTATCACCCTAAAACACCAAGTTCACAAAATCTCATCATATATAAACCAACTTCATCATATAATTTCAAATTTGACTTTTCACAACTTGTCATCGCACATTTAGACCCATTGGCCGCTTTGACTTTCTTACGACATATTAGTAATACAAAGATCATAATTCACCCTAATCATGATCAATGCTAAACACATAGACATCTAGTCACATTCCTCACTTCATAGCATGGCATAGCATGGCAATTATCGAGTTTGACACAATTACATTCAACATTGACCTTTCCAAGTCAACAGCATATATTTCAACAACTAGACACATTCTAAGTCACACAACAATACAACTCCAAACTTATAAATGGATAATACCCGCAATCCATTGATTTCATTATAGTGTGTCACACCAATTCAGGTTATTAGTTATCAAATAATTCCCTAGCAAGGACCTATAATCACACCTTGCATTTCCACATTACACATACACTTAATTCCACATAACACAACAGTTAGACATTAGTCACTCATGTATATACACACCGTTTCAACTTCTTAATTACATACTAATAGCTCTATCACCTTATTAGCAAGTAATAATCACCAACAATTCAATTTACTTTACTAATAATCATAACATAGTAAAGTAAAACAATTAAAATTTATTGAAATTCACCAAGTTTATCAGAAATTACCTGGCACATCTAGGCCCACGAGTGTTGAGGATTGAGAATACCAATCGGTTCCTCACTATCCTCCGTCTCTGCACTCAAAACAACAATCTAACACATTGTTATAGATTAGTTCACATTTAACAACAACTTGCTCATACAACCACCAATCCCACACTTCGGAATGTTTGACCACTATCACTAGGCTTGGGATTGAACAATCCAACCATTGTTCAACTCGCCCAAACCTATGCTCTGATACCAACTTATAACGCCCCAGAATTTGCAACTGTTTTTTTTTTTTTTTTTTAAAACAATTCGGAAGCTCAAGTCCCAAAACATATATATACATAAAATGACATGTCGTCATCTTCCATGACCTAAGTTCTAAGTATTGATTATTAACGTTTACAAAACAATCCTTTATATTCGGGACATTATATAATCAAACATTTTAAACTGTATTAAATAATAATCAGAGTAATCCTAGTCAAACATTCTTCAGTTACTCCTTGACCCGCCCGTAACAATAGATATTAACCTGCAAGGAGTAAACAACGAGGGATTAGCACGAAGCTAAGTGAGTTAACTCATCACTAACAATACAACTTAGTTTAACACTATGAGTTCACCACATTTAACACTTTGACTCAACATCACCAGAGGATCGGTGGCTCTTGTGGCGCCCTCAGCCGCGGTGGCCCACCAAGCGACACTTACACCAACTGCAGGCCAATACAGTGGTTAACCGATAACCGTTTGTTACCTTTAGTCAACACAAGCCTTACTTACAATGAATGTTCACAACCCTTGTGTTGACTAACCTGTAACAACACAGTCCAACATAGTTGACCTCTATTAACACTGTTACCATATAGGTCACTTAACACTTAACACTTTAACACAATTCACAACTCAACTTAACACAGGAATAACACTTAACACTTGAAGTAACCACAATAGTGATCACTAAATTATAGTGAGATATCAAAGTCCACTCACCGACTACCATAGTCGCCCACTCAGTAGTCTAATATCACTGAGTATTCTCCATATCTGGAAATACAATAAAATACACAAGTCAGTTACTTGTATCAAATCTACATAACATTACTCCAATAGATTTATACCAACAATCTCAATTCATATGTATTAACATAATCATCACATACATCAAGTTTCATACTTCTTAAATTGTTTCTTAATCATGATTAGATATCATGTTAACCACTTTTCAACTATATATCAATTTAGTTGTCACTTGTAGTAGTTTCACATAATTCATTCCACTAATATGAATTATCACTATTAACTTCATTAGTTCATTCTCACCTAATGAGTCATGATAATTATAATCAACTTGTCACATAATTCACATTATCATAATAATCCAACTCAATTATAGCTAATTAGCATAATTAGACCATTAACCTCATCTTAGCTTAAATGAATAACAACTCATATAATAACTCATCTTTCACTAATAACACTATAACAACCTCTAGTTATTATCAATCAAGGTGATTAACACCTAATCATAACACTTTCACAAATTCCACTTGAATTATAATCACACTTTCAACATTAAAGCTACTAATCCTCTTATTAACACTCATTAACACCATTTCAACTAATACCAAGCTTTAGTTTATGATGATTACCATTAGCCCATCAAAATTTCCATAAACACATCAAAATCATCAAGAGGTTTAAGAACCCTAATGAAAACTATAACTCTAAGCATGTATCATGTTAGTTATCATCAATTACAAGTATAACAATCATCACTTTCACCAACTTAAGCCTCAATTTTCGGATTAAAGGCATTAACCTATCAAAATTATGATAAACCCTAAGAACCAACTTAAATTTACAAAGTTTAACTTGAATCTTGTTAGCAATCAACAATAACAAGATTAATTAACAACAATATCACATAATCAAACTCTAATTTCGGATTTTGCTCAAGAACACAAAAACCCCCAATTTCTAGGGTTCATGATTTGAAGAATTAAAGACTTACAAGATGAAAGGAAGGATTAGAAGATGATAATCTTCAAGCTAGAAGCTTGAATCCGAATTTGTGACCTTCAATTTGATGATTTCTTCATAATTTTGTGGATTGGATCATATGTGTGTGTGTATTTGTTCATACGTACATATGTATGTATTTGTGGAAGATAAAACCGACCCAAACATATAATATACCATTTAAGTGTTAGTTTTCGTTCCCCGTATTTATTATTGTCTGGAACTTAAAAATCATTTGCGAGGAAAACTATTTTATTTTACCGTCACCTTGATTTAATTAAAACAATCAATATTTCACTAGCCACAATATTTCCTGAGTCTTATCGACCTATTAATTATAAAATCAAACACAATAATAATTTTAAATCGCATTTAAAATTTACATAAAATACCTATTATTTCTAGGCCCAATTTGAGGATGTTACACATATTAATCTTTTAATTATTGTTTTCTTATGCTTGGAGAGATCTTCCAACTGTCTATAAAAGCCCCACTAAGTCATATTAGTGTAAATTTGTAACGCCCCAATTTTTCGTAAGTCAATTTTTATATAATATTTTATTTTATAAGTTAGTCCTCAATAGATATTATATTAAATGTGTTAAATGAGATAAATGTATTAACTAGTTAAAAAGGACTAACAATGTAAGACATTTCATGGTAATAGGACTTGGAGTATAAAGGTTTAAGTTATGGAGGGACTAATGTTGCCAAGTTAGTAAAGAAGGAGGTTTAAATCGAAATTCACAGTATAATATTAGACTTCCTGTAGTTTCTAGTTTAACCAGTGCACAAAAACAGAAAACACGTCCTGTACTTATGTATGTGTTGACTTGATCAAACCAAGGAGGAAGAAACTTCAAATTAAGGCTAGGGTTCGTGAAATTGTGCTTGTAATCTTCTAATTTAACTTTTATAAGGTATAATTAATCCTCTTTTGTGTTTAATTTGATAAGCTAGCTTAATTGTATAAACCCTAGTTCTTTGATTTTGGTGAATTAAGTGGGTAATGAAAGATTATGGGGTTATTGATATGTTATAACCTAGAATTTGAATTATATGAAGATGTTAAATGAAATTGAATTGTTAGAATCAAACCCTAACTTTGGGTTTAGGGTGTAATGCTATGTAATGAATCGAATTAAGGTTTTTCATTTTTAATTAAGATGAGTAGCATGTTCAAATGATGTTAGTAAGTTCAAAGACATTAGAATCATAAATAAATGGATGTTTGAATGTTTATGTATATGTATGTGATGGGCGCCTGGAGGTCGGTTGCGATTTCACTCGCGTCGTTGCGGACCTTCCTCCGGGCACGACCACCAGAGGGTTTTAAAATTTGTATTTGCGGGGCCTAAGTATACCTAGTTACTATTGGTGTATAGCAGCAAGGATGACCTAGGGTCGTTCTCTGAGTCAGGGTATTGTGGATCGTGGACGAAACAGGCGTACTTATAGATCTAGCAGTTTTTAAAAGATTTGATTGGTGGTTTGTTTTTGGTTTTTATACTTAGGCAGAAAATTTAAACTAAAGCGGATAAAATAAATGTAGATAGCTGATAATCTAGAGAGGGTGTTTGCTATGATTTCGGTAGCCTTCTTGATTGGAATGATGTATGATGTATGAAAACATGTTCTAAAGGTTTGTATTTTATTTATTCAGGTATCTGTGGAGTAAGCACTAGCCCCCTACTGATAGAGTTCTCGATCAGTATGTCACTGGGCGACTAGGCTATCCTGATTCTGATCGGAGTAGTTTATCCAGCCCACAACACTAACCGGTGAAGGTATAGTGACCCTTATCTGGGATGAAACCCTGGGTGCATGAATAAGGCGACAAACCAACTCGATGTCCGACCTTTCTTAACCCCACAATAATATCTAATCTAAATAAAACATTTAATTAAGACCAAGTTTATAGAGTGTGCTTGATTACTTTCTATCGATGGTTTTGTGAGTCTGGGTGTTGAGTCATGACTTGTGATTCACATAGACCGATAACAACGACTCTTTCCGTGATTACTGCACTGTACTCCACCGGAGGTGTTTCCATTGCTGAACCAAGGACCTAGTCGGTACCAGCTCTGCTGAGCACAGAGTTGCCGTTATTCCACAAGGCTTAGTAACTGCGGCTTTTCCTCGGCTTCCACGTGTTAACTACACCGGAGGTGTTGTCGACGCTATACCGAGTAATCAGCCGACTTACGGTACCTTACATTGCTTCATAAAAGCTAACCCAGACTACTTAACTAAGTTTGTATTTAAGCATAATATTATCCATCTATGATATAAACCAGCCCTTACTTTTAAGTCCCAATAAATCCCTAACTTGTCAACAGTGTAATATTCACGTTCAGTTAGAAAACCATATTTCCACGGGCACAGTGTACTTTGCGTTCAGAGTAGAAAGCAGTATTTCCACGGCTCCAGTGTACTTAGTGTTAAGTTTGAAAACCATATTTCCATAGCCACAATGTACTTTGCGTTCGAATTAGAAAACAGTATTTCCACGATGACAATGTACTTAGCGTTCATTTAGAAAGCGATGTTTACACGATTAACAAATCAGACCATGTTCATGTTTGACACAGATAACTAAGTACCTTTGATGGGGTTCGCGACGTCCCATCATTAAGGCCGTAATCACGTTTACTGGTTGAAAGGCGATTAGTTTAATAGGTTTAAAATCATAGATAGAAAGTAAATCAAAGCACTAATTTTCATAGCATCATTCCAACCAATTTACGACTAACTACGTCATAGCAAACACACAATATCACTACTCGCTAATCATTGCAACCAATCCTAAATCTAGCATGACAACAGTAATAACAATCATCATAATGAGATAGATAAAGGATAGATATAACCGTAATAAGAGCGTAGCTGAATACAACTTGAACGTTACACGAGCAGAACTCCTAGTACGCGCCAAGCGATATTACAATATTGCCCCTCTAACTAGCCGCTAATCTACTATTAATTATAACCTAATCTAGAGAGAGAGTAGTGAGAGAAAGTGTGCGTAGTTGCTTGTTGCTTGGTGGTGAATATCTTGTTGGATGTGTCCTTTTTAAAATGATGAAATGAGGCTTCTATATATAGAGATCGCACAACCGTATCCGTAGACCGTATCCAAACCATGAAACGCACAACCGTATCGCAAAGGCGAATAAAAACCTGATTTTTATCACCCAAACGCACGATACGGCTGAGCTAGGGTGAATACGGCTGAACTGGACCGTATACGGCTGTGCATAGGGTGAATACGGCTGAGCTGGCCCATATACGGCTGAGCACAGGCCGTATACGGTCTGCACAGGCCGTATACGGTCTGTGTCCAGCCGTATACGGTCTGGCTCAGCCGTATACAGTCTGTGTCCAGCCGTATTCGGTCTGTTGGTTCTTCGTTTCTTCGATTTGACGCAACTTCTTCGTCGTTTATCCGTTTTGAGTGATTCTCGCGCTCACGGTTTCGTAATTTCCTAACGAAGAAAATGACATAAGTTAGAAGTCAAAATTCCAAGTATAGCTCAAATTGTGCTAAAATACGTGAACAGAAGATTCAATGATCGTTTGTGCTCTGTTTTACTCATTCTTAGGTTGTTTTTGCTGATTCTTGAAACATCGTCTATATTTTAGCCTTATTGATGAAATGTGATGTTTAAGTTCATTTTTGAGTGTTTTCATTAATAATTGGGCCAAAATGGTGAGATAATGGCACACAAAAACATGACTATTTGCGTGTCATCAAATATCCCACACTTAGACTTTGCTTGTCCTCAAGCAAAACTCAAAATTCTCACTTGCTTTTAGGAAAAAACATTTTGAAATCACGAGTTTATTTTTGGGGTGAGTCAAAATATATCAAAAACAACCATCTCCATATACAAGTAACATATCCTGGAAATAAGAGAAAGTAAGGTATTCTTTTCAGAGGCATAAAATGATTCTCTTAGGCATGCTTTCAATTCTCGCGATCTTGGAATATACATGACTAGGCGATCTCACAAGGTGGTCACTCAATTCACTCAAAAAGTGTTTCGGGTTACCTATCAATCTAATCAAACGAAATCGCTCATAAGCCAGTCATGCAACATCCATCGTCATAGGCTTGCTCGAGAATCATATCTCCACCACTTAGGTGAGGACGGTGCTAGCTATCCCAGGACATTCAGAGTGGGTTGTAATGGCAGGTGAGGGTTACAGGGTATGGATAAGTGGAAATTTTTAGTTGTTGTAAAGGGTTTTGCTTATCTTAGGACTTCTAAACTTTTGAAAAACATTATTTAAACAACCTTTTTAATGAAAACGGAAACGGATAACAGTACGGGAAGAAGATAGCTATTTTGACTTCTATCTTTGAAAATACACGAGGGAATTTATGTCTTTTATAAGAGCGGGAATTTTCGAGAGATTCGAAGCACTTAGCTTTATTCTATTTTCTTTCCTTTTTCTTTTGCTTCTATTTTTGGGCTTTTCTAGGGATTTTATTTTGTTTCTTTCTTTTGCCCTTTTGAAATCCTTTTCTTTCTTTCATCTTTTTCATCCTTTTGATGACTTTGCATTTACTTGGTGTCAATTTTTCACACTGTAAATGTGACACCCGACCAATTAGGGCTACTGTTAGTTCCTAATCATTGTGCTAATACATGTAATTAGGGTGAATTATGTGTATCATTATGTGTATTAATATATGTTATTATATTTGCACACATTTGCGATTTGTTTAAATCGTACACTTTATTATCGGATGGAGTCCGACACAGTTTAAATACGACGTTGGTGAAAACATTTCTATAAATAACTTTAATCTATTTTTAGAAGTTGTTTATCATTATCTATTATTTTGCTAAAATAATACTCGAAAAACCTAGACGTTTCGGTTAAAACGTCTCAAACGCAACGATAACGCGCGAATTTATTTCGACAACCAAACGAACGTCAATAATTAAATTGACAACCTAAATTAAGTATTTTAAATAATACTTCAATGGAAATTTATCCAAATTATATCGTTAACCTAAACGACTCAAAATAACGTTACGCGATTAAACCGCCGTAGAACAAACACGCAAATCGAGGCCGACGAATTAACGGGACATTTTTATAAATGTTTTCAAGTATTTCAATAAACGTCTCAATCAAAAATATCGAAATTTATGTCGTCACTTAAAAACGCGTATAAAACGTTTAACATATAAATAAGCGTTTAAACAATCGGGTAAACGAACGTAAAACGCAACGATTTAAGCTTGAAATGTGAAATGACCAAAATACCCCTTGTGGGACCACATGGGGGCCGGCCACCCCATGTGCCACCACCCTTCTTCCTCCTCTCTTATTACATGCAAAGTCATGATGATGTTCATCACCACTTACACACACTTCACTCCCATTTTCATTTCACACTCAACTCCTTTCCCCAAGTTTCTCTCAAAACTCTCTCTCATTTTCTGGAGAAAAACACAGCCCAAACACCTCCATAAACCACCATTGATCACCACCATTAATCAAGAACAAGGAAGAAGAAGAAACAAGAATCAAGCTCCATTTCATCACCACCATTTTTCTTCATCATTTGCTTGGTATAAATCATCAAACCTTTTACTTATCTTACTTTTAATCTACTGATTATGATGTTATAGTGTTCATCTATCATGATTATGTCCAAACTTGGTGTTGAAAATCGTTTTTATAAAGCAAACAAGAACATGCATGAAATCTGCCTAGAAATCGACAGTTCACAAAAATATTCGTATAAAATCAAATACTGAGAGTTAGAAGATGCATTTTTTTTTAAAATTTGCGTATTGAAAAGATCTACAACTTTCATGTTTTACACTTTTTCCAGAAACGTACTCATTTTTCTCTACGATCCGATTTATAAGACTGACCAGGAAGTTTTTCGATAAAATGTGTTCGGTTGTTACGCGGCTTTATTTAACTATGTTAATGGACTTGTTAGAAGCTGAAAATTTGATATGTTAGTCAAGACACTTAGTAAATCAGTTGGTAAAAATTTGGAAGTTTGATTTGGACTATAGATAGGTGAAATCAGTTGGCGTAATGACCCGACATAAACCGAAAACATTAAATCTTGAAGTTTAAGGTGTAAACTTAAAAACCGACATCTCGAAACGACCCCGACTCGAACCAAAATTTCTGGAGACTCTTTGAACATATCTAAGGCTTCCCTAAAAATTTCGGGTCAAACCGAGCCCGTTTGACCATGTTTACAAAGCCAAAAACACAACAGTTTGACTTTGCGAGTTGACTTTGACTTGCGAGTTCAGTTTGACTTGCGAGTTCAGTTGACTTGCGAGTTCAGTTTGACTTGCGAGTTCAGTTTAACTTGCGAGTTCAGTTTGACTTGCGAGTTCAGTTTGACTTTGCGAGTTCAGTTTGACTTGCGAGTTCAGTTTGAATTGCGAGTTCAGTTTGACTTGCGAGTTCAGTTTGACTTGCGAACTGAAGACTTCCGAGTTGACTTTGACTTAGGAGTTGACCTTTTTCAGTTGACTTTTTGACCTTGAGAGTTGACTTTTTAACCCTTAGTTAATTCTCATAAAATCACATTTTGGACTCTAAATTCCGAGCCTTAACACATTCGGACATATATAAAAGCAATAAACACCTACAAAGATCAAACCTTTATGATGTAGATTCATATATGAAACACAGGTGCTTCGAGAAGTATACAACACGATGAACTTAACAATAATAATACTTTGAATTATTATTACAAACTTTCACCAACGGGTCGTACACATTTTTAGTAAACGAACTTGAACAACTTATATGGACATACTAGTTAGATGAACTAGCTCTAGGTGGACATTAACCCTCCACCTACATTGTGAATTAAGTGGACATTAACCATCCACTTACATAGATGATCTTTTAAGACATCTACTCATACAACCTTATACGTTTAGGACGTTAAAAGGCTACACATTGGATCACACTTTGCTTGCTAATTGATATTGCTTGCTTGCTATTTGCTAGAACTCAGGTGAGTTTCATAGCCCCTCTTTTTACAGTTTTATAACTATTTTGGGGGAGAATACATACTACAACTGTTTTATACAATTGCTTTGCAACTGCTTTGTATACATTTGAATTACACAACTGCTTTTATGAACACAAGTACCATAAACAACGCTATACGGATTGCATGAGTTACACACTAATCCACAAAGGCCCTACACATCATAGTTTGTTAGTTTTGCTAAAGCGTGAATATTAGTAAATAGATCTATTTGGGACTGACAATCCCCGTCCGGGTTAGTCGCGCTAACCAGTCAAACGGACGTATTAATATTTGTTCATAACGAGTGTACCGGATTAGACACTTGCATTGGGGCACCCACGATCGTGTACTCGAAAGAGGCACGGCACACATTGTTAAGCTTCGGACTATGAGCTCATGGCAAATGGTATACATCTTTTTGCATTCGTGCAACTACATATTTACTTATCGTTTGTTAACGATACATCTTTTTGCATTCGTGCAACTACATATTTACTTATCGTTTGTTAACGATACATCTTTTTTGCATTCGTGCAATTACATATTTACTTATCGTTTGTTAACGATACATTTACTCAACACATTTACTTATCGTTTGTTAACGATACATTTACTTATCATTGTTGAATGATACAACGATTAAAATCTTGTGTTTCATAACTCGTGTTTCATACTATTGGGTTTTATACCAACATTTAAACAACTCTATGAACTCACCAACTTTATGTTGACCTTTTAGTATGTATTTCTCAGGTAACCCGCCGCAGTAGGAAGCTATGGATAGCTTAACTCGAGTCGCATATTTTTCAACATCTCAGGATCTAGATTGCATTTTACTATATTTAGTAACTTTGTAATTCAACTTATATTATGCGAACTCCAAATGTTTTGTACAACTATTGTAAACAAATTTGAATTATGGAATGTAATATTTTCAAACGTCTCATATAGAGGTCGTTTGCTTTAATCTTTGTGTAATGATATTTGATTTGGTCGGCGCCCCCATGACACCTCATGTTTCCGCTGCCACGTGTTTTGGGGGTGCGACAGATTGGTATCAGAGCCTAAGGTTATAGCGAACTAGGATTGCATTAGTGACCTAGACTATAACCGTTAGGTTAGTATTCCTCATTTGTTATGACTGGTTCAGCAATTGCATCATTTGAATTTAATTTAACATAGCTTGATCAACTATGTACAATTAAACAAGAATCGATGCAAGACCTGAAATGGTTATGGTGGATGGGAATGCATTAGAAGGCTTTGACCGAGGATAGAACGGGACCAACCTTATACGTGCTTATGTGCTAGGTTATTGTATCTATATAACCTTAACCTTACGTATACTAAAACTCCTTGCCACAGAAAATGGCAACCACTCCCACCGCTACGTCTCCCAACTCTGAGAACGAAGCCCAAACACGACCCGCTACTGAGGAAATCGTTACTATGTCTTCAGCACCAAACTCTCCTGAACGACTTCACTACATCACTGGCGAAGCCCGAGTGTTACGTACTCACCCAAGGGGTACCAGATCATCTCGAGCCAACCCTTACTCAAACTCCATTGCTAATACCACCCGCCGTCCATCATACCCTCGTAGATGGGACTGGCTACCCACAACTCTAAATACTTGGAGGTCTGAGGAAAACATGGAGGTTTTCGATGATTCCATGGACATCTCTCTATACACCCAGGAACCAATACACCACACTGTACCCGTGTTAGCTGCTCGACTTCACCGCCATGAGGCAAGACTTGAAAACCTGGAACGAGAACAATACATAGTGCAAATGTACTGGCTGCGCCAATCACATGACCGCATTGCACAACTGTTTCAAGACCAAGAAAACATGACAAACACTCTAGAAATGATGCACCAACACGTCATTGACGACAGAGGCGCAGTTGACCTTCTTCAAGCAAGGTTAGAAGAATGTGAACAACGTTCACGGGAAGCTGAAGAGTACACCCGAGTACTAGAGCAACGATTAACCTTGGCTGAGGATAACGCCCGACAAGCTGGTAGACTTGCAAGAAACGTGGACCGACTTGTCACACTAATGGAACGAATAAACTTGCGTTAGAACTAGTTTGATCTTTATCTTGTAACCTATCGAGGCGGGATATGCCCGACTAATCTATCTTATGTTGTCTTTTGTAAACTCTAGTAATAAGGCCGGTAGTAACAATTCCCGGCATGTTTTGTGAAATTCCTAAATTTTGTAACCGTTTAAACTTGCGCCTCGGTGTGGTTATAAAAATTTGCTTCCTTGTTTTATTGAATATCTTGCTGTACATACTTGTTTTATTTTCTTGTGTACACCTGCAAAGATTTTAAGATCTTACTCACTGAAATCTTATGTACCTCGTATTCTCTTTATCTCAGAATCATGGCACCAAAACGTCAAATGAACTCCGCTGACATCGAGCAACTCGTCAATCAGAGGGTCCAAGCAGCTCTAGAAGCTGCCAGAAACAATCCCAATCCGAACCAAGGAAACCCTGGAGGGACAGGCAACAACCCACCTGTGCCAAAGCCCTGCACCCACAAAGATTTCATGAATTGTAAACCTCTCCATTTCAAAGGAACCGAAGGAGCCGTCGGTCTTATGCGATGGATTGAGAAAATGGAGTCAGTCTTCCGAATAAGTAACTGTCAAGAAGAGAACAAAGTCAAATTCTCTACCTACACTCTAGCTGAGGGTGCACTCACTTTCTGGAACACATACGCCCAAACTCAGGGTATTGATGCTGCTTATCAAATATCTTGGGACGAACTTAAGAACTTGTTGAGGGAAGAATACTGTCCGCGCGAGCAACTCCAACAGCTCGAACATGAATTCTGGAACCTCACAGTTCAAGGAAATGATATTACTGGCTACACAACCAGATTTCACCAGCTTGCTCTTCTTTGTCCATCTATGGTGGACCCTGAATCCAAACGTGTCGAAAGATACATTTGGGGACTACCTGATTCCATCCAAGGCAATGTCATCTCTTCCAAACCCGGGACCATCCAGAGTGCCGTCCGCATGGCACACGAGCTTATGGCTCAAATTGTCCGCCGTGGGGCACCCACCGTGAAAACCACAGGGGACAACAAAAGAAAATGGTCTGGGAACAACAGCAACCAACAACAAACCAACAAAAAGGCCGAGACTGTAAAGGCCTACACTTCTGGTTCAGGATCTGGGGATAAGAAAGCATACGTAGGAAAGAAACCTTACTGTTCCTCTTGCAATCGACACCATGATGGTCCGTGTGGTAACCAATGCGGTAACTGCAAACGCTACGGACATCTAACCAAAGATTGCCGAACTCAACCCACAAATGCCAACCCAAACAACCAACCCAACGCACCAAAAGCTTGTTTCGAGTGTGGCAGCACTGCCCATTTTAGAAACACCTGCCCGAAACGCAACAACAACGCCAACAGAAACAACAACAATAACAACAACCCCCGCGGTCGCGCTTTCGTCATCAACGCAGGAGAAGCCCGCCAGGATCCCAATGTGGTAACCGGTATGTTTCTCCTCAATGATTTAACCGTTACTGTTTTGTTTGATACCGGAGCTGATAAAAGCTTCATATCTGATGAATTCATTTCACTTCTCAACATAACACCCATTGCCCTAGATGCTAAGTACACTGTAGAGTTAGCTAACGGCAAACTGATCGAGGCCGATAGTGTGATACCTAATTGCACTTTAAACCTCGCCAATGAATTGTTTCCCATAGACCTTATCCCTGTTGAAATCGGGAGCTTCGATGTCATCGTAGGCATGGACTGGTTGTCCAAGCATCATGCTGAAATTGTCTGTTTTGAAAAGATTGTACGTATACCTCTCGCTACCGGTGGAACCTTGATCATACATGGGGAGACTGGTAGGCGAAACTTAAACATCATCTCGTGTATGAAAACCCAAAAGTACCTGAGGAAAGGCTACCCAGCAATCCTTGCTCATGTAACCGAAAAGAAGTCGGCTGAAAAGCGACTCGAAGATGTACCCATTGTACGAGACTTTCCTGAAGTCTTTCCCGAAGACTTGCCAGGCCTTCCCCCGCCTAGACAAGTCGAGTTCCAAATCGACCTTGTGCCCGGTGCTGCACCCGTGGCACGAGCCCCATACAGATTAGCCCCATCCGAGTTGCAGGAGTTATCCACCCAATTACAGGAACTCCTGGACAAGGGATTTATTCGACCAAGTTCCTCACCTTGGGGAGCTCCGGTCCTATTCGTTAAAAAGAAGGATGGATCCTTCCGCATGTGTATCGATTACCGTGAACTAAACAAACTCACTATCAAAAACCGATACCCACTTCCTAGAATCGACGACCTGTTTGACCAACTTCAAGGTTCGAGCTTTTACTCAAAGATCGACCTTCGGTCTGGTTATCACCAACTTCGCGTTCGAGACGCCGACATCCCGAAAACCGCTTTCCGAACCCGCTACGGGCATTACGAATTTCAAGTGATGCCTTTTGGTCTAACTAACGCACCGGCTGTATTCATGGATCTTATGAATCGGGTGTGCAAACCATATCTAGATAAGTTTGTCATTGTATTCATTGATGACATCTTGATCTACTCTCGCAACGAAACAGAACATGGCCAACACCTCAAAACTATCTTGGAATTACTCAAACACGAGGAGCTATACGCCAAGTACTCCAAGTGTGAGTTCTGGATGCGAACAGTACAATTCCTAGGGCATGTCGTTGACAGCCAAGGGATACGTGTTGATCCAGCAAAAATCGAGGCCATCAAGTGCTGGAAAGCACCAACCACTCCAACCGAGGTCCGACAATTCTTAGGTCTCGCCGGGTATTATCGGCGATTCATCGAGAATTTTTCCCGAATTGCTCAACCATTAACCTCCTTGACTCAGAAAGACAAGAAATTCGACTGGACCGACAAACAGGAGTCGGCTTTTCAACTCCTTAAACAGAAACTCTGCAGTGCACCAATCCTATCCTAACCCGAAGGCACCGATGATTTCGTAGTTTACTGCGACGCCTCACATCAAGGACTAGGCTGTGTGTTAATGCAACGTGATAAGGTCATCGCTTACGCCTCCCGGCAACTGAAAATCCATGAGAAAAACTATACCACTCACGATCTCGAATTAGGAGCCGTTGTTTTTGCGCTCAAAATTTGGAGACACTACCTATATGGTACCAAGTGCACTATCTTCACTGACCACAAAAGCCTTCAACATATCTTTGATCAGAAGGACCTAAACATGAGACAACGTCGTTGGGTCGAGTTACTTAGTGACTACGACTGTGAAATCCGATACCACCCGGGTAAGGCTAACGTTGTTGCCGATGCCCTAAGCCGTAAAGAACGAGTGAAACCCCTTCGAGTTCGAGCCCTTGGTTTAACCATCCACAACGATCTTATTGCTCAAATTCATTCCACTCAACTCGAAGCACTCAACGAGAAAAATATCAAAAATGAGGCCTTGCGAGGCATGGAAAAACAATTCGAAATCAAATCCGATGGAACCCGATACTTCTCCAACCGAATTTGGTTACCTAACTTTGGGAACCTACGAGAATTGGTCATGGACGAAGCTCACAAATCCCGGTACTCCATACATCCTGGTTCTGACAAGATGTATCATGACGTCAAACAACGGTATTGGTGGCCCAACATGAAAGCTGACATAGCCACGTATGTTAGTAAGTGTCTAACCTGTGCCAAGGTTAAGGCCGAATACCAGAAACCTTCTGGGTTACTCCAACAACCCGAGATACCTCAATGGAAATGGGAAAACATAACCATGGACTTCATCAACAAGCTACCAAAAACACCGAGCGGTTGCGATACCATTTGGGTGATCGTAGATCGTCTCACAAAATCCGCCCATTTCCTAGCCATCAAAGAAAACGACAAGATGGAGCGATTGGCTCGCATCTACATCAAAGAGGTTGTAGCACGACACGGCATACCCATCTCGATCATCTCCGATAGAGATAGCCGCTTCACCTCTCGATTTTGGCAAACACTTCAGAAAGCCCTTGGTACTCGCCTTGATTTGAGTACTGCTTATCATCCGCAAACCGATGGTCAGAGTGAACGGACCATTCAAACTCTTGAAGATATGCTTCGAGCATGTGTAATCGACTTCGGAAACACATGGGAAAACCACCTACCTTTGTGTGAGTTTTCCTACAACAACAGTTACCACACCAGCATTGATGCTGCACCTTTTGAGGCACTTTATGGGAGAAAGTGCCGATCACCCATTTGTTGGACCGAAATCGGCGATAGCCAACTCACTGGTCCTGAAATCATCCATGAAACGACCGAGAAAATCGTGACCATTCAAAACCGGCTGAAAGCCGCCCGTGATCGTCAGAAAAGTTATGCTGACGTGAGACGCAAACCGCTCGAGTTCCAGGTTGGGGACCGAGTACTCTTGAAAGTATCACCTTGGAAAGGTGTCATTCGTTTTGGTAAACGCGGCAAACTAAACCCTAGGTACATCGGACCTTTTGAAATTCTTGAAAGAATTGGTCCGGTGGCATATCGACTGCAGCTACCCCCTCAACTCAGTAGCGTGCACAATACTTTTCACATTTCTAACCTAAAGAAATGTCTGTCTGATGAGACACTTGTTGTTCCTCTCGACGAAATCCATATCGACGATAAACTCCACTTTGTAGAGGAACCGATAGAAATCATGGACCGTGAGGTCAAACGATTGAAACATAGTCGTATTCCCATCGTTAAAGTCCGGTGGAATTCTAGGCGCGGTCCTGAATTCACTTGGGAACGGGAAGACCAAATGCGACTAAAACATCCACATCTATTCTTAGATGCCCCTCAGACCACGGCAACAAGCTAATTTCGGGACGAAATTCTCCTAACAGGGGGAGAATGTGACACCCGACCAATTAGGGCTACTGTTAGTTCCTAATCATTGTGCTAATACATGTAATTAGGGTGAATTATGTGTATCATTATGTGTATTAATATATGTTATTATATTTGCACACATTTGCGATTTGTTTAAATCGTACACTTTATTATCGGATGGAGTCCGACACAGTTTAAATACGACGTTGGTGAAAACATTTCTATAAATAACTTTAATCTATTTTTAGAAGTTGTTTATCATTATCTATTATTTTGCTAAAATAATACTCGAAAAACCTAGACGTTTCGGTTAAAACGTCTCAAACGCAACGATAACGCGCGAATTTATTTCGACAACCAAACGAACGTCAATAATTAAATTGACAACCTAAATTAAGTATTTTAAATAATACTTCAATGGAAATTTATCCAAATTATATCGTTAACCTAAACGACTCAAAATAACGTTACGCGATTAAACCGCCGTAGAACAAACACGCAAATCGAAGCCGACGAATTAACGGGACATTTTTATAAATGTTTTCAAGTATTTCAATAAACGTCTCAATCAAAAATATCGAAATTTATGTCGTCACTTAAAAACGCGTATAAAACGTTTAACATATAAATAAGCGTTTAAACAATCGGGTAAACGAACGTAAAACGCAACGATTTAAGCTTGAAATGTGAAATGACCAAAATACCCCTTGTGGGACCACATGGGGGCCGGCCACCCCATGTGCCACCACCCTTCTTCCTCCTCTCTTATTACATGCAAAGTCATGATGATGTTCATCACCACTTACACACACTTCACTCCCATTTTCATTTCACACTCAACTCCTTTCCCCAAGTTTCTCTCAAAACTCTCTCTCATTTTCTGGAGAAAAACACAGCCCAAACACCTCCATAAACCACCATTGATCACCACCATTAATCAAGAACAAGGAAGAAGAAGAAACAAGAATCAAGCTCCATTTCATCACCACCATTTTTCTTCATCATTTGCTTGGTATAAATCATCAAACCTTTTACTTATCTTACTTTTAATCTACTGATTATGATGTTATAGTGTTCATCTATCATGATTATGTCCAAACTTGGTGTTGAAAATCGTTTTTATAAAGCAAACAAGAACATGCATGAAATCTGCCTAGAAATCGACAGTTCACAAAAATATTCGTATAAAATCAAATACTGAGAGTTAGAAGATGCATTTTTTTTTAAAATTTGCGTATTGAAAAGATCTACAACTTTCATGTTTTACACTTTTTCCAGAAACGTACTCATTTTTCTCTACGATCCGATTTATAAGACTGACCAGGAAGTTTTTCGATAAAATGTGTTCGGTTGTTACGCGGCTTTATTTAACTATGTTAATGGACTTGTTAGAAGCTGAAAATTTGATATGTTAGTCAAGACACTTAGTAAATCAGTTGGTAAAAATTTGGAAGTTTGATTTGGACTATAGATAGGTGAAATCAGTTGGCGTAATGACCCGACATAAACCGAAAACATTAAATCTTGAAGTTTAAGGTGTAAACTTAAAAACCGACATCTCGAAACGACCCCGACTCGAACCAAAATTTCTGGAGACTCTTTGAACATATCTAAGGCTTCCCTAAAAATTTCGGGTCAAACCGAGCCCGTTTGACCATGTTTACAAAGCCAAAAACACAACAGTTTGACTTTGCGAGTTGACTTTGACTTGCGAGTTCAGTTTGACTTGCGAGTTCAGTTGACTTGCGAGTTCAGTTTGACTTGCGAGTTCAGTTTAACTTGCGAGTTCAGTTTGACTTGCGAGTTCAGTTTGACTTTGCGAGTTCAGTTTGACTTGCGAGTTCAGTTTGACTTGCGAGTTCAGTTTGACTTGCGAGTTCAGTTTGACTTGCGAACTGAAGACTTCCGAGTTGACTTTGACTTAGGAGTTGACCTTTTTCAGTTGACTTTTTGACCTTGAGAGTTGACTTTTTAACCCTTAGTTAATTCTCATAAAATCACATTTTGGACTCTAAATTCCGAGCCTTAACACATTCGGACATATATAAAAGCAATAAACACCTACAAAGATCAAACCTTTATGATGTAGATTCATATATGAAACACAGGTGCTTCGAGAAGTATACAACACGATGAACTTAACAATAATAATACTTTGAATTATTATTACAAACTTTCACCAACGGGTCGTACACATTTTTAGTAAACGAACTTGAACAACTTATATGGACATACTAGTTAGATGAACTAGCTCTAGGTGGACATTAACCCTCCACCTACATTGTGAATTAAGTGGACATTAACCATCCACTTACATAGATGATCTTTTAAGACATCTACTCATACAACCTTATACGTTTAGGACGTTAAAAGGCTACACATTGGATCACACTTTGCTTGCTAATTGATATTGCTTGCTTGCTATTTGCTAGAACTCAGGTGAGTTTCATAGCCCCTCTTTTTACAGTTTTATAACTATTTTGGGGGAGAATACATACTACAACTGTTTTATACAATTGCTTTGCAACTGCTTTGTATACATTTGAATTACACAACTGCTTTTATGAACACAAGTACCATAAACAACGCTATACGGATTGCATGAGTTACACACTAATCCACAAAGGCCCTACACATCATAGTTTGTTAGTTTTGCTAAAGCGTGAATATTAGTAAATAGATCTATTTGGGACTGACAATCCCCGTCCGGGTTAGTCGCGCTAACCAGTCAAACGGACGTATTAATATTTGTTCATAACGAGTGTACCGGATTAGACACTTGCATTGGGGCACCCACGATCGTGTACTCGAAAGAGGCACGGCACACATTGTTAAGCTTCGGACTATGAGCTCATGGCAAATGGTATACATCTTTTTGCATTCGTGCAACTACATATTTACTTATCGTTTGTTAACGATACATCTTTTTGCATTCGTGCAACTACATATTTACTTATCGTTTGTTAACGATACATCTTTTTTGCATTCGTGCAATTACATATTTACTTATCGTTTGTTAACGATACATTTACTCAACACATTTACTTATCGTTTGTTAACGATACATTTACTTATCATTGTTGAATGATACAACGATTAAAATCTTGTGTTTCATAACTCGTGTTTCATACTATTGGGTTTTATACCAACATTTAAACAACTCTATGAACTCACCAACTTTATGTTGACCTTTTAGTATGTATTTCTCAGGTAACCCGCCGCAGTAGGAAGCTATGGATAGCTTAACTCGAGTCGCATATTTTTCAACATCTCAGGATCTAGATTGCATTTTACTATATTTAGTAACTTTGTAATTCAACTTATATTATGCGAACTCCAAATGTTTTGTACAACTATTGTAAACAAATTTGAATTATGGAATGTAATATTTTCAAACGTCTCATATAGAGGTCGTTTGCTTTAATCTTTGTGTAATGATATTTGATTTGGTCGGCGCCCCCATGACACCTCATGTTTCCGCTGCCACGTGTTTTGGGGGTGCGACAGTAAATTCTCAACTTTTGATTTTTATCAAGGGAACGCACGCGAGAGATTTTAAGTAAACACCAGTATTTGTGATTTGGAGTGAAAGCAAAAAGGACATTTAAATGACATTTTCCACAAGTTTAAAATTTCTAAGATAAGATTTGGTGGGTGTGGAATAAATGGTTTAAGATTTAAAGGGTTTTGAAAGAAATGAACAGGTTAAGGCTCAACAGGGTTATCTAAGCAGATCATCAACACTAAAGATGAGTGTCGGAAGGGTTTTGGGCTTGAAGAGATATGATAAAAGGGGGTTAAATCCTAAGGAATGTCAAGGTCATCTAACTGCACCTATACCGCGTACGGTACTCTACCAATGTGGTCTTGAAGTGCATTCCAGGAGCAAGTTCTAATTCCGGATGCATGCATCAGCACACTCAAACAAACGAATAGTGAAGCATTAAAGATGAATGCTTATATTGGCTCAAAATACCTCACTGCAAGTTTTTGGGTTTGTTTGTGCCTAGCCATGCGATGCCCCTTTTAGATTATCATTTTAGACCTAAGAAATTCCTATATTATTTACTCTTAATTTCCAAAATACCCTACTCATATATGAAAATGCTCCTTCTTAAGACATTTTGACTCAAAAAATTTTAAAATTTTTAGCAAAAGTGAGTTTTTATGAAAATTAAGCCAACTGAATGAGTGACATATTCACTGTCGAAGTTAAGCTTATGATTTTGAGGAACATTTTCTGAGTTTGCTTTTGGAAACAAGAATCTAACAAGCAAACCTAAGGTATTCTATACCGCTATCCCACACTTAGAGGAACATTGTCCCTAATGTTCTCTTGAGTTGGGATTTGAGAAAAATCCCACACTTAGAGTTTGAACAAATTGGAAAATGTTACTCAAGTGTTTGTTTTGGGCTGGAATCCCACACTTAGTGATAAGCTGGGGATATGGCATAGACTACTTTAATGAGAATTTAAAGCTAACAATCATATCAAAAAAGAGAGTGAGAACGAGAGAACTCCCATATCGAAGCGAAGGCGAAAGGATGGAATTCTGGAAGATGCGCTGAAGAGGAGATCTTGACAAGAATTCTTCTTTAGCGGTGGCTCCATGAAGATCTTTCGGCTATAGCGTGCGCAGCTTACAAATAACAGCACGGTCCTCCATCTTTACACTTCTTTCACTCTCTTGTGAAGATATCTCGTAAGTGTGAACACGTTGGGTATATTTTTTACCTACTTCTTATTATAGCTTTTTACCGAAAGTGCCTAAATCCAGAATGCGAAAAGATGTTTTCTAATTCAAAACGAGTTTTAAGTCATGTGTTTTTAAACGAGTTCGAGCATAATGCGTGAAAGTAGCACGTAAGTACCTCAAATACTCGAAACACATGTCTTGTTAAAATTTAATTCCTATTTTCCTGGATTAGGTGGTAAAAGCTGAAGTGGTGTTTTGAAAGCATTTTGATACCTAAGTGTGAAAGATAGTCAAAGATATATCACTTCTTGGAATTTAAAAACTAATACTATTAATACTAATACTAAGGATACTTATTGCACAGGTTGCCGAGAAGCGCTTCTATTTAGAGTCGAGGGCTCGACTTTTCCTCTTGGATCAGCCAGAAGAGGATCTCCCAGGACTTGGGATGCGGAATGGAAGTGTCCTGGGGTTTGGTGGGTAGAATCTCATAAAATGTCGTGCGACGACTTCTGTGATGTTTGGGATTCTCGCCACATTAAGAGGATAGGTATGGAAATGCTCCTCAGCAGTCCTTTGCAAGTATAAAAGATCCATTATAGCATCTTGGACTGCCTTGGAGATTGGTCCATTAGTGTCCACAAGGGTGGCTCCATCGTGCTCAAGCGTCTCACGCACCGATCGATCTGTCCGCAGGGTGTCCATAAATTCGAAGAAGCGAAGGTGGATGTCCTCATGAGTGGCATTGTTGATGTCCTGCCCTAGTTCTTCAATGGATCTGAATATGCCTTGGATCAGCTGTTTCTGATGATCGGTATACGTGAGCTCTGGTTTCAGGAAGATGTTAATCATCCTGTTGTAAACCTCACGTAACCCATTGTGGAATAGCTGTCTGGGTTGCTCCCATAGGATAGAACCGAAAATGTCTTTAAGTCATTCAGAGACGAAATCTGCAATGTTAACCGTCAAACCTTCTGGAACAGAAGAAGGGATGGCTCGTGCTCTCTCGTCTGAACTGACGTGTTCTAACTTTTCGACAATTATCTGGGCGTGATGCTCGATAGTGCAGCTGATGAAAAACCTATGTGGTGAGGACTCGTCAATGTAATCATTATTGGCCATAGAATCTAGAAGTCCCTTGAGATCCGCCATTAGCTGAACATCTACTTCGTTTTCAGGTTCCCAGTAGCATAATCCATGTTGTGTCTGTAATTTTGGAGAAACTCCATCTGTTTGTGCGAATATGGAAATGCGGACCTGATAAATGCTTGATACACCCGGCCATACGTGGTTTTCTGTGTTTCATAGAATTCCTCTTCATCGGGGAAAGGCTCATCATCGTTTGATGATTCTCCTGCGCGGTCGTTGGCGAAGGCGTTGATGCGACTAACTAGATGTTGCGGACTCAGGTAGGAGTTGGCTCGATAAACCTCATATTCAGTCTCAATGTCCTCAATAAAATCCCTCTGACGTTGCGTGTATTCAATAGTAGAATCTCGTATAATCGCAATCAGAGTTCGGAAATCCTCCCCGTGTTCTTCAATAGCACTAAGCATTTCTTCTGGTTCAGACATGATCGGGATTTCTGTATTTTCTATAGTAGGAGGAGGGATAATGACTGGAGGGGGAATGATTGGAGTGAGGTGAAGGTGAATGGAGCGGGTATCGATCGTAACGTCAATGAAAACGATATCGTCCTCATCACTCTCGGTTGCTGAAGTGTCTGGAAACTCAACAGCGTTGGTGAGTGGTTGAGACTCGTCGGTGATCTGTGATACTGGCTGGGAAGAGTCCATCTCGAAATCCCTCTCGTCCTGGGAATCAGAATCAAAGCTTGATCCAGATGTACCTCCAAGCTCAAAATGTGATCGAGGCTCGGATGAGTCAAGGGGTGGAATCCCTCGAGGAGGTATATGTGGCTTAAGTAGAGACTCATCATTCAGGGAGTGGTCAATCGAAGGTTTCTCTGAGTCGCTCTCCGGTAGAGGGATGAAGTTCAAAGCATAGTCTATCTGCATGATTTCTGCGGTCGGAGGGTGTGTCTCAGGAATGTGTGGCGGTGTAGCTTCCTCTGGCTCTTCCTCCTCTTCTTCTTCTTCTATCTCCTCTTCTTCTTCCTCAGTTTCCTCTTCTATCTCTTCTTCCTCAGTGTCGGAAGTAATCGTGATGGGCTCGTCAGACATAGGGGTGTCTGGTTCAGAATCATCATCCGAGGTAACTCTTCCTGTCGAAATCGCACATATCTCCGCATGCTCTGTGATAGACTGATCAGCTTGATCGATCTTGAAGGTGATAGTCTCTCCATGAGATCTAAGACTGATAGTCTGAGAGTAAACATCTATGATAGTGCGTGCGGTGTTCAAGAATGGTCTACCTAAGATGATAGGGATATGGACATCCTCCTGAATGTCCATCACTACAAAGTCTGTGGGAAATAGGAACTTATCAACTTGAACCATGATGTTCTCAGCTATTCCCTTAGGGTGTCTAATGGATTGGTCAGCTAGCTGGACACTCATTTTGGTCGGTTTAAGGGGTCCTAATTCCAATCTAGTGTAAAGCGAATAGGGCATCAGGTTTATACTGGCTCCTAGGTCGGCTAGAGAGTGTATCATGCCCGAGTGATAGATCGAACAAGGAAGGGTGAAGCGTCCAGTATCTCCTAATTTCTCAGGGATAGAGTTCTTTATAAGAGCTGAACATTCCGCGTTCAGTGGGACATTGGGTACTTCGGGTACCTTATCCTTGGTCGACAAGAGTTTCAGGATGTATTTTGAACTGGAAGGGGTTCGGGGCACGGTGTCCACGAACTTTCCATCGAGACGGAAGTCGTTAACTTTATAGGCTTTCTTAAGACGGTCGGGAAACGGGATGCGTACTTCCATTTGTGGTGTAGGGACAGACGGGGACTCAACTGTCGTCGGGACAGGAGTATCTTCCTTCACCGGAGAAGGAGTGGGAGGTTGGCTCGGTGCCACCTTCTTGTCTGTAGTACTCATATGTTTGGCCTCTTCTATGTGTGGGTTCTGTACCGTGTTACTAGGGAGATTACCCTGGGGCCTAGAGTCAAGACGTTTGGCTAGCTGTCCTATCTGGGTCTCAAGATTTTTGAGAACGGCCAGTTGGTTCCTAATGAATCCTGCCTAGCGCTAGTCTTTTGGTTAATTTGGTGCTGGCGTTGGATGAACTTAGTGAGGGTATCATCCGTACTAGTAATGGGCACTATGGTTTTAGAGGGTTCGGTCGATTGACCTGCGTCAGGTGCAGTCAATGATAGCGGTTGGTTATAGGTGAGTTGGGGTTGTTGTTGGTAAGACGGGTACCTAGGTTGGTAGTTGGGCTGAAAGGGTGGTTAGTTCCTAGGTGGGTATTGGGTGCCTCTAGTCTTAGGCGGAGAGGTTCGAGCGAAGCCAGGTGGATTTTGTTGGCGAGCTGGAAATTGAGCATAGTAAACCGTTCCATCAGCAGGATCTTCGTACTCAACCCGATAACTTTCTGTTGGGAGGTTGGCACAGTTCTGGCATGCATGAACTTGATGGGCGTGCTGGGATGGTTTCTTCATTTCGCCGATCTGCTTCGTCAGGTGCTCGATCTTCTCTGTCAGAGACTTGATAGCTTCGGTCTGGAATGGATTGGGTGCATCAATCGGTGCTGATGATGAGGAATGCTCACCAGAGTTCCAGTCGTGATGGTGCATCGTCATATTCTCGATCAAGTTCCAAGCTTCCTCATCGGTGAGTTGCATGAAGTTGCCCTGAGCAGCGGCGTCAAGGGTAATGCGATGGTTCGAAGCGAGACCGTTGTAAAACGTGCACAGCTGGCTGGTTTTCTCTATAAGGTGGTTAGGGCATTTGTTCAACAGACTCTTGTATCTCTCCCATGCTGTGTAGATAGACTCATCATGAGCTTGGTGGAAGTTCATAATGTCATTCTTGTACTTGGTTTGCTTAGCCGGAGGAAAGTACTTAGTAAGGAATTTTGTAGCCATATCCGTCCAGGAGGTGATAGAGCCGGTCTCTAATCCCTCAAACCAAGTCAAAGCGTGGTGAGTAAGCGAATAAGGGAATAGGTATAGACGGACTATATCCTGATCAACCCCGTTCTGCTTGTACGAGTTGGTAGTCTGAATGAATCGGTTGATGTGGGCGTTAGGATCGTCATGGGGTAAACCATGAAATTGGCAGAATTCTTTGATAAGCTGAACGATATGATGTTTAAGCTCGAAGGACGCGCCGTCGATAACCGGATAGCTGATGGGTCCACCTCGACCTTCAATTGATGGTTTGGTGCTGTCGGCAAGCGTGACACGTGCAGCCATCGGTTGTCAGTTGCGGATGCGTTTCTCCTTGCGGATCGTTCAGATGATCATCTCAGGATCGGGTACGAAAGTGAGAGATTCGAATCCGGATGATCGGGTCAAATATCGTTGTGTGTTGTGGGAAGGAATTTTTGAATGGAACAAGGAAAAAATGAAAAAACTAAACTAAACTACGGGATACTAGAAAGAAAAATTCGTCTGGAACGTCTTCAGATCTTACGGCTGACTCCCCGGCAGCGGCGCCAAAAGCTTGATGGGCGCCTGGAGGTCGGTTGCGATTTCACTCGCGTCGTTGCGGACCTTCCTCCGGGCACGACCACCAGAGAGTTTTAAAATTTGTATTTGCGGGGCCTAAGTATACCTAGTTACTATTGGTGTATAGCAGCAAGGATGACCTAGGGTCGTTCTCTGAGTCAGTGTATTGTGGATCGTGGACGAAACAGGCGTACTTATCGATCTAGCAGTTTTTAAAAGATTTGATTGGTGGTTTGTTTTTGGTTTTTATACTTAGGCAGAAAATTTAAACTAAAGCGGATAAAATAAATGTAGATAGCAGATAATCTAGAGATGGTGTTTGCTATGATTTCGGTAGCCTTCTTGATTGGAATGATGTATGATGTATGAAAACGTGTTCTAAAGGTTTGTATTTTATTTATTCAGGTATCTGTGGAGTAAGCACTAGCCCCCTACTGATAGAGTTCTCGATCAGTATGTCACTGGGCGACTAGGCTATCCTGATTCTGATCGGAGTAGTTTATCCAGCCCACAACACTAACCGGTGAAGGTATAGTGACCCTTATCTGGGATGAAACCCTGGGTGCATGAATAAGGCGACAAACCAACTCGATGTCCGACCTTTCTTAACCCCACAATAATATCTAATCTAAATAAAACATTTAATTAAGACCAAGTTTATAGAGTGTGCTTGATTACTTTCTATCGATGGTTTTGTGAGTCTGGGTGTTGAGTCATGACTTGTGATTCACATAGACCGATAACAACGACTCTTTCCGTGATTACTGCACTGTACTCCACCGGAGGTGTTTCCATTGCTGAACCAAGGACCTAGTCGGTACCAGCTCTGCTGAGCACAGAGTTGCCGTTATTCCACAAGGCTTAGTAACTGCGGCTTTTCCTCGGCTTCCACGTGTTAACTACACCGGAGGTGTTGTCGACGCTATACCGAGTAATTAGCAGACTTACGGTACCTTACATTGCTTCATAAAAGCTAACCCAGACTACTTAACTAAGTTTATATTTAAGCATAATATTATCCATCTATGATATAAACCAGCCCTTACTTTTAAGTCCCAATAAATCCCTAACTTGTCAACAGTGTAATATTCACGTTCAGTTAGAAAACCATATTTCCACGGGCACAGTGTACTTTGCGTTCAGAGTAGAAAGCAGTATTTCCACGGCTCCAGTGTACTTAGTGTTCAGTTTGAAAACCATATTTCCATAGCCACAGTGTACTTTGCATTCGAATTAGAAAACAGTATTTCCACGATGACGATGTACTTAGCGTTCATTTAGAAAGCGATTGTGACAACTCTCCAAATTAGGTATTAATTAACATTAAGCATGTGCATTCTTACGCTAATTTCCTGATTAAGTTTAAACAAAACTTTTGATGAGATGTAAGCCTAGCAAGTCCAAATACTTTTAAACAAAAAGTATTACATATTATGTGATTAATTATAATCGTGTACAAACGTATCGGAACGAATCCGACAAAATAAATAACAAAAGTTCGAGACACAAAAATAATTAATAATTTAATTATTAATTAGGTGTATTAATATATCTATAACAAATAGATAGAATGAGTTAAATATACGTTTAACATAAAACGTATTATAAACGAACAGAAATAATTGTAAAACATACCCCGAGATCGCAAATCATAAAAATTCAAATTTTCTAATTCATTTGAAAGTATTTAGAACATTACCTCAAAATATGAAATCATAATTTGACTGAAATTTGGCGCCCATTTAACTACGCGCAGTAAAATGTATAAATTTGTACAACGGTCTAAAATAATGAAAATCTCATTATTCAAAATTTAAATAACGAACCAGGAGAACATCTACAACATAAAAATATAAAATATTAAATTTTATATTGCTATAATTGGACCCGTACCCGAAATTAACGGGTTAAAAACCCAAATAATTATCATATTAAAAATATCTATGCGACATGTCTTTGTATATCTCCATACTTCCAATTGACAAATGTGAGACTTGATTTATACTCCCATACCCACTCACTGATCTTTACCAACTTTCAATAATGCAAAAACCAAACTATTTTCTTTCTCTGTGATCTTCATTCCATCGCCAAGCAAGAAGCAAGAGCACTTCTATTATTTCTCGTCACTTTTACACAAAAATCATCAACTAGCAACAACAAAAACATAATCATCTTCACAAGCATCACCTTCATATCATCGTCATCATCACAGGACCTCCTTTATCATCACTGTGAGGTTTTCATCTTTGAATTTCATACATAAATATTGTATATTCTTCGATTATATAGTGATTATAACTCATTATATTATGTTCGTATATCGTATTGTGGTTTGGTTATAGGGTTAGGTCGCGTTACTTTAACCTGCGAGGTTTAGCTCACCTTTCAGGGGATTATAGTCTAAGCATTCCCACTTATTATTTAGGATGGACGTATCCTACAACTGTTTTATACCAGTTACTTACTGGTAATATTTAAATACTGGTGAACCACCAGATTTACATTTTGGGTAACAACCCACATAAAACTATATTTTGGGTAACAACCCTACAATCTTATAAATTGCAAAAACCTGCAAACATTTATTTATTGAATAACAATTCAATAATCTAAACATAAATGGTTTAACATACCTTACATTTATACAAAACCTGTGAATTCACTCAACATATTTGTTGACAACTTTCTTTCTATGTTTTATAGGAAATTAGCTACGTAAGTAAGAATCGCATGCATTCAGGATGGACAACCCTGGACTACTTAGGATGCCATATATTTTGGGACAGCTTTTGAGGATTTCTTTTGTATTACTGCATACATTGCAGTTATACTTACGAAATCTTATTTTAAACTTATGTATTGAAATACTTAAATGTTTTAAACTCTATTACTACTGTACGACTTACATAGTCGTACTACTTTTGTAACAACTGTTTCAACTGGCATCTTTAATATATTATGTTCTGTATGATCATATGCTCTGATACAGTGAATGCACAATTGTAACGTCATCACCCCCGTTGTTAAACTGTTTACACATAATGCTTCCGCTAATTATAACTAGCTTCCGCTAAACATTAACTAAACACAATTATGGATTTTGGGGGTGTGACAGACTTGGTATCAGAGCCATTGGTTATAGCGAACTAGAAGTCTTTAGGTGACTGAAAACCTTAGAGACCTAGACTATAGCCTTGGCTAGAACATTCATGCATTCATACATACAGTTGCATACGTCTAACATATGACTGACACGTCACACACAATTTCCATTGTCACAGTATGTCTAGTCAATCAGTTTACCATGTTTATGCTTCGGATGAAGAGCCGACAGAGGCTCCTTTTGAAGGTCCCGCGATCACTGTAGGGGATGAGTCATCTGTTCATTTGAGAGACATGTCAGACGACACTAGTGACGCTCACATCGCGCCACCACCGACAGCACATGAGGTTACCCCTATCATTACAGGTATTCACCATCAGGCCGGTGAGACTTCTCGCAGGCCTGTATATAGGAGGACACCGAGGATGTGTGTCCGAGATTTTCCTATAGGTCCGTTAGCACCAGCGGACGAGTCTGTTGAGTCTCCACAGAGGGCACCCAGGTTTGCTCATCTAGAGTGGATGACTCCTATGTTGAGGCACTGGAGGTCATTAGAGGGTTTTCCCTCCACCTTTGAGACAGGAGAGTCCTCACGACCCCCAGCACCACTGCCTACCACTGGAGAGCCGATAGAGCAGACTCTCCCTACATTAGTTGCTGTTATGCGTACATTGTTCTGTATTACCTCTAGCAGGAGTTCTCACCTTGGACAGGTACAGGATGAGGTCTCCCGTCTGTATGGGGACATGGCTGGTATGCATGAGCATCATCACTTTTTGTTGAACCATGTGTTTACTGCCCAGGAGATAGCTGAGTCCGCACGTGCTCGTGTGAGGACACTTGAGAGACATGTTAGGATTGCAGGGCTTGTGGTTGGTGCTTGTGTGGTGATGGCCGTGTTGAGGACAGCCGTGGGATCATTTCTACCGTATTTCCGTTAGACCTATATAGGGCGGGTTGTGCCTACTTAGGATTGTATATATACTATGTATTAGATTTGGAACTTTGGTTTGACGGGTATAGACATACCTGTCATGTTTTGTATATCATTTGGATCGACGGTGTGTAGACAGACCCGTCATGCTTTGATTAGTCTTTGGATCGATGGATATCTAGGATAGATCCATCATGTTTTGTATAAAAACTTGTGAACTAACTATGATCAGTTATATGATATGACATATGTATTTGGTTTATTATTATTGTTTATGTTACTGTGCGTTGTGATTGGATTATATATTGACAATAGATACTACATAATTGTGGATACTGAAATATGTCTTTGTAACCTATAGATCTCTTGAAAACTGGAAAAATGGCAGAACCTGTCATAAGTGAATACTCATCAGATGAGGACATAACCATCGACGAGCAGATACAATATGTATATGTCGATACCGAAACCATTCCGATAGTGGAACTGGTGGAAGAAGAAATTGAAAACCACCACTTTGGATTGATTGACATAGAGGAATATGAGAGAGTTAGAGACCAAGTTGAAGAGCTAGATGGTCAAAACTGGGAACTTGCATCTAAATGCAAGAACTATGAAACTGAGTTGAGAATCCTAAAGAGGCCTATGTCTGTCCGAGTTAGGGATAGAATTCGCTTATGGAAGAAAGTAGCTAGTGATCGCAAGAAGAGAGTCAAGACTTGGATTAAACGTCTGAGCAAGTGCTCAACTGAGAATGAGGTGATCTGTCATACGACCCTGCGATATAAGACTATGCTAGAAACGCATTACTCCTCTCCCAATCTGAATCAGGAGTAAAAGTGAAAGATCTACACTGCGACAGAGAACATAGCTAAAGATAGCTTAATAATGAACTGAGGAAGAACTGTCGTAGGAATATAATTGTTTTGTTAGGATCTAAGTATAGCTAAGTTTAGTTTAATTAGTACTGTAACAACTCGTATTGTATTGGAAATCACTCTTGATGGATATAGAAGATATCATCAAGTTTTGCAATGAAACGATGTAAGAACGTTCTAGTTAATGTATAATATAACTTAGGTTCGATTCGAAATTTCGTACGAATTATATTCATCTCTATATACAGGTGATAGAAAAGTTATCACGTAATAATTGTTGAAGCCATTTCTTGCAAACTTTGAAAACCTACCATACTATGAATTATTTATCTTATCTTGAATTCCATAAAACATTGATTGCACTTAAACGATGATGAAAAGAAATATGTATTTGGCATTATATAATGACGCCTGGCCAACGTGATTATATTGTACAAAGTACATATGGGTGTTTCAAAGTCGTGCGATATACAATGTGAAACATTATTCTCTCAAATTCTCCATACTATTCATTTGATAGACAATGTGAAATCTTGTTCATCACATTCATTATTTTGGCATTGACTTCTGCATTTTATTCATCGCAGAACTGAACTATGCCGCCAAAACGACGAATTACTAGGAACAGTCAGAAAACAACTGTACCTCCTACATCTGAAACCATTCCACCACCTAACACCGAGGAAACTACTGAGCAGTTAATAGCTAGACGCATAGCTGAAGGTATTGCCGAGTATGAGGCAAGCCGAAACCGTGAGACTGGGATTAATAACAGCGGATCGACCCCTGTTATTGCTGAGACTGTTGTGAATAACCGCAAAGGGTGTTCATATAAGACATTTCAGGCATGTAAACCACCACCTTTCTGTGGCACTGAAGGTGCTATTGGTATTATACACTGGATAGAAAAGATGGATTATGTGTTGGACATCAGTGATTGTCTACCAGACACTGCAGTGAAGTATGTTGCCTGCACACTAGCTGATAAAGCTTTGACTTGGTGGAACAGTCAAGTTCAGTCGATGGGACGACCAGCTGCTTATTCCATGACATGGGAAACATTGAAGAGTATGATGATGGAAGAATTCTGCCCTCGCAGTGAGATGCAGAAAATTGAGACTAAGCTGTGGAACATTGCTATGATTGGTGCTGATATCACTGGTTACACAACTAGGTTCCAAGAACTAGCTCGTCTTGTGCCACATATGGTAACACCTGAATACAAGCGTATTGAACGCTATGTGTATGGACTGGCACCACAGATCAGGAGTTTAGTTACGTCCTCCAAACCTGACACTTTCAGGAGCGCTGTTACCTTAGCGCAGAGTTTGACTGATGAAGCAGTTAGAATGGGGACACTGACCAAGAAGACTGTGTCGGTTAAGGTTGAGCAGAGCAGTGCTGAAGCTGGTAGTTCTGGAGGTAAGAAGCGTAAGTGGAATGACCGTCAGGGTCAATCCAACAAGAAAGGATCTGGAAATCCAAAGTCTTACGCTGCCATCATTGTGGAACCAAAGCCATACTTGGGTAACAAACCTAAGTGTGATAAGTGTAGCAAACACCACGAGGGTGAGTGCTGGTTTTGCGACAGCTGTAAGGGATGGGGTCACAAAACCCAAAACTGTAAGGTAAACCCTACCCCCTAAGGGAAACACTGTTCGCCAAAACCAAGGATGTTTTGAATGTGGCGACATGAGGCATTATCGAAACCGATGCCCTCGACTCAATAACCAAAACCGTAACGCCAACAACGCTCGTAACCGCAACAACAATGGAAACAACCGTGGTAACAACAACAATCAGCCAGCTCGTGGACGTGTGTTCATGTTAGGAGCACCAGAGGCACGTCAGGATCCTAACACAGTCACTGGTACGTTTCTTGTAAACAACCACTTTGCTTCTGTGTTATTCGATTCCGGTGCTGATTTAAGTTTTGTGTCCACTGAGTTTAGACCACTATTAGAGATCGAATCCCTTAAGCTAGATAACAAATACACAGTAGAGCTAGCTGATGGTAAGTTGATTGAATCAGGAGAAATAGTACCAGGATGTTCCTTAACGTTAGAAGGTCATTCTTTCAAAATAGACTTACTACCGGTAGAACTAGGGAGCTTCGATATAGTGGTTGGTATGGATTGGTTGTCACTAAACCGCGCAGAGATTATCTGTCATGAGAAAATTGTACGGTTACCTTTACCGTCAGGAGAAATGTTGATGGTTCAAGGAGAAAAGAGTAATCGTGCGGTGAAAACAATTACATGCATGAAGGCAAATAAGTATCTACGAAAAGGGTACCAAGCATTTTTGGTACATGTTGTAGATAAGAAACCCGAGGAGCGACGCATAGACGACGTGGCCGTAGTACGCGAATACCCAGGAGTATTTCCTGACGAGCTACCAGGGTTACCACCTCCACGGCAGGTTGAATTTCATATCGACCTAGTGCCGGGAGCTGCACCGATTGCTCGTGCGCCTTACCGTTTAGCTCCATCAGAAATGCAGGAACTGTCTGCACAGTTACAAGAACTGTTGGATTTAGGATTCATCCGACCGAGCTTTTCACCGTGGGGAGCTCCGGTGTTGTTCGTCAAAAAGAAGGATGGATCAATGCGGATGTGTATCGATTATCGAGAACTGAACAAAGTGACGATTAAGAACCGATACCCGTTACCACGCATCGATGACTTGTTTGACCAGCTGCAAGGGTCAAGTTATTACTCAAAGATAGACTTGAGATCGGGTTACCATCAACTGAAGGTACGGGAGGAAGATATCCCTAAGACTGCGTTTAGGACTCGATATGGTCATTACGAGTTCCTGGTTATGCCGTTTGGGCTAACGAATGCGCCAGCAGTGTTCATGGATCTAATGAATAGAGTATGTAAACCTTACTTGGATAAGTTCGTCATAGTGTTCATTGACGATATCTTGATATACTCAAGAACGAAGGAAGACCATGAACGACATCTGAGGCTGATTCTTGAATTACTGGAGAAAGAGAAGCTTTATGCAAAGTTCTCTAAATGCGAGTTTTGGATGCGTGAGGTTCATTTCCTGGGTCACGTGATCAATAACAAAGGAATTCACGTGGACCCATCCAAAATTGAGGCGATTAAGAATTGGGAAGCCCCAAAGACCCCAACTGAGATACGACAATTTCTTGGGTTAGCCGGTTACTACCGAAGGTTCATTGGGAATTTCTCGAAGATAGCTCAGCCACTTACCGCCCTAACGCAAAAAGACAAGAAGTTTGATTGGGGCGAGAAGCAAGAGAATGCTTTTCAAATGCTGAAAGAGAAATTGAGCACCGCACCTATCTTATCCTTACCAGAAGGAGTAGAAAACTTTGTTGTCTACTGTGATGCTTCACATCAAGGATTAGGTTGCGTGTTGATGCAAAACGACAAGGTCATTGCATATGCGTCTCGTCAATTGAAGATTCACGAGAAGAACTATACGACGCATGACTTAGAGCTGGGAGCAGTCGTTTTTGCACTTAAGATTTGGAGACACTATCTATACGGTACAAAGTGTACGATCTTTACCGATCACAAAAGTCTCCAACATATATTTGATCAGAAAGAACTCAACATGAGACAGAGACGTTGGGTTGAACTGCTAAATGATTACGACTGTGAAATCAAGTACCATCCAGGCAAAGCTAATGTAGTAGCGGATGCCTTGAGTCGTAAGGAAAGAGTGAAACCTCGAAGAGTTCGAGCGTTAGGACTGACAATCCACTTGGATCTGATTTCTCAAATTCGTGATGCTCAACAAGCAGCCTTTACTCCAGAACGTATGAAGGACGAATCCCTCAAAGGGATGGAGAAGCAACTGGAGTCTAAGGAAAATGGAGTATTGTACTTCATGAATCGAATTTGGATTCCTTGTGTTGATGAGCTACGTAGCCTAGTATTGGACGAAGCTCATAAGTCTAATTACTCGATACATCCTGGTGCAGATAAGATGTACCACGATCTGAAAGGATTTTACTGGTGGCCTGGCATGAAAAGAGACATTGCCACTTATGTTGGTAGATGTCTGACTTGTGCAAAAGTTAAGACTGAGTATCAAAAGCCGTCTGGACTTTTACAACAACCAGAGTTGCCCAAATGGAAATGGGAACACATCACGATGGATTTCATCACGAAACTACCGAAAACATCATCTGGAATGGACTCCATATGGGTGATTGTTGACCGACTGACAAAATCATCTCACTTTCTAGCCATCAAAGAGACAGATAAGATGGAAAAGCTGGCTAGAATCTACATAAAAGAAGTTGTTTCTAGACATGGAGTTCCATTATCTATCATCTCTGATAGAGATGCACGTTTCACCTCTCGCTTCTGGAAAACACTGCAGCAAGCATTAGGCACTAGACTCGACATGAGTACTGCCTACCACCCACAAACTGACGGCCAAAGCGAGCGAACAATACAAACGCTCGAGGACTTGTTGAGAGCCTGTGTGATTGACTTTGGAGGAAATTGGGATGTTCATCTCCCTTTAGCCGAATTTTCGTACAACAATAGTTATCATACGAGCATACAAATGGCACCTTTTGAGGCATTGTACGGTTGCAAGTGCCGATCTCCACTCTGTTGGGCAGAGTTGGACGACAGACAGCTATCAGGTCCTGAGATAGTCCAAGAGACAACGGACAAAATATCTCAAGTGCTTAATCGATTGAAAACGGCGCGTGACCGACAAAAGAGTTATGCAGACAATAGACGGAAACCTTTGGAGTTTCAAGTAGGTGACAAAGTCCTACTCAAGGTATCTCCTTGGAAAGGAGTTGTACGATTTGGAAAACGCGGTAAACTGAACCCACGATATGTTGGACCATTTGAAATCCTAGCAAGGATTGGTCATGTAGCTTATAAGCTTAAACTGCCGCAAGAACTTAGTAATATTCACGACACGTTTCACGTGAGTAACCTTAAAAAGTGTCTATCGGACGAGACACTAATTATCCCTCCTGACGAAGTTTTCATTGATGCAAAACTCAATTTTGTGGAGGAACCCGTCGAAATAATTGATCGGAAAACACATACACTCCGACGCAGTCGGATCGAACTAGTCAAGATTCGATGGAACTCAAAACGCGGTACAGAGTCTACATGGGAACGTGAGGATGAGATGCGAAAGAAATATCCTCACTTATTCGAGAGCGTGACCGCGACTCACAACACATCTTAAATCTCGGGACGAGATTTCCCTAACGGGGGGGAGAATGTGACAACTCTCCAAATTAGGTATTAATTAACATTAAGCATGTGCATTCTTACGCTAATTTCCTGATTAAGTTTAAACAAAACTTTTGATGAGATGTAAGCCTAGCAAGTCCAAATACTTTTAAACAAAAAGTATTACATATTATGTGATTAATTATAATCGTGTACAAACGTATCGGAACGAATCCGACAAAATAAATAACAAAAGTTCGAGACACAAAAATAATTAATAATTTAATTATTAATTAGGTGTATTAATATATCTATAACAAATAGATAGAATGAGTTAAATATACGTTTAACATAAAACGTATTATAAACGAACAGAAATAATTGTAAAACATACCCCGAGATCGCAAATCATAAAAATTCAAATTTTCTAATTCATTTGAAAGTATTTAGAACATTACCTCAAAATATGAAATCATAATTTGACTGAAATTTGGCGCCCATTTAACTACGCGCAGTAAAATGTATAAATTTGTACAACGGTCTAAAATAATGAAAATCTCATTATTCAAAATTTAAATAACGAACCAGGAGAACATCTACATCATAAAAATATAAAATATTAAATTTTATATTGCTATAATTGGACCCGTACCCGAAATTAACGGGTTAAAAACCCAAATAATTATCATATTAAAAATATCTATGCGACATGTCTCTGTATATCTCCATACTTCCAATTGACAAATGTGAGACTTGATTTATACTCCCATACCCACTCACTGATCTTTACCAACTTTCAATAATGCAAAAACCAAACTATTTTCTTTCTCTGTGATCTTCATTCCATCGCCAAGCAAGAAGCAAGAGCACTTCTATTATTTCTCGTCACTTTTACACAAAAATCATCAACTAGCAACAACAAAAACATAATCATCTTCACAAGCATCACCTTCGTATCATCGTCATCATCACAGGACCTCCTTTATCATCACTGTGAGGTTTTCATCTTTGAATTTCATACATAAATATTGTATATTCTTCGATTATATAGTGATTATAACTCATTATATTATGTTCGTATATCGTATTGTGGTTTGGTTATAGGGTTAGGTCGCGTTACTTTAACCTGCGAGGTTTAGCTCACCTTTCAGGGGATTATAGTCTAAGCATTCCCACTTATTATTTAGGATGGACGTATCCTACAACTGTTTTATACCAGTTACTTACTGGTAATATTTAAATACTGGTGAACCACCAGATTTACATTTTGGGTAACAACCCACATAAAACTATATTTTGGGTAACAACCCTACAATCTTATAAATTGCAAAAACCTGCAAACATTTATTTATTGAATAACAATTCAATAATCTAAACATAAATGGTTTAACATACCTTACATTTATACAAAACCTGTGAATTCACTCAACATATTTGTTGACAACTTTCTTTCTATGTTTTATAGGAAATTAGCTACGTAAGTAAGAATCGCATGCATTCAGGATGGACAACCCTGGACTACTTAGGATGCCATATATTTTGGGACAGCTTTTGAGGATTTCTTTTGTATTACTGCATACATTGCAGTTATACTTACGAAATCTTATTTTAAACTTATGTATTGAAATACTTAAATGTTTTAAACTCTATTACTACTGTACGACTTACATAGTCGTACTACTTTTGTAACAACTGTTTCAACTGGCATCTTTAATATATTATGTTCTGTATGATCATATGCTCTGATACAGTGAATGCACAATTGTAACGTCATCACCCCCGTTGTTAAACTGTTTACACATAATGCTTCCGCTAATTATAACTAGCTTCCGCTAAACATTAACTAAACACAATTATGGATTTTGGGGGTGTGACAGCGATGTTTACACGATTAACAAATCAGACCATGTTCATGTTTGACACAGATAACTAAGTACCTTTGATGGGGTTCGCGACGTCCCATCATTAAGGCCGTAATCACGTTTACTAGTTGAAAGGCGATTAGTTTAATAGGTTTAAAATCATAGATAGAAAGTAAATCAAAGCACTAATTTTCATAGCATCATTCCAACCAATTTACGACTAACTACGTCATAGCAAACACGCAATATCACTACTCGCTAATCATGGCAACCAATCCTAAATCTAGCATGACAACAGTAATAACAATCATCATAATGAGATAGATAAAGGATAGATATAACCGTAATAAGAGCGTAGCTGAATACAACTTGAACGTTACACGAGCAGAACTCCTAGTACGCGCCAAGCAATATTACAATATTGCCCCTCTAACTAGCCGCTAATCTACTATTAATTATAACCTAATCTAGAGAGAGAGTAGTGAGAGAAAGTGTGCATAGTTGCTTGCTGCTTGGTGGTGAATTTCTTGTTGGATGTGTCCTTTTTAAAATGATGAAATGAGGCTTCTATATATAGAGATCGCACAACCGTATCCGTAGACCGTATCAAACCATGAAACGCACAACCGTATCGCAAAGGCGAATAAAAACCTGATTTTTATCACCCAAACGCACGATACGGCTGAGCTAGGGTGAATACGGCTGAACTGGACCGTATACGGCTGTGCATAGGGTGAATACGGCTGAGCTGGCCCATATACGGCTGATGTAACATCCTCAAATTGGGCCTAGGAGTAATAGGTATTTCCTGTAAATTTAAATGCTATTTAAATTTGTTATATGTATTGTGATAATTGAAAATAATAGGTCAAACAGTTATATGACTTTTTGTGAATAATAAAATATTACTCGTTTTAAACTTATTTAGTTGACGGTAAAATAAAATTGTATTTCCCCGCAAATGGTTTTTAAGTTCCAGACAATAATAAATACGGGGAACGAAAACTAACACTTATATGCTATACTCTATGGAATAAATTGGTTTTTATCCCACATATGCATACATACGTACGTATACACACACCCACACCCATCTAACCCTAAATCATTATCAAAATCATTCTCAAAACATCAAATTGGAGCTTGTAAATTCGGATTCAAGCTTCCATAATCATCAAGAACAAGGTATGATCATATGTTCTTCATTTTCCATAACCTAAAATTTGGGGTTTTTGGGGTTTTTACTAATTAGTGAGTTAAATCCGAAATTAAGAGTTTGTTTTGTGAAATTGTTGTTAGTTAAACATGTTATTGTTGATTACTAACTAGATTCAAGCTTAAGATTATAGATTTATGGTGATCCTTAGGGTTTATGATGATTTTGATGGGTTAATGACTTTAATCCGAAATTAAAGTATGAAATTGGTTAAGGTGGTGTTAATAAGTGTTTATAAGATGGTTAGTAATATTAATTTAACCTAGAAATGAAGTAATCATGTTATACAAGTGGTAATCAAAATGGGTTTTTGGGTAATTGATGGAATTAGCATGATTAACTTGGAATTGAAGATTGAAATACTTGCATGATAGTTGGTTGATGTTTATATGTGAATTATAATCTTAATCTTAGTTTAAAATTGAAGAACTTGAAGTATAATCACATGGTTAGTTATTGGTTTAGTTGAATATTCATGAATTGAAGCTTGTGGTTATGCTATTGTTGTAATTGGTGTTTAATTCATGAGAATAACTTAAGTCTAACTTAGAAGTGATGAAAATGATATATGTTCATGAAGAAAGTCTTGAGCTTATGTGCATTTTAAGGATGAAAGCCCTTAAGCTTGTGTTTGTGACACATAATTGATAATTGTTATTTATATGATTCTAAGTATTGAACCTAATTACTTGTGATATTGTATGGTAATTAATTACCACTTGATTATTGTTAATAATGATATTAAGTATTGAGGTAATGGGTAATCATACAATGAGTTGTTATAACTTTGTGACTATTTGTAGTTAGACATTATTAGATTAAATGAGTTATATGTTATGAATTAATTACTAACTCATTATTTATATTGTGTTCTTAGATATGGTGAAGACTCAATAATATTAGACCATTGAGTGGAGACGGTGATCGTCAAGGGTGAGTGGATCTTGGACTTTCTGTCTAAGTTAGTTGTAACAACATGGTTACAACGGGTAAACTTGGTTTATTGCAATGATTGCATTAATATTAGATTGGCATGTTGGCTAAACCTTTGATTGATTATTGGCGTCCATTGTGCTATGATAGTTGTGGACTATTTGATTTGGTGGGGGTCAACTAATGTGTTGGGTTTGGATACTATTACTAGGACTTCGCAAGTGCCTTGTACATGTGTTGGACACTGAAATTGCGTCGTGTGTAGTAATAGTACCAAACTATCGGTTTAACCTCTGATTTGGCCGTCAGTTGGTTTTAAGTGTTACTTGAGGAACCATCCGCGGCATGAGGGTACCTCAAGGACCACCGATCCTTCTATGTTGCTTGTGCATTGCTTGGTTATAGGCATGTGTTAAGCTGAGTTAGATTGATAGCTTGGGATCTATTCACTTAGCTTCGTGCTAACCCCTCATTACTTCTTGCAGGTTTACTTCTGTATGTGGGTGGGCAAGAAGTACATATGGAATGGATAATACGTTAATGATTTAATAACACATTGGGATTTCTATAACACCTAAACTTAATGTGTGTAATGATTAGAATAATCTAGTTTTAAAGGTTTGTATATAAGTGGATTGCTATTTGAAATGTATGTATGCAATCCACTGGTTTCTATTAATCATGCGCTTCCGATATGTTTAAAAAAAAAAAAAATGTCCTAGTATTTAGCGGGTGTTATAAATTGGTATCAGAGCCTAGGTTTGGGTGAATTGGACATTGTATGGTGTTCAATCCCAAACTTAGGTTTGTGTCAAGTCAAACATTCCAGGGATGGGGATTAGTGGTTGCATGAGAAAGTTGTTAGTGAATGTGTACTAACCTATAACAAGTTGCAAGATTGTTGTTGTGGTTGCAGAGACGGAGGAATATGAGGAACCGAATGGTGTTCTCAATGATTCCTCTATGTTCGTTGGTGTAAAAGCATCAGGTAATTCTCTATAAGCTTGTTTAAATTAAATAAGTTTGAATTGTTTATTTGCTATGAGGACTATGATTAGTGAAGTAAATTGAATTAGATTGATATGATTTCTCATTTATGAGTAAGTTGATTTTGCCTATGTGTTTAGCATAAGTTGATTATGTGCTTAGTAGTAAATCTTGATAGATTGAATTGATAAAAAAAAAAAGATTTCCATAAGGAAATTAATGAGGTGATGGTATACCTCAAGTAAGATGTTTAAAGTCGTGGTGGTTTAAATTAGAAAGTGTACATTAATTGGAAGATGTGTGTTTGACCTGAAAAGTCAAAGGGGTCAATGATGTTTTTAAATGTATTGACAAGTTTTAGAATAGGTCAATGTTGAATACTTGATGTAATTTGTGTAAATGTGATGATAATATGTGAAATTGGTGTTTTAAGGTTATGTTGTGCCACCAATAGTGATAATGGTTGGGTTTGACTTAAATTAGTCAAAGTTATGTGGAATGAGTGATAGAATAGTGATTATATGGTCATAAACCCAAACGGGTCATTTAAGTGCCCAAATGGGTCACTTAGTAATAAAACGGTTAAAACTTGAGGTGGTTTGTGTATGATGACTTTTAAAACGACTTACAGTCATAAGTATAGATAAAATGTGGATTAAAAGTGTTAATGTGGTCATTATGAACGAAATTGGGAAAAATGTCCATTTGGACCCCTAAACGGGTCAACGTGTCAAAACAATGTGGAATGAGTGTTTGTAGGTGACGAATATGCCCACACGTCACTAATGTATATAGAAACATGTTGGTAAAAGGTGGAAGTCAGAAACCAAGTCGTTTGAAATATAGCGTGTCAATCAAAATGGTCGAAAATGGTCAAAAATGAGTCGTACATCCGTTTTCTCGTAAAACGTGTAAATTGAAAAAGTGTAAAAAGGGAAAGTTTCATTTTGGCATAGTGGACGTGCCTGCAAAATTTTAGAGTCTAACTCTAAACGAGTAAAAAGTTATACGCGTTTGAAATTGGTTAAAAAATATGATTTTCTGAACCTCAGATTTTCTGATTGGGAACGCGATCCCAACCTGTTTTCAGGATCGCGTTCGTACGTGTTATTTTGGCTCAGATTATTTTCTGCTTGGGAACGCGATCCCAGCCATTTTCCAGGATCGCGTTTGTGTGTGTAATTTGTGCTGATGCGTTTTCTCTTGGGAACGCGATCCCGCTCACTTCTCCGGATCGCGTTTGTATGCCTAATTTGGTTACAGAATATTTTACACTAGGGAACGCGATCCTGACCTGTTTCCCGGATCGCGTTGGTATAAAAAAAATATATTTTTGCGACGTTCGACGTAGTTCTTAACGTAGAAAATTTTAGAAAATTTCGGTGTCCGATTAAGACGAAATTTACAGGGTCACTTGGAAACGGCTCAACGGTCAAAGCTCATTGCTATGCCATGAGCCCTGTCAGTTTTGGGCACTTCGGGGTCGTTTGGGGCCCGAAAATGGCATTTTACTGTTTTTCGGACTTTATTTTGAACTTTTGACTTACGTTTTAAATTGGGCTTTTGTTTCTTTGAGCCCTGGGATCATCCCTATGACTAAATATGACGTTATAACTTGTTTTAAGAGGTCCTCATATTTTATTGAGTATAAGTTATTTTCAAGCTGTGTATTTGTCGTATTGTCGATTGTGGCCAACTGTTGTTGGTGGTGATTTAAATTCTTGAGTGATATGGACTAAGTGAAATAAGATGAAGTAAATGTGTCATCTAAAATATTGGAAATGGTTAAAATAAGTATTCTTAGAGATTGAAAGGAATACATGGGTCTATACTTATTGATATTTGAAAGTAGAGTAATAATTCGCATGTGTGGCATGAAAAGTTTTACTTATATTACAACTAAAGAGGTAAAGATTGGAGAGAACATATTGAATATTACAAGTAGTATGGATGAAGTGTTTAGTACCAGATGTACAATTAATGTCGAGTGATGTAATTAGTAAATGACCTTGAATTAGGTAATAAAGAAGTTGTTTGTAATAATGGTGTTAGACATTACACCTGAGTTAAGGATATAATAAAAAGAGGTATTGAATGTCTGTGTGGTTTGTGTAAACTTGATGATATGTGTAATGTACATTCAAAATGATAAGTTGAAAACGGTAGTAAACTAATACTTGATGATATACCTGCTACTATGGGTAGTTATAATTGTGCAAATGGTTGATATCATGGTTATGATATAAGTAAGGGTAAAGACTAATAAATTTTGAGAGATTAATGGTATAAACTAGTCTGAGAATAAAGTGTGACTGACATAATATGATGACGTCTGGCCAACGTATTCATATTATGCCATTTCACATGGAGTTGTTGAGGCTACTAAGTACCAAATGAAGTTAAATGATGTTAAATTAACGGTAACATGTATTGACCCACAGTTATGAAATAGTTATTGATTGACTAAAATTAAGGTAGTAGCAGACTATTAAAAGTATTGTTCAATGTGATATCATTGTAAAGGAAAATTTTGAACGGGTTATACTACTTGTTAAAAATGAGTATGTGATTATTTGTTGCAATGTTTGAGGCTTAGTGAAGATTCGCATAGCCGGATAGCCTAGTATTAGAAAATTATGTGAAACTATGTCCTTGGGAAAAAGTAAAATAGTCAGGAAAATAAGAGTTTTACTTGTTGCATTGATAATATTATTATAATTACGTGCGAATTACATATAATCTTTCGGATTTATGCATATCTAATGACTAGATAAAGTGGTAAATTGTAATTTGAAAAAGTTATGTGATGAGAAAAGTTAAGTAGAGGTCGGTTAAAGTGGATTAAATAGGTGAATATTGTTGAAAAATGTGTTGATGATTAGCACATTTTGATAATGTGGTACGTGTGCTAGTATAGCAAGGTACCCATTGATTGAGACTTAGCATGTATCCAATATGATTTGGTGCTAAGTGATTGTGTAATTACATGATTATGGTAGTAACCATAGGATTTGACCTCTACTTTGCTTATCAATACGTGGTTAGTGTTATATGATTCCGAGATATTTTAATAAAAATGGGTTTCATGTACCTCAGTGATATGTGGATATTAGCGTGGATGCTAGTTATAATTGAAATTTAAACTTCATTGATGATATGTGTATTGTGGTTTCCATAACCACTGTTTTCGTTATTGAAAAAGATAGAATTCATATACTAATTTTAAAGATCTAGCATGTCGCAAGATTCTGGTTATGAGAGTATATTACTTTACTTAGTTAAGTGATTTACTTATGTTAAGTGATAACTTGTTTTAAAACGTTCATTGTGTATATGAAGATAAGATTAGGTACATTATATGTACTGAAATGAGAAATTGAAGCATGTACATTGGATATGTGCATGTGTAATTAGGTTGAAAACATATATCTTAAAATGGATTAAATGTATACATATTTTGTGTATGTGTGATGAGTGATTAAGATACGCATAGAGATGATATGCATATGTAATTTAAATTGTACATATACCTTATGTGCATTTAGTGATAAATAATTATGTAGTTAGGAAATTGGAAATAAAGTGTGAACCAAACTTCACACGAGGTAGGATGTGATTAAATTCTCTAGACTAATTAAGGATGATTAGATTTCGAGGACGAAATCTCTTTAAGGGGGAGAGATTTGTAACATCCTCAAATTGGGCCTAGGAGTAATAGGTATTTCCTGTAAATTTAAATGCTATTTAAATTTGTTATATGTATTGTGATAATTGAAAATAATAGGTCAAACAGTTATATGACTTTTTGTGAATAATAAAATATTACTCGTTTTAAACTTATTTAGTTGACGGTAAAATAAAATTGTATTTCCCTGCAAATGGTTTTTAAGTTCCAGACAATAATAAATACGGGGAACGAAAACTAACACTTATATGCTATACTCTATGGAATAAATTGGTTTTTATCCCACATATGCATACATACGTACGTATACACACACCCACACCCATCTAACCCTAAATCATTATCAAAATCATTCTCAAAACATCAAATTGGAGCTTGTAAATTCGGATTCAAGCTTCCATAATCATCAAGAACAAGGTATGATCATATGTTCTTCATTTTCCATAACCTAAAATTTGGGGTTTTTGGGGTTTTTACTAATTAGTGAGTTAAATCCGAAATTAAGAGTTTGTTTTGTGAAATTGTTGTTAGTTAAACATGTTATTGTTGATTACTAACTAGATTCAAGCTTAAGATTATAGATTTATGGTGATCCTTAGGGTTTATGATGATTTTGATGGGTTAATGACTTTAATCCGAAATTAAAGTATGAAATTGGTTAAGGTGGTGTTAATAAGTGTTTATAAGATGGTTAGTAATATTAATTTAACCTAGAAATGAAGTAATCATGTTATACAAGTGGTAATCAAAATGGGTTTTTGGGTAATTGATGGAATTAGCATGATTAACTTGGAATTGAAGATTGAAATACTTGCATGATAGTTGGTTGATGTTTATATGTGAATTATAATCTTAATCTTAGTTTAAAATTGAAGAACTTGAAGTATAATCACATGGTTAGTTATTGGTTTAGTTGAATATTCATGAATTGAAGCTTGTGGTTATGCTATTGTTGTAATTGGTGTTTAATTCATGAGAATAACTTAAGTCTAACTTAGAAGTGATGAAAATGATATATGTTCATGAAGAAAGTCTTGAGCTTATGTGCATTTTAAGGATGAAAGCCCTTAAGCTTGTGTTTGTGACACATAATTGATAATTGTTATTTATATGATTCTAAGTATTGAACCTAATTACTTGTGATATTGTATGGTAATTAATTACCACTTGATTATTGTTAATAATGATATTAAGTATTGAGGTAATGGGTAATCATACAATGAGTTGTTATAACTTTGTGACTATTTGTAGTTAGACATTATTAGATTAAATGAGTTATATGTTATGAATTAATTACTAACTCATTATTTATATTGTGTTCTTAGATATGGTGAAGACTCAATAATATTAGACCATTGAGTGGAGACGGTGATCGTCAAGGGTGAGTGGATCTTGGACTTTCTGTCTAAGTTAGTTGTAACAACATGGTTACAACGGGTAAACTTGGTTTATTGCAATGATTGCATTAATATTAGATTGGCATGTTGGCTAAACCTTTGATTGATTATTGGCGTCCATTGTGCTATGATAGTTGTGGACTATTTGATTTGGTGGGGGTCAACTAATGTGTTGGGTTTGGATACTATTACTAGGACTTCGCAAGTGCCTTGTACATGTGTTGGACACTGAAATTGCGTCGTGTGTAGTAATAGTACCAAACTATCGGTTTAACCTCTGATTTGGCCGTCAGTTGGTTTTAAGTGTTACTTGAGGAACCATCCGCGGCATGAGGGTACCTCAAGGACCACCGATCCTTCTATGTTGCTTGTGCATTGCTTGGTTATAGGCATGTGTTAAGCTGAGTTAGATTGATAGCTTGGGATCTATTCACTTAGCTTCGTGCTAACCCCTCATTACTTCTTGCAGGTTTACTTCTGTATGTGGGTGGGCAAGAAGTACATATGGAATGGAATGTTTGACAGGCTCACTCTGAAATGGATAATACGTTAATGATTTAATAACACATTGGGATTTCTATAACACCTAAACTTAATGTGTGTAATGATTAGAATAATCTACTTTTAAAGGTTTGTATATAAGTGGATTGCTATTTGAAATGTATGTATGCAATCCACTGGTTTCTATTAATCATGCGCTTCCGATATGTTTAAAAAAAAAAAAAAATGTCCTAGTATTTAGCGGGTGTTATAGCTGAGCACAGGCCGTATACGGTCTGCACAGGCCGTATACGGTCTGTGTCCAGCCGTATACGGTCTGGCTCAGCCGTATACAGTCTGTGTCCAGCCGTATTCGGTCCGTTGGTTCTTCGTTTCTTCGATTTGACGCAACTTCTTCGTCGTTTATCCGTTTTGAGTGATTCTCGCGCTCACGGTTTCATAATTTCCTAACGAAGAAAATGACATAAGTTAGAAGTCAAAATTCCAAGTATAGCTCAAATTGTGCTAAAATACGTGAACAGAAGATTCAATGATCGTTTGTGCTCTGTTTTACTCATTCTTAGGTTGTTTTTGCTGATTCTTGAAACATCGTCTATATTTTAGCCTTATTGATGAAATGTGATGTTTAAGTTCATTTTTGAGTGTTTTCATTAATAATTGGGCCAAAATTGTGAGATAATGGCACACAAAAACATGACTATTTGCGTGTCATCAGTATGTAAAGGTTAAGAATGATGATAAGAAAAGGATATGATGATGATTATGAATTGTGAAAGACTATGGTTAATGAAAGAAAAAGAAATACCCATTTAGTTATGATTGATGAAATGTGTATAACACCTATGTGCTAAGTGATGAAATTGAAAGTGATATGTGTTTATGTGGCTATGTGAAATAGGTGTCAAGAATATTGAAAGTGTTTCAAGTGATTATAATCGTGGGCTATCGCGAGGTAAGTTAATGGATGATGTTATCACACTTCAAGTAATGATTATTCCGTTTACTTGGAAGGACCGGAAAGGGATATGTCATTTACTTGATGAGTTTGTAATTATATACCGGGGTGTAGGCCCGAAGATGTTAATTCTTGCGGGAATTAGCATATGATATTATGGATCCTTAATATACGTATGTTGAATTGATATTGAATATCTATGATAGCCCATTGCTTACTAAGCGTTATGCTTACTCTATCATGTTTATGTATTTTATAGGCGAGCCAAGTGGGACCCAAAGGGATTCGGGGAAGAGGCCCGAGGGATGCTAGTGGTGGAACTTGTTGCTTTACCGGTAACAAGTTATTTCTCTTGAATCATGCTCTCGATGTTAATATCACCCTTTTTGGTTAAAGAACAATGTTTTGTCATGTATAGTTTGAAGTCAAAGTTTGTGTTGTTAATGGTTTAAGTCAAACTTACTATAGTTGGAAAGTCAAAGTAGTCAGCGGGTCATCGTATGGTCGTTGACATTTTTGAAGAAGCTTATGTGGAACACTTGATGTATAGTATAGTTTTATGTGAAATTGGTGTTTTATGGTTATAATGCAATACTAATAGTAAAAGTGACTTAGTTTGACTTAGAAAAGTCAATGACATATAAAATGGGCATTGGAATAGTGGAAATATGTGTAGAAACCCAAACGGGTCAGAAAAGTGCCCAAATGGGTCACTTAAATGTTTAACGGGTAAAATGAGTTGTGGTTCAGTTATGAAGAATGTTAGAATGGCTTTAGGTCCTAATTTTGGTAGTAACTAAGTGGTCAAAAGCCTATAACCTGAAGTGTTGTGATTTGAGAATTTATGTGTCAACCAAATTGCACAAAATGGTCATTTTTGGGTCAAGGGTCCAATTCCCAATAAAACGTAAATTTTCGAAAAGTAAAAATTGGGAAATGTTTGAAATGTTATATTACGTGTGCCTGCAAAATTTCATGGTCATTGGATGTGTCGTTTTTGAGATATGCACGTTTGAAATTCGGGATTTGGTAATAAATAGTGCAAGAGCTGAACAGATAGGCCATGGGCATGTCCTATAATCGCCATGGCCATGTCCTTAATCAGTAGCTTTGTTTTCTTGTCAGCACCACGCCATGGCCATGTCCTATAATCGCCATGGCTATGTTCTTCAACAGTAGCCTCACTTTCCATCAGCATGATGCCATGGCCATGTCCTATGAACGCCATGGCCATGTCCTTTCAGTTTGCCCAAAAAAATGATGTTTTAAGCTAAGTGTCAAGTTTATATGTATAAAATAAAGTTATGGGACAGTATAAAGGGTAATTTATAAATAAAATAAATAAAAAAAAAATGGTTCTAAAATTTTGGGGTGTTTCAAAATTGAAGTTATTTAAAGTGAGTGTGAGCTTTTTTTGAAAATGGCAGATTTTTTATGTATTACTAAAAAAACTAGAAGATGCTAGAAATTACAACCAAAATGATTAAACGACCATATTAGACTACTGTTAGTACATGTGTGGTGTCTGTCAGTTGGTCTAGCTCGTAGTTTGTATTTAGATTAGCATTTCTGACTCCTGCGACGTAGCGCACTACGTCGCAGGTGCGACGTCAGGTATTGGGCCTGCGACGTAGCAGACGTCGCATGGGCTTGGGCCTGCGACGTAGCGTGCTACGTCGCAGGTGCCAGTTTTTGTATAAAAACGATTTGTGTTTTCTGTTTTAGGGTGGACGAAACCCTAAACGCAATTTGTCGAAATTCTCTGTAATCTGATCGACTATAAGCAATAATATTACGTTCGTTTGATATTGATTGCGTATTGATTGTTCGTGTGATTATTCGTGATCTAATTTTTATTTCCGCTAGCAATTAGAGTGACTCGGTTCGTTCTAGATCCTAAGTAAGGGACAAACAACTGGTATCAGAGCAGTGTGGCTCGTTTTTGGCGATTCGGATCGAGTTTGGGATTTAAAAGAACGTGATATTCGTGAGTTTTCGTGTTTATTTCGTTTGTTTTGTGTTTTTACAGGTTTTCGATCAGCATTATTGGGATTCTTGAAGGTTTCAGTCGTTCGACATTCGTGGTTTTGGTTTTAGGGTTAAAAAATTCGTTTTTAGGGTTTTTGGCCGCTGTTCATCGCGTTTTGCGACGTACCACTGCGACGTAAGCTGCGACGTCGCTAGCGACGTAGTGATTTGGACTTTAATTAGTCCGTGCGACGTCCTCTGCGACGTCATCTGCGACGTACCTCTCTACGTCGCATAGTGTGGTTCTGCGACGTCCTTTGCGACGTCATCTGCGACGTACCTTTCTACGTCGCATTTTCTGATTCTTAATTGAATCCTTTGCTTTTTGCGACGTACCTATCTACGTCGCATTAACTTTGTGCGACGTACCTCTCTACGTCGCTAAGATCAGAAGTTTGATTTTTCGTTTAAGTATTTACAATGGCAGCTGATAAAGAGGATATTAGAGGACTTAGGGAGATGATTAAACAAAGTAATGATATAGGTTCAAGTAATAAACCTCCACTATTTACTGTGGACATGGATTACGTATACTGGAGAGACCGAGTTGAGCAATATATTGACTTTCATTGTCCAGAATTATGGGGACCATTACGTGAGCGTTATGTAGCTCCTTTAGCTGATGGGGAATACCGTAATATTCGTCCTGCTAAGACCTATAAAGCTATGTCTCCCGAAGAGAAGAAAGATTTTGATACTGAAAGAAAGACTTTTTCAATGATCAAAATGTGTTTAACCAAGGATGTTCTATGGCTGTTCAGAACCCATGAGACAGCCTTTGATTTGTGGAAGGCAATTGAAACTCGTTGTGGAGGAAATGACAAGTATAAGGAAGCCAAGCTCGAACTGATTAAGAAACAGTACGATATCTTTGACATCCTTCCTAATGAAGACATGACTTCTTTATTCACAAGGTACTCACGGTTAGTTGGTGAGCTGTTTGAAGGAGGTTATACTTTTCCTTCAATTGAAGTAAATAAGAAGCTGCTGGATGTGTTGCCGAGTTCTTGGGATGTTAAAGTTCAATTTTTAAAGGAAAATGAAGAACTTGGAAACATGTCCTTGGATACGTTGATAGGAGATCTTCAAGCTCACGCTATGGAGATTAAGAAGAAAGAAACTAGGTCTGGTTCTGCTGTTCAGAATCCTAGTGTGTATGGTGTTCAGATCAACTCTGGAAAGACTTATGGATCTGGAGTTGCCTTTGTATCAAATACAAATGCTTCATCGAATTCTTCTTCTTCTGATGGGATTCATTCGGTTTTTATGACTGGACCTTCTTCAAATCAACAACAGGTTCAAGTCTCACCTGCTATTCAGGAGCAAGCTGCAATCTACACAGCTTTCTTAAGCTCTTACAAGGATTTGGTTACTCAACCGAATCTAACTTTGGAGTTGACTAAGGAGGACTATGCTCAGCTTGATGAAGACGATCTGGAGCAAATGGATTTGACTTGGAATGTGGCAATGATCACCCGCAGAATTCAGAAGTTTTTGCAGAGGACAGGGCGTAAAAGCTTGGAGGGTGATGGAAAGACTGGCTTTGGATTTGACAAGAGTAAGGTCCGATGTTACAATTGTCAAAATTTGGGTCACTTCGCCAGGGAGTGCGAGAAACCCAAAATGCCAGCATCGGGATTTACAACACCGTCTACTCCTCCAAAGGCCAAAGAAACGGAAGTTACCAAGAGAGGGATTGCTGATAATGCCCTGATTGCTTTTGAGCCTACAAGTCAAGATTGGACGCCTGTCTCCCAGCATTACCAACAGTGTCTGATGGCTCACATTGTGAATGAGGTACATGATGAACCGTTAAATTGTATTTCATGCATGAAGTTAACTGAATCTTTAAAGGCATATCAGACAGAGACAGCTGAATTGAGGAAAAAGAATGAAAAACTAACCGACTCAAATAATTTTTTAAAAGCTAATGAGAAACTTTATGAAAATCATCTTGAGGCTCATCGGTTAGATACTCAGAAATATAAATCTAAGGTTTTTAGTCAAGAAGATGCCATTAAAAGCTATCTTGTTGAAATTGAACTTTTAAATAAAGAACTTACAGATTTAAAAGCTGAGTATGAGAATTATAAGAGTAAAATCTTAGGTTCAAATTCCTCAACAGTTGTCTTCAATGAAATCCTTAGCAAGCATGGTACTAAAGGGAAAAAGAATGAGGGATTGGGATACAACTCAGTTCCTCCTCCTACTACTTGTTGTCCCCTGCCTGTTAAGGAAGGCTTTGAAGAGATTCCAGTTGACTGGTCCAAGCTCTATAGTTTAAAAGCTAAAGATGCTAAAGAGACCAACCATAACAAACCGGCAAAGGAGAAAACCATGAGGTCAGAGTACCCCTTGCCAAAGTTTGTTAAGTCTGTGCATGAATCTCCGGTTAGTGTTAAGGAGAATGTTGAAGTGAAGAATGAATCTCTTGTTAGTGTTGAGGAGATTGTTGAGATTGAGGACATTACGGATCAGGAGTATCCGGAGGTTAAGAAGGTTGCATTTAAACCTGAAAAAGTGATTTCAAAGGTTGAACCTGAAATTAAGGTTCAACCAAATAAAGGAAAAGCAAAGGTTTTAAACTCGAAACAACAAACTTTACAGTCACCTGTAAAGATTTTGCAAAGAAAATCAGTAAATGAAAATGTTTCGTATGATAAACCTTCAACTTCAACCTCTCATCCAAAACAAACATCTTCTAAGACGTGTACTCAATGTTCATGTTCTAGAAATGTTTCTCCACATCCTGTGGTAATTCCTCAGCCTCAACCGTTTATTGAGACTCGTTCTTGTTTCTACTGCAAGAAACAAGGACATTTAATCCGTGAATGTCCAAAGCTGTCAAATCAGCGATATGGGAGAGAGATGCCTAGGACATCTGTTTATAAAAACTCTTTTTCTAAATCTCCACCTAGGCGTCACTCAAACTCTCCCAAGCCTGTTTCGAAACCAAGTAATGTTGAGCAAAAACCTTTGCCACTTCAAAAGCCCAACATTACTTCTATTACCATTTCCGAATCTTCAAAAGTTTGGAAACGTAAAGAGTCTGATGTTGACTCTTCAGTCGTCAACAATAACACATCAGATAAAAATTCTAATTTGTTTAAAGATAAAATTCTATCTGACGTGATTATTGTTGATGACCACGGTCGACCTAAGTCTGTAAAGGCTTGGGTCACCGTTTCTCACTAATCTCCTTTGTTTGTGTGTTGCAGCAGTCAGAACGCGTTAAAGATAGCGAATGGTATTTGGATAGCGGCTGCTCGCGACATATGACGGGCGATGTATCTCTTCTTGTGGATATTAAACCACATGCAGGAGGTTATGTTGCCTTTGCTGGAGATTCTGGGGGAACTATTTCTGGAAGAGGAACGTTAACTAACGGCAATGTTAGTTTCGAAAATGTGAACTACGTGGAACAGCTTACGCACAACTTGCTAAGTGTTTCACAGGTTTGTGATAAGAATTATACAACTGCGTTCACAAAGACTGAGTGTGTGATACTGAAGCCTGGGTATGTCATTCCGGAAGAATGGGTGTTACTGAGAGCACCAAGAAAGGATGACACCTACATTTTGAATATGAGAACTGTTGAGACATCGAACGAGTATACGTGTCTCTTGTCTAAGGCTTCTGAAAAGGATTCACTGCTTTGGCACAGGAGAATGGGACACATTCATTTCCGAAAAATGAATTTCTTGACTAACAATAACTTAGTGCTAGGAGTTCCAAAACAGTCTTTTGCTCTAAAGGATGACTGTATCTCCTGCCAAAAAGGAAAGTTACGTAAGAAGTCCCATAAGTCTAAGCAGGTGAATTCCATAAATGCACCATTGGAGTTGCTGCATATGGATCTTTTCGGTCCAGTGTCTACGAAAAGTATTGGTGGTCGGTCTTACTGCTTGGTAGTTACTGATGACTACTCAAGGTTTTCGTGGGTTTACTTTTTGACCACGAAAGGGGAAACTCCTGAGATACTGGTGTATTTGTTGGACAAGTTGGCAAATCTAAGCAACTTGAAGGTGAAAAGGATACGGAGTGACAATGGAACTGAGTTCAAGAACTCAACTCTCGAATTGTTTTGTGCTACAAGAGGTATTGAGCATCAATTTAGTGCTCCGAGGACTCCGCAACAGAATGGAGTCGCAGAAAGGAAGAATAGGACAATTATCGAGACAGCTCGGACTATGTTAGCTGACTCCAAGTTACCAATCATATTCTGGGCTGAGGCAGTTAATACTGCCTGTTATGTTCTCAACAGAGTACTCACGGTTAAGAAAAGGAACAAAACGTGTTATGAACTTTTTAATAACCGTAAGCCAAATCTACAGTTCCTAGAACCATTTGGGTGTCCATGCCTGATCATGATTACAAAAGATAAGGTCTCTAAGTTTGGTGATAAAGCTGTTGAAGGGATTTTTCTTGGATATGCAGTCAACTCTCCGAACAAAAGAGTCTTCAACAAATCAACGAATCAGATCGAAGAGCATTTTGAAGTGAAGTGTTTAAGGTATACGGAACCTCCTCAAGGAACGGGTCCGGATTGGTTTTTCAACTATGGAAACCTATTCAACTCTTTCAATATTCCGGAAGAAGATGAAACGGAAGAGTTGGTTTCTATACTGCATGAGCTTGATATTTCTCAAGATACACCCGTTACTAATAAACCATCCGACCCATCTCCTAATGCAACCCCCGCACCTCCACCGACTAATCCTACACCTTCACAACCTACACCTACTCCTTCACCAACACCCACACAACCGAAAACAACTACAAAATCACCACCATCAACACCATCTCCTACTCCACCATCTTCGGCAGCTCCTTCTAAAACAGTTTACAACTATACAAAGGAGCTTCCATATGATCCAAATATGCCTCCATTAGAGGAACCTCAAGAAGAAGATGAAGTGGAAGAAACAATGAACTACTCTCACTTATTTTCTCATGAAGATGAAGGAGAAGAAGAAGAGATAGTCATTCCTGAGTCTGCTGCTACTCCTGAAACTGAGGGAGATTTGAACAATTTGGGTGTGGATCTTGTGCCAGGCGCCATACCAGAAACACGTATACATAAGGATCACCCCATTGATGATATCATTGGTGATCCTCATGCATCTGTTCAAACACGACAGCAAACAAAGCAGACTTCAGCTCAGCAGCTTTTGGGACTTATTGCTCATATTGATTCATGTCATTTGTCTCAAATTGAACCGAAAAAGGTTGATCAAGCCTTAAAGGATCCATCTTAGGTCGAGGCTATGCAGGAGGAACTACAGCAAATAAACAAGATGAATGTTTGGGAAATTGTTCCTCTACCCAAGGGTGCTCACTTGACGGGTACTCGTTGGGTTTTCCGTAACAAAATGGATGATCGTGGGGTTGTTATTCGAAACAAAGCCCGTCTGGTAGTTCAAGGATATAGTCAACTAGAGGGTATTGACTATGATGAAGTTTTCGCTCCTGTTGCTCGTTTGGAATCAATTCGGATCTTTCTAGCTTATGCTTCTTTCAAAGGATTCCGAGTGTATCAACTTGACGTGAAGTGTGCTTTTCTATATGGCGATGTTGACGCAGTGATCTATGTGTGTCAGCCTCCCGGTTTTGAAGACCCAAAGCATCCTAATCATGTTTGCAAGCTGAAGAAAGCTTTGTATGGTCTTCATCAATCTCCTCGACTTTGGTATGAGCGACTTGCCACGTACTTACTGAAGAATGGTTTTGATAGAGGACAGATTGATAGCACGCTTTTCATCAAAAAGGAAGGAGCGGATTTGTTACTTGTGCAGGTCTATGTGGACGACATAATCTTTGGATCAACTAATGATCAGTTGTGCAAGGATTTTGAAAGATTGATGAAATCTGAGTTTGAAATGAGTGCTATGGGGGAACTCACGTTCTTTCTGGGACTACAGGTTGAGCAATCTGACAATGGAATTTATATCCATCAGTCAAAATATGTCATTGACATGTTAAAACGGTATGAATTGCTCAACTGTAAACACTACGGCACTCCAATTGAAGCAAGACACAATCTTGGACCTAATGAGGACGATGAAGACTGCAAGGAGAAAGACTATCGATCAATGATAGGCTCTCTCATGTACCTGACTGCCTCAAGACCAGATATCGTGTTTGCCGTTTCTCTCTGCTCACGATTTCAAGCAAATCCGAAGGTGTCTCATATGAAGGCAGTAAAACGCATTTTTGGATATCTCGCTTTTAGGCCATCTCTGGGTCTATGGTATTCAAACGAGAAAAACTTCGAGTTAACTGCCTATTCGGATTCGGATCTTGGTGGCTGCAAGATAGATATGAAGTCAACTACTGGAGGATGTCAGTTCCTTGGATCGCGCTTAGTTTCTTGGCAGTGCAAAAAGCAGACTGCGGTTGCTATTTCTACAGCTGAAGCCGAGTATGTTGCTGCTGCAAGTTGCTGTTCTCAGGTTCTCTGGATTCAGCATCAGCTGCGTGATTACGGGTTCAATCTCTCTATGACTCCTATTTATATTGATAATACAGCTGCTATATCCATAACTCACAATCCCGTACAGCACTCTAAGACCAAACATATTGAACTTAGGTTCCACTTTATACGGGATTGCTTTGAGAAACACCTTATAGATGTTGTACATATAGAGACCCTTAAGCAGTGTGCGGACCTTTTCACAAAAGCCTTTTTGCGATCACGTTTCATTGAACTGGTCAATCTAATAGGTTTAAGGTTCTTTCAGTCAAAGAAATGATTTGTGACTTGAATTTTTTTTTTTAGATTTTTAAATTCAATTTAAAAAAAAAAAAAAAAAAAAAAAAAAAAAAATCGCAACAGCCACTCTTTATGCTCTTTAGTATTAAAGAAAACGCAAGGTTGCTACATTTTTAAAATAGACGTTGAAGTTGTGTCTGTAAACAACTTGGGATATGATAGTACATCGGGTGACATGCACAAAATGGAATTTTAAGGTTTATCTTGGATGTGTCAGTAGGTTTATCTGACACACTTAAAACAGTTTTTATCTAAATTATATTCATCATACGATGTATTGGTAGGCATGCTACACACCGGTTTGTGAGTGAGTAAGAAGTAATGATAAAACTTGTCTATTACTTTGTGAAAAATGTTATATGATGTATGACATAAGTCTTAATTGATAAATGGAAGTACTATCATACACTGTCATAATTATTTAAATGTAAAATGGGCATATAGTAATAATATGATTATTCGCCTAACTAATGGTGACTATTGTTGTACTCACGTACAGACCTGAATCCATTAGTTATGCAAATAGTCTCAAACTTGTTATGTTCATACTAAGGGACCCTCTGTTGTACTTTGTACAGATCTGGGGCCACTAGTATCTTCATAGTCAGTTTGATGTATGCCTAAATATAAATATCAAGTGTATATTACGAGAAAACCGAGATAAACTTGGTCTTGTAATCTCTACCTTGTGTGAATATGCAGTGTTTGTTTTACTAAAGTTTATCAGTATATCATATAATAGGTTTCACAAAATTAATATTCATTCTAACAATAAAGGTTAGCTCACAAATACGGATGTAACATGTTTAGGTGGACAAACAATACCAATAATTGTCTTGAAATAATTTTTATAAAAGGTGTTTTAAATGTGCCAAGTAAATTTAAAGTGGACAAATATACTGATGATCGAAATAACACTTACTATTCCTAATAAATGCATGTTATTCCGATATGATCCTTAATCAGACAAAACAACTCCGTCACCAAAAAATAGAGTGTTAGTTATTTTTATTTTTTGTAAAATTAAAGAAAATACCAAAAAGATTTTTTAGTTTAGTTATTTTATTTTATTTTTATTCTATGTTATTTTCCCAAGTCACGAGTTATTTGGAAATTATTTGCTAAAAATAACGAGTAAACGGTTTGAAAATTTCGAAATTGGATCACAACTGTTATATGCGACGTTCGGCTCTACGTCGCCTGCGACGTTCGGCTCTACGTCGCCTGCGACGTCCCAGCCTACGTCGCACATAGGGTTAGACTTTAAATAGTATCCACTGCGACGTAACTCGTCACAGTATTCACTATTCAAGTGCGACGTAGCCTGCGACGTACCAACCGGCGATTTGCGACGTAGCAATTCTTCGAGTTTTTTCGTGATTTGTAGCTGTTTTCGTTCCGATTCACTCACGTAGTTTTCATATACTCGTTATTCCGCACACTTAGGTACCATATTTACCTGTTTTCACCATGTATTTTATGTTTAATCGCTATATATGTGTTACGGGTTAATAGGGTTTTGGTTTTGGTTTGAATTCGATGGTCAATTGGATGTTAAAATGGTTATAACCTATGTTTTAGCCATCACCATCGTAGGGCGCACCTTATTGTGTGATCAATTTTGAAAACCCCTAAATTCGACAATTAGGTTTTCTGGGTTGGGGATGAATGTTCGTCAGTGCGACGTACGATGCGACGTAGTCGCCTACGTCGCTCTAATTAGCAATTAATTAATTCCTACGTCGCCCTTCCCTACGTCGCCTTTTATGCGACGTCCGATGCGACGTAGCACTCTACGTCGCTATTTTAATTAATGTGATTAAATTCACAATAAATTGCAAAATGCGACGTCCCCCTTTACGTCGCTCGACTTTTATGCGACGTACGGGCTTACGTCGCTTTTCAATTTATTTTGATTTTAGGCGACGTACAGTTCTACGTCGCTCTGTGTTATGCGACGTACGGTGCTACGTCGCTAGTTCCAGGAATTTTCATAAAGGTTTTTCCAAAAATGTAAAATTTTTGCTAACCCTTTTCGAGTTGCAATCTGTTTCTGTTTGTGCAGATATGGCTTTGATTTTTGAAGCTCGTCACAATACGGCTGCTTATCTGGTTGACACTTCTGATAAAGCTGCACCGTATCGTCAGATGATTGCATTTTTGAGACGTTCTAGGGTATCTCACGCCATTTCCGATACCACGGTGGTTTTTGGAAATCTGATCAACCCATTTTGGAGGAACGCAACTGTCGTTACTGAAAACGAAGTTAGACGATTGGTCTCTACTGTTCTGGGTACGGAGATCACTATTACAGAACAGAGCATTCGGGAACTTTTACAGCTCAACGATCAGCCGGATATGCCTATCGGTTTTGATCATATTTTTGTTACTGGAGCTATGCAACGAATAGGATATCCAGGAATTCCCTCCGATCAGTACAGGAAAGCGAATCTCACGCGTGTTTGGAGATATCTGATGCACGTGATTATCGTTTGTTTGGGGAATAGGAAAGGTGGAACGGATGGTATGAGCCGAAGTCTGGCTTCTGCTATGTTAGCGTTGGTATACAACAAGCCGTTCAACTTCTCAGGATTTATCTTCAAGGCTATGGTTGATAATGCGAACGCTGGGGATCAGAAATGGATTTTATATCCACGTTTTGTTCAGTTGCACATTAATCGTCATCATCCAGATCTTCAGGCACAGGGTGATCCCGATCAGCTATTAAAGATTTCACCGATGATGAGTCGGATTTTCACTATTTGTGCAAGTTTTGAGAAAGGGGTTGCGGCAGCAACGGATGTTCCCTTATTTGGTGCAATTGTGGACGAGAATTATGTACCGCCCCCAGATCCTCAGTATATGGATTTTCCAGCACCTCAGCAACCGCAGCAACCGTTTGTGAACATTCCAGTTCAAGCTGCGGGGGAGAACATTCCTGCTCAAGCTGCGGGGGAGAACGTGGATGCTCTTTTGGAGAACATTGAGCAGTTCGGGCATGTGGATTCGGACAATCCAGCATCGCATGATACGGTTGAGGATTCCGATTCTGGGTCTGGGATACCCACTTTAGAGTCAAGTGAACCTGCGTCTGTAAATCCCAACCCTGTAATTGAAAACGTTAATGAAAATATTTCTCTTTTGGATTATTTCTCTGTTGATGATATTCCAGGTCAACCAAGACCGCTGGCAGTTGATTACTCATTTGCTGACTTATCATTTATTCAAAGGATGGCCAGTGGAGTTGGCTCTGAGGAAGAAACAGAGAATGTGTTTGAGATAAACGAGGATGTCTCGATTGAAGAAGAGCAGTTGAATGAAGATGAAACATATGATGATGTACAATCTGGGGAAACTTATGATGGTGCACCAATTATTGAATCTGATTCAAGTGAAGACGAGAGTCCTGATAAAGCTCAACATGGAGAATCAAGTTCTGCTGCAACTCCAGTTTCAGAGACACAGGCACCGGACTCAGCAGCAAAGAAATTAACTGCTGAAGAAAAGAGAGAGAGAAACAAGAAATGGTGGCCTAAGGGACGAAATCCAGTTCCTATTCCAGTGAAATGTCAAGTGTACCGGGTTAGTCGGAATTATACCGGTGTAATTAAAAGCTGGAAGTGTCAAAGGAATTTGTTTATGATAAAGAGAGAAGATGGAGTTCAGTATTTTAGAATGCGCTTTGATAGATTGAGCACGTTGCCAAAAGGAGAGATTAATCGATTAGCTCAGCTTAAGTTGATTAATCCTTTCGAGAATGATTATGCTGAGTTCATTCAAAGATGTCTACGTCGGGAAGTATTATCGAAGACTTATTCGAAATTGAAGCCGACGTTGGGAACTCGGTATACATGGAAGAAAAAGATTGATCCAGTCACCAGGAAGCCTTTGGTTAAAGTTCACTATTCGCCGGCTAAATGTTTGACTGAGATACCTCTGGAATCAGTTCCTTATTATTTTCTGAGAAGACTTGTGAAATGGGAACTTGATCCACAGACTGGCGAAGCGGTTATTACTTTCGTTCCAGATTCTGAACCGTGGCCAGAAGTTGGAGGTATATGGAATTTGAAGCAAGCAACGTTTAGGCTGTATGATCCGATGAGTTTAATTAATTTTCATGAAAAAGATTTAAGAAAACTCTATGATAATCGGATTCGAGTTGGTCAGAAGAATGAATTTAACAGACGATTAGCACAACAGTTCTACAATGTTGTTACTGTTTGCGTAGCTAATGGAATTCATGCTGACGGCCAGTTTCCTGCGGGCTGGGTTTAAAGAAGATTTTTGAAGACCAAGCTGAAGACACGGGGGAGTTTGTTAGTACATGTGTGGTGTCTGTCAGTTGGTCTAGCTCGTAGTTTGTATTTAGATTAGCATTTCTGACTCCTGCGACGTAGCGCACTACGTCGCAGGTGCGACGTCAGGTATTGGGCCTGCGACGTAGCAGACGTCGCATGGGCTTGGGCCTGCGACGTAGCGTGCTACGTCGCAGGTGCCAGTTTTTGTATAAAAACGATTTGTGTTTTCTGTTTTAGGGTGGACGAAACCCTAAACGCAATTTGTCGAAATTCTCTGTAATCTGATCGACTATAAGCAATAATATTACGTTCGTTTGATATTGATTGCGTATTGATTGTTCGTGTGATTATTCGTGATCTAATTGTTATTTCCGCTAGCAATTAGAGTGACTCGGTTCGTTCTAGATCCTAAGTAAGGGACAAACAACTACAATGATCCAAAAGCTACATTTCAAACTACCTTCTTGATTTGAACCAACACGACCCTACCAAAAAGACCATACGACTTGAACCCAACCCTAGATTTAACTAAAAACAACCGTAAACTTGATTCCAAACCCTACATCATATCAAAATGACCATACAACTTGACCCAACCAAACCGACCATACAGCTTAACCACAACATAAATGACATTGCAACATACCAAAACGACGATACACCTTATTACTACCAAAACGAATCTAAACATACAACTCTAAACATACAACGCTTACTTCTTTGTGTTATGTATCTCTATGGTTTTTGTAACAACTGACAAAAATGACCAAAATCCGGGTCCAATTTAAACTTTCTATTCACATATCCGATACAAATGTTATCAAGTACTCAAGTATTATATAAGGTATTATATAACCATAACCCGAAACGATTAATCATTTATCGTGTACAAGTAAATCATTCGCTACAAAACTAACAAATAATGTATTATTGAAAATGATAATAACTATTTACGTGGGTTAAAATAAAACACATTTCGTTTTATTTCATTTTACTCGAACGCAAGGAAATCAATCGAACTATATCCGTTAATCAAACTCAAAACTAAGTTATATTTTTATAACTCAATTAAAGTATTTTTATAAAATACTTCACATAAAAACATAAACGATTTCGTATCAACAAAATTATAAAATTATAAAATATTAATTATTTTACAATCGGGTACCAAAACAAGGGTCAAAATACCACGTAACGGATCGATGCTCTGTCAACCACCTCCAATAATTGGAGTTGGCCGACCTATTCATTTCATTATCTATCTATCTCTCGGTCTCATCTCTCCCTCTCTCGGTTCATTGCAACAACAACAAACCAACACCAACAACAATAACAATCAACACCACAATCATCAAAATCATCATCCTCTTCAACTTGATCATCATCATCATCGTGGATATCATCGTCATCCTCCATCTCGGTTTCGATTTCAAACTTTGTAAGGAAACTTTAAACCTCACTATAAATTGTGGTTATAATACTTATATTATCATGTATTATCATTCTATTAAGTTGGTTATATGCGAAAATGGTTTTAAAATCGGTTTGGGTGTGTTTTGGAAAGGACAGACTCGTTACAGACCTCGGAATACGGCGTATTCAAGGGAATACGGCGTATTCCCGCCCAGAAAACATGAACTACCTGCGCCTCCTCGGAATACGGCGTATTCAAGGGAATACGGCGTATTCAAAGGAATACGGCGTATTCAAGGGAATATGGCGTATTCCCTCTATTTTTCATGAATACGGTCGTATTTAATGAATACGGCGTATTCCCCACAAATGCCACCAATCCGGCGGATTCAAGGGAATCCGGCGGATTCCCCCGTCATATTTCATGATCCAACGGATCAATAAACTAGCCCTGCGAATTCTAGCTAAAACAGAACAAGTAAATTTTCGAAAACGTCGACGATTTAACAACTTAAAACAGGGTAGCTTCTCGATGAAAAATTTATTATAACGGATTGGGCTCAAATTCGCTCGGTCATTCAAAAACAGCAAAATGGTCAAGGCTAAGTACCTTAGCCTAGCCAGTTTTAAGCCATCCGGAGTCATCTAGGGGTCGAAAATGGCGTATTTTAGTGTTCGGACCCCCCGCTTTTCCAAAAACTTCAAACGGGAAATACAAGGTTAAAACATTTGGATATAATATGATCGGATATATATTAATACGAGTAAATAATAGACAATCAAATATACTCATTAGAATCTCGCGTGTTTAGAACACGGGGAGATTTCTGTTGGATCAACTGTACGTTTAGAAACGCTAGCACCCAAAGGTGAGTTTCCATAGCCCCTCCTTTCAAACTGTTATACTGTTTTGGGGTGGAATGCATACTCGTCGATTATTATCCAAAAATCTATTTATGAAATCAATCATTGTAAATGATTTATTACAACTCGTATTAGATTAGGGCACTAGTCGCCAATGAAAAACTTATATGAGATAGGTTTCAGGAACACGAACATTGATGGATAATATGGATTATCCTTACACATCACTCAGGTTTCAAGAACATTAATAGCTGTAGGCTAACACTATACGACATTGGAACAATTAAAATCATTGTACTCTAGGCTAGAGTACCTCAAACTTAGAATTCAAGAATCCAAGAATCGAGAAACTAGAATACTAAGAAACTAGATAACAAGACTTTAAGGTCAAGAATACAAGGAAACATTAGAATCAAGAACAAGAACTCAAGGTCTAGAATACAAGAAACATTAAGATCAAAAACAAGAATTCAAGGACTAGAACACTAGAATCAAGAACTAGAATTCAAGGTCAAGAATACAAGAACATACAAGAATCAAGAAACTAGAAAACAAGATTGAATCAAGGATTATGTGCTAGGTCAAGAACTTATTTTCAAGATCAAGAACCTATTTACAAGATCAAGAACTATGTGCAAGGTCAAGAATTCAAGATTTTCAAGATCAATAAAACAAGGTTTTCAAGATCAAGATTTTCAAGGACAAGATCAATAAACAAGATTTTCAAGAACATACTTGCGCTTTACTTTCCTTATGTGATATGTGCTATTTATTTGAATTAATTGATACATGTTAATTGCTACTCTGTGATATTATTACTTGTGTTATTATTGTGTGAACTGCTTAGATCAAGGAACTAGTTCAAGAATCACTTCAATTGAGTTCATCACTCAATCTAAGAAACTCAGGAATCCAACACTGTACACAGGGGTGTACCTCAAGCATAGGATTATAATCTTATACTTTAATCCTTGTCAACTAAACCTATGGACTCACCAGCTTATCGCTGACGTATTTTAGTATGCATTTCAGGTACAGCTTTAGTAGGATCGGCCCGTCAGGATCCTAGCTCGAGTCGCATGCTTTCAACGAATGGATTTCTTGCATAACTTTTGTATTACAATTATGTAATGAAATTATTTTTGCGAACTCGCAACATGTATACATTTTTATTTTGGGAAATGTATAACTATTTTCAAACGTCTCATTTAGAGTCGTTCATTATGTACCTTTGTGCTTGTGATATTTGATTGGTAACACCCGACCCGACCGCTTCCGCAAATCCAAAATTTGAGGGTGTTACAGTTTTTTAGTACCATTGAGTGGTTAACTTTTCCTTAACAACCCTATATCTCTTATTGGATTCTAAGAATGGTGAGTTGTGTGTTCCTTTATCTTCTCGGTTAATTCCGTTTGGTGGTGGAAATAACACTTATTGTTCCATACCCCTGTATCAGGTATTGAAGCAATTGAACGTGTATTAATCATTTCATTTTGTTAATAATAACATATAAACATAACGTTTTTAATTAAACTTTACAACAATGTATAATTGTATAATTAATATGATTACGTTTTCGGTTATATGTAAAAGTAGCTAGTGAAATACATCAATTGTTGGTTCGGAGTTTGAACACGTACTCATTATGAAGCAAAATGCAAGAGAAATGAGACTAGAACTTTATAACCTTAATTATAAAGTGGTGATTTTTTTAGAAGTTACTAGAAGAAATGCTATAAACTTAGAATCAACATAAACTATATTTATTTGCTAAAATAGAAGTAAAATTCTTTTCTACTATATACTTTACATAAGATAATATTGTAAAACCTTGTTTTAGAAAACATGATTTATTTATTTTATTTATATATATACTCAAAGCTATATGTGGATGTATAATAGGCCATTTGGCAATCCAAGATAATAATTATTTTACCCTTTCCAATGACGTTTTCTACTTTTTCCCATTAAAAATATAAAATAAAAAACAAAGAGATAAATTTGTGCCTTCAATTAAGATATTTTAGCTCCATCCTTAGTCATATGTACCGCAAATTTTACATTCATGCTTAACACCGATTTGTATGGTACTTGACCAACGGAAAGAAACGGGATAGTGAATTTTATTTATATCTAAACTTGAGCAGAAATATATAAAATTTGAATATCACAAACCAATAAATATGTAGCTCTTGTAATTTAACATAATATCATAAACATAGATTTTGCATCATCTTTAGTTTACTATAACCAGTCATGGTTTTGACATTTATAAAATGTCTGATATTATAAAAATCAAAACCATTTTATATGACTTTCATATTTAAACGACTTGCATGCACTTTTGAAATTTTGGCCGCAACATACTTCAAAGTTGTGGGGAAAAAAAATAAAAAATAAATAAATAAAAAAACCACCTTAAAATTCTTCCTAAAGTAACTTTTACTACCTTTACTAGTATAAGAGATACAAGTCACTAACTCACAGTTAAATGATACAAAAGTTATACATACATATATATATATATATATATATACATACATATATATATATATATACATACATATATATATATATATAGACTTGGGATCCTGTGAGAACAAGGAAATTCCGTGAGAACGGTGAGAACACATCTTAGTTTTGATCAAAAAACCTGATTTTGGAGGTGGCATTTTTGTAAATACTTTGAAGTTTGATTTTGAAAGGTTCACATAAGGATTGCTAGATGAAGTTTAATTTTTTTTTGCTTCACAATAGTTTTAACATGGTGAAGCTTTATTCAATTTTTGTTAATCAACATATTTGAATTAGTGAATTGATAAGTATAAAAATTAATCTTTTCAAAAACTAATGTTAACAAAAAAAAATTTACTTAATCTCATTAAAACTATGTGAATCTATAAAAATAAAAATTCATAGCATCGTAACCTTTTGTAAAAAAAAAATATTAAACTTAACTTCACCAAAATGATGTGAAGCTAAAAAAAAAAGAAGTTTCACGTGAGCAAAATGATGTGAAGCTAAAAAAAAAAAGCTTCACAGGAGCTAAATGATGTGAAGCTAAATTAAAAAAAAAAGATTCACATGAGCAAAATGATGTGAAGCTTAAAAAAAAAAACTTCACATGAGCAAAATGATGTGAAGTTAAAAAAAAAAAGCTTCACATGAGCAAAGGTGATGTAAACCTTCCCAAATCAAACTTCAAAGTATTTACAAAATTGCTACCTCCAAAATCAGGATTTTTGATCAAAAAATGGATGGCTAAGATGTGTTCTCACCGTTCTCACGGAATCCCCTTCTTCTCACCAGAACCCAACCCTATATATATATATATATATATATATATATATAAGAGATACAAGTCACTAACTCACAGTTAAATGATACAAAAGTTATATATATATATATATATATATATATATATATATATATATATATATATATATATGTATGTATATATGTATGTATATATGTATGTATGAATGAGATCCTGTGAAAACAAGGAGATAAAAAGACAATGAAAACACATCTCCACCCTTGATCTAATCTAAGTTATATATATATATAAAAAAAGGGGTGGGGATAAAAAAAAACGGTGAAAACACTTTTGGTTCACAATTTTTTCAAGTTGTGAACTTTTTTTTTTTTTTTTTTTTTTTTTTTTTTTGTAAACTAGAAAAAATAAAGGTTCAAAAAAAAAAAACTTTTTGTGAAAAAAATAAAATAAAATAAAATCCGTAAACTTAAAAAAATTAAGGTTCACAGTTGAAAAACTTAAAAACTTTTTGTGAACCTAAAACAAAAAAAGGTTCACAATTGAAAAAGTTTAAACCTTTCCGTGAACCTAAAAAAAATTAAGGTTCACAGTTGAAAAAAAAAGGTTCACAATTGGAAAAGTTAAAAACTTGTTGTGAACCCATGATCTAATCTTCAACTCGTTGCCAAAGTACGAGTGAACTTATCTTGATCTTCTCTTGAATTCGGCTACTACGCGGATACGTTAGGTATCCACCTTTGATCCACGGTTGAACGGACGGTAGTATCTTAAATGTATACTAAAACCCTACCACGAGTACGCGATCGAATCACGGACTAAAAACCCTTAGAAGGGTTCGACCGACTTTCGGCCTCGGCTTGGGGTTGGTCGGTCGACGCAAGAGAGAAGGGAGAGGAGAGGGATTTCGCTAGAGAAGTGAACAACTAACAAATGAAGCGTAAGGCCTCTATTTATAGTTGTGATTCAACTTGTCCAACAAGTAAATCATTTTACTCCTTTAATCCCTTTTTGTTTAACAACTAATTAAACTTAGCTCAAACCTTTTAATTTACAATTAAAACCTTTTAGTTTAATGTAAATTAAACTAGTTAATTTATTCACAAAACTAATTATAAATAAATCCTTCTATTAAATAAATAATTACATTAATTATTTATACTAATAAATGTTTCAATCGTTCTCGACCAATTAATTCATTTCACATAAATGAAACGATATCAAATATCTAATTATAGTATCACACTACTTGTTCGGTTGTGCTCATCAGTGTGACCCTGCGGTGTTCATGTAAAGCTGGATTTGACATTTATTTATGTTAATATTAAGCATATAATCTTTCAGACTCCCACTTGTGCGAAATATTAGCATCGATAAAATATCATGTACCTAAGGCGGTCCCTACCAGGACACTTAGGTTAACTAGATCAATGAAGCAATCACTCCTCGTAGCTATAAAGCCTAGCTATAATAAAATTTAAACGGTGAGGGTATGGCTATATCCTTTTGCAATTTCTTAAGATATTTTAGAGTATAAGGCATGGACCGTGTCAACCTTACAATACTCAATTCCTATTTTCGATTACAGATTTGTACCGACTAAGCAAGTGACTTGTCACTCGAGTATGGCCATACATTTCTTCAGTCCAAATCATCGACGGCCTAGGAGATATCTCTCTTGCTTTTATACAAGAGTTGCAAAGTCCCATCTTGCGAGTTAAACTAGAAATCACAACATGTGTTCTTCGTCAGCCAACGAATAACCATTATGGATGCTCATTTACGAACACCATTAGATCTCATTAGAAACCAACTAGGTTCACATGCGAAAATCTAGCCTGCTACAGTCAGAGGATAGTGCGCCATGATTGAGATTACCCATGACAATGGTCCACGAAGTATTCACTCAATATGTGGGCCAATCCAACATTTAATCGCATTAAGTGCTAGTGATCAGGCATCACAAATTAACAGTGACTGTACCTTATCTGCAGGACAAGTTGCTACTTAAAGCTGTAACATACCATCTTTCACTATAACCGATCGCCCTATTGTAGTTCCCACGACAATAAGCGGTTATGGATATGTGTCTCGTACACTTTAGAATAAACTTGCATTTATTCATGGATACTAAAATATACTAAATATGAACAACATGAAGGCCACGTCATATCTCAATGAGTCATCCAACCTTAACATGCTACAGTTCATCGTTTCATAATCAGGTTGTCGTATATGAATATAATTAGAACTATTTCCAATTAATTCACATCAACTATATTTATTAAGATGTATTTCTCCAATCATATCTTATTAAATATCTACCCACTAATCTAAAAATATAAAGCATTTATACAAAGCATTCACCATGACTAATCATTAATTCAACTTAATGAAATTGATTTCATAATGTTTTTGATGTTTCCAAATACTTAGATTTTAAAATTTCTTTTAAACAATCATCAAACATTTTTAAATCAATCCAACAATAAATTTCTAATTCTCTAACAATAATGTTAACAACTTAATGTTCTTGTGAGATTTTAAAATTTTCCATTTAACGCTCCCACTAAATCTAACAATACTTATGAATCCCATTTCTACAAAACAAATCTCATGATTCATTTTAGAAATAATTCATTTTATACATTATTTAAATAAACTAATGTCTTTGGTTTCTTGATGTGTTTATAGAAAACACGTTGTCAATTTATTTTTCATATACGAGAATAAATCAAACCACAACAAGTTTATTATTTTAATATTTCATAATTAATTGACAATTCAATTAATTGTATCTAATAAGTTTAGCCAACTTATTCATACATCCTTTATGCACATAATAGATTCAATAATCTATAAGATTCAACAATCTTGAAGTATTATTATTTAGTGTTAAGTTCTATATAAATCAAACATTCATATTATATGGCAACTTACGTACTCAATAATTCACAATTATATATATATATATATCAATAAATAACATGTATTACTCATGAACTCGTATATTATAAAGATAAGTTCTAAATGAGTCATACAATAAGATTGTTACATGTGGATCTTATTTTGGGATTTGAACACAAGTTTTAAAATAAAGAACATTTCAAAAACTATTAAACACATTTCAAACATTATTTCACAAACCAAACTTAATATTAAATAACCAAAATATTTAAATATTCAAAACAATTATCCAAGCTCTAAACGAGCAAACCATAATGTGATAACTAATGTATGAAATAATATCTCAAAATTTAAAATAAACCAATGTGCCTATAGCACTTATTCTTCCACAATCCAGCTTCTTGAATCAATAACGCCATCTTTATAGCTCCACTTCAAGTGCTTCATCACTTCTTGACCCCTACAATAAAAATTGTACATATTAGATCAACCATCTAATATAGTCATGTGAAGTAAATAAACAATCCTTTATAGGATATCGATACTAACCAGAACTCTCGGCACCATTCCTATTATCAGCAAGATAATCGGGACAGTTCCTCCTCCAATGTCCAAGCTTATTACAATGAAAGCAGTGATGCTCAGCTTTGGACACTTTGGCTTTAGGTGCTGGCTTCGAAGTTGAATCACTATTATTCTTCTTTCCCTTGTTGCCATGGAACTTACGCTTCTTCTTAAAACCCCCATCACGGATCATTAACACGTCTTTATGCTTGACAGGCTCCATATCCCTTTCCGCACTTTTCAACATTTGATGCAGTTCGTGGATAGTTCTTTTCGTGTTGTTCATAATGTAATTGAGCTCAAATTGCTTGTACTCCTTACTGTATGAAGCAAGAATTATATCAATAGCTAATTCTTGTGGAAAGGCATGTCCAAGTCTTTCAAGAAGGTTAAGATACCCTATCATTTTCACAACATGGGCACTCACATCAGATCCCTCGGCCATCTTGTAACTATTCAAATCCTTAGTGGCGTCGAACCTTTTGGTTCTAGCAGTGGATTGAAATGTCTCTCTCAATTGGAGAATCAAATCATACGCCGATGTCTCCATGTAATTAACTTGGAGCTCGGGAGACATAGTAGCAAGCATCAAACATTGCACATCGAGAAGATCGTTCTTATGCTTAGTGTGAGCATTTCTAACGTTCTCGACAACATCGTTTGGTGGCACGGGACTAAGAGGTGTCTCGAGCACATACCACTTTCGTTCATGGCGAAGGACAATTTGAAGGTTCCTTTCCCAACTACGAAAGTTAGGCCCGCTCAACTTATCCTTCTCAAGGATAGAACGAAGCGACAAGTTCATGGTGTTATTCGCGTTAATGTTGTTATTAGCCATCTACAGTAAAACAAACAAACTTAGTTATTCCATTCTAAACTCTTAATAATTCATAAACCCTAATAGAACTATTAAGCTAGAATCCGACATTCACACTAAAGTGTGCCCTCAACGAAGGCTGCAATGACACACAATAGCTTTTTAGGTAGATCACATATCAATTGCATCACATATACAACTTCTAGACTCTTGAGACTCTAAATTTTAATGTTTAGGTATATTTAATCTCAACTTACACCTTGGGCCAAGTATTGGAATCACCAATAGACCAAACCAATTGCTAACTGTAGGGAACCGACCATCTTCTCAAGTGGATATCGCGGCCCTTTCACTTCACCCTAATCGAGTGCAACCATGCCCACCCGCGGAGGCGACAAAGACACGGAGTCGGGTTCGGTATGAATGTCCACAAATGGAGGGTGCTTACGGTCTAAATTAAATACGGTTTTAGGTTTTAATTCTCTAATTAAACCTATTTCGGTATTTTCTGAAACTAATTTCAAAAATTACTTTTAAATATATATAAACTATGCATGAGTTTATATATTATAGTTTTAATAAAACACGACCCTTAGGAAATCATCAAGTTTATACAATTTCCTAGTTTCTTATTGAAACAAGTGTTTTATCAAGTCTCTAATAATGTATTTATCCTAGAGGAATCAACATTTCATAAATGTGTTCACTCGATAAAACACATTACCTAATATTGTATTTATGTCCTAATTAATTATCTAATAATTCACACATTATTTCATTCAATCAACTAAATAAATAAGGACATAAACAAAAACATATCATATAGTGACATAGCCTTGCCATAATCTAAGTTTGGTTTCCATGAGCCAACACGGAAACAAAGAGTCAACCTAAGGGACAAACATGACACATGGCAGACAATCTTGATCTTCGTGCTCTCACTAGCTTCAACGACTCCTCGTGACACCATGGAACCGAAAGACTCCTTTTGGTTGTTCCGCTTCTTTTGGACTCCATATTCTTTTGTATTAAATTATACAAATGAAATTTGAAAAGTACATTTTTTTTACATAAAACTAAAACTACCTTTTACATAAAATTACCAAACAAATGGGGTTGTAAATAACACGCAGGTGATATCGCGTAAAAAGTCACGTTTTTACTACCGATATCTCTCTCATTCTGGAACAATTCTTGGCATATTAACTCAAAACCATTACAAATCAGTAGTATTATGCCAAGATGGTCAAAACAAGGTTGCACGATGAAAATCAAGCAAAACGGATGAAAAACGAAGATTCCACACACGTTTGAAGATTCAAGGCATCAAAACGAGATTTCAAGACAAAAGTGCCCATCACCAACATCCATCTTACCCAAGATGTTCGTTTACAAATTACGAATCAAACAGAAGAGAAATCAACAAAAACGGACGAAGAATGAAGATTCTACGTACGCTGGAAGATCTAAACGATTCGTACGACACATCTAAAGTTCAGAAATATATTTTTGGGATATCTTTTCATCAAAGTCTTCGTTTTTGAATTACGAATCCAACAAAAAAAAATCAACGCAAACGGATGCATAACGAAGAAGATACGCGTGAAACAAGCAACGAGGCAACGATCGACGAACCGGGACGGGTGGCAGCCAGCCGCCGCCGACCAGCCACCAGGCCGCCGGCTGCCAACACCCAGCCGCCGGCTGCCACCACCCAGCCGCCGGCTGCTGCCACCCCCATCCGGTTCCCGCTTTTTGGTCCTTGCGTGTACCCGGTGCTAGACCTTTGCGCAACTTTATGTACCTCGTGCTAGACCTTTACGCAACTTTACATACCTCGTGCCACCACCTGCCCGTACCTGGTGCCACCACCCTTTTCACCTTTTGCTATTGTGAGCCTTAACTTGCTAACATGCACCAAAACTCTCCTATAAATAGGAGGTATTAGGCTCATTTGCAAAATGCACCATCCATACCTTGGAAAAACACAATTTCTTTCAATAGCTTCTAGCTTTTCTTTCTTTCTTATTTTCTTACTTTAAAGTAGTGTTAGGCTAGTTAAAATAGAAGCAAAGAACGAGCTTGTAATCCTTGGTGAGGAACGTATTTGTAATCTTTGGTGTACGCTTGGAGCAACTCTTATTAATTCAAGTCTATTCCTTCTTGCATATTAATCTCGGTTATTTCTATCCTTTTCTATCTTAATTAAATATGTATACTTTAATTACGCTAGAGATCGTTTATGCCATGATTAGCGAGTAGATTACTATTGTATTTGTTGTGATGTAGTTAGCATATATATTTGTGGGATGACTTTAAAAGTGTCGTAAAATAATATGAAGGCCCCTATTCGACTGTTTACTTGGTATAGTGCTGGAAATGCTTTCGAGCAAAGTACAAATGCATGGAAGCCGGTAACGACCGAAGGTAGTTGTATTATGGATCGACGCCAAAATGGAAACTTTATGAACGGACTTACCTTATGATTTTAAACCTAAAACTTATATTCGCCTTTCTATTAACAAACGTGATTGTAACCTTGTAGAGAGGAGTCACGAACCTTAATACTTGGTCAATAGTTATCTGTGTAAAAACTATGGTTTTAACTGTAACGTCATGCGAGCATCATAAAATGCAATGTGATTACGTGGAACTGCCATGAGTACTGTACACTTATAATCACAATGTACTTATCATGTAAACATCGCGAAGCAATTAAACCCACAATGGAAACATCGGTAAACGATTAAATACATTGTGGAATACCATAGCATTTTCTGACATGGTCTGGGTTTAACTTTATGCAAAAAGCAGTCAGCATTTTAATTAGTGTTTTAATTAGATTAGTTAGTTTAGATTAGATTAGATTAGGTAGGCTACAGGCTAAATAACCATTTACGAAAACTTATGGATTTGTTAATTGTATTGAGAAATGCAAGTTTAAAATCCACTTTAAAATGATACTTTTCCTTAACCTATGAAATCTAAAGTACGGTACGCAAGAAACCTCAACACTTTCCTTCGCTTACCATGCTTAAACTTCATTAATCGGAATTGATCAACTAAGTCCGAACATACTTGCTGAAGTTAGTTGTTTGCTAAATTTATAGTCTTCATGGTATTAAGAACGGTTAGACTTGTTGTTGACTTGCTACTCTATTCCTTCGCCCACGAGCAAATGCGTTCAAAAATAAGGGCCACTGACTCCCTCATAGGAGAGTGTGGAGAGTTGAGCATTGTCTGTCTGATCAGAATCATGATACCTCGGTTCCTCGTGACATATTAGTTGATAACCGACTAATACGGAATCTATTGGTTATACCATGGACTATCAAGTCTAGTGAACGTTCAAAATTTAGTAAACGCTTTCCCTAAAAGTCATCGTCCCACATTATAAGCTAATGAACTCACAACAAATACTTCCTTTAATTATCTGATTCATCATTATCTTTTATCTGCTTCATTTAGTTTACTTAGTTAACTAAACCAAAAGCCCCAACGCACTCTTTTAAAACATTTACTAGAAAAGCAAGATTGATTGGATCACCTCTGTTTCAATTCAGTTTCTCTTTAAGAACGACTCTAGGTCATACTTACCATCTACTAACCTTTGGTTCAGTATTAGTAAGTCACGCTTAGACCCCAGCAATTATAAAATTTAAAAACATCCGTTGACTGTTCGTAACAGAAACGCGTCATCAAGTTTTTGGCGCCGCTGCCGGGGAGACTAACTGTCCGATACAGAGGCCCAACCAATCCCAATTCTAGTAAACCCTTAGGATAAAACCTTCTAAAAAAAACAAAAATATTTTCTTTATTATTACTTTTCCTTTACTGTCTGTTTTTCTTTAGTGTATGACCTGTTCCCCTAGATCTGCACCACTGTTTAATTTCCCCGATCCAGAACTTATAATACATACCATTCGACGAGAAAAGAAGCAATCCGCACTTAGACAAGCAATGGCTGAACGCATCACTCTCGCTGACAACAGTAAACCCTCTATCGAAGGAAGAGGAGGACCAATTCTCTACCCAGAAACCCCTGGACAATCATTCGAGCTTAAACACCACATCATCCAACTAATCCAGAACCACTGTCAATTCCATGGATTACCAAGTGATGATCCCAACTCTCACCTCGATAAGTTCATATCTCTTTCAAATTCCTACAAACAAAACGGAATTAGCCAAGACACAATCCGCTTGTACCTTTTCCCTTATTCGCTCACACATCATGCGCAAACATGGTTTGAAGGTTTAGAGACCGGCTCTATCCCTTCATGGACTGTAATGGCGACAAAGTTTCTAACCAAATACTTTCCGCCTTCTAAACAAACCAAACTTCGAAATGACATCATGAATTTCCGACAAGCTTTTGATGAGTCATTATACACCGCATGGGAACGATTCAAAGGAGCCTTGAAGAAATGCCCCAACCACCGTCTTGACAAATCCGCACAATTGTGTACCTTCTACAATGGTTTAGACCCTAACTACCGAACCACCCTCGATGCTGCTGCACAAGGAAGCTTCATGGCAAAGACCGACGAAGAAGGATGGAACCTGATAGAGAACATGACCATTCATCACCACGATTGGAACTCTGGAGATCACTCAACAACTTCAGCACCTATCGCTGCATCGAATCCAATTCCAGTCGAAGCAATTAAGGTATTGAAGGAGAAAATGGACTCACTTGTCAAACAGTTTGGAGAACTTAAGAAACAACAGCACCAAGTACACCAAGTGCAAGTCTGTCAACATTGCACCAACCCGCAACCATCTGGTGAATACCAAGTGGAATACGAAGAAGCAGATGGCACCGTCTACTATGCTCAGTTTCCCGCTCGACCACAAAATTTTCCACCTGGTTTCTACCAAAACAATAACCAACCTAGAGGACCTCCATTCCCGCAAAGAACCAACCAACCTTTCCAACCCCGATACCCACCTAGATACCCACCTTACCCACAGCAACCACAACTTCCTTACAACCAACCCCTCGCACTTCCTGGACCCACTTCCGATACAAACCAAACCTCTGAACAACCTGCAAAGACAAATGCCCTAGCTTCAAGTTCAGATGACGCCTTCACACAATTCATGCAAGGTCAACACCTACTCAACCAAAAGATGTCCGCTAGACAAGATCAAGCCGACCTCTTTATGAGAAACCAATTGGCCGTGCTAAAGAATTTGGAAGCTCAAATTGGACAATTGGCACAACGCCTTGATAACAGACCTAGAGGAAGTTTTCCTAGCAACACGGTTCACAACCCACATGTTGAGGAAGCGAAGCAACTCACTACCACGAAGGAAGCAACCACTCCACCTCCTGCTGCTGTACCAGTAAAGGAAGAACCAAAGATCGAGATACCATCTGTGGAAACCACTCCGACCATGAACAAAGAGGTTAGAATCCCTTACCCCGCTAGACTTAAAGTCCAACCTAAGAAATTATCATCCTTTAAGTTAGATGGAAAATTCCTTGACACCATGTCTAGAGTTCCCGGTCGTAACAAATATATTAGGAAATTGCTTTCCACTAAGGATAAACTGCCCGAAGTAAACAACATTCCCTTTAGTTCTGAAACATCAGCCCTACTTAAGAATAGCTTCCCGAAAAATTAGGAGACACCGGTAGATTCACACTCCCTTGTTCTATTTACCAATCCGGAGATATCAGCGCCTTAGCCGACTTAGGAGCTAGCATTAACCTTATGCCCTACTCCCTGTTTAAGAGGCTAGAACTTGAAAATTTGAAACCCACTAAGATGACTGTCCAGCTAGCTGACCAATCTGTTAGATACCCAAAAGGAATAGCTGAGAACGTTTTAGTTCAAGTTAACAAATTCTTCTTTCCGACGGATTTCGTGGTAATGGATATCCACGAGGACATAAACATCCCGATTATCCTTGGAAGACCATTCATGAACACAACTAGAGCAGTGATTGATGTGTATAACCACACGAGTGTTCTACGAGCACATGGTGTAAGCATCACTTACAAGATCGACCAACCGGATTGTACACCAGAACAAGAAGAATGCTATGCTATATCAACATGCAGAATTTGTTCCGATGAAGAATCAGAGTCCGAAGAAGAACAATGTTTCACTCGACCAACAACCTTGATCTACGACACTGAAACTGACCGAGACGAGGACGAGGATTATCAAGACGCAAAGGAAGAAGAAGATTCCGATGAGGACTAATCAGAACCTGAGGAAGAAGAGGAAGAACCCGCTGAGGAAGATGAAGGAACGGAAGAAATGGAAGAAGAAGAACCTGAAGAGGAGGAGGAAGAAATGGAGGAAGATGAAGATCAAATTGATTCACCACAAATGGCCGAAGTAAATAGGATATAGAGCTATGATGATTACTCTTCATCAGAAGAATCCGTTGATTATGAAACCATCCGTCAAGAGCTCAAATCCACTCATCTCCGAAGGATGGGAAACATTCTTAACTCCTATCTCGATCCTTCCAAACCTTTCACCCGAACCCGACTCCGAGACATAGATAGTTTTGAAAAAGAACTCCAATCATCAAAGCACCCAGACCTGTATGTTGGACTCTTACAGAGAATCTCTGCATATAAGACACGTCAAACAGGAAGCTTTGTTGAAGAGAACCTTCAAAATACAACCACGGAAGTCAGAACCATCAAAGTAGACAATACCAAACCTTTCAACAACGCACCCTCAGATGAAGAATTCCACCAATTCCCTGATTCACGTGACAAAGATTCTGAAGATGAAGTCGAGTATGACGGCGAATGTATCGACGTCACTCTCGATGAACGCTCTATTCCACAAACTCCGCTTGCTCCACCAAACTCCCCCGTCATCACAGCTGAAAGACTAGAGATTCCTCTCATCGACACTCACGAAGAAATGATTGACCTGATTGACGAAAATGAAGATGTGCGCGTCATTGTGGAAGCTATTAAAGAATCAACTAACAACTACACCACCGCCCAGAGACACCTGATAAGGCAAATTGAACAAGAGTACGATTCATACCTCGCCAATTATGGAGAACCAGTACCCCAGACTCTGATCCGACATATTCAAGAATTTTCAGATTCCCTTCAAGAACAAGTCATCAGAGAAGCTCAACAACCCGAAAGACCCAACTACCCGATGGGAGAAGTCGAGTTCTGCAGCAGCCAGAAGCAAATATACCAAAATGTATATTATGCTTTGGCCGGATCAGCTTTTCCCTATTCAGCAAGTCAAAAGGCTACACTAGCATCCATGAGGACCCATCTTGAAAGAGCTACTGGTAACCCACAAAACTATGCTGATATCAGAATGATGGGAGATCTTAGAACCCTACTAGATCTCATCGAGACTGGAGAGCACCTCACAGCCACAGAGAACTATAGGATCATCATTCACTCCACCATTGGTCACCATGTTGAGCTGATAATTGATGAACTGAACCAGTCAGCATACGAAGAAGAAACTCGTGAGGTACCAAGACTCATTCCGCATATGTCACAAATCAACCTGGCAACTTATGTGACAACTCGACTACGCGGAATGTACACTGAAGAAGATGTAGAGCTTAATGTCTATCGTGATGGATATCGCGAAATACTCAGCAAGCTAATCTATGTTTTCACAGACTCAGACTTTCCCTTCAACCGTGAACAGCATCAACTCATTCGACAAGTATGCCAAGCAACCAGATCCTTTGGAGGAGATCCTCTAGCTAGTGACTTTGAAGAAGTAAAAACTCAATTCATGGCCCTAATCGCCTTGATAGGTCGCAACCACCCCCAGCGTGAGATTGTTCGAACCTACACCTGCACCCGAATTGACCCTAACGGACCGGTCACAAGGGCAGTTCGATACATCAGCTATGGGATGGCAATTCTCGACCGACTGGCCACTGATCACTTCAAGAGCTTCAGAATGGAATCCACCACCCCACCAACTCTCATTGCCGACATGATAGAGCAATTCCTGCGATACTTCCCTCCACGCTACAGCTTACCAAGAAACCACGGTGACCAAACCAGCAACAGGGACGCATCCAACATCATCATCTGAAGAAAGGACTAAGTCGAGCTCTCGACTTTAAAAGAGCGCTTCTCGGGAGGCAACCCGTGTTTTTACATTTCTGCAATTTTACTTTCCAAGAAGTGATGAAATCTCCGACTATCTTTCACACTCGGATCATACGAAACATGCTCCAGCCTGCAAGGAAGCATCAACACCCGAAGAATCATAGATCCGACGTGTTCACACCTACGAGACAAATCACAAGAAGACTTGATCAAGAATGCACCAAGAAAGACGGAGTCCGGCAAATGCAAACCAAGGAACACTGCAACTACCGGGGAGTACTTCTATACCGTCCCTTTCATTCGTTTTAAAATATACCATATCCAATATGCTTATCACTAAGTGTGGGATTCAAACCCAACACACACTGAAAGAATGTGACTTAGATGTTTAAAAACCCTAAGTGTGGGATTTTACCCCATTCAGAGCTTAGTATAACATCGAGGACGATGTCCCTTTAAGTGTGGGATAGCAGTAGTTGCACTACTGTCAGGTGGATAATGGTATATGCTTGATTCTAAAATTGTTGCTCTTTATAAGACCATCCTTCTACAAAAAAGTAAACAAAATTTACAAAATTTAGTTAAAAATATGTTGAAAATGAAAAATTTTAGACGAAGAATGATTTACTTTGGAGAAGAAGGACAAATAAAATACAGATTCTTCTGAAAAATTAGTTTAGTAATCCCATAAAGAGCATCGCATGACTAAGCACACAACAACCCAACTTTCGATTTGTGAGGTATCTTGTGTAATTCCGTATGTATTAGGATCGATAACGAGGTTATCTTTAGGTATTAAGGTGCGGAATCCCTTAATACTAAGTTCACGGATTGTGAACGGTTTGTTTCGCACGTATTAGCGAATTAGAATATCAATAAAGCTTTGTATCGATTCAATAGAACACTAATCGATCAATACCTAGCTTAAGAATGCTTAGAATTGCGTAATATTGCTCTGGAATTCGTAGGGCAAAAGTTATGAATAGTTTAAACCTAATTTTCTATTTATATGTTTCAGCTCGACTCGACTCGTAGCCGTATGGGCTCTGCGAGTCGACTGAACTCGCAGCCCATATCCAAGCCCATAGTCAGCTCGGTTCGTGGTCACCTTTGCGAGCCCAAATCTCATCTCGCAGGACTGAACTCTGCGACTTGAGATCTCATCTCGTCAAACAGAATTTAGTTTGTATTTTCATAATCGATATTCGTCTAACACTTTATCTTACTAATATATTTAACGAATATTAATAACAAACTAATATAATATTACAATTCAAAATCAATTGTACACACTTGATTACAATAATCACTAGTACTATTACAAGCTAGATCTGTTGTCACAAATACATGTTCCAACAGACTCCCCCTTGACAATAGCTGTAACATCTATGTCTTCAAGTTGTCTTTGATTTTCACTTGTAAATCTTACTTCCAGCATAAATCTTCAATTTGATACAAGTCTTAACCATCATTTGATAATCATGCGCTAAATCACCCCATGCTACTGTCGTCAAGATTCTATTATCATTCAACTTTATCAAATCTTTCTTTGACATGTTCATTAGGTGTCGATGGTCATAGACTCTGAAGATTTCTTGTTCACCACCTTCAACCTCATCATCATCTTTAACCATGACAGCTTCTCCAGTCTCTGAATCCACGTGCCAACTCTTCATATTTCCCAGAATATCTTGTGGCATTGTCTTCAGTGGAATTTGCTGAACACACTTGACAGCTGGATATACTTTCTTTCTCCTTCTCCTTCCAGTCCTTTCACTTTTCTCATTTAGTTTAATGGTTTTTCCTTTCCTTGGCTTTATTTTGTCAAACTTATTTGTTCTAACCTCAGTCCTGATTATCCTTTGAACACGTTCAGCATAATCATCATTACTTGGGTTATTCAACTCCAATCTAGCCAGATCACGTATCTCATAACGTGGTAAAGAACTGAACACTGCAAGCTTTTGCTCAAAATATTGAACGCCGTCAAACCGTTTAATAGCAAAAAGCTTCAGCTCTGAGTCAAAGTACCATCCAATAATCCCTTTACGTAATTCACGTTTTCCTGTTATATCAACTTCTGAAACTCCAATCTTCTTCTTCTGTTTTGGAAGTTTCCTAAGAAAAACAGCTGGATTCTTGGTAGGAATCAAAATTTCATCATCTTCAGAATCGGTTGAGTCATCGATTTCTTCATCTACATCGACAACTGTTGGACCTTGATCATCTTCAATAATAACTTCTGTCCTAGATGGGCTCACATGGTGTTCATCAATATTTGCATCTGGATCTACACCAGTGTCTTGCACATTCTCAGGTACAGCAGTCTAATCTTCAGGTAGTAAAAGTTCTCCTTCTTCAAGATCAAAATCAATTTCTTCATCGATTTCATCAAGAAGATCACTTCCAGAGTCACTTAATTCTAGCATTTCCATCCCTACACAAATAAAGTTAATAATATAAATTCTTTCATTGATTACCCTGAATCAATCTAAGAATTTCTTTATTATCTTAATTGTATTCAAAATATCTATAACTAACAAATCTTTATTGATTACCCTGAATCAAACTAAGATTTCAAAAATACTTAACAAATATTAATTAAATTTAAACCCTAATGTATTGTGAATATTCACCAAACATTTCAGCTTACAATTTAATTAACTTATATAATTTTTTAAAACTTAATTGAACTGTTATATTAACAAAAACTTAACTTTCAATTCTAATTTTTAAATTATATATTATCTGTCTAGTTCAATTTATCACATCTTTAACTTGTCAGTTATACAAACTCTCAAGTCTAAAATGTAACACCCCCAAATTCACTGTTTAGCGGAAGCAAGTTTTGGGGTGCTATAATCAATTATCACAGCGCAAAGATAAAGCAAACGGCATCTATATGCAACGTTTGTAAATTAGTTACATTCCCATAGATATAATGTTTGAAAACTTAATGTTTTCGTATACAAAAATGTAGTTTCCTAGAGTCCACGCGTATAGCGGGAGATTCTATTACATAATCGAAATATACAAAAGATAATGCTAAGAATCTCCGTTAATGCAGTTGTGTTGAAATCATGCGACTCTAGCTAAAGTCCTGGAGTAATCCTACTCCGTCTGGGTACCTGAGAAAACATGCTAAAAAGGTCAACACGAATGTTGGTGAATCTCACAGGTTTGTAAGTAATATCAGTTTTGAACACAAGATTTCATCGGTAGTGCCCGTAGGCGTAAAATCAGTATTTGCAATCCAGCAAATGTAAAACCAGTATTTGCAATCCAGCAAATGTAAGTAAGTAAGTTATACCGTTGCCATGAGGCTCATAATCGAAGCTTAACCCGTAAGTAATAAGTTGCTCCCGTGACATGCTCGTAACTGAGCAAGCATATGTAACGAATAATAGTCGCCCGTTTATACAGAACGGTTCGTGGTAGCGCTACCACCCCGGGCGGGGAGGGTCATTTCCCTAATGGATCCATTAACTAGTGTTCGCGCTTAAGTCCATAACTAACGATATATGATGGATAGACTTCTGTAAATAGTAAACAACTCATGCAATTCCGTTTGGTATAGTAAACAGTTTTAGTACTTGTGTTCACGGAAAAGTAGTAGCATGTTTCTCCCCCAATAAGATAAAACAGTAAAAGTGGGGCCGTAAGACTCACCTGAGTCTTGTAGTAAGCCGTAGCAAATAGCAAGTAGTAAATATAGCAAGTAGGTTCTCCGAACCCGTAACCTTCAAATGCCTAACATATGAGGTTATGTAAGTATGTGTCTCGCGAGACGTTTCGTTTAGTTGTACACAACTAGTTATGCCCAATGTTTGTTTGTATGTTTGTAATCGTTTGTTTTTAGAAAACATGTTTGGCCCGTTGGTGACGGTTTGTAGCAATAGTTCTAAGCTGTTATTATTGCGTTGAAACATCGTATATTAGAATGACTTTGCTACAGTAAATTGCTATAGTAAATTTGGCTTTGCTACAACGAATCGCTTCAAAACTCTGATCCTGCGACACAATTTGCGACACAAGGATTTGGTATGCGACACAAGCATTGTGTCGCATAGGAATGCGACACAAGAGCTTAGCGACACAAGGGTTGTGTCGCAAAAGCTTGCAATGCTGATTCAACAGCGACATAAGGGTTGTGTCGCATAACGTCTACGACACAAGGTTGCGACATACTGGTACGACACAAAATACGACACAATATGGTTTATGCGACACAACATGCGACACAAGCGTTGTGTCGCAAAGATGAACACTAGCCCAGAAAGTTTCGGCTGTCGCGATTTTTCGACCAAAAACGCAAATCTAACATATTTTTAAGCTGTAAAATCGTGTTTTATTCATACATATGGACAATACTAAGTTGTGTAAACATTATAACATCAAAATAATACATCAAAATGTGTAGATCTAAGTTTTTAGAAATTTCTTACAATTGCAAATCGAAGCCAAACGGGGAAGAAAATGAGCATGGTGCCTTTGTTAATCTTGTTCCTCTCGTGACGGTGATTCCGAAAATGTAATTCTTGTGGGTCGATTTGTGAATCCGAAAATTGGTGGAGATTTTTAGAGAGAGTTTGAGTTTGTGTGTGTGTTTGTTTAAGAGAGAATGATAGGTGAAGGTGGGGATGAGGAAGGGTTTTGGCTGATTCCAAAAGAGGAGGGAGGGAAAACACTCCCTAAAACACAGTGTTGACTCCGTGTCCTAATCGATTAATCGTTCGTTTTAGTAGTTGGCCAAGTAAATATATTTGTAAAAATGTTATCGGAGTATTTTATTTAAAATGTTTTGAAATTAATTATCAAAACATTTGCCGAGATATTTAAATTATTTGGTTCGCGTTTAATACGTTTTTGCTAAAATACTCATAATGTTGTCGCGCTAATCTAATAGTGTCTGTTCGAGTATGTATTTATACAGTAAAATACGTTCCCATTATTTAAGTAAGTTTTGTCACCAACGTCCAAGTAAAATGAATCGGACTTCGTCCAGTTGATTCGTACGATTTATCCAAATCGCGTAAGTACACACATATATATATAAATCACCTTATATATACAAATGGAGTCCGTAATTAGTCCTATTACATACTAATTACAACTAGTTACAAATAATTAGGCATAATTAATTATCCTAATTAGGCAGGTGCTACATAAAATGTCTAAGTTAAAATAAATTTTGACCGCTGATATAAATCAGAACACGCCGCACGACTACTCAATGAGTCGGAAGTCTTTCGATCACAATTTCATTTAACTTTTTAGAACATATAACTTATATAATTTCTAATATATTTAACTTATTATTACAATATCAAGCCGAATATATTACCAAAAATATTTAAGTTACAATTTTTCATTTACACTCTAAGTACAAATAACTACACAAGTCTAAGCTGTCTTACCAGCTTCACCTGTACCAGTAGCACTTGTACCAACACCATCACCAGCAGACGTAGACTCCCCCTGAGCAGTAGCTCGCTCACTAGTCTTAGAAGGACCAGTCGGCTCACTCTCTTTCTGTGAACTGGGATCATCATCTTCATCTCGTCTCTGCTTCTTTCTCAGCTCATCTTCCTTGCAGGCTTCATGATATGCCAAAAATTCCCCCTGAGACGGCTTGTCCTTCGTCAACTCTAACACTAAACGCTCAAGTCGATCAAGCTTTCTCCGGTTATCTTTGGCATCTCTAAGCAACATCGTGTGTGCTTTCAGCAGTGTAGCATAAGCCTCACCTTGAGCCGTTAATTCCTTAGCAAGGATAACATTATGAGATTCAAGAGTTTGAACTCGAGATTCCAAGCTAGAAATCCGTTCAGAAGCTTTCACTGGTGGTTGTGCAGGCTGTGTAGTAGACTGTGTAGATGCAGATTGTAATGATTGTGAAAACAGTTGCTCAAAAGCATCACTCAACAGTCCGGCCGCAATACGAGCTGCTTTGTTTGTCGTAAACCGACCAGTCATACCAGACACCTGCTCTGAGGTTTCAGATATACGAGCAGTCGGTCGTTGCATCGTAGGTTTAGACCTAGCATGCTGTCTTTCCCTAGTAACTGTTATAGAAAAGATCTATCTCAGTCTCTATGTCAAAATTCACAACCTACTATGAGTAATAAAATAAATAACCTGGCATGTTTCCAAGCATAAGCTCTGGAGTAGATGTTCTAACATGTTAACGACGTGTAGTTCTAAGAGGTTGAACCTCTTCATCATCATCCTCATCTAAAAGCTTTCGCTTACCTTTCCCAGTTGGTTCTACAACCCTTAGCTCATCATCATTCAATGTTTCCTCAGAATCCGAATTAGATGATGTATCACCATCTTTCCTAGAAGGAACAGATGGACCAGCACCACCCTGACCTTGTGTACCCTCAGGTTGAATAACCTCTAGGTCAACAACTTCAGGATCCTATTCATGAGTAAGCACATATAATGATAAGAAACATAGAAAATTTGCAACTGAATTATAATCTATAAAAGATAACATAACTTGAACTGATCAATCGCAACCAAAACTGGATCATGAGCATCATCATTCTGTATCAAAACCTCATGAAGAACCTCTGCTGCTAACTCAGGTAAAACCTGCTGTCCTTGTTGTGCAGCCTGATGCAAAACATCTTCAATTAGCTCCTGTGGCTCTGCTGCTGGGTGAGGTTGTGGTTGAGCTTGCTGTTGCTGTTGAGCTTGAGCTCCGGCATCCGACCAACCATTATTCGGTGGAGCAACATAATTAGCATCAAGAAGATGCTCAAAGAGATCAGCTGCCTCAGGTTTGATCTCATCTTTATGCTTGGATAACAGAAAACAAGCGTTGTAACCTCTCAATCCTATGGTCTCAACGTGAAAATCAGCTGCATAAGCAGGTAAATTCGGAACTTGATTGCGAATCAGAAGAATGCAAAATCTGGGATAAAGAATAAACTGTGTCCGTGCAGCTCCCGTAATCTGTCCGATAAAAGAATTGAAGATATAAGAAGAAAAACTGTATGGTTTATTATAAACCAGTGACAGTACCGTAGACATAAGCTTTGGACTGAGCTCATCTAAACCTGACTTCTTGTTTCTAAAAATAGAAACAATCACAGTGAATAGAAACCTCCACTGGCCAAGAACAAAGTCCTTGACGAACTGACGTCCTCTTCTCGGTCCAGAATATCCAGTACGACCTAGAGCTCCTTCTATAAAATCAGCAGAATAAGCAGGAAGACTGGTCTCTTGCTCTACAGTTCCCAACTGCAAGAGCTGTCGAATATCAGCAGCTGTAAACGAAATCGCATGCTGATTGATCGTCGTACAGATAGTAGGAGGATTTGCAGCAGCGTCATAAACAATGTTTCTCCAAAACCGTGTAAGAAGATCTCTGTTCAGTGGCGGTGACTCGGTAATAGCAAATCGAATTCTCGATCGTGCTAAATATGTCAAAATCTGCTCAAAGCGATCAGCACCGCGCTCGTTCAGGTCTAAGTTCACCAATATGTTGTGACCCTTCTCAAAAGATCTGTTAGCCATATCTGTAATTCAAAATTACACAAATAGCAAAAAGATTATGTTAACGAATATTAGATAATCTAAACTTTAACGTATTATGATCAAAAAGATCATCAAACGTCTAAGTATACTATCAACTAATAACGTAATTCACTGAAATTTAATTGAACAATTAAAAATAGTTAACTTTTCAATTATATTCTGTAAATTATATATAAAGTCCGTTAGCTAAGAATAACAATTTGAGTTATCATACCGCCGATAAATATCGGGACACGCTGCTCGACTACGCTATGAGTCGGAAGACTTTCGATATGAAATAACTTAAGGTGTTAAATTATTACACATATTTAACTTATAACATAAGTTCGTAAGTCTAAACGTGTAAAAACGAGTAACTTGTTAATTATTTATAACCAAACGATTCTCAAATCGAAAACAAGTTATAATTGAAAAATTATAAAATTTACTTAATTTTACAAAGTCAACTGAAGTCAACAAGTTAAATTCAGTTCTCAAAGTCAAACAAAGTCAATCATAATTTTCAATTCGCATAAATAACATAATTCAACTCGGTTCGCAGAAATTCTGCGAGTTGAACTCGACTCGCTTCAGTCAACCCAAGTCAAACGAAGTCAAACGAGGTGAGTTCGTTTCGCTTCGGTCAACGAAAGTCAACAAAAGATCTCGGTTCGTTTCGTTCAACTGAAATCAAACGAAACGAGTTCGTTTCGTTGCAGTCAACGAAAGTCAACAAGAATTGGAGTCGGTTCGTTGGAGCGGGCTACGAAGCGAGATAGATCTCGGTTCGTAGGACCGTCGATTTAACGAGTTCAATGCATGAATCAACAATCAGATGTATTTCGAAGCAATTAAATGATTAAACCATGTTTAATATGCATCGAATAATCATTAGAAACAATTTTTAGGTTTTCTAGATCACTAATTTGTATAAAATCCGTGATAAACTAAACCGACACATTCGAAAACATAAATCGATCGATTTCTCACAAATTACACGGTGAAATCTTATGAAACTTACTTCAAAAGATGCGTGATCAAAAGTTGTATAAGTTCCACGGATCGAAAATTCGTTCCTCGTTCTAAAAATTCGAAAATCAACCGACAATAGGATTCGGTTCGTTGAGTTGTCCCCTTATATACCCTATACTCAACTCGCATAGTTTAGTTCACTTTGCAGGTTTGACTGGTCAAACTTACAATTTTAATCTAAAATGCGAAGTAAAAACTAAATATAAATTAAAACCCATTTACTTTGTACAAGTCTAAAATAAAATTATTTTTCACTTGTAATTGTAACGATTGTTCAACAATAAATAGAGACAATTATTCAGCATAATTTTATTCCAAAGGGTAATATTTAAAAAGATAAAAATAAACACCTTTTTATAAAGCTAAAAATAAAATAGAATACGAAACATATAAACTAACAGTGGTATCAAGTACCATTTTATTAAACACTTCAATAAAATAAAGTACATAACTCAACTAAATAAGAATTTAACTGCTTAGGGATCATATTAGAAAGAACAAGCTATTTAAAATTTATTAAAAAGTCTATGTAGATTGTTAGAATACATACCTTATGAAATTCAAATAAATTACCATAAAATTACAACTAAGTTTATCATTTATACATTTATATTTATAAAACTATATCTTAGGTACCTTTATCCACATAGCATAATTAATAAATGCATTACTCACTTAAAGTGAATATTTTTAATTATAGACAGTTCAAGACGATTACCGGTATTATGATCCACATAAACAAATTATACTTGACTTTCTAAGCAAACACTTTATTGTTAGTATGAATATTATCAAGTGCTTCCTATTATATGACATACTGAAGAATTTCAAGTAAAACTCATGACACTGCATCGTTTAATTTCAAGGTAGCGGTTACTAAATGATGTATCTTTTCGAAACATATAACATACATTTGAATTTTAAGGTTAGAAAAATATCAGACATACCTTGAGTATGCTATGTTATCAGGTCTGTACTTAGTACAACAGAAGATCCATTCTAGCATAATTCAAAATACATTTGAGAATATTAATTTAATTAAAGGCTTCAAGTCTGTACTCAGTACAACAAAGTCACCAGTAATTAAATTAATACCCATATTTATACTATTTGTCAATTGTTGTATTATAAAAATGCATGATAACAGTGTATGGCAATACCATCATTAAACAATTAAGACTAATGTCATACATCATAGAATAGTAACACAAGATAATAAACAAGTAATTAATTAACTTCTTAAGGCTTTAGAAAATGTCGTATAATTTGCCTACCAGTACATCATGTGATGAAGCCATCTAATCTTTTAAATAAAATAGACAAATTATAACTTGTGGACATAGGTGTATAATCAAATAAATATAAACACATACCTGATAGAACCGCTGTAGTTCTAAAGTAACTTTATTTGAACCTACTAACATATCATCCTTAGGACTTAAGCTTATAATTTTAAAGCTTATTCTCCTAATGTACTATCATCTCCTTAGTTTTTGCAGATAAAAACTTAAACATTTTCCAAAAGAACTAATTTTGTTCTTTTATCGAAGGCGATTCCCCTCAGGTAACAAGCAAATGAATGCCATACGCCCGCCCCCTTTTTTTAAATAATACTTAAAAGTACTAACTATTACAAAAATACCCTTGGAAGACTAATCACTCTGGATTTCTCATTCCGTTCAGTTGAACCAATGTCTCAAATCTTGCTCTGTCGAACGCCTTTGTATAGAGGTCTGCTTGGTTATCCTCAGTCGGAACCTTAACTAACCTTATCATTTTCTTCTCAGCACAGTCTCTAATAAAATGATGTCGAATATCAATGTGTTTAGTTTTACTGTGCTTCACTAGATTATTGGTGATCGACATAGTTGATTCATTATCAATCGTCATAGGAGTGTTGGTTATATTTAACCCGTAATCTCGCAGTTGCTGTTGAATCCATAGAACTTGAGAGCAACAGCTGCCAGCTGCAACATACTCAGCTTCACATGTAGAAATAGCTACAGACGTTTGCTTCTTGCACTGCCAGGATACTAATCTACCTCCTAGGAATTGACATCCTCCGGTCGTAGATTTCCTATTCTGATTGCATCCTCCATAATCCGAATCAGTATAAGCTACGAGATCTAAGTCTCCATCAGTCGGATACCAAAGACCCAGCTTAGGTTTCCCTTTGAGGTAACGAAAGATTCGTTTAACAGCTTGCATGTGTGACTCTTTCGGATTAGCCTGATATCTTGCGCATAAACAAACAGCAAACATTATGTCAGGTCTAGAGGCTGTTAGATACATTAGTGATCCGATCATGGCTCTATAAAGAGTTGGATCCACATCGCCAGCACTCGATGTATCTGGACCTAGTCCATGATTGACTGGAATTGGAGTATTGTAGACCTTACATTCATCCATCTTAAAGCGTTCCAATAACTCATATGTATATTTAGATTGATGAATAAAGAATCCGTCCTTCTTTTGATCAACTTGTAATCCTAAGAAGAAATTCAACTCTCCCATTGCAGACATTTCAAACCATTTTCTCATGACTTTCTCGAATTCTTGACACATCTTTTCATCAGACGATCCAAAGATAATGTCATCAACATAAACTTGCACTAGAAGAAAGTCTTTCTTATTCCATTTTACAAACAGTGTACTATCAATTGATCCTCTTGTAAATCTATTCTCAAGTAGATATGTTGATAGTGTTCCATACCATGCCCTAGGTGCTTGATGTAATCCATATAGAGCCTTATTTAAACGATATATTCTATCTGGATACTCAGGATCAGCAAACCCTGGTGGTTGTGAAACATACACCAATTCTTCCACTTTGCCATACAAAAAGGCACTCTTAACATCCAACTGATAAACCTTTATACCATAATATGATGCAAATGCTAAGAACACCCTAATTGCTTCTAGCCTAGCAACTGGTGTAAACACTTCATTATAATCTATACCTTCTTGTTGATTAAAACCTTGAACCACTAGACGAGCTTTATTATGAGTAACGATTCCCTTATCATCTCTCTTGCACTTAAATACCCATCTAGTTCCAATTGGATATTCTCCCTTTGGTAGGTCAACCAACTCCCATACTTGTAATTTTGAGAACTGAGATAGTTCTTCTTGCATTGCTTCTACCCACGAGCTTTCTTTTAGAGCCATTTGAACATTTTTAGGCTCAACTTGTGAGATAAAGCATGAATGTAGACATTGATTAGGAATCCCTGTCTCTTTCAATGCAATATACAAGCTTTGGTATTCTAAATTTTCAGACGTACTAGCTTTTGATTGAGTCCTTGTTTGAACCGGAGTATTAATATCACCGATGATGTTTTCAACGGGATGATTCTTACTCGTTCTAGTTGAAGCAACAGGCTCAACTGGAATCTCATATTCTAAGTTAGTACCGATTTCTTTAGTAGTGTCTTCCAAATCAGGTACACCTTCTTTAGATAGCTGTGAGTTATCAATACCAGCAGATATTCTTAACTGTCTTAATGGAGTGAGAATATCTTCCACTAATTTTTGCATTAGCTCTTCTTCATCTAGTGGTGTATCTACTTTGGATTTTTGAGATCCACTAGTAGATGGTTGATTTGGATCAATAGGTGTCTTGATTCCAGAATTCGGAACACTCGATGTTGAAGTATGGCCAGTATCCACATCTTCAGACAATAAATGTTCAGCTATCTCTGAATCACTGACATAGTCACTAATAGGAACTTTAAATGATGCAAAGAGATCAGAATAATCAAACTGCCAATCTAAGCCCTTATGAACATCCGGTGTGTAGCTCGTAACTTCAATGTTATAAACTACCTCCAAACGTCATGTGACTTTATTAAAGACTCTCTTGTTTGGCGAATTGGGCATATAACCTAGGAAAAATCCTTCGTCAGCCTTCTCACCAAATTTAGCTTGATGTCCGGTCTTTAATATGGTGCATGAAACTCCAAAGGGTCCAAACCCTTTTAAGTTAGGTTTCTTATTGTTTAAAAGCTCATAACAAGTCTTGTTATGTCTTTTAACCGTAAGAACTCTATTTAAAAGCTCCAAACGTCCTGTGACTTTATTAAAGACTCTCTTGTTTGGCGAATTGGGCATATAACCTAGGAAAAATCCTTCGTCAGCCTTCTCACCAAATTTAGCTTGATGTCCGATCTTTAATATGGTGCATGAAACTCCAAAGGGTCCAAACCCTTTTAAGTTAGGTTTCTTATTGTTTAAAAGCTCATAACAAGTCTGGTTATGTCTTTTAACCATAAGAACTCTATTTAGAACATAACCGTAATAACTCTATTTAGACTGATATTGATCGTTTTTACGCACTATTGCACGTACCAACAACCCTAATTCAACCGTTATTATCCGAATAACCTCGAACTTAATCGTATTTAGCCCGAAAGCTCTGATACCAATTGTAAGTCCGTATGTATTAGGATCGATAACGAGGTTATCTTTAGGTATTAAGGTGCGGAATCCCTTAATACTAAGTTCACGGATTGTGAACGGTTTGTTTCGCATGTATTAGCGAATTAGAATATCAATAAAGCTTTGTATCGATTCAATAGAACAATAATCGATCAATACCTAGTTTAAGAATGCTTAGAATTGTGTAATAATGCTCTGGAATTCGTAGGGCAAAAGTTATGAATAGTTGAAACCTAATTTTCTATTTATATTTTTCAGCTCGACTCGACTCACAGCCGTATGGGCTCTGCAAGTCGACTGAACTCGCAGCCCATATCCAAGCCCATAGTCAGCTCGGTTCGTGGTCACCTTTGCGAGCCCAGATCTCATCTCGCAGGACTGAACTCTGCGACTTGAGATCTCATCTCGTCAAACAGAATTTAGTTTGTATTTTCATAATCGATATTCGTCTAACACTTTATCTTACTAATATATTGAACGAATATTAATAACAAACTAATATCATATTACAATTCAAAATCAATTGTACACACTTGATTACAATAATCACTAGTACTATTACAAGCTAGATCTGTTGTCACAAATACATGTTCCAACATCTTGAGCCATATGAAAAGCATTCACTTTTAATGCTTCACTTTTTCGATTCTTGAGTGTGCCGATGTATGCGTTTATAATCAGAACTTGCTCTTGTTATGCATTTTGAATCTAAACTGGTGAGCAAAAAGGAGATCGAATCACATCATTCTTGAACCCATCCATACAAAAATAAATATGTTAACCCTTACCTACTCAAAAGCATCCCTCAAACTTCATAAGAAGTTCTAAAGATGAAAGAAGAGAAGTCACAAGGATATGACGTCAAAGAAAGAAAATATCCAAGAAAATTCGAAGAAAAGAATGTCAAATGGAGAAAAAGACTCCTCCCGAAAGAAAAAGGCGTCAATCCTCCTGAAAATTCAAAAATTTCAGCTTTCCGCTTCACCAAAAAGAAAACCTATGAAAAACCAACACAACCCCCTCTCATACCACCAACACTCCACTCCAAAAACCAACACTTCCCTTAGAATGATTGTGGCTGGATCGACTTCGCGCTCACCTAAAAGGTAACGATTTGATACTCGATCAAGCCTATGACGATAAACGATACATGACTGTCATTCTGAGCGATCGATATAATAGAATAGGAAACGCTAAACACTTTGAGTGATTTGAGTGACCACCTTGAGAGGATCGCCTAGTCATGTATCCAAGATCAAAGATCACAAGCATGCTCCTAAAGATTACAATCATTCCTTTTCAAAGAACAAGTATCTTATTTTCTCCCAAAACCCCTTAGTAAAAAGTTCCGCCTTAAAATTTTGCATTATCTTCTTATCTTTAACTATGTTAAAAACGAGTTCGCTTGAGGACAAGCAAAGTTCTAAGTGTGGGATACTTGATATCGCGTAAAAAGTCACGTTTTTACTACCGATATCTCTCTCATTCTGGAACAATTCTTGGCATATTAACTCAAAACCATTACAAATCAGTAGTATTATGCCAAGATGGTCAAATCAAGGTTGCACGATGAAAATCAAGCAAAACGGATGAAAAACGAAGATTCCACACACGTTTGAAGATTCAAGGCATCAAAACGAGATTTCAAGACAAAAGTGCCCATCACCAACATCCATCTTACCCAAGATGTTCTTTTTCAAATTACGAATCCAACAGAAGAAGAATCAACAAAAACGGACGAAGAATGAAGATTCTACGTACGCTGGAAGATCCAAACGATTCGTACGACACATCTAAAGTTCATAGACATATTTTTGGGATATCTTTTCATCAAAGTCTTCGTTTTTAAATTACGAATCCAACAAAAAAAGAATCAACGCAAACGGACGCATAACGAAGAAGATACGCGCGAAACGAGCAACGAGGCAACGGGCGACGAACCGGGACGGGTGGCAGCCAGTCGCCGCTGGCTGCCACCACCCAGCCGCCGGTTGCTGCCACCCCCATCCGGTTCCCGCTTTTTGGTCCTTGCATGTACCCGGTGCTAGACCTTTGCACAACTTTACGTACCTCGTGCTAGACCTTTACGCAACTTTACGTACCTCGTGCCACCACCTGCCCGTACCCGGTGCCACCACCTTTTTCACCTTTTGCTATTGTGAGCCTTAGCTTGCTAACATGTACCAAAACTCTCCTATAAATAGGAGGCATTAGGCTCATTTTCAAAATGCACCATCCATACCTTGGAAAAACATAATTTCTTTCTATAGCTTCTAGCTTTTCTTTCTTTCTTATTTTCTTACTTTAAAGTAGTGTTAGGCTAGTTAAAATAGAAGCAAAGAACGAGCTTGTAATCCTTGGTGAGGAACGTATTTGTAATCTTTGGTGTACGCTTGGATCAACTCTTATTAATTCGAGTCTATTCCTTCTCGCATATTAATCTCGGTTATTTATATCCTTTTCTATCTTAATTAAATATGTATACTTTAATTACGCTAGAGATCGTTTATGCCATGATTAGCGAGTAGATTACTATTGTATTTGTTGTGATGTAGTTAGCATATATATTTGTGGGATGACTTTAAAAGTGTCGTGAAATAATATGATGGCCCCTATTCGACTGTTTACTTGGTATAGTGCTGGAAATGCTTTCGAGCAAAGTACAAATTCATGGAAGCCGGTAACGACCGAAGGTAGTTGTATTATGGATCGACGCCAAAATGGAAACTTTATGAACGGACTTACCTTATGATTTTAAACCTAAAACTTATATTCGCCTTTCGATTAACAAACGTGATTGTAACCTTGTAGAGAGGAGTTGCGAACCTTAATACTTGGTCAATAGTTATCTGTGTAAAAACTATGGTTTTAACTGTAACGTCATGCGAGCATCATAAAATGCAATGTGATTACGTGGAACTGCCATGAGTACTGTACACTTATAATCACAATGTACTTATCATGTAAACATCGCGAAGCAATTAAACCCACAATGGAAACATCGGTAAACGATTAAATACATTGTGGATTACCATAGCATTTTCTGACATGGTCTGGGTTTAACTTTATGCAAAAAGCCGTCAGCATTTTAATTAGTGTTTTAATTAGATTAGTTAGTTTAGATTAGATTAGATTAGGTAGGCTACAGGCTAAATAACCATTTACGAAAACCTAGGGATTTGTTAATTGTATTGAGAAAGGCAAGTTTAAAATCCACTTTAAAACGATACTTTTCCTTAACCTATGAAATCTAAAGTACGGTACGCAAGAAACCTCAACACTTTCCTTCGCTTACCATGCTTAAACTTCATTAATCGGAATTGATCAACTAAGTCCGAACACACTTGCTGAAGTTAGTTGTTTGCTGGATTTATAGTCTTCATGGTATTAAGAACGGTTAGACTTGTTGTTGACTTGCTACTCTATTCCTTCGCCCACGAGCAAATGCGTTCGACAATAAGGGCCACTGACTCCCTCATAGGAGAGTGTGGAGAGTTGAGCATTGTCTGTCTGATTAGAATCATGATACCTTGGTTCCTCGTGACATATTAGTTGATAACCGACTAATAGGGAATCTATTGGTTATACCATGGACTATCAAGTCTAGTGAACGTTCAAAATTTAGTAAACGCTTTCCCTAAAAGTCATCGTCCCACATTATAAGCTAATGAACTCACAACAAATACTTCCTTTAATTATCTGATTCATCATTATCTTTTATCTGCTTTATTTAGTTTACTTAGTTAACTGAACCAAAACCCCCAACGCACTCTTTTAAAACATTTACTAGAAAAGCAAGATTGATTGGATCACCTCTGTTTCAATTCAGTTTCTCTTTAAGAACGACTCTAGGTCATACTTACCATCTACTAACCTTTGGTTCAGTATTAGTAAGTCACGCTTAGACCCCAGCAATTATAAATTTTAAAAACATCCGTTGACGGTTCGTAACAGAAACGCGTCATCAGCAGGTCTCCCCTTAAACCAAAAGAAAATTACAACACAACCAAAATAAACACAACCACGCAGTTCATATATTAGGTCAAAGTTTGGCTCGGCTATGGTCACAATACATACAACAATTATAATCTTAATTATAAAATTATAATGGAAACTTAAACTATAGTTTGCTTAGGGCGTTATATTGGATACATGCATTATCTAATAAATGCACCTATTCAAGACACACAAACTACGAGTTCCATTATATCTACATTATCTTTGTATCATATATAAAAATTAATAATTGTCTATTTACAATTCTATTGAATTATAAACTAACAATTATCTATTAATTACTTTCTTGATTTATTGCTTTTTTGACTTAACTTTTAAATAGAATTAACATGTTTAATCGAAAATTATATTTTCTTTTAAACAAACCTTTTAAACAATTTTAATTTAAAAAACATGTCAATTTTATTTAAATCTTTTAAAACCATTACTTTAGTGACTTCAAAAATACTAACTTGTTTTTAGTGTCATTAGTATTAATTAGGTTCACTTAAAACATTCATTTAAATAAAACTAGGATTTCACATAAAACCTAATTTGTATAAAATTATTAATAAAAAATGTCCAAGTTACATGAAGTTTCACAAACCCTAGATTTTGATTAATCATATGTTTTACGGACCCTATCTCAATTCTTTTAACAATTCTTGTATTATAATAAAAATCAATATCTTTTAGGTTTAATAACCCTAACTTCGATTTTGCTAAAAGATAAAAGATTATCCTAGCCAAAGATCGACTAATCCATGAGTTTAATTAAAACCCTAATTTGACTTTTGCTAAAGGTCTCGTACCTTTACAAAAATCAATTTATACCTAGAGTTTCATATACTCTAGTTGATCAAATCAATGGATTAAAGAATTGATTTTCTTGGGTTTGTTAAACCCTTACAATAATTGGCCAATACAAGGTTTTAGTCAAAAAAACTTTGTATCGACTTCTTGCTTGCTTAGTTAATTACTAATTGTACTATATTTCATTAGGATATCAAATACCTAATACTTATGCCAAAAACGATTTTCCTAGGGTTTGGGTAAACCTTAAAATCAATTTTGCAAAAGTCAAAATAATACAATTAATGTTAACTTTAAACAAGAAAGATTTAACCGTTAGTTTCCGGGTTAAATAATTTAAACCATTAATCAACAAAATAATATATGACTTTGGTTATGGTGTTAAACACCATATACCTAAAATCGATCAACAAGGATTCTCATAAACCTTGGAGCAATTTTGGTACAACCAAATCACACCTATTTTGGATCAATCGCGAATAACCCATTTATACGCGTTGCTTAAATATTCAACAAACTACACGAATTAACCGATTCACAAGAAAGGTAGAAGAAGAGATAATAAAATTAAAACTTAACAAAAAAGAAGCATACAAGAAAACTAATCACAGTTTTATTACAAAATTATATAGCTCTGATACCACTGAAGGGTTTTGATAGAGTTGTACGTTACAAAATTTAATCTTTATTAACAAGTTAATACAATTAATACGCGGAAGCTTTATAAAATATTTAATCTCATTAAATTAAACCCTTTAGCCAAAATCTATAATTTTCTTAATAAAACATGTACAAAAATTAATTACACATAATTAATTGTTAACTTACATCGGGTGCTCGGCAAAATCTCTAATCTTCAACTCGTTGCCAAAGTACGAGTGAACTTATCTTGATCTTCTCTTGAATTCGGCTACTACGCGGATACGTTAGGTATCCACCTTTGATCCACGGTTGAACGGACGGTAGTATTCTAAGTGTATACTAAAACCCTAGTACGAGTACGCGATCGAATCACGGACTAAAAACCCTTAGAAGGGTTTCGTCGACTTTCGGCCTCAGCTTGGGGTTAGCCGGTCGACGCAAGAGAGAAGGGAGAGGAGAGGGATTTCGCTAGAGAAGTGAACAACTAACAAATGAAGCCTAAGGCCTCTATTTATAGTTGTGATTCAACTTGTCCAACAAGTTAATCATTTTACTCCTTTAATCCCTTTAGTTTAACAACTAATTAAACTTAGCTCAAACCTTTTAATTTACAATTAAAACCTTTTAGTTTAATGTAAATTAAACTAGTTAATTTATTCACAAAACTAATTATAAATAAATCATTCTATTAAATAAATAATTACATTAATTATTTATACTAATAAATGTTTCAATCGTTCTCGACCAATTAATTCATTTCACGTAAATGAAACGATATCAAATATCTAATTATAGTATCACACTACTTGTTCGGTTGTGCTCATCGGTGTGACCCTGCGGTGTTTATGTAAAGCTGGATTTGACATTTATTTATGTTAATATTAAGCACATAATCTTTCAGTTAGATGATTATATCACAAGCTATATAAGTTGAGAAAACAAAGAAAGAAAAAGATCAACAACAGACCAAGCAAGACAAGCATCCTGCAGCAATCGAATGCCCGTATCAACATCAAACGAATCTTGCCTACTTAAAAGCATTTTCTAGAGATACCCATCAGGTTATTTGACCTCATGTGACTTTTTGACCGGCGAAGAAATGTAACCAGATGATCTAACTGGGATCCCCAGCGCACTTGCTGTAATAGGAAGGATCCATTTTGCAAGAGCTTTGATGCAGAATGAGGTGTGGATAAATGAGCCACGTTTTCGTGGTGGAATTGATGGAAAGTTTGATGGACAATGGTTACGTGTAAGTAGTAAAATCATTTGATCTTGATTCTTGAGGCATGAATGTACAAAAATAATATCTTTGGGTTGCCGTATCAAGTTAAATAAGGAACACAACGTAAGTGTATTTTAGCCAATTCTGCAAGAGGCATGCATGGTCACCAACTTGATAAATCAAGTGGTAAAATAGGAAAAGTGTATGTTGGTCCATTGAGCAAGGGACATAAGAAAAGTCTTTTCGTGCATTTACGTTACATAACGCTCTTCATGTTGGTGTTTTGTTCACTTGCCAAGTTTACACGAATATAATTTTCAAGAATTCGAAACATATATGACTTCATGAAAACTGCATGATGCAAAACACAACTTCTTGTGATGTTTCATTTGTTGTTTTCATTTGTAGCATATACATAAAAGTGAGAGTAAAAATTGGATACAAGAATGTCCCAAAAGAATGGAAAAACCTTACTTCTTCCAACTTATATCATCCCATGGAAATCGCAAATGTTTATATATATATTTTTAAATGTTTGCTTATATATTCGTCAAAAGTATATAAATATTTTTTATACGGACAAAAAAGGAAATCTTGTATACGCAAGTAAAGATCACCATATTTTTGTAATCAACATAATCGACAAATAAGGAGTAGTTTATAGCTTGAAAACTTCCCAAAAATGGGAGTTCTTGAGATTTTTCACAAAAACTTGATCCAATTTTCATGAGGTGGTACGTGTATATAAAAGAGTTATATACTTACAATTCCCAATGCCACGCCAATAAAGGCCGTGTGGAACTCAAAACTTGGAGTTGAATGCTCATATCAGGTGTTGGGTAAGCAAAGAGCAACAAGAAGCTATGCGCAATCCAAAACGATGTAACTGGAACAAAAGCATTAGTAGTATATCTTTAGTAGTTGCTAACGATTCCAATGCAAAGACAAATTCAAACCACATCCATATGAACATATAATATTTTAATAGATTTTAATTTCCTAACAACTCAATATATATGTAAGAACCACCTATTTACCCACTAACACGTAACTTCTGAGTACATGATTCCTTTATTTTGTCATTCTGGGAGTTATTCAAGAAATCCGATTATAACTCGAAGTGAGTTATAAAGATATTTCCATCAAATGTATCATTTGTTTTTTAGACAATGTATATAATATGTCCATGTAAAAAGGTAGATTGAGAACGTAACCATGTAGAATTAGTGTTTTGACTAGGCATGTAGTTTAATGAAGACTTAGTACAAGAAAGCATACTTTTTTGTCCTAAAGTTACAAAATTGTTTATGTAGGTATGAACATGAAGCCAAAATGCAAGAATCAATAGTCCAAGAACAAGACCACCAAAAATGTCGATCACACTTACCGATATAGAAGGTATCAAGTGGAGTGCAGATGAAATTAAGATATAGGGGAATTATTGAAATATAAAGTTAACACTTACCGAGACAACTAAGGCCTACGAACAAACAAACAAACACATGTAAATCTCGCTATTTTAGAGAAAATGATTTGAAAATAAGATTATGGGTATACATGAATGCTAATCCAACACACAATTTAGCGACCCACATCTAGTTTTACAACTAGGTTTGCATATAGTTTAAGAAAAGTGAGGACAATCACATTGTCCACCAATAATACTATGTTTTGACATTTGAGAAACTTATTGATCGGTTAAAAGTTTGATATGAACACTTATTTTAATCAGAGTGCATTTCTGATAATATATATCAAGTCTTATTCCTATTTTGGTATTTTTCATTTCGGGATTTTAGCTCCGAGTAGTAAAGGACCGCAGAAACTTTCTAGTTATGAATTGGGTATAGAAGTAATAGGCGAAGCTTGGTTACAATTTAGAATCCGCTATTATATGTTTGCTCTAAATATCTATCTATCTATCTATCTATCTATATTTATAAAACAAAGTTTCTTCCTTACTTCTTAGTTAAGCCACATCATCATATTACCTTTTTCTTAAAGCTACCTAATTATGCCACATCATAAAATTAATTTTTTCTTTACAATCTTTATAATTTTTAACCCTCTCATCTTAAAAGTTTCCAATATTTTAAAATTCTAACAAGTTACTACCTTTTATATTGTAGGGAGTCATAATTCAATTTTATTATACTTTATTATAATAGCTTTTAAACTCTTGCATTACATTTAATAAATAACAATTTTTTCCTACATAAAAATGATTTCATTTTTTTTATTGATATCACATACATTGCAATTACCTAATATTATCATCATTAACTACCATATTTTTTAATAAAATTAGTTTTAATACAATATAATAGGATGCTAAAATTTTTTATGTATTCCAATTATATTTAAATAGACTATACTAACGTATATGATGTACAAGATGAGAAATACCTAATTTACTCATGAAAATATGATTATAATCGAATTAATTAAAAAATTATATCACATAGCCATTATTTAAGTTGTAACTCATTTAAAGCCATATTATTCTCTACTAATGATCATAAGAAAATCTCAACATTTCAACAATATATATTTCTAACAAAAATTCATTGACTTTCCATCTATATATGAGCCTCACATATGTCTATATATCCATCTATTTATCTATATCTATACATATATAATCATACTTTTGACAGGATGATGTGACAACTTAGTAGCATTTCAATTACTAAAAAGAGTGATAATAAAATTCTCACCATTTAAAAAAAAAATTACATATGCCATTTCATTTATTGTCTCAATAAATGTATCTTTGATTATTTTCCGTGCATTCTGGTATATGTTATTAATGATTTTCAGAAATAAATTTTTAACTTTCTACAATATTAATACAATTAAAAAATTAAAAAACATATGATTAATTTTATTCTTTTAATTATATCAACTAAATATAATTTTGCAATTAATGTTTGTTATTTTTGTTATTGACAGGGTGACAAGATCGGTGTTATCGTGAGAAATGGACAGATTTTCAAATTTCAAGTATCAATGCTGAAAAATAAATACAAGTTCATCCATTATAGTTTGAATATATATGTTACTAAATTATTTTCTTGTTCATTCATTTTAAATGATAACTGCATCTGCATCTTTTAATTAACTTCTAAACTAATAAATTGTTATTATAAATATATTTTATAAATAGTCGTGTATCACACGAGTTCAATGCATAATATATATACAAAATTACGATGATGTACGTACCTAGCATTTTTGTGTTCCAATGTTTGACTTGTTTTTCATTCCAATATAATTAGCACCTCCCTTAAAATGTAGCATGAGGACTAATGGGGTATCCCCTCTCTATATATAAAAGAGTATAAAAGAAATACTAATATATATCTATCACAAGAAAAATTACACTTTAGCTCTTACCATACATTTATCTTTAATTAAATAATACATATATGCACCCCTGCATAACATAGTGATACCCAAGGTACAACCAAGTCATGCAAGGCTTATGCAAGTTGGTTGGCACCACCCAAGGAGATCTTGTAGAGATCTCAGTATCTCAAGTTGATAGATCTCAGGATCGCACAAGTTGATATGGTAAGAGGCAAAACAAATCATACATTGAACTATACCCTTCTTTTGTTTCTATAAATAGGGGCAATGGAAAACTAATCAGGACACACAAACTCCCTCATATCTTCTTTACTACAAGACCTTGTTCTTGTTAAAGTTCTTAAACAATAATACGTACTCATCTTCATATGAGCACCCAACATTCACCACTCTCTAATTATGATTGAGAAACAATACTCTCTATACATACGTGTGAAGGAGTTGCTCGGCTCCATTTCGGATATGTGGCGTAAAACCGATTACATTTTAGTGTAATGCGTGTTACCAGAATAGGGAATCGCCACCCGAGACAACAAACCCCTTCCATTTAGTATTATATCTTTAATCTTATGAGTGGTACGGGCATAAATGTAACACCCCCCAAATTTGATTGATTTGCGGAAGCACGATTTGGGTGTTACTAATCAATAACAAAGCACAAAGATATATAGTAAACGACTCTATATGCGTCGTTTTAACAAAATATATTAATATTGAAAATGTTTACAACATTTATAGCTTTACATAGCTCGAGTTTAAATAAAATGAGATTTCAGTACATAAGTACTTGTACAAAATATACTAATGCAAGAAAATCTCAATCGTATGTATGCTGACTCGAGCTAAAAGTCCTGAAGCTGAAGCAATCTACTGCTTGGTACCTGCGATACATGCTAAATGGGTCAGCTAAAGCTGGTGAGCTTACAGGTTTGAAATCAAGTAATATAGTATGAACCGCAAGATTTAAATAATGATTGAATTGCATCCAGCAATTGATAATGTATATGTATACAGCCATGAGCACATAGTTGAGCTTAACTCGAGGGCCGGGTCCCCTATAGAGAATTCCGGGCGAGGTGCCTCCACGAATGCCTAATCAACATTCGTCTTCCCAAATATTAGTACGTCCGTTTACCCGGTTAGTGCTTGCTAACCCGGACGAGGAGGGTCAATCCTATATGGTACCATATACTAATATTCACGCTACAACGTAATAACAACTATGCTGACGGAGGATTTTAAATGATTAGTTGTGAAAAACTCATGTAGTATATGAAATGTTTGTACTTGCGTTCACATGTTAAAATTGAGCAATATATCACACCCCTGAGTAAAATAGTAAAAAGAGGGGCTATGAGACTCACCTGAGTCTGAAAGCGTTTAAACAAACGTAAGTTGATTAGCCGAGTAATGAAGTCCAAAGACTTGTAACCTGAGGGTGTCCACGACACGCGATGGTTATAATCATGATTGGGTATCTAAAAAGATCACCCTTGTAGTTGTTACACAACTATATATATGTCCAAATTACTATGATTTGGTTGATTTGTTAAGTGTTTGAAAACATGTACGACCCGTTGGTGACGGATTTGTAATAATAATCTCAACTATTATTATTTTGATTTCGTGGCGTTTTACTCGAAAAATGTGTTTTGATTGTGTTTTAGAAGCCGTTACGGAATCTAAGTACGGGGGTCCGGGGGCAGCGCCCCTGGTAGCGGGGTCCAAGGGGTGGCAGCCCCTGGCTGGGGTGGAGCTGCCAGGTCAGCTTGGAAAATTTTTATTTCTACTATATTGCTTTGACGAAAAACGCACCTGGGATCTGAATTCGGGTAAAATCGAGTGATAAATTTCGAGTCTCGACACTTAGTAAAAATCTGAGTTTTCTGTGTTTTGCGACACAATATGCGACACAAAAGTTGATATGCGACACAAGGGTTGTGTCGCATAGAAAGTGCGACACAATATCTATACGACGCAAGGGTTGTGTCGCATAGATGCGAGATGCTGATTTAACAGCGACATAGTGATTGTGTCGTATGAAGTTTGCGACATAGTATGCGACGTAATGGTTGTGTCGCAAGACTTGCGACACTAATTATTTAGTACGACACAAAGTGCGACATAGTGGATCTTATACGACACAAGGGGCAAAATACGACACAACATGCGACACAAGGCTTGTGTCGCATGGAAGAACATCAGCCCAGAAAGTCCGGCTGTCAAGATTTTTCCGACCAAAAAACCCAATTCAAACCCGTTTTTAAGCTATGAAATCGTGTTCTACACTTAGTAATAGACATATACAAGTTATAATAACAACTACAAGTGAAAAATACTAAGAATCGAGAGGTTTCGGGATTTTGTCGGAAACTTACAAATTGCCGAAATGGAAATCCGGAAAGATAGAAATGTAGATCGTCGCGAGGTGGTCGTGAATCTCTAAAAATATTGATGATACGAGTGCGTTTGATTATGTTATTTTGCGATTTTAATGGATTTGTGGTGTTTTCTTTTTAGAGAGGAAATAAGAGAGAGAGAGAAGAAAGATAAAGATGAAATGAAGAGAAAAGAAAGATGGAGGTGGAAATGGTGGAAGCCCCACCATTTTCAGTCCACGCAATGTGCCCCGTGCGGTGTTCGTTTTCTCCGTCGTTTAACGTTTTTATAAATATTTTGCTCGTTAATTAACCAGTTTAAAAATACGAATTTTGTTTTAATAATTTAATTAAATTGTTTTACTAATTATCTAATAATTTAAAGATTTAAAAATGTAATTTAGATAGTTTGCGTATTTTGTTGTTAATTGGGTAAGTTTTAATTGTACGACACGAATTGAAATTTGAACATTATTAAAAATAATATTTTTAACATATTGTTGTTACTTAATAAAATTGGTCACCAACGTCCGTATTTAATTGAACCAAATTACATTCGATTTAACTTGCGTACGATTTAATCAAATCGCATTTTCGTATATATATTCAACAATATATATAATTCGATACATTAATTAGCCTAACACCGAACTAATTACATGTATTAACATATGATTAGGCACTAAGTACTAGTCCTAATTTGGCGGGTGTTACATTCTTCCCCTGTTAGAAGAATTTCATCCCGAAATTTAACTCGAGGTCGCGTTTGCTGTAGAATCTGAGAATAGCTGAGGATATTTGAGTCGCATTTGGTCTTCCCGTTCCCAGGTGAATTCCGGACCGCGCCGCGAATTCCATCTGACCTTGACGATTGGAATACGACTTTGTTTTAGTTGTTTGACCTCACGGTCCATGATTTCAGCAGGTTCCTCAACGAAATGAAGTTTATCGTCAACACGAATTTCATCGAGTGGGATAATCAGTGTCTCATCGGACAGGCATTTCTTCAAGTTAGAAATGTGAAAAGTGGGGTGCACGCTGCTGAGTTCGGATGGCAGCTGCAATCGATAAGCTACGGGGCCAATCCGTTCGAGGATCTCAAAAGGCCCGATGTACCGGGGATTTAACTTCCCGCGTTTGCCAAAACGGATGACACCTTTCCAAGGCGATACTTTTAAGAGTACTCGATCCCCAACTTGGAACTCGAGTGGTTTGCGTCTCACGTCAGCATAACTTTTCTGACGATCACGTGCGGCTTTGAGTCGGTTTTGGATTTCCACAATTTTCTCAGTGGTGGCGTGTATGAGTTCAGGACCAGTGAGTTGACTGTCTCCCACTTCGGTCCAACAAATCGGTGATCGGCACTTACGACCGTACAGCGCCTCAAAAGGCGCAGCCTTAATGCTGGCGTGATAGCTGTTATTATAGGAAAATTCTGATAACGGTAGATGTCTTTCCCAGTTTGTACCGAAATCAACTACGCAGGCTCGTAGCATGTCTTCCAGTGTCTGAATGGTTCGTTCACTTTGGCCGTCGGTTTGAGGATGGTATGCGGTACTCATATCGAGACGGGAACCCATTGCTTTTTGAAGTGATTGCCAAAAGTGAGAGGTGAAACGAGCATCTCTGTCAGAGATGATTGAGGTTGGAACACCGTGATGAGAAACGATTTCTTTGATGTAGATTTGTGCAAGGCGTTCCATTTTATCGTTTTCCTTGATTGCCAGGAAATGAGCAGACTTGGTGAGGCGATCGACGATCACCCAAATGGTATCGCAACCGCTCGACGATTTAGGTAGTTTGGTTATGAAATCCATGGCAATTTGTTCCCATTTCCATTCAGGGATTTCAGGTTGTTGGAGTAAACCAGGAGGTTTCTGATGTTCGGTTTTGACTTTCGAGCAAGTAAGACACTTGCTGACATAAGTGGCGATTTCGGCTTTCATATTTGGCCACCAATAAAATTCCTTGATGCCGTGGTACATCTTATCGGATCCTGGATAGATAGAATATTTGGACTTGTGAGCCTCATCCATCACCAAGTCTCGTAGGTTCCCGAAATTAGGCAACCAGATTCGGTTTGAGAAATACCTAATCCCGTTAGATTTGGTTTCAAATTGTTTGTCAATACCCCGTAAGGCTTCGTTCTTGATGGTTTCAGGTTTCAGGGCTTTGATCTGAGCGGTATGAATCTGAACGGTAAGATCGTTGTGAATGGTCATACTGAGGGCTCGGACTCGAAGTGGTTTTGGTCGTTTCTTTCGACTGAGGGCATCGGCTACAACATTAGCCTTCCCTGGATGATATTTGATCTCGCAATCGTAATCGGTAAGCAACTCGACCCATCGACGTTGCCTCATATTGAGATCCTTCTGTTTGAATATATGTTGGAGACTTTTATGATCGGTAAAGATTGTGCACTTAGTGCCATAGAGATAATGTCTCCAGATTTTGAGAGCAAAAACGACAGCTCCAAGTTCGAGATCATGAGTGGTGTAGTTCTTTTCGTGAATTTTCAGCTGTCGTGAGGCATAGGCAATGACTTTGTCTCGTTGCATTAACACGCAACCGAGACCTTGATGAGAGGCATCGCAGTATACCACGAAGTCATCGGTGCCTTCGGGTAGTGATAGAATTGGAGCACTGCAAAGCTTTTGTTTCAGAAGTTGGAACGCTGACTCTTGTTTATCGGTCCAATCGAACCTCTTTTCCTTCTGAGTCAGTACCGTGAGTGGTTGAGCTATTTTAGAGAAGTTTTCGATAAATCGCCGATAGTACCCAGCAAGACCCAAGAATTGACGTACTTCAGTTGCAGTGGTGGGTGCTTGCCAGTCTTTGATGGCCTCGATTTTTGATGGGTCAACGTGAATTCCCTGACTATCAATCACGTGACCAAGGAATTGAACGGTTTATATCCAGAACTCACACTTAGAGAATTTGGCATAAAGCTCCTCGTGTCTAAGTAGTTCAAGGATGGTTTTGAGGTGTTGCGCATGTTCTTGCTCGTTGCGCGAGTAAATGAGTATGTCATCGATAAAGACAATGACAGACTTGTCGAGGTAAGGTTTGCACACCCGGTTCATGAGGTCCATGAATACAGCCGGTGCGTTGGTTAGGCCAAAGGGCATCACTTGGAATTCGTAGTGCCCGTAACGAGTTCTGAATGCAGTTTTTGGAATATCGGTGTCGCGAACTCGTAACTGATGATACCCTGATCGCAGGTCAATTTTTGAGTAGAAACTTGAACCCTGAAGTTGGTCGAATAGATCATCAATGCGAGGAAGTGGGTATCGGTTTTTGACGGTCAATTTGTTCAATTCTCGGTAGTCGATGCACATTCGGAAAGAACCGTCCTTCTTTTTAACAAATAAGACCGGAGCTCCCCAAGGTGAAGAACTCGGTCTAATGAATCCTCTATCCAGAAGTTCCTGTAACTGGGCGGACAACTCCTGAAGTTCGGATGGGGCTAAACGGTACGGTGCGCGGGCCACCGGTACGGCACCCAGCACGAGATCGATTGAGAACTCAACCTGTCTAGGTGGAGGTAGACCAGGTAGTTCTTCCGGAAAGACTTCGGGAAAGTCTCTGACAATCGGCACATCTTCAAGTCGCTTCTCTTCCGACTTCTTCTCTGTGATGTGTGCGAGTATTGCAGGGTAACCCTTTCTCAGAAATTTTCGGGGTTTTAAGCAAGAGATGATATTGAGTCTCGTCCCACCGGTCTCCCCCTGTATGATCAAGGTTCTACTGACGGTGAGTGGGATACGGACGATCTTATCGTAGCAAACGATTTCAGCTCGCTGTTTGGACAACCAGTCCATTCCAATGATGACGTCGAAACTTCCGATTTCAATGGGTACAAGATCGATTGAAAAGGTCTCGTCAGCTAGATTTAAAGTGCAATTAGGTATCACACTATTGGTTTCTATAAGTTCTCCATTTGCTAGCTCTACAGTGTACTTAACATCTAATGTAACAGGAGTGATGTCAAGTAGTGGGCAAAAGTCATCAGAGATAAAGCTTCTATCAGCACCAGTATCAAATAGGACAGAAGCAGTTAAGTTGTTGAGGAGGAACATACCCGAGACCACATTCGGGTCTTGGCGGGCGTCCCCGGATTTGATGATGAAGGATCTACTTCGGGTGTTGTTGTTGTTGCTGTTGCGGTTATTGTTGTTGTTGTTGTTGTTATTCAGTTTTGGGTACGTGTCCCTGAAGTGCCCGGGGTTCCCACACTCAAAGCAGACTTTGGGTGTTCTGGTGTTGTTAGTCGGAGAGCGATAATCTTTGGTGAGGTGGTCGTACCTCTTGCAATGATTGCAAAAGGGACCACAGGAACCTTCATGGTGGCGACTGCACTTGGAACAATAGGGTTTGCTCCCAGTGTAGCCCCGTGTGATGTCTGTGGTGGTGTTGTAGGCTTTGATGGTGTCGGATTTCTTGTTTTGTTGGTTTGAGTGGATGTTGTGGTAGTCGGACCACTTTCTTTTGTTGTGGTGGGAGGATGAAGTGGGTGGTTCAGAATCTTGGCTCATTGACATCAGGTCTTGGGCCAGTAGGATAGCACCGTTAATGGTGGTTTGGTTAGAAGAGGCGACGTGCCCCCGAACAGGCTCAGGAAGACCAAGGATGTACTTCCTGATTTTATCAGGTTCTGTGCTTACCATGGCTGGGCGGAGGGCAGCGAGTTGCTGGAATCTGGTGGTATAACCATCGATATCACCACCTTGAACCTTTAGGTTCCAGAACTCCTCGTCCAGCTTTTGGAGTTTGGCGATAGAGCAGTATTTGGCAGTGAGTTTTGCTTTCAAATCCTCCCAAGAGAGTTGGTAGGCAATGTCAGCACCCACTGATTGGGTATATGAGTTCCACCAAGAGTGGGCATCATCTTCGAGAGAGCAGGTGGCGAAATTTACTTTGTCGTTCTCCGCGCATTTGCTGACACGAAAAACAGTTTCCATCTTTTCGAACCATCTGATCAGTCCGATGGCTCCTTCAGAACCCTTGAAGCTTGAGGGTTTACAGCTCTGAAAGTCCTTGTAAGAACAAGGTTTAGTAGCAGGGGTTTCAGCGGCATCGCTGTTTCTTGCGGAATTCTGTGGGGTATTCCGAGCCAAGGCTTCAGTCACAGCCTGGGTTATGAGCGATGTAAGCTGAGCATCGGTGTAAGGTCTTGACTTTGGCGGCATGATTCTTCAATAAAAGAAATGAAGATACATGAGATTTTGTAAGAAAATTGTATTTGTCTCAGATGTACATGTATAAAGGCGGTAATACATAACATCAATGTGAAAAAGACATATGGCAATTGGTATAAGTAGAAACAACAAGGGATATTAGATAGATAATATGAGTTCAAAGGTTACATCCCATGGATGTATTACAAAAGGCGTCGGGAATTGTTACATCCGACCGAATTATAAAGTAGCGCTTAGATAGTTATTAGACTACAAGATAGATTACAAGACAAAGACTACACTAGTCTTAACGTAGATTAATCTGTTCCATCATTTCAATGAGGCGATCCACAGTGTTTGCAAGCCTGCTAGCCTGTCGGGCGTTGTCTTCAGCCAACGCTAGTCGCTGTACCAATCCACGGGTATATTCATCCGTTTCCCGTGAGCGCTGCTCACACTCTTCAAGCCGGTGTTTCAAAAGGGCGGTTTCTACGCTTATCTCCACCACTTTGTTGAAGAGAATGTCTACATTGTTAACGGTGGTTTCGTGATCCTCGGTGACTTGTTCTATGCGTTCGAGAGATGTAAGTCTCCAGTTTTCATTGGTTTCTTGCAACACGACATCCATGGTGCGAAGTCGCTGCTCGTGTTGGTTCACCCTAGCAGCTAAGGCTGGCAAGGTGAGGTGAGTGGGGTACGGGCCGGCTCGAGGCAACCTGGCGTTCCTCCTAGCTACCCTTGGGTTCTGCGACCCAGATTGAGAGCGAGATGAATTTGATGGTGTGTTTGCCATTTCTGAGACAAAGCGTTAGTAAGAGTGAGGCTTATATTCATATAGTTCCTATATAATATAGCCTATTGAGTGTCTAGCACAAACATGTTTAAGTCTCGGTCCTCTCGAGGTCAGAGTCTTCTATTGTACCCTGTTCAGCCATAACTACCTTCAGATCTTACATCATCTTTGCTTAATTGTACATAGTTGATCAGGCTATGTTAAATTAAACTCGTATGACGTAATCACTGAATCAGTTATACCTAATAAGGAATACTGCCTAATGGTCATAGTCTAGGCCCACTAAATGCAACCTAGTTCACTATAACCTTAGGCTCTGATACCAATCTGTAACACCCCCCAAATTTGATTGATTTGCGGAAGCACGATTTGGGTGTTACTAATCAATAACAAAGTACAAAGATATATAGTAAACGACTCTATATGCATCGTTTTAACAAAATATATTAATATTGAAAATGTTTACAACATTTATAGCTTTACATAGCTCGAGTTTAAATAAAATGAGATTTCAGTACATAAGTACTTGTACAAAATATACTAATGCAAGAAAATCTCAATCGTCTGTATGCTGACTCGAGCTAAAAGTCCTGAAGCTGAAGCAATCTACTGCTTGGTACCTGCGATACATGCTAAATGGGTCAGCTAAAGCTGGTGAGCTCACAGGTTTGAAATCAAGTAATATAGTATGAACCGCAAGATTTAAATAATGATTGAATTGCATCCAGCAATTGATAATGTATATGTATACAGCCATGAGCACATAGTTGAGCTTAACTCGAGGGCCGGGTCCCCTATAGAGAATTCCGGGCGAGGTGCCTCCACGAATTCCTAATCAACATTCGTCTTCCCAAATATTAGTACGTCCGTTTACCCGGTTAGTGCTTGCTAACCCGGACGAGGAGGGTCAATCCTATATGGTACCATATACTAATATTCACGCTACAACGTATTAACAACTATGCTGACGGAGGACTTTAAATGATTAGTTGTGAAAAACTCATGTAGTATATGAAATGTTTGTACTTGCGTTCACATGTTAAAATTGAGCAATATATCACACCCCTGAGTAAAATAGTAAAAAGAGGGGCTATGAGACTCACCTGAGTCTGAAAGCGTTTAAACAAACGTAAGTTGATTAGCCGAGTAATGAAGTCCAAAGACTTGTAACCTGAGGGTGTCCACGACACGCGATGGTTATAATCATGATTGGGTATCTAAAAAGATCACCCTTGTAGTTGTTACACAACTATATATATGTCCAAATTACTACGATTTGGTTGATTTGTTAAGTGTTTGAAAACATGTACGACCCGTTGGTGACGGATTTGTAATAATAATCTCAACTATTATTATTTTGATTTCGTGGCGTTTTACTCGAAAAATGTGTTTTGATTGTGTTTTAGAAGCCGTTACGGAATCTAAGTACGGGGGTCCGGGGGCAGCGCCCCTGGTAGCGGGGTCCAAGGGGCGGCAGCCCCTGGCTGGGGTCGAGCTGCCAAGTCAGCTTGGAAATTTTTATTTCTACTATATTGCTTTGACGAAAAACGCATCTGGGATCTGAATTCGGGTAAAATCGAGTGATAAATTTCGAGTCTCGACACTTAGTAAAAATCTGAGTTTTCTGTGTTTTGCGACAAAATATGCGACACAAAAGTTGATATGCGACACAAGGGTTGTGTCGCATAGAAAATGCGACACAATATCTATACGACACAAGGGTTGTGTCGCATAGATGCGAGATGCTGATTTAACAGCGACATAGTGATTGTGTCGTATGAAGTTTGCGACATAGTATGAGACGTAATGGTTGTGTCGCAAGACTTGCGACACTAATTATTTAGTACGACACAAAGTGCGACATAGTGGATCTTATACGACACAAGGGGCAAAATACGACACAACATGCGACACAAGGCTTGTGTCGCATGGAAGAACATCAGCCCAGAAAGTCCGGCTGTCAAGATTTTTCCGACCAAAAAACCCAATTCAAACCCGTTTTTAAGCTATGAAATCGTGTTCTACACTTAGTAATAGACATATACAAGTTATAATAACAACTACAAGTGAAAAATACTAAGAATCGAGAGGTTTCGGGATTTTGTCGGAAACTTACAAATTGCCGAAATGGAAATCCGGAAAGATAGAAATGTAGATCGTCGCGAGGTGGTCGTGAATCTCTAAAAATATTGATGATACGAGTGCGTTTGATTATGTTATTTTGCGATTTTAATGGATTTGTGGTGTTTTCTTTTTAGAGAGGAAATAAGAGAGAGAGAGAAGAAAGATAAAGATGAAATGAAGAGAAAAGAAAGATGGAGGTGGAAATGGTGGAAGCCCCACCATTTTCAGTCCACGCAATGTGCCCCGTGCGGTGTTCGTTTTCTCCGTCGTTTAACGTTTTTATAAATATTTTGCTCGTTAATTAACCAGTTTAAAAATACGAATTTTGTTTTAATAATTTAATTAAATTGTTTTACTAATTATCTAATAATTTAAAGATTTAAAAATGTAATTTAGATAGTTTGCGTATTTTGTTGTTAATTGGGTAAGTTTTAATTGTACGACACGAATTGAAATTTGAACATTATTAAAAATAATATTTTTAACATATTGTTGTTACTTAATAAAATTGGTCATCAACGTCCGTATTTAATTGAACCGAATTACATTCGATTTAACTTGCGTACGATTTAACCAAATCGCATTTTCGTATATATATTCAACAATATATATAATTCGATACATTAATTAGCCTAACACCGAACTAATTACATATATTAACATATGATTAGGCACTAAGTACTAGTCCTAATTTGGCGGGTGTTACAATAAACACGCTTAGGTGTTCGGTGATCATGGCCCGTGGCCCGGTGATCATGACCCGTAAACCGAGCCTGTGAATCTACGTATCATCATTTGGCGCCATCCGTGAGACCCGAACAAAAACGTGTCTCGTAAGCTCGCCATGTATCCTCACTAACCTGCTGGTGACTTTGGTCTTGAATCATCTTATTAAGGTGAGTCGATAACATCAATAGATTAAAGGTTATCTACTTATCCAGGTGAAGATCGACCAATACTCTCGTAAATACTCTCTCTCTCTCTCTCTCTCTCTCTCTCTCTTGTTTTGCTTAAATCCTTACTCGAGATAGTCTCTCATGGCCTCTAAATTAATAAAATAAACGTAAATGGTTTTAGCCTTTATTTACTACCAATAGGAGTATCTCACTATATCTTTTTTGCATAAGGTTGAAAACAAATTTAAAAGGATGAGTCGACTTAAAAAAATGGTCTCAATACTAATGACTCAATATTATACATCATAACATGAAGGAATTTATGATGGTCAAAGAATTGACAAAAGTGAATTATACCTTGGGAATGGATTCAAGAATCCCACACAATTATACTTTTTATCGACCTATTTCCATGAGGATGAGGATAGAATCTCATTGACGAAAATTTTGAAAGGATTATTTTACTTGTCATCTCTTTATTAATAAGGGATAAAGATTTCATACTATTTCTTGAAAAAATAAAATCACCATGTAAAAATGTTACTAACTATATTTACAAACTGAAGTATCAAATTCAACCACGATTTATTCTTGTCAAATTTGTCTAAGATAAAACAGAGGGCATCTACTTGTAGTAAAATTATTAAGCGGTCGTTTATGAGATAAGCAACCGATAAATAGTTCATGGGCACCTCCAATTATGATCATTTAACCACACTCTATACGAGTTCGCCTTCTAACACAAGGTTTTGTTTGTTGACTAGCCTTATATGTCTTACGTAAGGCTCAAGTTTTAATTTTGTAGCTACTACCATTTTGTCAAGATATGAGCATCACGATATCATTATTTATTTTATATCGACACAATGTGAACCTACTAAAAGGCAAATGAAGTATGGTATTTGTATTCTTGTATTTTTTTACAGGAATAATGAAATTTTTATAGAGGTGGCCAACGATGAATGCAACATAAAAAGGGAAATCACCACTCCAAAGGCGTGGTCTTTTATAACGCAAAGTGGCCTGAAATATCCAAAGACGTGATATTAATCACGCAAAGGAGCAAGTCTGCCCGAAAGACACGAAAAATATCGTGCAAAGCGATACGATCGCTCTCCCGCCATTAAAAGGGACAAAAAGCTATATCAAGCAAAGCAGCAAGTCTGCTCAAAATACGCAAAAAATCATTGCGTAAAGCGGCAAGACCGCTCTCCCACCATTAAAAGGGATAAAAGCTATATCAAACAAAGCAGCAAGTCTGCTCAAAAGACGCAAAAAATCATTGCGTAAAGCGGCACGACCGCTCTCCCGCCATTAAAAGGGATAAAAGTTATATCAAGCAAAGCGGCAACTATGCTCAAAAGGCGGGAAAAATCATCGCGCAAAGCGGCACGACCGCTCTCCCGCCATTAAAAAGGATAAAAGGCTATAAATAGCTAAATATGTACGTACATGAAAAATGTCATATTATTAGTTATTATATTATCCCGACATTAAAGGGGTTGAAAGCTCTATGTAGCAAAAATGCAGGGCTTCATTTACTCCATTAGCCAATTCAGTATCTACATCCCAGCATTAGGGGCGTTATTCGACGAAATCTACCTCAAGGTAGAGAGCATTACAAAGACACTTGTGTGCGAACATACTTTACAGAATATCGTCGCATGAATAAAAAGGCGGTACCATCAAACACATGCCATAACTATATCAACTTATGAGTTCATATATGTTGTATTATAACTATATATATATATATATATATATATATATATATATATATATATATATATATATATATTTCAACAAACATGAACTAGGGGGCTTAATGGGGTATCCCCTCTCTATATATAAAAGAGTATAAAAGAAATACTAATATATATCTATCACAAGAAAAATTATACTTTAGCTCTTACCATGCATTTATCTTTAATTAAATAATACATATATGCACCCCTGCATAGCATAGTGATACCCAAGGTACAACCAAGTCATGCAAGGCTTATGCAAGTTGGTTGGCACCACCCAAGGAGATCTTGTAGAGATCTCAGTATCTCAAGTTGATAGATCTCAGGATCTCACAAGTTGATATGGTAAGAGGCAAAACAAATCATACATTGAACTATACCCTTCTTTTGTTTCTATAAATAGGGGCAATGGAAAACTAATCAGGACACACAATGTGACACCCGTCAAATTAGGACTAGTAATTAGTGCATAGTCAAGTGTAATACATGTAATTAGTTCTGTGTTAGACTAATTAATGTATCAATATATATATATATTGTTGAATATATACAATTATGCGATTTGATTAAATCGTACAAGTTCCAAATCGAATGTAATACGACTCAATTAATACGAACGTTGGTGAACAATTTTATTAAATAATATATTATTATCTAATAACACTATTATATCCCCAAAAATATTATTTTGATAATATTTCAATTCAAATTCGTGTCGTACAAATAAAGTCTACGCGATTTAAAATATTAAACGCGCAACCAAAACGAAATAAGTTAAGTTATATTTTATAACTCAATTATAAAGTATTTTATAAAATACTTAAACCAAAAATATCGGGAAATTATTCGCACTTTAAAGCATATAATTAAATGTTTTAAATAATTAATGAACGTTTAAATATTCAGGAACGAACACCCCACGGAGCGCGAATACTCGGAGCAAAAAGTGGAGACCCACACCTCGGTGGGCCCCCACCGAAATCAGCCAAAAAGGGTGGGGATCCCACCCCTTTCCTCACTTCATCATCACCACTCTCTTTCCTTCTTCCTTTTTCTCTCAAAACACCCACCACCACAATCATCAAAAATCACAAAATAACACCTTAAAACGACCTTAAATCGCAAAGCTCGTTTGGAGAAAAAGCTTCACCTCATCTCGATCTACAATCCTATCTTTTCGGATTTCTCCGCGCAATAACTTGTAAGTTTCCGACAAAACCCAAAAACGCTCCGATTTCGTTCATTTTTACATAAATGTTGTTTCTATAAGTTCAAAATGTCCAAATATGGGTTGGGTAAAAGATTTGGACCAAATGGTAGCCGGAAAACTCGTTTTCGACTCAAACTCCGGCGAACAGTCGTAAGTGTCGCTAGTTTGCCAAAAACAGTGCTAGCGACACTAGCTAAGTGTCGCTATGCCAAGTGTCGCCCTTATAGCGACACTAATTACTTTAATCAGATTTATATTAGCGACACTCCCTTACTGACACCGAAATAGAGAAGTGTCGCCTATAGCGACACTAATCAAGTGTCGCTAATCAATTGAAAATCAGGAATCCGGCGACACTCATCAAGTGTCGCCTAACTAGTGCCGCCTATAGCGATACTCACCAAGTGTCGCCTAACTAGTGTCGCCTATAGCGACACTAGCCAAGTGTCGCCAAAAACAGAAAAGTTAAATTAATTTCTAAGTCTTGAAACATTTTATACCAAACAAATCGGATACGATACAACTTATACACGAGACATATATACCTTGTCAAGTATACAACCACACAAGTATAATAATAAAAGTTGAGATTATTATTAAAAACCGTCACCAACGGGCTGTACACGTTTTTTAAAACTCAAATCAATCAACCAAGTCGTAGTAACTTGGACAAGTTAATCAACCAAATCATGGTAATTTGGACATTCTAGTTGAGCGAACAACTACAAAGGTAGTCTTTGTAACTACATACACATATTAATAACCATCACGTGTCATGGACACCCTCAGGTTACAAGTTTCGGACATCAATTCACGGCTAATCAATTTCAGTTTATCTAGATAAACACTTCAAGACTCAGGTGAGTCTCATGGCCCCTATTTTACTGTTTTACTCAGGGGTGTGATATCAATGCTCGCTTTATTTACAATTGAACGCAAGTACAAATCAAAATCAAATACTGCATGAGTTGTTTTCACTAATCAATTTAAAGTCCTCCACAACATAGTTTGGTAATACGTAGTAGCGTGAATGTTAGTGTATGGTACCATATAGGATTGACAATCCTCGTCCGGGTTAGCAAGCACTAACTGGTCAAATGGACGCATTAGCATTTGTGTAGACGAGTGTGGATTAGGCACTCGTAGGAGGCAACTCGATCGGAATTCCTTCATTGGACCCGACCCCCAAGTTAAGCCTAGACTATGTGCTCATGACTGTATAGTTACTTTTATTTTGCTTTATTGCAACTTAAATTCAATTAAATCTTGCGGTTCATCTAATATGTTTTGACATACAAACCTGTGAGCTCACCAGCGTTCGCTGACCCAATTTAGCTTGTATCACAGGTACTCAGCAGTAGTTTGGACTGCCCAACATGATACTTAGCTCGAGTCAGCATGCAAACCATCAGAGATTTAGCTACATTATTATATTTTGTATAAATTAATTATGTATTTAAATCTCTCAATTTCAAACCGAGCTAATGTACCTAATATTTTGATGTAAACATTTGTTTAATCAATACAAGTTTAAAACGACGCATATAGTGGTCGTTCATTATATATCTTTGTGCTGTTGATCACCGGATTACTCGCGCCCCGACCCGAATCGCTTCCGCAACCCGAATTTGGGGGTGCGACACACAAACTCCCTCATATATTCTTTACTACAAGACCTTGTTCTTGTTAAAGTTCTTAAACAATAATACGTACTCATCTTCATATGAGCACCCAACATTCACCACTCTCCAATTATGATTGAGAAACAATACTCTCTATACATACGTGTGAAGGAGTTGCTCGGCTCCTTTTTGAATATGTGGCATAAAACCGATTACATTTTAGTGTAATGCGTGTTACCAGAATAGGGAATCGCCACCCGAGACAACAAACCCCTTCCATTCAGTATTCGTCCTGACAATATCTTTAATCTTATGAGTGGTATGGGCATAAACACGCTTAGGTGTTCAGTGATCATGGCCCGTGGCCCGGTGATCATGACCCGTAAACCGAGCCTGTGATTCTACGTATCATCAAGGACCAGAGGAGGAGAAGCCACTCGCTTTGCAACTCGTTTTCAGTGCAATCCATCCATTTTATCAATATTACAAAATTGCCGCCACCAGTTTTTACTCCTCCCCACCACAACAGGGCCCCAATGAAAGACCCATCGGAGTTCTCTTTATTTACCATCTTACTACTACACTTTTTTTAGAATCTCTAATTAATCTAATGGTTCAGAGTTTTTCCATACCTACTACACTAAACTATTAAAATATAAAAACCCTCCTCTATTATTATATTTGATTGATTGATTGATTGATGAACAAATTGCAAAAACATTCCCTCGTATATCCATACAATTATTTTAAAAAACAACCACTTGAATCAAAGAAATATAATTAATAAAAAGTCGGTCCCCTCTATTTTATTACTCCCTCCGTCTCATTTAAAATGTTCATTTTGATTTTTCACGTAATTTTATGATTCTCCACTAACTACACTTTTCACCAAACAAATCTAAAATGTACCCATTAAAGTCTTTTTTAATTGGTTAAATATCAAAGTAGACACTTATAATGAGACATTCCAAAATAGTAACGTGGACATTTTAAATGGGACGAAGGTAGTACTAGCTTTAAAATCCGTGTATACATGTGGATATTTAAGCCGTTATTATACCAAAATTCAAATACGGCACTATTTTCCAGTATTAACATTAGATAAAAGAACTAAATTGATACTTATATTTGTAAATAAAATGAAACCGAATAAATTAAACAAAATTATTCAGATTTAGTTACTTTTTGATTTTAATCGGTCTTACTCCCTCCGTCCCTAATTTATTGTCCAGTATTCCTTTTTGGGCTATACCAAATTAATTGTCCACTTCCATAAATAGATAAGATTAATGAGATAAAGTTTTGTTTTACCCCTAATGTATATATGTAAGAAACAAAAGTAGGTAAAAAGTAGAGGGTAAAACTGTCATCTTATCAAAAAGTAAGAGAGATGATTATGTTTTCTTAAAGTGCATATTTTTTATCTGGGGACAATAAAATTAAGACGGAGGGAGTATTAAATTACAAGTTACTCCCTTTGTCCTAGGTAAAGTGTCTCCTTTAATTTAGCACAAAGTTTTAGGATCACTAACTACAATTTTCACTGGTTATCATATATATCCTATTGAGGTTCAAATGAGTACAACAACATTTAGTGAGAATAAATGAACCAATAAGAATGCGGCACATGTCACAAAACTCATTTTCCTATACGTTTATAAAAATTAAATATCTTACAAACGGTAAGTCAAAAAATTATAAAAGTTGCACCATAAAAATTAGTATTTTTCTCTCTTAGATTAGACATCTCAAGAAATATACTTTTGACGACCTTTTTTCTCATTTTTGAGGGATTTTGTAAACTATCACACGTGGTACCAACGAGTATCACACGTTGTACCAACGAATATCACATGTGATATTAATATTTTACAATATGTAAAACACTAAAACCCATAAGAATTTCGTTGAAAGTATACCTTATGAGATATCTAATCGAAGAAAAAAAATGTTGATTATTAATATTTTGACTTACTGTTTGTGAGATATTTAATTTTTAAAAACGTGGCGCAAATTAATTGGTTCCCCATTCTCACTTAACCTAACTATATTAATTATTATGAGTATATACCAACTTTAAAACTAATAATTATCATTCATTCTTCTACATCCATTTTCTTAGTGTTACCATCGCAACCCTTGAGTTCCCTGAAGAAACTGAAACAAGAGCAATGTGATCGATGGCACCAGGCCACCATTTACTAAAAGCCTTAAGATGGGAAATATTATAACATTCTCATATCTATGAATGATGATTTTATTTCTACATTTTATTTAGAGTTTTTGTGTTCAAGCAGGGGTTTACGTTGTGGTTATAAGGTGTTACGAGCCAGTGAAATCCACCAAATCTTAATTACATGTGTTAACATAATCTTATTCGTGTTCAAGAAGCAAGTGTTATTTATGATTATATCACGAGCGACTGAAATTAACTTGTGATCACATAATCTTTAATTGATTATATATTTCTATTGTCATTATTATTTAATACTCCCACTGTACTAGTCAAAGTATCTACTTTGACTGTACACACAGTTTTATAATTCTTTATTAACTACACTTTTCATCAATCAAATAACATATCTACCTATTAAAATCTCTTTCGATTGTTTAAAACATGAAAGTGGACACTACTATCGGACACCCTAAATAATAATGCGGACCCAGGGGAATATTGAGTACACTAAAATTGACCATAAAAAATCGAAGGTTCATTTGCGGTATCGAGGTGAACTTTCAATTATGAGTTTGAGGATTCGAGTCCTGAAAACAGGATGATCATATATATTCATTTGTGATAGTAGGTGTGTAAATAATTGCATTTAAAAAAAATAAAGAAATGACTATAAAAATATAAAATTCGTAGTGGCCAGTACCCTGGTAGGCAAAGTCAGTGGTAGTTTTAAAAGTCCTGTTATAAGTAGAATTAAACAATTTCCACTAGCATTATTAAAATTATCTTGCCAATTTTCATTTTTCTGATATAAGTAGAAGCCCGGTCGTATATAAATGGCATCCCTTTTCACTGCTACACATCCTTTGAAAGTATTTTCTCACCATCAATCAATCTCTTTATCATTTTACATACTATTAAATTAAATGGCGTTACTAATTAAAGAGAAGAAGCACCAACACAGTATATCGTTTCAAGATATAAAAGAAGCCACCAATGACTTCAGAGAGGCTATCGGAAGGGGTGGGTATGGGTTGGTTTATAAAGGACAACTATCCATCTCTGGGAAACTTACAACCGTTGCTGTAAAGCGACTAAAAATTGATAAATTTTCGGGTCAAGGGCTTAAAGAGTTCTTAACCGAGATCAATTTGCTCTCTGGATTAAAACATCCAAACCTCGTCTCCCTTGTTGGTTTCTGTCAGGAGGGTGATGAAAAAGTCCTTATTTATGAGTACGCAAGCAAAGGGAGCCTCGACAGGTACCTAACTATGCCTAACACGCCATGTAAACTTACGTGGAAGCAACGGATACGTATATGTATTGACGCAGCCCAGGGGCTTGATTATCTTCACAATAAAGTTGCAGAAAATCGTAGAATCATTCACAGGGATATTAAGAGTTCAAATATCCTACTAGACGAAAATATGAAGGCGATGATCTCAGATCTTGGACTTTCCAAGATAGGCCGTGCACATGAGTGTTGAATATCGTCAAAAATCGTTATTAGATCTTTATTGGTTCCTTTTAGAATTATATTTCCCTATAAAATCATTTTCCTATTTAGAGTCATCATAATCTAAAACATCCGTGTACTTTTTTTTATGTCGAAGCTAATGACTATCTTTTGTCTAATAAAGATATCATTGTGCTATTTTTAATCTTGTCGCATCGAGTTATCACGTTACCCATTGATTGGATGAGCTTATTAGTCTACATGTTGCTTATTTACGATATAAAATAACACAATTTGATGCGACAAGTTCCTTTTTTTCTATTTCATAAAAAAGAGAAATACTCATTTTATTTATGGTTACATTTATGGTAAGTAATTATTGGTTTATTTTACAGATGTATTCTGTTGGCGATAATGAGAAAAGTGGAGAGAGCAAATCTGAAGGGAACTTGTGTCAAGGAAATTGGACACCTATCTCTTTACCTGAATTTTGGTTACCTCTTTACCCCTTTTGTGAACTTTTCGTAAAAAAGTATGTTTAGACATAACGACAACTATATAAGCTTGATACATTATAGAATAAGACGAGAAATTTCAATTTAGTTAATTATACTTGGTTTCTTTAAATGTGTCTTACTATGGCGACCTAAAATCTATTTTGTGTAACCTACTTATAACGCTTCTACTATATACATTTAACCTTTTTAAAAACTAGAAACCAGATTACGCAACATCAAATTGAATCTCGTAAATTGCAAGAGTTTGTCATTCTCCACACCCAAGAATCTATCACTTGGAGTTTAAAGATTGATCAACACTCTTAGTCACCTATCATATATGTTCTCACTAATAATTGACACCACTCACAACCTTGGCAAAACATATGCGTAGAATTTCTTGAACCAAGAACTTAATTTGACAATGGTGTACCATCATTGACAATGTTTTTGAATCTGTTAGGTCGTTGTTTTCAACTAGTATGAGATTTGACACAGTTACCCCACCAGTTCAAATGAGAACACTTTAAAAATAATAACGGCTAAGAACACCTCTTAAATGCACAACTAGCAAACAAATTCGTTAGATTTACACTCATACATCTTAAACATGTATAAAAAATAGATGCGAGCTTTCAAAAATGCACAAAAACTGAAAAAAGGATTGATGCACAATTATAGAGATAATCGTGCATCAATCTTTTTTTTGATTTTTTTTGCATTTTCATAAGTGTAAATTTATTTTTCTTTGCATATTTGAGATGTACGAATGTTAATCTAACTATTTCATCAAGAGTAACTGTGCATTTGAAGTGTTTTTAGAGGTATTCTCATTTGATCCAAACTTTATATATATATATATATATACATATATATATATATACATATATATATATATATATACATATATATATATATAGGATCCGGTTCAATTGAGAATCAAAACAATTGCGAGAACTGTGAGAACTACTAGATTGCATGTTTGTTCACATGTGATTATCTTCATTCACATGTGAACATAGATTTATGTTAGATTGGAAATTTTTTTTTTTGAAAATTATGTCTTAAAACACGTTTTACCTTATTTGTTCACATTATCATTCACATGTGAACATTTATTTGTCTTTGCATATTTGAGATGTACGAATGTTAATCTAACTATTTCATCAAGAGTAACTGTGCATTTGAAGTGTTTTTAGAGGTATTCTCATTTGATCCAAACTTTATATATATATATATATATATATATATATATATATAAAACCAAAACAATTGCGAGAACTGTGAGAACTACTAGATTGCATGTTTGTTCACATGTGATTACCTTCATTCACATGTGAACATAGATTTATGTTAGATTGGAAATTTTTTTTTTTGAAAATTATGTCTTAAAACACGTTTTACCTGATTTGTTCACATTATCATTCACATGTGAACATATATTTGTTTTTTGTGTTTTTCGCTATAATTTTAGGATTTTTGAAATTTTTTTTTCCCAATCTAACCTAAATCAATGTTTACATGTGAATGAAGGTAATCACATGTGAACAAACATGCAATTTAGTAGTTCTCACGGTTCTCGCAATTTTTTGATTCTCAATTGAACCGGATTCTATATATAGGATTAGGATCTAGCGAGAAGGTTTTTTAGGGGAGAAGATGGAGAAGGATTTTTTCTTAATATGATTCACTATATTTATTCCAAGATTCAATATTTTAATTCTAAGGTCCAAATTTATATTACAATAACTTTTGAATCATAAAAACAAAACTTATTAGTAAACTATTGAACCAAAGCAATAAAATATAGAATTATTTAAATAAAAAATTGAATCTCAGAAATAAAATATTGAATCATAGTGATAAAAAAATCATTCTCCTTCTTCTCCCCTTAAATTAATTTCCTTCTTTTTTGATCCTGATACTATATATATATATATATATATATATATATATATATATATATATATATATATATATATATATATAAAATTGCCCAGATCGTCCATGTGTTTGTTTAAAAAGTCACAATCCGTCCCTTATTTTATAAAATATCACCAAGCATCCCCATATTTATTATTTTCGCTCACTGATAATCCCGCTTAACAAATTTTGTTAATTTATCTATTAATTCATAGTGAAATGACTACAATACCCTCCTTCTTCTTCATAAAAAGAAAACTACATATTACACACCCTCAACAAATTAAGTAACCCTCAACAACAACTTCTGACGAATTTCACAGTTTCAACTATTGAAGACCATTCCCAACAGAGGGCTAAAACTGACTGAAACTGACTAAAACCAATGTGCCATATTTGCGTCACGTTAGTTTTTTTTTTCATAATTGACTGAAACTTAAGGACCTTGCCATCAGTGACCTGTCACTTTAATTTTTAGATTCATATTTACCAATTTACCTTTATTTCTAGGATTTTACTATTTGTACCCCTAAGGTTTATGTTCAAGAGTTAAGTTATGCTTTAAGAGGTGGTATATTATGGTGGTTGAGAGAAGTTATATTCATGGAATGAATGGTTGTTTTTAATGTATAAATATTTAATGCGTGTCTGAATATCTTATTTATAGCCCTAAGGGCTACGTATAACATTTTCTTTATTTCTATACATTAAAGAAAATTTAAAAAATAATTAAATGTTATGCTGGCCCCACACATAATAACTGATTGAGCGTTGAAAAAGACGCAGAGCCAACTGATGGAACCAAACTGAAGGGCCGTGCTATCAGCTTGAGCTTTGCGGGAAGCGATGCTCCCCTTTGGAAGTGCTATAGCTTTATACCCTTATCTGTTTGGAAGTGCTATAGCTCCCCTTATCATATTAATATATAAACTTATACCGGAAAAATTAATTACTGTTGATCAAAACTCGAGCACCAAATCGGTCAGATATAGCCTTCACTTTGATTTAGTTGCGGAGTTTGGTGGCGCCGTTAGCAGGTTTCCGTTGGAGAAGACGATGTCGAGTGACCAATTATCAGAAAAAGTTGAGAGATGGTGGTGGAAAACAATTAATTGTGATTTGGAATGTGTCAATGTGATATTTAGTGATCATGTTATAATCTTAAATTATATTATACATAGGAAACACCTTTTACGATGTCATCATTTTAATTAAGTTTCAATTTGTCAATTAAGTCCTTTAATTTTAGTAAATTTTAAAATATGATCTCTAACTTATTAATTTTTTTTTATTTTTTTTATATACAACCCACTTACATATAAAAATAAATTTAATCATTAATCAAAATATTTAACAAATCAATCTGTAATGTTTCTATTATTAATTTACCCAATAGTAATAAAATTGCCTGAAAAGATTAATATAGACTTAAAATAATTAAGTTTTTTCATTAACTTGGTTTCAAAATCTTTTATTTATTTAATATCTACTTATATAAATCCATTTACATAAAGTAATATTACAATGAATCCAACTAAATGCTTAATACACATATTAAATTACACAGTTTATTGATACTAAATACAAAATTTTATATTAAAAATCAATGGCTCATGTGTATATACTGGTTTAAAGTCTAGTAAATAATAAAAAGAAGCATAAATAAAAGATTTTAGTAAGGACAAAAATAAGTTGTACTTTGTGTTTTGGTTTTTGTACCTGACTTATCTATTAGTAGTTTTAATTAAAAAGCAATGATTAAAGGACAAAATTACCCTCACATGATATGCATGTGACCCGACTTAATGGAAAAAGGTAATGAACTTTGTTAAGTGGGATTGAGCGAAAATAATAGATACAGGGATGTCTTGTGACATTTCGTAAAATAAGAGAGGGATTGTGATTGTTTAGACAAACATAGAGACAATCTAACTAATTTTCTCATATATACTTATATATAATCAAAGGATTTGATTCGGAACTAAATTATGGAAGGTGTTTATGTGAGAATGACATGATATCTTCTTTTGAAACTTAAAATTCAAAGCTTTTTATGACACATAACTCAAACTTCGATGTCCAAATTTTCTTTAGCCATTATTGACATGGTTTTCGATATCTATCTTACTCTAACACACGAAGATAACATCTAGTAGATAATTGCGATAGAAATTTCACTTTGCTATAACTCCTGTTGATGCTCGGAATATAAAACCACTAATAAAAAGAAGCATAAATAAAGTGAGATTGACCGGAGACGATACAGTTGATGGCGAAGGTGCGGTAGATCGGTGAAGGTGAATCGCCTAGGGCAGGGATGAGAGAGAGTAAGACTTTTTAGGGTTCCGTTTGAATGTGCTCTGCACGGGATTTTCTAAATATTCGGCTTATTTCTAATTTTAATTAATACGGAGTAATTAATAATAATAACTCGTTATATAAATCTTTTCACTCTTCATTCAAGAAACTTTATATGGTCAAAGGCTTTAATGACTGTTTACTTCATTAGTGCGTAAAAGTTACAGTGAGTAAAGGGCATTTATTTTGTAGTGAAAGTTTCTTGTTTCATTCTGTAGTGTATAAAATATCTAAGATACTGGAACATGTTTGTTTCTTGGATTATGACCACAGGGATCAAGATGTTCACACGCCAAACCAGTCCAACTTGAGAGTTTCTACTGACAAGGACTTGCTGGTTAAGGTATGTTACCTTTGCAGAGCAAAAGCTACCAGACTAGTCATCTCTCATCTAGCAATATTCCCTTTTTAACTGATATGCATCCGTCCAAACTGTAGCATATAATCGGTAATCACTGCCAACTCTGCTTATTTGCACAAACTTGGTGTAAGAACGCTAGAGTTGATATGATGGGTGATCCATTATAGCATTAAGATATGTTCCCGCTGAGAGTCAAAACGTGCCAGACCGGTTTCGGTTGACCGAAAGCACTATTTCGTACTTTTTAATTTATATAATAACTAATGCATTATTTATGATTACAAGCTAGCCAACATTATAACTACAACGACTTCCGACTCGTTTGACTTTTGACTAAAAGTTTTGTTCACCTGTTTGAGTTAAAATACAACCCAATCTGATATAGGCAAAATCTGAATAACACTTACTTTTTTCCCTTCAAAATTGTAGCATTTGTTAACAGGTATCCAAATAATCAGGCTTTCAAGAAAATGCAAGACACTTTTACGGAAAGATTAATTATTTTTTTGTTTAATTTTAGTGTACTTCCTTATTATTATTTTTTGTTTAATTTTAGTGTTCTTCCTTCTATATGGCGTTCATTCTCCGTCATGCCACATATTTCCTAATTATATGGTGCCTACAATTAATATCTCCCTTTTGCAGTGTTTCTCAGTTTTTAAAAATTTTTTGGAAAACAATGGAGGTAAGTTTGAAGATTCATATATCAAGCATTGGGTTGACATAGTGGAGCTCTTTAAAGAGGTTTTACTCTCAACCAAAGATTATACTAGTATAATAACAACATAAGCTTTCTTAGTTATTACAGTACATCTGAAACTTTCGCATATGTAGGTTTCTAATTGCAAAGACGATCCATCTGGGAGAGTTTTATATGAATCTGTTTCCTGCATTAAAATAGTTGTATCAAGAGTAGAACAAGTTCTGAGAGCTTCCCTAGACACCAAAGATACTGAGGGGACAACAAACGGCCTCCAAGAGATATTGGATCATGCTAAAGCATCAGGTGTTGTAGATGCATTGCTTTCTTGCTTAATGACTTGTGGCACAAGTCTCATGTCTGACTCGTCAAAACTGCTACGTGCTGCTTGTGAAGCTTGTGAGGCTATTTGGTCATTAATAGATGCTTTTGAGATTCAATCTACAAAAGAAAATGCACCCGAATTTCCACTACGATCAATGTATTCCCACTCTGTTGATCAGCTTAACATTAAAGACTATGAACGTCAACCATTGATGGGAAAAGATTATGAAGAAATTGTGGAAGCAGTGACACAAGCATTCCTGAGATCCGAAGCTATACAAGTTGCTATGTTCTATTGTCTTCGCCAGCGCGCAGAGGCATCATGGTCTTCTGTTATTCAGGTTATAGTTAAGGATTTTTGTGTAATGTTAATTAAGTCCTAAAGGCTAGGTAATAGTTCAAAATTGGTAAAACTTTGATACATGTCAAAACGGGTCGGGTAATCCAAATATTTTTTGTCCAAAAATTTTAACGTGGTTTATTTTTCTTTACAAATATTTAACGTGTCAAATGTGATTAATAAAATTGTATATTTCAATAAACAGTCTACTTTCTTGTATAATATGATGATTTTATTTTTATACTAACATTGATTTGATTAAAGAACCAACTCTAGTAATTTTCGTATGATATTATGATTTAGGAGGTTGTATGCATTTATCAGGCGACACTGGACGTGTTTAACAAGTTAATGAGTCAAATTTGTCTGTTCCAAATAGTAATTAGTCAATCTTCCATTACCTGAAGAGTGGTATAATTTCTTGTTTCAAATACTCTTAAGGTGCTGTATGCATAACATCTCAGTTACTTGTGCTGTATGTGGTATCTCTAACTCCTCGGTGGTTAGTGGAGGTGGTGATAATACAATCGTTTCAGAGATTTTTTCAATAATATCTCTCTGTGCTTCATTCGATAAAGATCCACAGCCAGGAGACACAAACAGTCTGAAAAGTAAAATATCCGATCCAAGTGCCTTAATTTCCCATTCTTGCCTTTTTGTAGCTGCAGTAGCACAATCCTTCAATTCAGTTGCGACGGGTAGTGCAATTGTAATGATTACATCGTCACCTGAAACGCAGCAGTACCGTCTCTCTGACCTGGCCCACCATTACTCATTATGTGATGAAATACAGAACTTTCAACCCCATTCCATGTCCGCCATGCTTGCACTTGCATCCATTCTATCCCTCGAAAATGGTGCTTCCACTGAAAGATCACTTAGTGAAATAGCCTTTCCATTGATTCCAGAGACTGCCACACTTTTTGATTATCTCAAGATCTTAACAACTGATGCCGAAAAAGATAAAACTAGTAAACTCATGTTCTCATACTTGCTTAGGTTCAGGGATGGGTGCGTTTGTTTGTTGGCTTACAGATTAGAGTGGGGTGGGTCTCATGTTATTCAGGACTTTGTAGCCAGTGATATTCCCCAAACTCTTATTAATTTATTAGAAAACAAGCATTCTTATGAAATTGATCTGTCACCTGGAGGGGTTACGTGGGCGCTTCACTTGTTACACTTTGGTATTTCGGATGGGGACCCATTTTTTCGCCACTTGTTGCTTACAAGGGAATATGCAAAAGTTATGTGTGATTTAATATCTGATACTCATCTGAAGCTTATACAGTGTTTGGGTGGACTTGGTGGAGGGAAAACATTAGTACGATTCACAGTTAATCACCTAGTTCGATATTTTGAGTTTCCATTTATTGATTCTCCGGAGAGTAAGGTTCCTCAAAACACAATGTCTCCTGATTGGAAGGATAGGTTTACGGAAATAACAACAATGGAGATGTATATTCAAGTCCTTTTGGAGGTATGTAATTAATTCCATACAGTTGTCTCTTCTCTTTATCATATATACTTGTCATCATCATTTGAATATAACTAGATTTTATAATATGCAGTATATGTGCCTCGCACGGAGGTAAATAAAGTAATTTAAAATTATAACCAATATATATGATTTTTGTAACAGATATCTCTATTCTAATTTTTCATCATCAAAATACAATTTTTATTTTATTTTTTTATGTAAATTACATTTATAAGGATCATGTCTTTTGTCATTTAAAGAAATATATAATTAGAATGATTTATGTCTGTTTTACATTTTATAAAATGTTAGCACTAAATGTGATATCTTCTCTTTGATGTTGAGTCAATTTAGATCAAGAAAATGATAAAACAGTTACTTTCTATAAATGTCTAGGTAAAAATGATAGAGTTAAGTTCAAATGAGAACATAAACTTTGATAGTAATTTGTAAACCCAAAAAAATGAAGAAAAAAAAGTTGTCGTAACTATAGCTTGTGGGATTTTAAATCGAAGAGGAGAAAACACTGAATTTTATGGTATAATTTTTATAAATTTTTGACTTGTCTATTGTGAGATATTTAATTTTTTAAAAGACGGGGGAAATTGATATTTGATGAAAATGAGTGGCTGAGATTGATTCCAATTGTAGATGTACGTGAAAGTTTTACATTCTGTTTTTCACTAATTTGGCAAATATTGTTTTAAACTTTCAGTTGGGACTTCCTGGGAAAATAATCAAATGTTTAGAACATGTGGAGTTGAAGTATACATACAGACCTCTTTCCCTTGTAGCCAGAATGATAGTTCATCCATCGTTGGCGGTTGAACTTCGTGACAAAGGTTTCTTAAGTCCAAATATAATGAGAAGATTACTTGATGATTCAACACCCATGGATGTCACTATATTCGTTGTGATAATCGTTTCAGAATTAGCCAAAACGGACAAGGTAAGTCCTAGTTATATATAGTCCCAATCTTACTATATATTTCTTAGTACTCATAAACACTTCTCCATGCATTTCTTTAGATAATGCAGCAGTAAGTTTTGCAAATTAACATGAACATAAAGGATAGTGTAACAGAAACCTTTTAAATAAAGAGACGTAGGAGGTTGTATGCGATAAATACAATTCGACCCATTATAGAATAGTTCGTCTCAATGTTTAATTAATAATGGCTGTTTGAGAAGAAAGGTTAAGTGTTTGTATATATACTTAACTAAGATCTAATATTCGTAGTATGTATTAAACTACTCGAGCTTATTATGTGTAAAAATTTGTAATTTATTGTCATTATATGTATTTTGGTGACGTGTTATCTATATAAGGCGCCACATGGTATCTGTAGAACTTGACACGTCAACAAAATACATACAATGACAATAAATCGTAATTTTCTTACATATAATGTACGTTTGGTAGTTAGGTAGACATCATAAATATCATACATTAGTTAAGTACATTCTAAGCACTTAACCCTAAGAAAGAAAACAAAGTTGAGTTTACCAAAATGATATAAAAAACAACCCATAATTAAGTTCAAATTAGAAACATTTAAAAGTTGAGAACTTGTGAAAATCAATATATAATTGCTCGATCATATCTGATTAACTTATACACATGCGAACATTAATATTTGTTCGAATGAGAAACAAAATGTCAAAAAATCGCAAAATAAAATACATAAAAATACATTTCACTATTGAACAGTTCACATGTGAATATATCTGTTAATGTTTTTTTTAAAAAAACTCCATTAAAATAAATTCTAACACATAATTTTTCGGTTTGAAAGGTTTCATCGATTCTTATTAATATTATTATAAATATTTTGACATTATGTAAATAATCATGCATTATTGTGATTCTTACGGTTCTTAACTTTTAAGTAGTTATCATTTGTAACTCTCACGAACAACCCAAACAATCCACTGACAAATAATTAGGTTGACACTACCTGTGTTTTGGTAAGTTTATTTACTTGGTCATCTCATCGCCTAGTTTTTGATATGATGAAATAGCATTTATAAAGATTTTTATTATTTTTAGTAAACTAACATTTCGACACAGGAGTATTGTGATCACATAAATGGAATAGACATTCTTGAAAAGTTCAGAAGATATCTTACACACGAAGATCCAAAAGTGCGTGCCAGCACATTGTTCGATATAAGTTATGCATTCAAAGAGGAGTCCAACTGTTACGGTTTCTTGGTAAGTATTAACCATTGTATCAAATTGAATGAATTAATCCGTCAAAATCTACATAACTTTAACACGATTTTTATAATGTGTATTTATTTTCATTGTGGTCAAATTTGTGGCTTTTGATCTATTGTGTGTATGTGATGATTTATTTGATGATATGACAACCGTAAAATTCACACATCATCAAATTCGGGTGCCATGTCAATCAAATACGAACAATAGATCAAAAGGAAGTTAAGTACACACTATAAAGATACGACTAAAGCTAAATGCATTTTCATACACTAATCACTAAATTGAAACCAACATAACTACTATACCATGAATAGTATTACAAAATGATTTTTAGTGTATAACGAGTATTATTATCCGTGCACGGTGATACACATATTTTTAAAGGGTTTAGCCACATGAAATGTATCAAATAATTGACAATTTTCTATAATACACATTCACTTTTAAGTCGATATATTGTATGTACATATATAACTTTCAAAGATGCACGTTTGATGTATAGGGTGACCTATCAACACCGTAGCCGATAATTTTTATCATCATCTTCAGCGAATTTCAAACTTTTTTTACCAACACCTAAAGATAATTTTTCTAGTTTTTAGAAGATGAAAACAAAAGCTTCACAACAAACGTCCCACCATCTTCCCACTTCTATTTGGTCCAAAATCCAGCCGACATTTAATTAATTCTTGCGACTCCATAATCGGGAACACAAAATAAAGGGATAAGTCCACCGAAATGCAACCAACTTTGACCCGATATTTATTGTGTGTAACTAACTAACGTGTGGGGTGTAAAAACGCAAGTAACTCTCAAAAAGGGTATTTTAATGTAATTTGCTGACGTGTTGATGACTTGTCAAACTCACTGGATGCCACGTGGCACCTTCAATGAGCGACACGTGAGAAAATTACATTAAAACTCCCTTTTTGAGAGTTGGTTGCATTTTTACACCCACACGTTAGTTACACTACAAGAAAAATAGGCTTTAGTGACAAACTATTTTGTGACGATCCAGAATCTTGTCACTAATTAGTCACGTAAAACTAAAAGTCGTCACAAAATTGTCTAGTGACGACATTTCAGTGACAATTTCAGCTGAAGCTTCGTCATCAAAGTGACGACATTTCGCCTTTGGTCTCTACAGTGACGGACCTATAGTGACAAAAAGTGACCACCTTAATTTTGTCACAAAAATAGTTAGTGACCAATTTTTTTAATGTTAGTGACGAAATCAGTTTTATCACTAATGGTGATTTTTCTTGTAGTGTTAGTTACACACAATAAATTTCGGGCTAAAGTTGGTTGCATTTCGGGGGACTTATCCCCAAAATAAACTCTAGCAAGCTCAATATCTGGACCAACGATCTTTAAATACTCCATCCTTGAATATTACTAAGATTAAGTGTTGCCTCGATATAACCCAACCATTAAATATGGTCAGTAAATTGTTGTCGGAAATTCATAATTGATGAAAAAGATGAAGTTAACCTGCTGAAATTTTCGAAATTACCTGTTATTGGATACATTAAACGCGTGTTTTAGAAATTTAAGTACATACAATAAACATGGTTAAAAGTGAATGCTCACTAAAGAGATTCATTAATATTTTTATACACTTAACCAAAGCCATTTTTAAATTTAAATATATAACTATATCATTTTAAGATTACATTTGATTTCGTTGATTTGTGTATATCCAAAAACAAATATTGTGATCTTACATCTTTCATTAGAGCATACGGTGTGTGATGCACACGTCGCTAGCGGTTCACGACGCCGATCGGTGAGTGTTTTAAATTTATATTTGCTGGGGTCTAAGTATGACTTACTAATACTGAACCAATGGCTAGTAGATGGTAAGTATGACCTAGAGTCGTTCTTAAAGAGAAAATGAATTGAAACAAAGGTGATCCAATCAATCATACTTTTTCAATACAGGTTTTATAAGAGTGCATTGGGGGTTTTGGTTCAGTTAACTAAATAAACTAAATAAAATGAATAAAAGGTAATGATAAATCAGATAATGGAAAGTAGTATTTGTTGTGATTTCGTTAGCTCATAATATGGGATGATGAGTTTTTAGAGGAAACATTTAACTAAATTGTGGATGTTTGTTGGATTTAATAACTCATGGTATAACCAATAGATTCCCTATTAGTCGGTTATCGACTAATATGTCACGAGGAACTGAGGTGTCATGATTCTGATTAGACAGACAATGCTCAACTCTCTACACTCTCCTGTGAAGGAGTCAGTGGCCCTTATTATTGAACGCAATTGCTCATGGGCGAAGGAACAGAGTAGCAAGTCCATAACAAGTCTAACCGTTCTTAATACCATGAAGATTTCAAATCCATTAAACAACTAACTTAGAGTTTATGTCCGGACTTAATGACCAATTCCTTATTAAAGAAAATCAAGCATGATAAGCGAGGGAAAACGTTTTGGTTTATTGCGTACCTTACTTTGGGTTTCATGAGTTAAGGAGAAAGTATCATTTTAAATTGGATTTTAAACTTGTCTTTCTCAATACAATTAACAAATCCCTAGGTCTTCGTAAATGGTTATTTAGCCTATAGCCTACCTACTCTAATCTAATCTAAACTAACTAGTCTAATTAAAATGCAATTAAAATGTTGATGGCTTTTTGCATAAAGTTAAACCCAGACCATGTCAGAAAATGTTATGGTAGTTCACAATGTATTTAATCATTTACCGATGTTTCCGTTGTGAAGTTAATTGCTTCGCGATGTTTACATGATAAGTACATTGTGATTGGAAGTGTACTATGCTCATGGCAATTCCACGTAATCACATTGCATTTTATGATGCTTGCATGATGTTACAATTAAACCATAGTTTTGACGTAGATAACTATTGACCAAGTATTAAGGTTCACGACTCCTATTTACAAGGTTACAATCACGTTCGTTAATCGAAATGCGCATATAAGTTTAATGTTTAAAATCATATGATAAGTTCGTTCATAAAGTTTCCATTTTTATAATGTCAATCCATAATACAACTACCTTCGGTCATCTACCGGCTTCCATACGTTTGTACTTTGCTCGAAAGCATTTCTGGCACTATACCGAGTAAATAGTCGAATAGGGGCCGTCATATTATTTCACGACACATTTAAAGTCATCCCATAATTATTTATGCTAACTACATCACAACAAATACAATAGTAATCTACTCGCTAAGCATGGCACAAACTATCTCTAGCATAATTAAAACACACATATTTAATTAAGATAGATACGGATAGAAATAACCGAGATTAATATGTGAGAAGGAATAGACTTGAATTAATAAGAGTAGCTACAAGCTTATACCAAATATTACAAGCACGTTTCTTGCTTTCGTTCTATTCTAACAAGTTTCCTAAACTTAGCCTAATGCTAATAATAAAACAAGAAAGAAAAGCTAGAAGCTAGAGAAATAAGAAAGAATTGGAAAGTGTGTGTTTTCCAAGGTGTGGAAGGTGTGTCTTCAAATAAACCATGGTGGCTCCTATTTATAGTTGAAATTCGGCTCACGTTAGCAATCCAAGGAGCACGTTAGCAAAAGGTGCTAAAGTTGCTAGCACACGTACCCTAAAGCGCGTAAATGTATAGCATGTGTACCCCAAAGTTGCGAAAAGGTCTAGCACGTGTACCAAGCGAGTACGGGCAAGGACCAAAAAGCGGCAAGGGGATAGGGGACAGGCAGCCGGCACCGCCACCATGGCTGCCGGTGGCGGTGGCTTGGTGGCCGGCGGCGGTGGCCAGGCTACTGCCCCGGTTCGCCGTCTTTTGCTTCGTTTCTTGATTCGTGCGTGTTTTCTTCGTTACGCGTCCTTTTGCGTCGATTCTTCTTGCGTTGGATTCGTTTTTCGAAAACAAAGACTTTGATGAAAAGAAATCCCAAAAATATGTCTCTGAACTTTTGATGTCTCCTACGAATCGTTTGAATCTTCCAGCGTACGTAGAATCTTCATTCTTCATCCGTTTTTGTCGATTCTTCTTCTGTTGGATTCGTATTTTGAAAATGAACATCTTGGATAAGAGAAATCTCAGTGGTGGGCACTTTGTCTCTAAACCTTGTTTTGATGTCTTGAATCTTCAATTGTGCGTGGAATCTTCGTTTTTCGCTTGTTTTGCTTGATTTTTCTCGTGCAGCCTCGTTTTGACCTACTTGGCATATTATCGTTGATTTGTGCATTATTTGAGTTCATATGCCAAGTATTTTTCTAGAATGAGAGAGATATCGGTAGTAAAAACGTGACTTTTTACGCGATATCATGTATCCTACACTTAGAACTTTGCTTGTCCTCAAGCAAACTCGAATTTCAAGTGGTTAAAGATAAGTAGAAAATGAAATATTTCAGGGCGGAACGTTTTACTAAAGGGGTTTTGGAAAAATAAAACATTCGTGCTTTTGAGAAAGCAATGTTGTAATCTTTAGGAGCATGCTTTTGATCTTTGATCTTGGATACATGACTAGGCGATCCTCTCAAGGTGGTCACTTAAATCACTTAAAGTGTTTAGGGTTTCCTATTCTATTATATTAATCACTCAGAACGTCTGTCATGTATCGTTTATCGTCATAGGCTTGATCGAGAATCAATTCGTTACCTTTTAGGTGAGCGCGAAGTCGATCTAGCCACAATCATTCTAGGGGAAGTGATGTAGGGTTTTTTGGGGTGGAGTGTTGGTGATGATAGGGGGTTGTGTTGGTTTTTCATAGCTTTATTTATTATTATTTTTTTTGTGAAGAGGAAAGCTGGAATTTTTGGGATGATTGACGCCCTTTTCTCGTGATTTTTGGTAGGAGTCTTTTCTCAAATTGACTTTCTTTTCTTCGAATTCTTCAAAAAAATTTCTTCGACGTCATATCCTTGTAGCTTCTCTTCTTTCATCTTTGGAACTTTTTATGAAGTTTGAGGGATGTTTTTGAGAGGGTAGGGATAACGTATTTTCATTTCTGGGTGTATGGATGGGTTTAAGAATGATGTGACTCGATCTCCTCTTTGACTCACCAGTTCGGATTCGAAATGTATAATAAGAGCAAGTTCTTATTCTAAACGCATACATCGGCACACTTAAGAATCGAAAAAGTGAAGCATTAAAAATGAATGCTTTATATGGCTCAAGATACCTCACGAATCGAAAGTTGGGTTGTTGTGTGCCTAGTCATGCGATGCTCTTTATGGGATTACTAAACTAATTTTCCCAAAAGAACTCGTATTTTATTCATCCTTTTCCCCAAAGTAAATCATTTTTTATCTAAAATTTTTATTTTCAACATATTTTTAACTTAATTTTGAAAATTTTTGTTTACTTTTTGGAGAAGGATGATCTAAAGAGCAGCGAGTTTAGAATCAAGCATATACCATTATCCATTTAACAGTAGTGTAACTACTGCTATCCCACAGTTAAAGGAACATCGTCCTCGATGTTATTCTGAGCTCTTGACTGGGGTAAAATCCCACACTTAGAATTTGAGACATCTAAGACGTATTCTTTTAGTGTGTGTTGGGTTTGAATCCTACACTTAGTGATAAGCATATTGGATATGGTATACTTAAACGAAGGAAAGAGACCGGTAAAGAAGTACTCCCCGGTAGTTGCTGTTTTCCTTGGTTTGCATTTGCCGGACTTCGTCTTGCTGGTATACTCTTGATCAAGTCTTCTTGTGATTGGTCTCGTAGGTGTGAACACGTCGGAACTAAGATGCTGATGCTTCCTTGAAGGAGGAGGCATTTTTTATTGTACGTCCGAGTGTGAAAGATAGTCAGAGATTTCATCACTTCTTGGAAAGTAAAATTGTAGAAACGTAAAACACTGGTTGCCTCCCTATAAGCGCTCTTTTAAAGTCGAGAGCTCGACTTAGTCCTTTCTTCTTCAGATGGTGCTGGATGCGTCCTGGGTGCTGGAGGGGTTACCGTGGCTCCTAGGTAAGCTGTAGCACGGAGGGAAGTATTGAAGGAATTGCTCTATCATGTCAGCAATTAGGGTTGGTGGGTTGGTGGATTCCATTCTGAAACTTTTGAAGTGATCAGTGGCTAATCGGTCGAGGATAGCCATCTGGTAGCTGATGTATCTAACTGACCGTGTGTAACACCCCCGAAATTCACTGTTTTGCGGAAGCATAATTTGGGGTGTTACTAATCAAATATCACAGCACAAAGATAAAGTAAACGACATCTATATGCAACGTTTGTAAATTAGTTACATTCCATAGATATATTGTTTGAAAACTTAGTGTTTTCGTATACAAAAATGTAGTTTCCCTAGAGTCCGCGCGTGTAGCGGGAGATTCTATTACATAATCAAAATATACAAAAGATAATGCTAAGAATCTCCGTTAATGCAGTTGTGTTGAAATCATGCGACTCTAGCTAAAATCCTGGAGTAATCCTACTCCATCCGAGTACCTGAGAAAACATGCTAAAAAGTGTCAACCAAAAGGTTGGTGAATCTCACAGGTTTGTAAGTAATATCAGCTTTGAACACGAGATTTCATCAGTAATGCCCGCAGGCATAAAATCAGCAATTTCAATCTAGAAATCGTAAACCAGTATTTGCAATCCCGCAAATGTAAGTAAGTAAGTTTATACCGTTGCCATGAGGCTCATAATCGAAGCTTAACCCGTAAATAATAAGTTTGCTCCCGTGACATGCTCGTACATGAGCAAGCATCAGTAACGAATAATTAGTCACCCGTTTCTACGTGTAAATCAGTACGTGGCAGCGCTACTGCCCCGGGTGGGGAGGGTCATTTCCCTAATGGATCCATTAACTAGTGTTCGCGCTTAAGTCCATAACTAACGATATATGATGGAGAGACTTCTGTTTGTAAGTAAACTCATGCAATTTCGTTTGGTATAGTAAACAGTTTAGTACTTGTGTTCAAGAAAATCAGTAGCATGTATCTCCCCCAATAAGATAAAACAGTAAAAGTGGGGCCGTAAGACTCACATGAGTCTTGTAGTAATCAGTTGCAATTAGCAAGTAGTAAGTAAAGCAAGTAGGTTCTCTGAACCCGTAACCTTCAAATGCCTAATCATATGAAGTTATGTAAGTATGCGTCTCACGAGACGTTTCGTTTAGTTGTACACAACTAGTATATCCAGTGTTTGTCCGTATGTTTGTAATTGTTTGTTTGTTGGAAAACATGTTTGGCCCGTTGGTGACGGTTTGTAGCAAAAATTCTAAAATGTTGACTTTGCTACAGTAAATGTGTTACAGTGAATTGCTACAGTAAAATTTGACTTTTTGCTACAATAACTTTGACTTTTCTATAGTGAAAATCCTTTAAAATTTCCAAGTTTTCTGTTTTCTGCGACATAAGCTGCGACACAAGGATTTGTATGCGACACAAGGGTTGTGTCGCATGAAGGATGCGACACAATAGCTCTGCGACACAATGGTTGTGTCGCAAAAAGCTTGCGATGCTAATTCAATAGCGACAGAACGGTTGTGTCGTATTAAATACGACATAGTATGCGACATAGAGTGCGACACAATATTGTGTCGCAAAGGTTACGACACTAAAGGATTGGTACGACACAAGGTGCGACACAAACGGGTTTATGCGACATAGCATGCGACACAAGGCTTGTGTCGCATGTATGAACACCAGCCCAGAAACTTTCGGGTTTCAAGAATTTCCGACCAAAAACGCAAATCTAACCCATTTTTTAGCTATAAAATCGTGTATTCTTCATGTATTAGGTTATATCTAAGTTGTGTACACATCAAAACATCAAAACATTTCACCAATTTGAATGGATCTAAGATTTTAGAAATTTCTTACTTTTGCAAATCGAGCTAAATGGAGGATGAATTGATGAAAACGGTCTTGATATTCTTGCTCCACTCGTGATGGTGATTCCGAATATGTAATTTTCGTGGTCGAGATTTGATGTCGAAAATTTGGTGTGAATTGAGTTGAGAGAGTTTTTGGTTTGTGTGTGTGTTTAGTGATAATGAAAATGAAAGAAAAGAAGTGGGTATGGGGGGTGGGGTTGGCTGATTCATCAAGGAAGGAGGGGGAAAATACTCCCCAAAACACAGTGTTGACTCCGTATCCTAATTGTTTAATTACTCGTTTTTAATATTTAACCAAACGTTTACATTTTTAAAATGTAACTAGAGTATTTAAATAAAAATACCTTGAAATTAATAATAGAAACATTTGTCGCAGTATCTAAATTACTAACTCGAGTTTATTACGTTTTGTTACATTATTTAAATGTCGTCGCAATAATATGTAAATAATGTTCGTTCAGTTGCGTATTTTATATAACAAAATACGTTCTTATTATTTAAGTAAATTTCTGTCACCAACGTTCAAATAAACTGTGTCGGACTCCGTCCGGTTAATTCGTACGATTTATCCAAATCGCGTAAGTACACACATATATATATATATAATTACCTTATATATATATACAAATAGAGCCTGTAATTAGTCCTATTACATACTAATTACAACTAGTTACAAACCATTAGGCATAATTAATTATCCTAATTATGCAGGTGTTACATTCTCCCATTGTTAAAGAAATTTCGTCCCGAAATTAACTTGGGTGCACGGACGGTGCATTATCTGGGAAGAGATGTGGGTATTTCTGTCGTATTTGGTCTTCCCGTTCCCAGGTGAACTCAGGGCCGCGCCTAGAATTCCACCTGACCTTTACGATGGGAATACGACTCTGTTTCAATCGTTTGACCTCACGGTCCATGATTTCCATAGGTTCCTCGACAAAATGAAGTTTATCATCGATTTGAATTTCATCGAGCGGTATAATCAGTGTCTCGTCAGACAGACATTTCTTCAAGTTAGAAATGTGGAATGTGTTGTGTACGCTGCTAAGTTCAGCAGGAAGTTGCAGGCGGTATGCCACTGGACCAATCCTTTCCAGGATTTCGAATGGTCCGATGTATCTAGGATTTAGTTTGCCTCGCTTTCCGAATCGAATGACACCCTTCCACGGTGCCACTTTGAGAAGTACCTTGTCCCCTACCTGGAACTCAAGGTGTTTGCGTCTCACGTCAGCATAGCTTTTCTGACGATCACGTGCGGCTTTCAACCGGTTTTGAATACCAACGATTTTCTCAGTAGTTTCTTGAATGATATCTGGACCCGTGAGTTGGGAATCTCCTAACTCAGTCCAACAGATAGGTGATCGGCATTTACGCCCGTAAAGTGCCTCGAAGGGTGCAGCCTTTATGCTGGTATGGTAACTGTTGTTGTACGAAAACTCGCACAACGGTAAGTGATTTTCCCAAGAAGTACCGAAGTCAACTACGCAGGCTCGTAGCATATCCTCCAGTGTTTGAATAGTTCGCTCGCTTTGGCCATCGGTTTGCGGGTGATAAGCAGTACTCATATCCAGACGAGTACCAAGAGATTTTTGTAGCGATTGCCAAAAGTTAGAAGTAAAACGGCTGTCCCTATCCGAGATGATCGAGATAGTACACCGTGTAGCGAGATGATTTCTTTGACATAGATGCGAGTCAGACGCTCCATCTTGTCGGTTTCCTTGATGGCCTGAAAATGAGCAGATTTCGTGAGACGGTCCACGATCACCCAAATGGTATCGCAACCACTCGAAGTTTTCGGTAGTTTGGTGATGAAGTCCATGGAAATCTGTTCCCATTTCCATTGAGGAATTTCAGGTTGTTGGAGCAACCCCGAGGGTCTTTGGTGTTCGGCCTTGACTTTGGAACAGGTTAGGCATTTACTGACGTACAAGGCAATGTCAGCTTTCATGTTAGGCCACTAATACAACCCTTTGACGTCATGATACATCTTATCAGAACCAGGATGTATAGAGTATCGAGATTTGTGAGCTTCAGCCATCACCAAATCTCGCAAGTTTCCGAATTTGGGTAACCACACCCGGTTAGAGAAGTATCGAGTTCCATCGGGTTTGATTTCGAATTGTTTATCCAAGCCTCGCAAGGCTTCATTTTTCAAGTTTTCATCATTGAGTGCTTCAAGTTGAGCGGTAAGGATTTGAGCAGGAAGCTCGTTATGAATTGTCATAGAAAGTGCTCGAACTCGAAGGGGTTTCACTCGTTCTTTTCGGCTTAAGGCATCGGCAACTACGTTAGCCTTGCCCGGATGGTATTTGATCTCGCAGTCGTAGTCACTAAGTAACTCAACCCAGCGACGTTGCCTCATGTTTAGATCCTTCTGATCGAATATGTGTTGGAGACTTTTGTGATCAGTGAAGATAGTGCTTTTCGTACCGTAAAGATAATGTCTCCAGATTTTCAATGCGAAGACCACAGCACCTAACTCGAGGTCGTGGGTCGTATAGTTTTTCTCGTGGATTTTTAGTTGTCGTGAGGCATAGGCAATGACTTTTTCCCGTTGCATCAACACACAACCAAGTCCTTGGTGTGAGGCGTCGCAGTAAACTACGAAATCGTCGGTGCCCTCGGGTAAGGACAAGATCGGTGCACTGCAAAGTTTGTTTTTCAATAGTTGGAAAGCTGACTCTTGTTTATCAGTCCAATCGAACTTCTTATCTTTCTGAGTCAGTGTGGTTAGGGGAACAGCTATTCTTGAAAAGTTTTCTATGAATCGGCGGTAATAACCAGCAAGACCTAAGAATTGTCTCACTTCGGTTGGAGTGGTCGGTGACTCCCAGCCCTTGATTGCTTCAATCTTGGCGGGATCAACATAAATTCCTTGGCTGTCAATCACGTGCCCGAGGAATTGAACGGTTCGAATCCAGAACTCACACTTAGAGAATTTGGCATATAACTCTTCGTGTTTAAGAAGTCCTAGAATGGTTTTCAGATGTTGAGCATGTTCCTGCTCGTTGCGAGAGTAAATCAGGATATCATCGATGAACACAATGACGAATTTGTCAAGATATGGTTTGCACACCCGATTCATAAGGTCCATGAATACGGCCGGTGCGTTGGTCAACCCGAATGGCATCACTTGGAATTCGTAATGCCCATAACGAGTTCGGAAAGCTGTCTTTGGGATATCATTGTCACGGACTCGGAGTTGATGATAACCCGACCGTAGATCAATCTTTGAGTAAACACTCGATCCCTGGAGTTGGTCAAACAGGTCATCGATTCTAGGAAGTGGGTACCGATTCTTTATGGTTAGCTTATTCAGCTCTCGGTAGTCGATACACATGCGGAAAGATCCATCTTTCTTTTTCACGAATAAGACCGGAGCTCCCCAAGGTGAGGAACTTGGTCGAATGAATCCTCTGTCCAGGAGTTCCTGTAGTTGGTTAGACAACTCCTGCATTTTGGATGGTGCTAAACGGTAAGGGGCTCGTGCCACGGGTGCAGCTCCGGGCACAAGTTCGATTTGAAATTCAACTTGTCTAGGTGGCGGAAGTCCGGGCAAATCTTCAGGAAAGACTTCCGGGAAATCCCGCACGATCGGAACATCCTCAAGTCGCTTCTCCTCCGACTTCTTCTCCGTTACATGTGCAAAGATGGCTTGATACCCTTTTCGTAGGTATTTTCTAGTTTTCAGACAGGAGACAATATTCAGATTTCGTCTGCCGGTCTCCCCTTGTAGGACTAAGGTTCCACCGGAGACAAGAGGTATGCGAACGAGTTTGTCATGACAGATGATTTCAGCTCGGTGCTTGGATAACCAATCCATACCGACAATAATATCGAAGCTGCCGATCTCGACAGGGATTAAATCAATGGAAAACGTTTCGTTCGTGAGGTTAAGTGTACAGTTATGTATGATGCTATCAGTCTCAATCAATTTGCCGTTAGCTAATTCTACAATGTATTTAGCATCTAAGGCAGCGGGAGTTATATCAAGTAAAGGGCTAAATTTCTCAGAAATGAAGCTTCTATCGGCACCGATATCAAATAATACAGAAGCAGTAAGGTCGTTGAGAAGTAACGTACCCGTCACGACGTTCGGGTCTTGTCTGGCTTCCCCAGCCTTGATAACGAATGCTCTACCACGAGCAGGGTTGTTGTTGTTTTTTAGCTTTGGGCAATCTTTCTTGAAGTGCCCTGAATTTCCGCACCCAAAGCAGGCCTTTGGTGCATTGGTGTTGGGGGTAGAAATGTTGGTTCGGCAATCCTTGGCTAGATGCCCGAACCGTTTGCAGTTGGAGCAAGGGCAAGAACCGTCATGATGGCGGCTGCATTTGGAACAGTAAGGCTTGTTCCCGCTGTACCCTTTCTTTTCCGAAGTCCCCGATGAATAAGCCTTAATGTACTCAGGCTTTTTGTTGGAGGTTTGGTTGGATGAGTTGGGGTTACCTTCCCACTTGCGTTTGTTGTTTGCAGATGGGGTTGAAGTTGTGCCACGGCGGACAGAATTTTCCGTTAGTTCATGGGCCATACGGATGGTGCTCTGAATAGTACCCGGTTTGGATGAAGTCACCAGGTCCTGTAGTCTCTCGGGAAGTCCATCAACGAATTTCTCGATCCTCTTGTACTCAGGATCGACCATGGTTGGGCACAGAAGTGCCAGTTGGTGGAAACGGTTGGTATAACCGGTGATGTCATCACCCTGCATCCTGTGGTTCCAGAATTCCATTTCCAGCTGTTTCAATTCATCCCTGGGGCAGTACTCGCCCCTCAACATCTCCTTCAACTCCTCCCACGGGAGTTTGTAAGCATTAGCAACACCCACAGTCTGGGCATAGGTGTTCCACCAGGTGAGTGCGGTGTCAGTAAAAGTACTAACGGAGAACTTAACTTTGTCTCCTTCCGCACAGTAGCAGATCAGAAATACGGATTCGACTTTCTCGATCCAGCGTACTAGACCGATAGCTCCCTCAGTACCTGCAAAGTTTAGAGGTTTGCAGTTCTGAAAGTCTTTGTATGAACAGGGTTTAGCAGTAAGGGTTTCAGCGGCATCGCTATTCCTCGTGGAATTTGGTGGAGTATTCCGAGCCAAGGCTTCAGTAACAGCCTGGGTTATAAGGGAGGTAATCTGGGCATCGGTGTATGGTCTTGTCTTTGGCGGCATGATTCTTCAATAAAAGAAATGAAGATACATGAGATTTTGTAGGAACTTGTAATTGTCACAGATGTACATGTATAAAAGCAGTAATACATAACATCAACATGGAAAAATGACAATTATTATGAGTTGAAATATCAAGGAATATTTGATGGATAATGCGAGTTCAAAGGTTACATCCTACAGAGATATTACAAAAGGTGTCGGGAATTGTTACATCCGACTAGTTTATAGAATAGCGCTAGATAGTCATTAGATTACGAGACAAAGACTACACTAGTCTTAATGTAGATTAATCTGTTCCATCAGCGCGACAAGGCGGTCCACGGTTTCTGCCAGCCTGTTGGTTTGCCTGGCATTGTCTTCAACTAAGGCCAGTCGTTGTGCTAGTGCACGAGAGTGATCCTCAGTCTCCTGTGAACGTTGTTCACATTCCTCTAGTCGGTTTCTTACAATTTCATCCGCACCTAATTCGGCGGTCATTGAGTCCTGAATTATGCTTACAGAGAGGTTGGTATCCTCTTGTTCTCGCTGGAGTTGGGATATGTGATCAAGTGCTTGGCGAAGCAGGTAGGTCATTCGGTGTTGTTCCCGTTCAAGACTTTCGAGTCTTTGCTCATGACGGCGGAATTGGGTAGCCAATACTGGCAACGTGAGATGTGCCGAGTTCTGAGAGTTATGTACAGGATAAGGGCTGTTTCGAGGCGACCTTGTGTTCCTTCTGGCTACTCGTGGGTTCCGTGACCCATGTGAGTGAGAATGCGACGGATTAGGTGGTGTGTTTGCCATTCATGTGGCAGAATGTAAGTAAGACGAGGCTAATATATATACATATATCATATCCAGCCTATTGTCTAGCACGTATCAAGTAATGGTCCGGTTCTCTCATGGTCAAAGTCAACTAACGTATCCCCGTTCAACATAATCATTTCAGACCTTACATCATCTTCCCTTAATTGTACATAGTTGATCAGGCTATGTTAAATTAAAGTCGTATGCTTTAATTTCTGAACCGGTCATGTCTAATAAGAGAATACTGCCTAACGGTCATAGTCTAGGCCCACTAAATGCAACCTAGTTCACTATAACCTTAGGCTCTGATACCAATCTGTAACACCCCCGAAATTCACTGTTTTGCGGAAGCATAATTTGGGGTGTTACTAATCAAATATCACAGCACAAAGATAAAGTAAACGACATCTATATGCAACGTTTGTAAATTAGTTACATTCCATAGATATATTGTTTGAAAACTTAGTGTTTTCGTATACAAAAATGTAGTTTCCCTAGAGTCCGCGCGTGTAGCGGGAGATTCTATTACATAATCAAAATATACAAAAGATAATGCTAAGAATCTCTGTTAATGCAGTTGTGTTGAAATCATGCGACTCTAGCTAAAATCCTGGAGTAATCCTACTCCATCCGAGTACCTGAGAAAACATGCTAAAAAGTGTCAACCAAAAGGTTGGTGAATCTCACAGGTTTGTAAGTAATATCAGCTTTGAACACGAGATTTCATCAGTAATGCCCGCAGGCATAAAATCAGCAATTTCAATCTAGAAATCGTAAACCAGTATTTGCAATCCCGCAAATGTAAGTAAGTAAGTTTATACCGTTGCCATGAGGCTCATAATCGAAGCTTAACCCGTAAGTAATAAGTTTGCTCCCGTGACATGCTCGTACATGAGCAAGCATCAGTAACGAATAATTAGTCACCCGTTTCTACGTGTAAATCAGTACGTGGCAGCGCTACTGCCCCGGGTGGGGAGGGTCATTTCCCTAATGGATCCATTAACTAGTGTTCGCGCTTAAGTCCATAACTAACGATATATGATGGAGAGACTTCTGTTTGTAAGTAAACTCATGCAATTTCGTTTGGTATAGTAAACAGTTTAGTACTTGTGTTCAAGAAAATCAGTAGCATGTATCTCCCCCAATAAGATAAAACAGTAAAAGTGGGGCCGTAAGACTCACATGAGTCTTGTAGTAATCAGTTGCAATTAGCAAGTAGTAAGTAAAGCAAGTAGGTTCTCTGAACCCGTAACCTTCAAATGCCTAATCATATGAAGTTATGTAAGTATGCGTCTCACGAGACGTTTCGTTTAGTTGTACACAACTAGTATATCCAGTGTTTGTCCGTATGTTTGTAATTGTTTGTTTGTTGGAAAACATGTTTGGCCCGTTGGTGACGGTTTGTAGCAAAAATTCTAAAATGTTGACTTTGCTACAGTAAATGTGTTACAGTGAATTGCTACAGTAAAATTTGACTTTTTGCTACAATAACTTTGACTTTTCTATAGTGAAAATCCTTTAAAATTTCCAAGTTTTCTGTTTTCTGCGACATAAGCTGCGACACAAGGATTTGTATGCGAGATGCGACACAATAGCTCTGCGACACAGTGGTTGTGTCGCAAAAAGCTTGCGATGCTAATTCAATAGCGACAGAACGGTTGTGTCGTATTAAATACGACATAGTATGCGACATAATATTGTGTCGCAAAGGTTACGACACTAAAGGATTGGTACGACACAAGGTGCGACACAAACGGGTTTATGCGACATAGCATGCGACACAAGGCTTGTGTCGCATGTATGAACACCAGCCCAGAAACTTTCGGGTTTCAAGAATTTCCGACCAAAAACGCAAATCTAACCCATTTTTGAGCTATAAAATCGTGTATTCTTCATGTATTAGGTTATATCTAAGTTGTGTACACATCAAAACATCAAAACATTTCACCAATTTGAATAGATTTAAGATTTTAGAAATTTCTTACTTTTGCAAATCGAGCTAAATGGAGGATGAATTGATGAAAACGGTCTTGATATTCTTGCTCCACTCGTGATGGTGATTCCGAATATGTAATTTTCGTGGTCGAGATTTGATGTCGAAAATTTGGTGTGAATTGAGTTGAGAGAGTTTTTGGTTTGTGTGTGTGTTTAGTGATAATGAAAATGAAAGAAAAGAAGTGGGTATGGGGGGTGGGGTTGGCTGATTCATCAAGGAAGGAGGGGGAAAATACTCCCCAAAACACAGTGTTGACTCCGTGTCCTAATTGTTTAATTACTCGTTTTTAATATTTAACCAAACGTTTACATTTTTAAAATGTAACTAGAGTATTTAAATAAAAATACCTTGAAATTAATAATAGAAACATTTGTCGCAGTATCTAAATTACTAACTCGAGTTTATTACGTTTTGTTACATTATTTAAATGTCGTCGCAATAATATGTAAATAATGTTCGTTCAGTTGCGTATTTTATATAACAAAATACGTTCTTATTATTTAAGTAAATTTTTGTCACCAACGTTCAAATAAACTGTGTCGGACTCCGTCCGGTTAATTCGTACGATTTATCCAAATCGCGTAAGTACACACATATATATATAATTACCTTATATATATATACAAATAGAGCCTGTAATTAGTCCTATTACATACTAATTACAACTAGTTACAAACCATTAGGCATAATTAATTATCCTAATTATGCAGGTGTTACACCGTGTGATGGGTCCATTAGGGTCAACTCTTGTGCAGGTGTGAGTTTGAACAATCTCACGCTGGGGTGGTTTCGACCTATTGAAGCGATTAGGGCCATAAACTGGGTTTTTACTTCTTCAAAGTCTTCAGCCAAAGGGTCTCCTTCGAAGGATCTGGTTGTTTGGCATACTTGTCGGATGAGTTGATGTTGCTCGCGGTTGAAGGGAAAATCTGAGTCTGTGAAGATGTAGATTAGTTTGCTAAATATCTCGCGATATCCATCACGATAAACATTAAGCTCTACATCTTCTTCAGTGTACATTCCGCCGCGGAGTCGAGTTGTCACATAAGTTGCTAGGTTGATTTGTGACAAGTGCGGAATGAATCTTGGTACCTCACGAGTTTCTTCTTTATATGCTGATTGGTTCAGTTCATCAATTATCAGCTCAACATGATGACCAATAGTGGAGTGAATGACGATCCTATAATTCTCTGAGGTTGTGAGGTGCTCTCCTGTCTCAATGAGATCTAGAAGGGTTCTAAGATTTCCCACCATTCTGATATCAGCATAGTTTTGCGGGTTTCCAGTAGCTCTTTCTAGATGGGTCCTCATGGATGCTAGTGTAACCTTCTGACTTGCTGAGTAGGGAAAAGTTGATCCGGCTAGGGCACAGTATATATACTTTTTGGTATATCTGCCTCTGGTTGCTGCAGAATTCGACTTCTCCCATCGGGTAGTGGGGTCTTTCTGGCTGTTGAGCTTCTCTTGTGATTTGAGCTTGAAGGGAATCTGATAGTTCCTGGATAAGCCTTCGTAGAGTGCGAGGTTCTTGCGATCCATAATTGGCAAGGTATGAATCGTACTGTCGTTCGATCTCCCTTATCAGGTGCCTTTGAGCGGTGGTGTAGTCATTGGTTGATTCTCTGATAGCTTTTACGATGACGAGGACATCATTGTTCTCATCAATCAAATCAATCATCACTTGTTGGGTGTCTAAGAGAGGGATTTCCAATATTTCAGTTGTGGAGATAGGAGAATTTGCTGGAGCAGGGGGAGTTGGTGGAATTGAGCGTTCATCAACAGTGACGTCGATATACTTGTCGTCAGTCTCGCTCTCGTCTTCAGAGTCTTCGTCACGTGAATCTGGAAATTGGTGGAATTTTTCATCTGAGGGCGCGTTGTTGAAAGGTTGGGAACTGTCGACTTCGATAGTTCTGACTTCCGTGATAGATTCTTGAAGGTTTTCTTCAACAAAGCCACCCGTTTGATTTGCCTTATATGTAGCGATTTTTTGTAGGAGTTTAGCGTATATGTCCGGGGTGCTTGATGATCGGAGTTCTTCTTCGAAAATATCTATATCTCGGAGTTGGGATCGGGTGAAAGGTTTCGAAGGTTCGAGATGAGAGTTAAGCATGTTTTCCATTTCCTTGAGATGAGTGGTTCTGAATTCTTGGCGAATGGATTCAAAATCAACGGATTCTTCGGATGAAGCGTTGTCTTCGGAGCATTATATCCTTTTGACTTCAGCCATTTGTGGCGAGTCACTTTGATCTTCATCTTCCTCCATTTCTTCATATCGTTCCTCTTCTTCTTCTTCGGTTCCTTCGTCCATTTCTTCCTCTTCTTTTTCAGTTTCTTCTTCTTCCTCAGCAGGTTCTTCCTCTTCTTCTTCAGGTTCTGATTCTTCTTCCTCTTCAGATTCTACGTCTTCCTCTGCTTCTTGATATTCCTCATCCTCTTTTTGGTCAGTTTCAGTGTCATAGATCAAGGTTGTTGGTCGAGTGAAATTTCGTTCTTCTTCGGATTCTGATTCGTTACTGTAGGTAATTCTGCCTGTTGATATAGCATAACATTCTTCTTGTTCTGCTGTGCATTCCGGTTGGTCGATCTTGTAAGTGATGCTTTCACCATGTGATCGTAGAACAATCGTGTGGTTATACACATCAATCACTGCTCTAGCTGTGTTCATGAATGGTCTTCCAAGGATAATCGGGATGTTTATGTCCTCGTGGATATCCATTACCACGAAATCCGTAGGAAAGAAGAATTTGTTAACTTGAACTAAGACATTCTCAGCTATTCCTTTTGGGTATCTAACGGATTGGTCACCTAGCTGGACAGTCATCTTAGTGGGTTTCAAAATTTCAAGTTCTAGCCTCTTAAACAGGGAGTAGGGCATAAGGTTAATGCTAGCTCCTAGGTCGGCTAAAGCGCTTATATATCCGGATTGGTAAAAAGAATAAGGGAGTGTAAATCTACCGGTGTCTCCTAGTTTTTCGGGAAGGCTATTCTTAAGTAGGGCTGAGCTTTTAGAACTAAGGGGAATGTTGTTTACTTCGGGCAATTTATATTTAGTGGATAGCAATTTTCTAATATATTTGTTACGACCGAGAACTCAAGATATGGTGTCAAGGAATTTCCGTCTAGCTTAAAGGATGATAATTTCTTAGGTTGGACTTTAAGTCTAGCGGGGTAGGGGATTCTAACCTCTTTGTTCATGGTCGGAGTGGTTTCCACAGCTGGTATCTTGATTTCTGGTTCTTCCATTAATGGGACAGCAGCAGGTGGTGGAGTGGCTGCTTCCTTGGTGGTAGTAACTTGCTGTGCCTCCTCAACATGTGGGTTGTGAACCGTGTTGCTAGGCAAACTTTCTCTGGGTCTGTTCTCAAGACGTTGTGCCAATTGTCCAATTTGAGCTTCCAAGTTCTTTAGTACGGCCAACTGATTTCTCATAAAGAGGTTGGCGTGATCTTGTCTAGCGGACGTCTTTTGGTTGAGTATGTGTTGGCCTTGCATGAACTGGGTGAAGGCGTCATCTGGACTTGAAGCTGGGGCATTTGTCTTGTTGGTTTGTTCAGTGGATTGGTTTGTGTCGGAAGTGGGTCCAGGAAGTGTGAGGGGTTGGTTGTAGGGAAGTTATGGTTGTTGTAGGTAAGGTGGGTATATAGGTGGGTATCGGGGTTGGAAAGGTTGGTTGTTTCTTTGAGGGAATGGAGGTCCTCTAGGTTGGTTGTTGCTTTGGTTGAAACCGGGTGAAAAATTTTGTGGTCGAGCTGGAAACTGAGCATAGTACACAGTGCCGTCTGCCTCTTCATACTCAACTTGATATTCACCGGATGGTTGAGAGTTAGTGTAGTGTTGGCATTCTTGCACTTGGTGTACTTGGTGTTGTTGTTTCTTAAGTTCTCCGAACTGTTTGACAAGTGTGTCCATCTTCTCCGTTAAAACCTTAAGTGCTTCGACTGGAATTGGATTCGATGCAGCGAGAGGTGCTGAAGATGTTGAGTGATCTCCAGAGTTCCAATCATGGTGATGCATAGTCATGTTCTCTATAAGGTTCCATCCTTCTTCGTCGGTCTTTGCCATGATGCTTCCTTGAACAGCAGCATCGAGGGTGGTTCGGTGGTTAGGATCTAAACCATTATAGAAGGTACATAACTGTGCAGATTTGTCGAGTCGGTGATTAGGGCATTTCTTCAAGGCTCCTTTGAATCGTTCCCATGCGGTGTATAATGACTCATCAAAAGCTTGGCGGAAGTTCATTATGTCATTTCGGAGTTTGGTTTGTTTAGAGGGCGGAAAGTACTTAGTTAGAAACTTTGTTGCCATCACGGTCCATGAAGGGATAGAACCAGTTTTTAAACCATCTAACCATGTTTGCGCATGATGTGTGAGCGAATAAGGGAAAAGATACAAGCGGATTGTATCTTGGCTAATCCCATTTTGTTTGTAGAAGTTTGAAAGAGATATGAACTTGTCGATGTGAGAGTTTGGATCATCACTTGGCAATCCATGGAATTGATAGTGGTTTTGGATTAGTTGGATGATATGGTGCTTAAGCTCGAATGATTGTTTAGGGGTTTCAGGGTAGAGAATTGGGCCTCCTCTTCCTTCAATAGAGGGCTTACTGTTGTCGGCGAGAGTGATGCGTTCAGCCATTTCTTGTCTAAGTGCGGATTGCTTCTTTTCTCGTCGAATGGTACGTATTATAAGTTCTGGATCGGGAATGTTAAAAAGCGGTGCAGATTTAGGGGTACAGGTCATACACTAAAGAAAAATAGATAATAAAGGAAATATTTTTGTGTTTTTTTTAATTTTATAAGGTTTTATCCTAAGGGTGTACTAGAAAACAGGATCGGTTGGGCCTCTGTATCGGACAGTTAGTCTCCCCGGCAACGGCGCCAAAAACTTGATGCGCACGTCACGAGCTGTTCGCGACGCCGATTGGTGGGTGTTTTAAATTTATATTTGCTGGGGTCTAAGTATGACTTACTAATACTGAACCAAAGGCTAGTAGATGGTAAGTATGACCTAGAGTCGTTCTTAAAGAGAAACTGAATTGAAACAAAGGTGATCCAATCAATCTTTCTTTTCCAGTACAGATTTTATAAGAGTGCGTTGGGGGGTTTTGGTTCAGTTACCTAAATAAACTAAATAAAGCGAATAAAAGTTAATGATAAATCAGATAATGGAAAGTAGTATTTGTTGTGATTTCGTTAGCTCATAATATGGGATGATGAGTTTTTAGAGGAAACATTTAACTAAATTGGAGATGTTTGTTGGATTTAATAACTCATGGTATAACCAATAGATTCCCTATTAGTCGGTTATCGACTAATATGTCATGAGGAACTGAGGTGTCATGATTCTGATTAGACAGACAATGCTCAACTCTCCACACTCTCATGTGAAGGATTCAGTGGCCCTTATTACTGAACGCAATTGCTCATGGGCGAAGGAACAGAGTAGCAAGTCCATAACAAGTCTAACCGTTCTTAATACCATGAAGATTTCAAATCCATTAAACAACTAACTTAGAGTTTATGTCCGGACTTAATGACCAATTCCTTATTAAAGAAACTCAAGCATGATAAGCGAGGGAAAACGTTTTGGTTTATTGCGTATCTTACTTTGGGTTTCATGAGTTAAGGAGAAAGTATCATTTTAAATTGGATTTTAAACTTGCATTTCTCAATACAATTAACAAATCCCTAGGTCTTCGTAAATGATTATTTAGCCTATAGCCTACCTACTCTAATCTAATCTAAACTAACTAATCTAATTAAAATGCTGATGGCTTTTTACATAAAGTTAAACCCATACCATGTCAGAAAATGCTATGGTAGTTCACAATGTATTTAATCGTTTACCGATGTTTCCGTTATGAATTTAATTGCTTCGCGATGTTTACATGATAAGTACATTGTGATTGGAAGTGTACTATGCTCATGGCAATTCCACGTAATCACATTGCATTTTATGATGCTTGCATGACGTTACAATTAAACCATAGTTTTTACGCAGATAACTATTGACCAAGTATTAAGATTCGCGACTCCTCTTTACAAGGTTACAATCACGTTCGTTAATCGAAAAGAGAATATAAGTTTAATGTTTAAAATCATATGATAAGTCCGTTCATAAAGTTTCCGGTTTTATAATGTCGATCCATAATACAACTACCTTCGGTCGTCTACCGGCTTCCATACGTTTGTACTTTGCTCGAAAGTATTTCAAGCACTATACCAAGTAAACAGTCGAATAGGGGCCGTCATATTATTTCACGACATGTTTAAAGTCATCCCATAATTATTTATGCTAACTACATCACAACAAATACAATAGTAATCTACTCGCTAAGCATGGCACAAACTATCTCTAGCATAATTAAAACATACATATTTGATTAAGATAGATAAGGATAGAAATAACCGAGATTAATATGCGATAAGGAATAGACTTAAATTAATAAGAGTAGATCCAAGCTTATACCAAAGATTACAAGCACGTTCCTTGCTTTCATTCTATTCTAACAAGCTTCCTAAATTTAGCCTAATGCTAATAATAAAACAAGAAAGAAAAGCTAGAGGCTAGAGAAATAAGAAAGAATTGGAAAGTGTGTGTTTTCCAAGGTGTGGAAGGTGTGTCTTCAAATAAACCATGGTGGCTCCTGTTTATAATTGAAATTCGGCTCACTTTAGCAATGCAAGGAGCACGTTAGCAAAAGGTGCTAAAGTTGCTAGCACACGTACCCTAAAGCGCGTAAATGTATAGCACGTGTACCCTAAAGTTGCGAAAAGGTCTAGCACGTGTACCAGACGTGTACGGGCAAGGACCAAAAAGTGGCAAGGGGACGGGGGACAGGCAGCCAGCGCCGCCACCATGGCTGCCGGCGGCGGTGGCTTGGTGGCCTGCGGCGGTGGCCAGGCTACTGCCCCGGTTCGCCGTCTTTTGATTCGTTTCTTGATTCGTGTGTGTTTTCTTCGTTACGCGTCCGTTTGCATCGATTCTTCTTGCGTTGGATTCGTTTTTCAAAAACGAAGACTTTGATGAAAATAAATCCCAAAAATATGTCTCTGAACTTTGGATTTCTCGTACGAATCCTTTGAATCTTCCAGCGTACGTAGAATCTCCATTCTTCATCCGTTTTTGTCGATTCTTCTTCTGTTGGATTCGTATTTTGAAAATGAACATCTTGGATAAGAAAAATCTTAGTGGTGGGAAATTTGTCTCTAAAGCTTGTTTTGATGTCTTGAATCTTCAATTGTGCGTGGAATCTTAGTTTTTCGCTCGTTTTGCTTGATTTTTCTCGTGCAGCCTCGTTTTGAGCTACTTGGCATATTATCATTGATTTGTGCATTATTTGAGTTCATATGCCAGTATTGTTCCAGAATGAGAGAGATATCGGTAGTAAAAACGTGAATTTTTACGCGATATCAGTGTGGGAACAAATGTGTCTGCGTTTTTCGCCCAAAACGCCGTCGAACGGCATTTTTCCGCCCCGCCACGGTGTTTTTGCGGCGTTTTTCGTCCGAAGTTTGAATTCCCACGTCTCGCACTGTTGGGACATAGATTGTGACAACAGATCTAGCTTGAAATAGGACTGGTGTAATTATTTTTACGTTTGTATATTGGTTCGGATTTGTAAATGAATATTTGTTTTGTTAGTAATATTCGTTAAACATATTATTTTGTGAAGTTAGACGAATAATTAAATACGAAATAAATATATACGATTGATGCGAGTCGAGTTCTCAAGTCGCTGCGAGTTAAGCAGCGAGATGAGAACTGAACTAGTGAACATAGATAGGCATAACGAGCCGAAGCATAATGGGCTTGGGCTTGCAGAACGAGTCGAATCAACTCGCAGGCCCAGCGGCAGCGAGTTGAGACGACATATTTAAGGTTTTTCATACAGTGAAAAACATAACAACTTTTACACACTTTTGCATTCCTGCGAATTCAGTAAAACCCAGAGAAAAAACAATCCTAACGGCTAGGCTTTGACGTTTAATCGTTTAAAAGCTAAGTCTTATTAAAACGCAATTACGAACATATTCGTTGTTAGTAAGATATCATCGTATTGAGGGATTCCGCACCTTAATACTACAGATAACGAAGTTATCGATCCTAAGAACTAGGGACTTACACGCACGACGTTTAGCCATTTTTATTGTTTTTTTTTTTCTTTTCCCCATTTAACCTGCTTTAAAAAAAAAATTAATAGGCATTGTATCCGTTGGAATGGCTAGTTGATAGGAAATTTTTTTTTTTTTAAAAAAGCAGCCAACGGCTATGTATGAAGGAAAAACAAATTAAACCACACCTCTATCCTATATATACATACATATATCTCACCCCATTTTTCAACCCAATATATACATACACCCCAATCTCATTTTTATCTCAAATTTTATACAAAATACACATACATTTTTAACCAAAAAATGTCATCCTCTTCCTCATCCGATGACGAAGAAACATACAAACTTCTTTTGTAATTAAGTAAGTATCGTAACGAGCGAGAAGAGGCCGAAAGTTCCACGGCTCGGTCACGTCGTTTCATACACCGTGATCGAGTAACCACCGAGCAAACGTTACTAAACGATTACTTTGGCGAAAACGCAAAATATCCTCATGAATATTTCAAACGTCGATTCCGAATGAGTCGTAATTTATTCCTCCGAATTTGTGGGGATTTTAGCTCTTACTTTGTTGAACCACTTCCCGACCATTTTTTGTGGTTTCGTCAACGACCCGATGCACGTGGTGTATTGGGTTTTACTTGTCTACAAAAAGTCACTTCTGCGATTCGTCAATTGGCATACGGTACATGTCCGGATGCCTTTGATGAATACTTGCAAATGTTGGAAAGAGTTTCTCGTGAAACTTTACAACATTTCACAAGATGCGTCGTAGACTTATATTCAAATGTCTACATGAGAGAACCAACGACCGAAGACATACAGCGTTTGTACGATAAACATCACGAGCTTCATGGTTTTCCCGGCATGCTTGGGAGCATAGATTGTATGCATTGGGCTTGGACACAATGTCCAAATGCATGGAAAGGGCAATACACCCGAGGCGATCATGGGTATCCACGATTATGCTTGAAGCCGTTGCCTCGTACGACATGTGGATATGGCATGCTTACTTTGGGGTTGCGGGTTCCAACAAAGGAACTATGTGATGTTGAAACGCACGAGGGACTTCGAGCCGACCTTGTGGAGCATCTTTGGAGGAATCGTGAACAAAGGTGGAATCTAGCGCACGCTTCTGAATCGGGAACGCAAGCTGAAGTTGAGGATGAAGATGACGATGAATGATTAACTTGTATTGCAATTAATCATTTTTAGGATTTCTTAAATTATGTATTTTATTTAAATTTTTAGGACTTGTAATTTTTATTATTTGATTTTAATGAATTGAATGTATTTTATTTGATTTATATATTTTTAACTATCAATATTAATCATATAATTACATTAAACAAACAAATAAAACAAATTATAAAATATTCCAGAACACTGTCCACAACACTGTTACCACACCACAGAATTTTAACTCACAACATTCTCGAGAATACTGTGCTAAACACTGTAAACACAGTGTTACCACACCCCGTGCTCTTAGAATGATCAACATAAGATATATGATCCGTAATAGTGAAAATTAAATTTCACTCAAATTCAATATGAAATATTGTTGGACATTCAGTAATGTATACAACAATTTTTACAACTGCTCTATTTGGGCTGCATTATTATATCTCAACAAACACAAACCGGTCTCAATGATCAAAACCGATCTTAATACCATCAATAAGGCCAGTTGGAAAACCGGTCTCTATGTGTTTTAGCAACGAGACCCCCCCCCCCCCCCCCCCCCCCCCCCTCTCACTGAGAGCGGTTGGAAAACCGGTCTGCATTAGGTATTAAGTGAATTGTAGTAGTGATTGGGCATAGCTTAAGTGTTAACGTCACTACAAACGTCCAGCCCCACATGTGTGACCTAGGTCAGAGGTTCGAATCCGTTCCTCGGCATATATGGCTGATTTGTGGATGCGTGGTTTGCCTGACATTGATACTCCTTGTGGATGAAGTAGACGCGTACCATTGATATATGGTATGCATATCAATATGGTACAAGGGAAGCACCCTCGAAATTAGTTTTTTTAGTAGTAACGAGAGTGCAACTAACTCGAATAATCATATTTCAAGTAAAATCAATATTTCAATAACATCTATAATTAAGGTGATAATAATTACTTACATAGTTGTGCCCTTGGAAATATATCAATCAAAATTCATATTATCTTATATCTTAATCTTAAATTATCTTAAATTACATATAAAAATATTTCTACTTCACTTTTTAATCTTAAATTTCAACAACTCTTTAAATAGAGTGAATACACTTGAATGGTTTGAGTTAATTATCAATGTGGGACAACTCAATGTATATTATTCACAATCAAATGAAATAAGTTGATCCCACATTGATTTGAAAATAAAATGTTTGTAGCTTTCCTCCTCTATATAATCATTATCATTATCATTATCATTATACAACAACTTTACTATATTGCATTATAGATAGATAAAGTAATTTTTTTTTTAAGTTTTTAATCTTTTCTATACAACTTCAATGTCATATATTACCATTGTCGACACCAACACGAAATTATCTTGAATTAAAACTTACGCTGCATGGCGCCGTATACTTCTAGTCATATATTAAACTTAATCGCAACAAATCTAAAATTATAAAAATATGATCCAAATGATAATTGTGTTAAATGATGAGGTAAAAGATAACATATTGAGTGATTGGGCATTTCAAATTTTATCTAAGACAATGTAACATACAATTGCAAATTATATAAATCATAGTAATGATTTAATCATTATTTTGGATGGTAGAGTAAAGAAAATACAGTTTTTACGGAAGCGATCCTTTTTATTATTTGAATTTTAGTTATAACTATATCATTACATTTTAGTCATACAAAATGAATAAGCTATATAACATGGTAATCACGAAATTTGAGGAAAAAAGATAAAAAAAATTATTGGTTGAATAGTACTCCTTGCTTTCCAAAATAAATGTCAAACATTACTATTTTATATGTTCCAAAATAATTTTTCAGTTACAAAAAATTATTAAACTTCCCATTTTAACACCATTTACTAGTGTAACTCATTTAATTCTTAAATAAATAAATTTAGTAAAATTTGATTGAATATAGGGGTAAAACTAACAATCAATCTGACATATTTTAATTCTAATAAAATTTATTGGGAGACAATTTTTGTGGAGCGGTATAATTTAGCATCTACTAAATGTGTGATATATAAATTTCAAATAAATAAATGAGAAAATTTCATATGTAATGAATGTATCATATCCAACTGCTCAAGTAAATGGGTCAAACTGTTTGATAGGTTGACAAGTTTATTCCAGATCAAATGGGTCAAATATGATAAGTTGGTTTCGAGGTTGACGGGTCAATTTTAAGTTGGCCGGTTGGAATTTAAAATAGAAACTTTAGTTTGTTTTTTGGGTCGATGAATTTCGGGTTAGTGTATTAACGGGTCTAAAATTCTAATCTTAATTAACATGTTTATTTCGTGTCATGTTTCGAGTATTTTTAAAAATTGCTACCCCACTTAAATCTTTGGATACTAAGCTGGATACTTGATTTCCCTTCAATGTCTTGGACAAAGAAAACCGTTTTTTCATTCCTTTTCTTAATAATCCAACAGACCACCAGCTATAATCAAATTACACAATAGTGAACAAAGTTTTACTTTTATAAAAGCGACCCCTAAATGATGTTAACTATTAACCCTGCATAACTAACCATTTCACTAGGGATGGCAAAAACATCCGAACCCAATGGAAAAAACCAAACCCGACCCAATTAATACCCGTACCCGTATGGGTGGACGGGGTTGGATACGGGTTTGGGCACAAGTTTTTTTTCTTCTCGGGTTTGGGTACGGGTTTTAGTAATACCCGCCCCGATTACCCTTACCCGTAACCATATCCAATTACCCGTACCCGTACCCGCATAATTATTATTCTTAATTATAATTATATGTAATCTATAAAATATATATATAATATAATTAAAGCACAATTAATTTGTGGATGAAGATTGAAGAATGAAGATTAAGAATGATCATATTATCTATATATTTTGCATCTATTTCTTTGAATTTGAATGATCATGAAATTTGAATTTTTACTTTCAAAAATATGTAATTGTTTGTATTATGATCAGTTTGAACAACCATTATATTATTTAGGGTATCTTGGTTTGCTTTTTTTTTTGTCACGTTTCCGTTTTAAAACATCATTTATAATCGTCATACTTGCTATTTCATCTGTGGAATAGTCAAGCGGGGATAACCGATACCCGTGGGGAAACCCGAAAAACCAATGGGCAATATTAAATGGGTACCCGCTAGCTATTGGGTTGGATTTGGGTATGCATATTCTAAATGGGTTTGGGTACGGGTTCACTAAAACCCGACCCGAACCCGACCATTGCCATCCCTACATTTCACAAGTCATTCTAAAGTTTTTGTAAAACAGTGAGAATATTTTTTTATATATTTTTTTGAGTAAAGTTCAAATGAGTACAACCACTTTGGGTGAGAATGAGGGAACCAATAGAAATCTGTCATGTGTCACCTTATTCTCTCCTTCACATTTTTTAAAATTAAATATCTCTCAAACGGAAAGTCAAAAAATTATAAAAATTGCACCATAAAAATTAGCGTGTTATTCTCTTCGATTAGAGATGTGACAAGGTATACTTTCAACGAACTTTTTTTTTTATTTATTGATGAGTTTTGAAAACGAGTAACACATGTGTTATCAGCTTTCAACATATGTGTTAGAAGCTAGTAACACACGTGTGTTACCAGCTTCTAACACCTGTGTTACCAGCAACTAACACATGTGTTACTATTTTTGTAAAACCCCCCCAAAAAAATTCGTCGAAAGTATACCTTGTGAGATGGCAAATCGAAGAGAAAAAAAATGCTGATTTTTATGGTGTAATTTTTATGATTTTTCGACTTACCGTTTGAGAGATATTTAATTTTTAAAAATGTGGAGGAGAAAGGGTAAAATGACACATGGCAAATTCATGTTGATTCCCTCATTTTCTCTCAAAGTGGTTGTACTCATTTCAACATCACCCATATTTTTTTTATCAAAAGCAACTCAATGAAATCATATACTATCATCTAACAAGATTAATATATTATTTAGGATTACAAGATGATCATAGAATTTGTAAACACCATTAATAATGCGTATTCAATTCTTCTCTATTTTCTAATTATTTCATGTGTATTATAGGCAAAATACAACATCATTAGTCTATTGGTTGATCGGTTATATGATGAGGACTACGCCACACAGGATGAAGCTTTGGCTATAGTAAGATGCCTTTGTGTTTTCGACTAGTATTTTTATTTTGCACAATATGTTTATATACGCTGGACAAGCACTTACATGACATTATTTATTTTTTAGATTGGTCGTATTGCATACCATGGTGACTTGTTTTATGAAGACCTGAGGATATGTATACCCCAACTTGCAAAATTGTTGCTTTCAGCAGAGCACAACGAAACGAAGAACTATGCTGCTATTTGTCTTTACAATCTTTATTGCGACTCAGATAAACATAGTCAAGATATGATCTCTAAAGGAGCAATGGAGGTAGTACTTATCTTGGATTTCTATATCATACATAAACTTGAAGTACCACTTTGACTTTTTTACTTTTATATGTATGTTTGACATGTATATCTGTTCTTATGGTTCTTGCAGGCGTTGTTAAAGGTGGTAGCAGATTGTTATGTTTTTGCACTCGACCCAGACAAGATTGACGACATTAACGCTTCACTTTTGTATGTGGCTCTTTTAACATTAGCTACGATGTGTAAACATCTACTTCTTAGAGAGTTCATCCGTTCATCAGAAGTGTACCCGATTATTGGAGAACTACGTCAGTCGCCGGTAGAAGATATAGCAAGCTACGCTTCTCTCGTTTTCAGCAGAAGCTCTGAAACTTAAAATTTCTGAAGTATTGTACAAGGTCATGCAGTACAAAATCCATTTGATTTCTTTTATATGGCAAAACAGGTCATGTTATTTGCAGTGTTTCATTTCTCGCCACAAAATCCACTACTGAAATAAATAAGTCATTCTATCAAGAATCGGTCTAAATTGGAGAACAATGAAGAAAATGAGTATTCGGTTGTATGATGAACTGTGATTGATCAATTTATCAAATGGAGTGAAATTTGTGAAATTAAACTGACAGAATTCATCATTTGATCGACATAAACCTGGATTGATCAACAAATTCGTTTTTAATCTATTCAAATTCACAGATTGAGATCGAATTTTCATCGAGAAAACGGTTACGGTTCGTCGCGCTTGAAATCGATCTAATTTGATCACAATTTACGTTGAAATTGAACATGTAGTCAGAGCAAAACGTTCAAGTGATGATATTACATCAGATGTTATCATCAAAACTTGTTTCAATCCATCCGAAAATATTGCTCGAATTCACAGTGATTATAAAGAAGAAAAAATAGGGAGTTGATGAACGCGGATTCAACTACAATTATGAGAGATCCGGTTGAATCACATTACAAAATCAGTGAGAACAGCATTTGATTTGTTAGAGTTAATTGTTGTTGTGTATCGCATACAAAGAGGAAGAACAGAACCGGGTTATAAAGGAAAACATAATCCGGGGGGCCGAAATCATTTGAAGCTTAAAACACTAAAATGTGACTGAACATATAACTATCGTTTGGTTATGCTAACCAACATTATATTATTTTTTTTAAGGGTAGATGTGGAATCACTGACGGACCTTTTTGGCCCACCCGATCATCTCCACAAGCGGTTACTCTGAATCAAGTAACCGCCCCAGAGTTCGTAGCCAAGGCGACGCACTATAGGGGTTGCTCTCCCATGTCTTGGATGGGTATAGCGTCGCAAGAGTCCCCCTCACAACAAGACTCGAAATCATCACCTCCAGGAAGAAACCTCTTCCAAGTAACCGCCCCAGAGTTCGTAGCCAAGGCGACGCACTATAGGGGTTGCTCTCCCATGTCTTGGATGGGTATAGCGTCGCAAGAGTCCCCCTCACAACAAGGCTTGAAATCATCACCTCTAGGAAGAAACCTTATAGAAAACTCCCTGACCACTGGGCCAAGACCCCAATGGAATTTAAAGTGTCCTTGATTGGGATTGAACCCATGACCTGTAGTTTAAAACCACTTTGCTCAACCAACTGAGCTTTATTATGAATTAAGTGAATATTTATCTGATAACTTATTATTGTCATTTATGATTTTATTTAAAATTTTGCTTTATGACTCAACTTGTAATAGTAATGGATTTAGAAAATATAATTGTAGAATTTTATAGCTGACATGAAAAAAACATAAAAAAGGTTAAGTCTTAATGTTTTTGTCAAGTCTTAGATGTTAAATATTTTGGGATACTTTAATCCTGTATGTATGTATTAACGATCATCTAACAAGTGTAGATATAATTCTTTTTTTCTTTTTAATAATGATAAACTAGTAAAGGTGATAAGGTTAATCTTTTTAGTTGGAGACACATCGAGGCATTTGAGGTAATTATGTGTCAACATTTTAGAAGATCATGTTCTTTTTATATAAGAACTAGTCAAACTCTCATCACAATGCACGGACTCGGCCCACTCTCAAAAACAGTAGTTTTACTTTTTACAATGTTACATATATATCATGTTTAAAGTTGGTATTTAAATCAAAATGTAAATCAATTCTTATGTATTTTAAGTTATTTGTATTCTTTTTTACTACCCATATAGGTATATAGATATAAAAGGCGAAATTGGATGCCAATAAACAAAGTAAAAAGAAATAGCTGTATCGGAAATGGTGAGTTATTTGAATGATGAGATATCTATCTTTATATTTTTGGCAATTGAAAGATAAATTAAGACTGAGACTATGAAAAAGTTTGCTAAAAATGAATTTTGCAAACGAAGATGTAACGATAAATATATATTGAAAAAGTGAATGACTTTAGTGATATTTAGATAAATTCAAGTTGAATTTTGGAATATTACATATCTATTGATTTCTAAAATTGAAGCATAATCGAAACAAAATAGATATTTATAATGTATTCTCCTATACTATTATAATGCACAACACTTTTGATAAGTGCATGTTACCGTAAAATATGATAATATATTCTCCTATACTATACTATTGTAAATTATAACTAGATCATAACCCGCGAATTCACGGGATAAAATATAATTTTTAGTATATAAGTGATTAGAAACAATAATATAATTGTTTGATTTGCATTTTAGGATTATATTATAATCAGGGGTTGTAATGCGGTTCGAGTTAGATTTATAGGTCTTGATTTACTGTTTAAAAGTTCATAACCTGAACCAAACATGATTTGATAAATGCTAACATGTTTGGCTTTTCAAAATCGTTCAAATATTCGATACATAAGTAACAATTGGTAAAGAGAAAATTGTCCGTTTCATCCTTGTGTTTGTCCAAAAAGTCACAATCCGTCCCTTATTTGAAGAAATATCACCAGGCATCCGTGTATTTGCTACTTTTGCTCACCAATCATCCCATTTAACAAATTTCGTTAGTTTCCTCTGTTAAATCATGAAAAATGACTAAAATGCCCCCTCCTCCTCCTCCTCCTCCTCCTCCTCCTCCTTATTCTTCCTCATTAATAAAATCAACAAAAACACATTCATCACCCCTTCCGATCATTGTCTACTTCTTCATTTTTTAGTTCAGAAAAATATTAGGGTTTCAAAACAATTACACTCACAATACAATAAAACCATATTAACACGCTGCTTATCTCCATTGACCTCCGACTAAAGAATCACCAAGGCAAAGAACAAGCTGGTCGGGGGTTGTTTTTAGCCGATCATCATTAAAAAAAACCCACAGTCGTCAGTGGCCACCTGCAATTCAATCGTCGGCTAACTGTTTTCCTAACACAATTGCTCCTCAAATAGAACAATAAACTATTGATGAAAACAAAAGTACCAAACCTCTTCATAAACCCTAAGATTTTGGTTTGTTCTAGATGTGAAGATCGACGACCCGAATATGTTCATACGAAAGTGAATGGCCGACTTCTTTTTGTAACACTCCGGCCCTTCAGATAACCCAGCAGCTTGCGCTTTTTGAGAGCTAAACACCCCCACGAAACTTGTTCATCTTCTTTGTCAAACCGATCGGAACCGGGTTAGGTTTCCCTTAGTCATTACCACAATCTCATCTGATGGACTCTTGCAAATAACTTTCAATGAAAATGTGCAACAATCGTTTATTTGTATTTACATCCAGATTCTTCTCGTTTGTGAGTTTTAAAAGATGTAATTTGGGTTCTTGTTTTTTTGATGATCGATTAAATAAGCGTTCTACATAGAAGGGGGAAGGACTGATGATGTTGTTTGTTGGTTTTGGCTAGAATTTGAGATGGCCGGATTTGCTCAGGGAATTAGAGAAGGAATTGGGAGTGTGGAATGATTAAAGGAAAAGGTAGGTGGGGTTTTAGTTAGTGGAGTACAAGTAAATAGGCTCATGGTACAAGTTGTTTAAAATGAAATGTTTTTTTTTTCTTTTCTAACGGAAATGATCATGATTTTTATTTCTTTTTCATTTTTTGTTTTTTATTTTTCATGTAATTACAGTGGCTTAGCAAAAATGAAAAAGGAGGCTACTAAAAAGGAAGGCTTTTAAAGGAAGAATATGGGGGTATTTTAGTCATTTTAGTATGACTTAACAAAAAAAGTTAACTGCTCTAACGAAAAGGACCACCAGTTAGCAAAAGTAGCAAATACAGGGATGCCTAGTGATATTTCTTCAAATAAGGGACGGGTTGTGATTTTTTGGACAAACACAGGGATGAAACGAGCAATTTTCTCATTGGTAAAAGTTAAAAGTAATTAACCCGTATACGACATAGAGGTGAGTATGGATTGGTTTGGGTCGGATTTTGGCTAAAATCGAAAACCAAACCATAAACTTTATTTTTTAAAACTTAAAACCGAAACCGTTCGATTTTTATGATTTGGTTTTTCAGTTTTGACTTCTGTTTTGGATCGGTTTTTGAGGTTTTCGGTTTTTTCTGTTTTGACATTTTTTGTTAGTTTTTTTTATAGCCCAACAAAGTAATTTATACAAATCATAGTATCGTACCATACGTTTACAATATCTTTTTAAATGATCCAACTTATTGCGATTTAAGTTATATGAATGTAAAGTTTATATAACTTGGACAACACAAATTATAAAGCTATAATCCAAAGTATAAGATTTTAAGTATACGCTTTTCTAAGTATGGTTCAGTTCAGTTTTTTAGGTCGATTTTTCCGTAAAAAAACAAAACCGAATTGATACTCCGGTTTTTCTAAATCAAAAACCAAACAGTCGGTTATTCATATTGATCGGTTTTTTCTGTTTTGGTTTTTCGGTTATTTTTTATTTTTGGATCGGTTTCAGTTTTCCGTACTCACCCCTAATACGACATGTATTGTGCCGGTTGGCAGGTCACGTTGACCCACACTTTAACCCAACCCCGTTGAAGGGTTTTGGGTTAGTAGTTTGCCCGGTTGAGAATACAACCTTTCCCCTATCATTTTCATGTCATTTTTTCGGATTTTAAGTTCTGTCAATAATTGTCATCAATGATTACAATCATCTAAACTATAACTTATAAAATAAAATACAAATTGAACCATTATTGATTTTATTTCACTTAAGTACGGTAGTAACTCATAATGTCTTGTACCACTTCCTGAAATTCCATATTTAGGTTCATATGGTATTAAAAATAAATCCAATTAGATAATGGGTCTAACACAAAAAAGTTTAAAGTTGATGAACCTCTTAAATCTTCAATTTAAATTCTGATTACTTATTTAGTTATTATTACTAATAATCGTATAAAACATAAGTTACTTGACAAATTCCACGTAATATGTTTTACAAGGATATATTGGAAACATAATCTAATGTTAATAGGGTCTTCAATTTAAGTAAACGATAACGATTTAAATTGGATGTCAAACATACATTGATCAAGAACAACATCACTCTAAGCGTCGCAGATCTCGCCTAAAGCTCCAAATTATTTATGCACAACATCATTAGTCTCTTGGTTGATCGGTTATCTGATGAGGACTACGCCACACTGGATGAACTCTGGCTACAGTAAGATGCCTTTGCATTTTCAACTAGTATTTTGAATTTGCACAATATGTTTATATATGCTGGATGATCAAGTGTTTATTTACTTGAGTGCAGGTTAACGGTTGATTGTTATACAGATGATTTGAGTCGGTGGGAATGATCGGATAATCACACTACAGTCGCTGTTTTAACCCGAGTTTACGGAAAACCAGGTGGTGAAAATCCGATCGTTTGTATATATTCTCAAGAGGATTGGAACTCTTGGATGATAATGAATGAATGCTTTGGTTTGACTACCCTCGAGCTTTTTATACCTCCAGGGGTAGCCCCTTTGTGTTTTCCCGCCCAACGGCTATATCCTCATGGGGAATGCCGCTGACCGGAGCTCTTTTTATCCACCGGACTTCGTCGGGTTGGAGGTATCTTTTACCCAGTTATTAGCGAGCTATCAAAGTTGACATGTGTCCACTTTTTGCAGTGCACAGTCTCCTAAATATCCTTGTCAGAGAATATTCAGAGATCAGGACCCGCTTTTCAGGGTAGCTCCCGCCTATCATCGGTCGCTACCCCTGGAGGATATCCTTAGGTATGCCCTGCGAGGTGATGCCACTGGTGGGCTATCCTTGAGGGTGGTTACACCATTAAGTCCCCCCAGTTTAACTTGGCAACGCGTTGGTGAGTTGAACTCTTTTTTTGCATTTCGCTATTCCCCGAGGATAGGTTAGCTCTGCGGTGGAACTCACGTCTTGTCAACAGTGCTTTTGGCAGGGCCATCATGAGGTTAGGTGTGCGTTTATTGCGCCTGACTCTTCACGCGCCCCTCGCTTCCCAATGGCTTGATCCGACCCTCCACGTGTATGGTCCAGATTTGACCCGTTATTTTATCCGGCTTTTTGGTTGATTCGACCCGCTAATCCGACTATTAAGGTATCGGCGGTTTTCTTTTTTTCACAATTTCAAAAAGTTTTCCTTTTTAGTTTAGGGTTTTTTCGTCGTGCAATCGGTGCCCTTTCTTTCGATTCCGTCGTACCATCGTTCAAGCGTCCATTCGAAGGTCTGTTTTCTTGTTCCCTCATTTGTTTTGTTTCGTTTCTTTCGATACGCCATGGATGATGTTGGTGAAAATTTGCACGATGCTCCGGTTGTTTCCGTCGACGCCTCGACCGAGAATGTCTTGGCTCCGGCGGTTAATGACGACGAGAAACCGGAAGTGGAACTTTACTCTAGTAAACTGACTGATGTTGCCCTTGCCGCCTTGGAAATTGAGTTTCCATGCCTTAGCGAGTACAATCCGACGGTGCCGTTGCCGGATGATAGGGCGCATCGCCCTTCGGCCGGTAAGGTCGCGGTGTACCGTCGCTATCTTGAAAATTCAAATTTTCGTTTGCCCGTTTCCTCTTTTGTTGTTGATATCTGTGAACACTACGGGATCGGTTTTCCCCAATTTCATCCTCACGGTTTGCAGCGCGTCGTTATTTTCGAAATGTTCTGTCGTGGTCATGGCAGACATCCTAGCGTTGTTCTTTTCCGGCGTCATTTTCGTATATCGAAGCAGGGTAACTGGTATTCCTTCGATAAGAGGCCTTTGTCTAAATTTCAAAAATCCAAAGGTCCTGCCCTTAAACCTTGGAAAAACAGCTTTTTCTTTGTTGATGTTTCATGTCTGCCTCGCACTCCTGCGGGATTGTTTTTGTGGAATTTTGAGGTGATAGATAAGGAACTGAATGAACGCCCGAAAGAGCGTGGTCCCGATCTTCAACTGTATAATTTATGCGAAGCTGCATCTGTTCATATGCGTGCCTATCACGAGGAAGCCATACTCTTCGCTTTGGGGGTTAGTAAAGAGTGGAGGTATCCTGGGAGAAGCCCTGTTTTTAAGAAACATGGAGAGGGTATGGTCTGGGGGTTGCCGTATGATCCTCGGTTCCCCCCCCCCCCCCCCCCCCGTCGACTTTTGGTTCTTTATTTCGTTCATTTATTACTTTGACTGTTGCTTTTTGTGCTATCTCCCGAGTGCACGTTTACTTTTTCGCAATCTTTTTGCCCTTGCTAACCATTGTTTTGATTCCGTGCAGTTATGCAGCACGTTTGGATACTCTCCGAGGATGACCTTGACCAAGTGAAGGTTGCGAAGACCCCCCTTGAAGGTGAGAATGCTGGTGATGATACCGAGAGCGGTGAGGTGCCATTAAATGACGGCGTTGGAGGCGGTGATATTGGAGATGACGGTTCGTTGCCGGTGCAGCAGCCAAGCGTGTCGGAGTCGCAGGCTAGGAGTTCTGTGCGGGCAGGTGTTACGCGCTCAGGTTTGATCAGGGGCACAGCTTCGGCTGCTACTGCTCCTCCCAGGGTTTCCCGACCTCCTGGGTCAGCTGCTAGCAAGAGAAAGAAGTTTACCGCTCGGACTTTATCGAGCATGGGTATGACCAACGCTGGGACTTCAGGGCTGCTTCCCCGCAGCGGTAAGAATGTTAACTTTAAATCTTTGACTTGTGCGATTACATTCTCATCCTTCGCTCCCTTTCTCTCTTTCCTGTTTTTCTTCTTTATGCGTATGCGTGGGCTTTTCCCTTATAGACTACAAGTTGGAAGATGAAGCCGAGGGCGACAATTGGTCGGATGATTTGCAGCTTGATGCCTCGCATGCTTCCAAAAAGGTGAAGTCCTTAGAGCATTCTCCCTCGGTTGAGGAGATTGAAGCTGATCAGGCCGGGGCCCTCTTTGAGACCACCTCCCGCGCTTTGGAAACAAAAGTGGATGAATTCCCAGGAGCCCGCGACGAGCGCAATACTGGTTCTAAAGCATCTGGGGCTCCTGCGGGAAGTAACTCTGAGCTTCTTGATAAGCTGCTGGGGAGTATCCTGCCGAGGGAGGCAGTCGACCGTGCCAAGACTTTGTCTGACGAGCAGCTCCTGGAGGGTGGTGACAAAGCTTTTTCTGGTCATTTGCTTTGGGCCCTGAGTCAGCGTGACCGTTTTAAAGCCCTATCTCATCAATGCTCCATTCAAAAGAGTCAACTTCAAGCGCAGGGTTTGAGTTTTCAGGAGTCGAAGCGTGAGGTTGCTGAGCTGAGAGAAGAGAGGAAAAATTGGGCAAGTTATGCGGAGAAAATTGTCAAGCTCGAGGCTACCAACTCTTCCCTCGATAGTGCTCTTGCCATGGCCAACTCCAAGGTTTACGAACGCGACTCAGTGATCGAGGCCAAAGAGAAGTTAATCTCCAGCTTGAACGCCCAGTTGAATCAAAAAGACGGTCAGATTCTCTCCCAGGTCAACCAGATTGCCTCTCATGCTTCCATTGTTAAAGATTTGAACGAGCAGCTTCAGACAGAGAGAGCAGCGAAAGAGTTGGCGGTGATTGAATTTCAGAAGCTGCGCTCCGGCCTTGGTTCTATCGGGTTAAAGGTCTTGAGGGATCCTACGGTGACCGAACCCTTTACAGCGTATGCGCAGGGTTTAAAAGAGTATGGAGGGCATCATGCCGCTTCTCTTACCCTAAAGCTGCTGTTTTCTGAGGATCCCTCCTTCATGCCCCAGCAAGTTTCGGACCTGATAAGGCCAAACTGCCGTGACAAGGTTAAAGAGCTGTTCGACTTATCCTGCAACGCAAAATCTGCTTATCTTGCTAAGCTTGAAAGTGCTGGAGACATGTCGGTCGATGAAATCCTGGCCATTGAGCCTTGATTCTGTTGTTTTTATTGCTTTTGGGATGCCCGGTTTGGGCTTGTAATAATTTACAACATTTTACTTTTGCGTTCTTGGTGAACTATTGCGAACGTGTTTCGCTTAACTATTTATGTATTCGTAACTTACTACTGTTGACTTTTGAACGGTAATGCTAGTGCTTTAAGCACCCTTTGTCAGTTCATTCGTTATGACTGGCAAGCCTGGATTGCCTTAGTATTGTTGACATTTTGCCGGATAGCAGGTTTCGTGACCGTTGCTCGGCATGAAGCGACTTTCCCGATTCCCCTCGTTGGCTTGGTAGCCCCGGGGAAGTCTCGGGTAGGGCCATCCTTACCCATTATCTATGGCAAGCCTCGGGTTCTCCCGGAGGGTGGGGCCGTCCTTACCCATTAGCTATGGCAAGCCTCGGGTTTTCCCGGGAAGGTAGGGTATCCTGGCCAGTAAGGACCAGATTTTAATTTTTCGTTCAAGTATGTACGAGTTTTGTTTGTGTTATTTTGACGATTCATGTCCTTTACACATGGGTTGTATAGCAAAAAGCAAATACTACCTCCAGGGGCTGATCAGGCCCTAAACTGGAGGTGCCCGTTCGTTTCCATTCATACTGAAAGTTTATTTTGGGACATTGTACATGCCCAACACGTGGCAGAGGTGTGTCCGATACAAAAGTAGTCGCAAGCGCGTGGCGGGATATTCCCGTTACATAGATTATAGCTAAAAAAGTAAAAAAGGAAGGCAGATACATGCCTGATACAAAAGTTGTGCGCCATGCAATTATTTAGCGGCATGACGGCCTTGGTTTTCATATGTAGCACTGTTTGAGGTTCGTCGCGTGCCAAGTGCGCGGTATCGGTGAGCCCTCGACAGTTATCAGACTGTATGCTCCGTTTCCATGGCAAGTGGATACCCTATAGGGGCCTTCCCAGTTGGGCCCGAGTTTCCCAGTGTCTTCCACTCTGCTGGCCTCATTTTTTCTCCACACATAGTCCCAACGGCGAAGGTGAGAGGGTGTACCCTGCGATTATAATAATGTGCCATTCTTCTTTTGTTTTCAGCCTCCCTTATGGCTGCATACCCACGCCTTTCCTCAATGTTGTCCAAGTTCTCTTTAAGTTGCGTGGTATTGATGTCGGCGTCGAATTGCGCAACCCTAAAGGTGGGTACGCTGATTTCTGCGGGAATGACTGCCTCGGAGCCGTATACCAGGACATACGGGGTCTCCCCGGTGGACTTTTTCGGGGTAGTTCTGTGTGCCCATAGCACATTTGGCAATTCTTCCATCCAGCTAGTCCTGTACTCGGTCAGGCGCGTCTTTATCCCAGCGACGATGTCCCGATTCGTGACCTCTACTTGCCCGTTCGCTTGGGGATGTGCCACAGATGTGAACGTATGCTTAATTTGCAACCCCTCGCACCATGACTTGAACGGGTTCTCGGCAAACTGTTTGCCGTTGTCACTCACAATCTCGTTGGGTATTCCGAAACGGCATACGATGTGCTCCCAGACGAATGTCAATATTTTCTTTCCTGTGATCTCCTTCAACGGCTTTGCCTCCACCCATTTGGTGAAGTAGTCGATGGCGACGACCAAGAATTTCACCCCACCGCGGGCTGAGGGGAAAGGGCCCACTATGTCAATTGCCCATTTGTGGAAGGGCCATACGGAAGTGACTGGGATTAGGTCATGCCTGGGAGACTGCTGGATCGGCGCGTTTGCTTGGCAGGCCTTGCATTTCTGGACTATCTCCAGGGTATCTTTGTGCATCGTCTGCCAAAAGTATCCATGCCTGGTTATTTTTGCCACTATTGACCTCGCTCCAGCGTGCAACCCGCATGCTCCTTCGTGGATTTCTCTCACAACGTTCTCGGCCTGCGCAGGTCCTATGCACCTTAGCTTTGGTCCTAGAAACGTTTTTCTGTGTAGAGTGCCATCGATCATTTCGTATCTCGGCGCGTTTACCCTTATCGTCCTTGCTTGTCCAGGGTCAACTGGTAACACCCCAGTGTTTAAGTATTCAACTATCGGCATCATCCATGTGTCGCCCACCTCTTGGATATCGGAAACTGTAGGGTCTGCAACAATTGACTTCTGGGCCAGTGTTTCTACTAGCACTTCTTTGGCTAGGTGAGCGAAGTTCAACGAGGCTAGCTTGCTCAGGGCATCCGCCTTTTTATTTTGGCTTCGGGGTACTTGTTCAATCTTAAAGTACGCGAACTTTTCAATGAGCGATTTTGCCAACCCCAGATATTGCTTCATTGCAGGTTCTTTTGCCTCGAAAAGGCCACATATTTGATTGGCCACCAGTCTGGAGTCAACGTACGCATGTACCTTTGTGATCTTCATGTCCTGCGCTATGCGCAGTCCTGCGAGGAGGGCTTCGTACTCCGACTCGTTGTTTGACACCGGGAAGTCGAATCTAAGGGCGTATGTGTATTCCTCACCGGTTGGGCTTGTCAAGATAAGCCCTGCCCCGGACCCTTCGGAACTTGCCGCTCCGTCAGTGTATAACTCCTAGGTTTCCCTCGGAGGGGTAACTTCCATTTTCCTTTTTATCATCCCCTCACAGCCTGCGGGTATTTCTGCTAAAAAGTCTGCCATAATTTGCCCCTTTACTGCGTTTCTAGGTCCAAAAGTTATTTCGTGCTCCCCTAGTTCAATTGCCCATTTTGCGAGCCTTCCGGATACCTCTGGTCGTGAGAGTATTTGTTTTATGGGCTGGTCGGTGAGTCCCCTTTATTGGGTGTGCCTGAAAGTATCGCCTGAGGCGCCTCGCGGAGTGCACCACAGCTAGGACTAGCTTCTCAATTGGTGTATAGTTTATTTCCCCCCCTTGCAGTGCTTTGTTGACAAAATACACTGGTAATTGCACATTGTTACACTTAGCAATCAGGACCGAACTGATGGTCTCTGGGGATGCTGCGACATATAGGATGAGCGTTTCTCCATCAGTTGGTGCAGTGAGCGTGGGCAACTCGCCCATGAACGCCTTCATTTCTTGGAACGCTGCCTCTGCCTTGTCTGTCCATAGGAAATCTTTGTTGCTAAGGCAACTTTTCATAGTGGCGAAGAATGGTAGCGAACGATCGGCTGCGCGGGATAGAAAGCGTGTTAGGGCTGCCAGCCTGCCCGTGAGGCTCTGCACCTCCTGCCTTGACTTAGGTGAAGGCATCTGCAGGATTGCTTCAATTTTCTTGGGGTTGGCCTTGATACCCCTCGGGGATATCATGTGTCCCAAGAATTTTCCCTCTTCCATTCCGAAGGTGCATTTTGCGGGGTTTAACTTCATCCCTATACCTCTGAGTGTTTTGAACTTTTCCTCGATATCTTTTAACATGTTAGATTCTGAGTTGCTTTTTATCACGATATCGTCCACATATGCCTCCACATTTCTTCCGATTTGGTGGCCAAACGCTGAGTCAATAACTCGTTGGTACGTAACCCCTGCGTTTTTCAGTCCAAACGGCATTTTCGTGTAGCAGAAAATGCCCTTATCCGTGTGGAAAGCAGTTTTATCTTCGTCTTCCTTTGCCATATGGATTTGATGGTAACCTTTGTATGCATCCAAGAAGCATTTCAGTCGATACCCTGCCAGCGATTCCACTTTCCAATCAATTTCGGGGAGAGGGTAGTTATCTTTTGGGCACGCCTTATTTAGGTCCTTGAAATCTACGCACATCCTCCAATCTCCGTTAGACTTTTTTACCATCACCGGGTTAGCCACCCAAGTTTGGTATTTCACTTCTCGCATTACCCCTGCCTTGACGAGGCCATCAACTTCTGCCGTTAGGAATCGGCTGCGCTCCGGAGCCATCACCCGTTTCTTTTGTCTGACTGGCGTAAGGCTTGGGTTTATGTTTAGCTTGTGCTCGGCTATAGTTCGAGGCACCCCCGTCATGTTCGCATTCTGTGTTTTGTCGTAATATTTCTCGGAGTTGTACCTTTATATCGCCTGGGAGTAGGCGGTTTATCTTGACTGGCTGTTCTGGGTACGCTTGGTTGAGTACTACATTTTCCTCATCTGCCCCCGGAGGATTCGCCTCGTGGGCTGGGGCAATTGTTAGCGCTGTCCAAGCTATTTTCCGGGATCGTCGGAGGGTAGCTAGGCCGCCCATGGTTGGGAATTTCATCATCCCGTGCACGGTGGAGACGACCGCACCGAAGGTTTGCATTCCGGTTCTTCCGAATATGACATTGTGCTTTGAGGGCGACCTGACAACTATGAAGTTGAGGGTTGCTACTCGATACCGCGGGTATTCTCCTAGGCAAACCTTCATTTCGATTTTCCCAATTGGCCAGCTTGTTTCCCCGGAGAATCCTACCAACGGGGAGTTGTACTCCGTTATTGTTTTTCGCATCGCGTATGGGAATTGCAAGTAACAGTGATCGTACATTATGTCGATTGCGCTTCCGCTGTCGATGTAAATGCGCCCGACTTGATGGTTGGCTATCCTCGCAGTCACCACCAGGGCTTCTCTCGATGGATTATTGTCCTCAATTGGCTGGAATGAGATTTCTTGTTTTTCCCAGGGTTCCAGTACTTCAGCTTTACGCCGCTGGCCGGCTTTCCAGTTGTGTATCATGTGGATTGTGCCTTCTGCCGCAGGTAATTCTAGGGGTTTCTTCCCCCCTTGACCTTTCCCATCCTCTTGCTTTTGATAACTTTTGGCCCCGACCACCAAATGCTCTAGCTTTCCCGCCTTGACTGCGTTTATGATCATTGATTTCAGCTCTCTGCATTCGTTGGTGTCGTGCCCTTTTTCTTCATGGAATCGGCAATACTTGTTGTTTTTTCCTTGGTATTTTGTTGCTAAAGGTCTTGGCGGTGGAAAGTGCTTTGCCTCTGGTTCAGTTGCCAGGATTTCTTTTGGTGTTTTACTGAGGGATGACAAGATCCCTCTTTGTTCGAATGGTCTGTACCGATGTCCCCGCTGCTCCGCAGGGTTGCCTCTATCCCTTCTTGCGGATCCTGAGGGTCCTGGTGTGTGTGCCGGGTGTACTTTTGCTTTGACATGTTGGCGGATCGCACCGACCCTTATGTAACTTCTTGCTTTATCTTGCATTGCGGCTATCGTTGTTGGCAGGTCAGCGGACAGTTGGTCAATGAGTCCCCCGAACCTATTTTTGTCCAAGCACATTATGAAGCCTGAGATTTGCTGGCTTTCTGGGAGATTTGGAATCCTGAGGCATTCATCCGCGTGTCGCTCGATGAAGTCTGCCAGGCTTTCTTCAGGCTTCTGATACAAGTAATGAGCGGCCATGTGCGATAGGGGCGCGGCTGCCCTCTGGTGAAAGCGCCTTATAAACTTTTCGCGCAGGTCAGCCCAGCTGGCTATGCTTCCTGGCGGTTGTTCATTGAACCATCTTTTTGCTATTTTTAGCAACACTGACTGAAACATGTGGCATACTACGGCGTCCTCCCAGTGCCGTGTCTTTACTGCATTGTCGAATCCGCAGAGGAAATCCTCCGGATTGGTTGTGCCGTCGTAGTTTCCGACCGCCAACGGTATGCACGTGTTGTAAGGCAATGGCGTGTTTGCGATATGTGGTGCGAACTGCTTAGAGACGTCGGGCGCTCGCACTTGCTTTGGTACTGGTGTTCCGAGGAGCGCTGCTCGCAGGTTTGCTACCATTGGATTTTCCGGCGCCGGCGCCGGCGGCGCTGGGGGTGGTTGCATTGCCTGGTTCAGTATTTGGGCCAGCATTACCGCAGGGTTGCTGGTGTTTGTTTCTTGGCTTTGCGGTTGTGTTACTGGGAGTCGTGTAGATTGTACCAGCGGTGTCGTGAACTCATATAAAGGTGAGTTTTGATGTACAGGTAAGCTCGACTGGTAGCTTTGGTGAAACCACAATGGATTACTCGCTGGTGTTGTTACTTCTGGGCTGATGACGTAACCCATTTGCGAAAGCAGTTGATTGGCCATCGCCGGTGTTAACATTGGTCCCGTTGGGGTAAAAAGCATTCTCGACTGCTGTTGCGTGACCTCATTTGCAGTTGTTATCGGAAACTGCGCCACGGTTGCCGGCGTTGAGAAGACTAACCTTGTTGGTATGATCTCATGTCGTGGCTGCTGTTGTTCGTGAGTTGTTGTGTTGATCCCAGCCGAGGCTAGGCGTTCTGCAAACGTCTGAAGTTCCAACGTTCTTTGTTGGTCTGGCGCTGTTGATGCTGCTTGCGAAGTAACTACGTTATTTCGACTTGCGTCCCCCGTTCCTGACGACGTCACCGGCGGCCCGGCCATTATAACTGATTTCCGTTATCGTTTTTGTTTGTGGTTTGGGTAAGTTTATGCGGATGGCGCCATTTGATCAAGTGTTTATTTACTTGAGTGCAGGTTAACGGTTGATTGTTATACAGATGATTTGAGTCGGTGGGAATGATCGGATAATCACACTACAGTCGCTGTTTTAACCCGAGTTTACGGAAAACCAGGTGGTGAAAATCCGATCGTTTGTATATATTCTCAAGAGGATTGGAACTCTTGGATGATAATGAATGAACGCTTTGGTTTGGCTACCCTCGAGCTTTTTATACCTCCAGGGGTAGCCCCTTTGTGTTTTCCCGCCCAACGGCTATATCCTCATGGGGAATGCCGCTGACCGGAGCTCTTTTTATCCACCGGACTTCGTCGGGTTGGAGGTATCTTTTACCCAGTTATTAGCGAGCTATCAAAGTTGAACTGTGTCCACTTTTTGCAGTGCACAGTCTCCTAAATATCCTTGTCAGGGAATATTCAGAGATCAGGACCCGCTTTTCAGGGTAGCTCCCGCCTATCATCGGTCGCTACCCCTGGAGGATATCCGTAGGTATGCCCTGCGAGGTGATGCCACTGGTGGGCTATCCTTGAGGGTGGTTACACCATTACTGGACAAGCACTTACATGACATTATTTATTTTTTTTAGATTAATCATATTGCATACCATATATGGTGACTTGTTTTATGAAGACCTGAGGATATGTATACCCCAACTTGCAAAATTGTTGCCTTCAGCAGAGCATATCAAAACGAAAAACGATGCTGCTATTTGTCTTTACAATCTTTTTAGCGACTCTGATAAACATAGTCAAGATATGATCTCTCAAGGAGCAATGGAGGTAGTACCTATCTTCGATTTCTATATCATGCATAAACTTGAATTACCACTTTGAGTTTTTTACTTTTTATATATATGTTTGACATGTATATATGTTCTTATGGTTCTTGCAGGCGTTGTTTAAGGTGGTTGAAGATTGCTATGTTTTTGCACTCGACCCAAACAAGATTGACGTTATTAACGATTTACCTCTGTATGAGGCTCTTTGTGCATTAGCTAGGATGTGTAAACATCTACCTCTTAGACAGTTCATCCGTTCATCAAATGTGTACCCAATTATTGGAGAACTACGTGAGTCACCGGTAGAAGACATAGCCAGCTACGCTTCTCTCATTTTCAACAGAATTGAACCTCTTAATTAAAAAAACAAAAAGTTCTGAAGTGATGTACAAGGTTATGTGGTGAAAACAAGTCCTGTTGTTTGCATTGTTTCATTTATTTGGTTATGGTTATTGATCAAGCATAATTTAAATATCTGAGTGCGAGATGGATTGGGCCGACTCGTTACTCTCCGCGACTTGCGTAAGGACCCGTTATAGTGTATCGAACAACAATAAGGGTGGTAGGAATCGGTGATAGGAGATGAACAGTAATCTCCTAATGATGATAAGTGTAGGTGATGAATAGTGATGAAGGTGTATTATGAGGTGTTGGCATGAATAATACCCAAGTGTCTATATTTATAGTGCCCTTCATTCACCTTGATCAGCAAGTTTGGACACGTGTAATGATCCCATGGTACTTAATCGTACGGCCGGCTGGTGATCCTGATAATACTATTCATCGTACGGTGTACTCACGATCGTGAGGGTACCAATCGTACGGCTGACACATGATCTTGGTTATACTGTTCATCGTACGGTGGACTCATGATCGCAGTAGTTTTAATCGTACGGCTACGATTAGCACAGTCTGGGTGTGGGGTCCCTGTGATGACGTGAACCAATGATATTCAAGGAAGGGAAACCTTGTCGGCTCCTGGGGAGACCACCACTAACGTGGGTGGAACCCGTTATAAGGTTGTCCCCTGTCAGGGGACATAAACCCTATTTTGATGGGCTTGCATCATTTGCTGGGCTTTTAGGTCTATGGGCCTTCCTGTGGGTTATACAGTACTTTCAATAGTTTGTTGCCTGCTATTGAGGCCCCTTGTAGTGTGGCCTCTCCTGTCGAAGTTTATCGCGTAGATATGCCTGTCTGTTGGGTCGTCCTGCGAGTAGCTTTTGCTTGCGTTTTGTGAGGCCCATTCAGGATGGTACACGATTAAGTCCCCCCAGTTTAGTTTGCTGAGGCTTGCATCAGGGAACTGAACTCAACAGCTTGTGGTACAGGAATAAAGTTTGCAGGCAACATTTTTGCAGGCCGCTAAAATGGAAGTTGTTCCATTTTTCCGGACTGACAACCATATTTCAGGGAGGTAATTTTCGTAGAATACTTACTATTTTATGCGTGCATATAGTTTACAGGAAACCCTCTGGTCAGGAGATACCTATAATCAGGAAGGACGTGGCTAAACTTTGACGTTTCGTTTTTGACTGATGGTGTCCCATCAATGTGTCAGGGTACAGTGTTACTTTTGACTTATCCGAGACGTTAGCGCGTGTTGGAATTCGTGTAGACGGCTGTATGTGTGCGTGTGGCATTAATTAGGGTTGGTTACGCGCGTGTCTCCCTGGGACGTTGTGATTGCTGTACACGTGTAGGGCTCAGATTGAAGCCCAAAGGCCCATGGGCCTGTGGCGGTTGTGTTGCCCTGCTATAAATAGGGCTTAACCCTTCATATTTTACTTTTGCGCTCTCTTTCTAACATTCGAATTTTTCCGGCCAATCAAAAATTCTCCGCTCTTCATCGTGCGATCAAGTTTCCGGCTACTGTAGTAGGATCGTTTCCTTCGTTCTTGTGTGCTTGTATTCATTGTCTTTCTTTGTTCATATATTTTTTAAATAATGGAATCGTCACCGTCTACCACCACTTCCGCCCCTTCATCTGCTTTGATCGGCCCTTTGGCGAAGGTGACCGCCCAACTTTCCGGCGGTACCGTAGATAGCATTCAAAGTATAGTGCATGGAGATGCTATTCTAGGGCTTAGTGTCCAGTACCCCTGTATAGATCTTTTTGAGGCTATTGCGCCTTTACCTTCTCAACGGGCCCATTCGCCGCCTACTGGGAAGGTAACTGTATATTCAGACTGGTTCTCGATTAGCAACTTCAGGCTTCCCCCTACTTCTTTCTTGATTTCTCTATTAGAGTATTATGGGATCGGTTTTTCCCAGCTTCATCCCTTAGGGCTCCAAAATATCGTTATGTTTGAGATATACTGTAGATTACATAGGAAGGAACCTACGTTGTTGTATTTTGCATCTCAGTTTACAATAACCAATTCCCCAGAGAGTTGGTTTTCAGTAGCTAAGCGTGGGGGTAAAAACACGAATTTCTGTGGTCCCAGGGCTGATGGTTTAAGGGGGTGGAAAGAGGGCTTCTTTTATGTTGATGACAAGGTAATTCCGTCCGATAAGAGGAAGGTTCTTCAGTGGGTGAATCCGCAGGCCTGGGTTTCTAGGTTCGCGCCTGTGAAAAATGTGAACCCTGTGATTCTTGATTCAAATCCAGAGGTAGATATGGAGTTCCTGCGTCTACTGAGACAGGGAGGAGTAGTGATGAGGCCGTACCCGGAATCCGTCCTGGCCATGGCATGTATGAGCAGGAACTGGAACAGGGAAGGCCGTATCCTCATATGTCGGTACAAGAATAAAGGTAGGAAGTGGTGATATTTAGGCGGTGACGTAATATTAAATATCGTTTTCTTATGTTCTGTCCTTCCTGCAGTGATGGATTTCAATAGCTTCCTGGCTGCTGATGACCTTTCGGGAGTTGAGATTGGTCATACATCAGCAAGTAACATTCCCACCAACCCCGACGGCTCCCCCCAGCAGAGCATTCCTGCAGGATCCGACATCCCTGGTGATTACGAGATGGTCGATGATCTAGGGGTGTCTGTGGGGAAGAGAAAGAAGAAAACTGCCCCTGGGGGCAGGCCGAATAAAAAAAAGACTAACAGCCGCCCTGTTTCTTCCAGTGAGGCGGGGGGTTCGGAGGATATTGTGAATATTTCCCAACCTCGCAGACTGCATGACTTTGCCACAGGTATATATCGTTCTGCAAGCTTGCTTTAGCTTTAACGCTATGTGTGCAAAAATTAAGAATTCTTTTTTCAGATGAGGAGGAGGAAGATGTGAATCCTGCTCAGCACAAGAAGAGCTGGATCAGTTTTAGAACGGATGATGACTCTTCCTCCAAGCGCCACTCCGGGAGCTCCACCAGCCTTTCCTTTGTGAACAGGGAGGCCAATGTTGATGGCGACGTCGTTGATTTTTTGGGCAGCGCCCGTGGTGCTATCCCTAGTGCTCCCGCTGACGACCTTTCCGGCTTACCTCCCTTTTTTCCTGGTTGGTCCTTCCAGGGCGACAATCCAGGGCGTGATCTTCAATCTTGCAGGGATTACGTCCAGCATGCGATGCCTCCTGCAATTGAGAAGAGAATGACTTCTCTAAATGCTCGCCAAAGCATTAACCGTGGAATCAAGTCCACTTTCGACTCCTTCATGTGGAATATCAACACCCTGAAGGTTGCTGATCGCTTGGAGGTACTCGCCAGGAAGCTGAGGATTGACTTGAAGAGCGAACAGGCAAAGGCTGCTAGGGAGAGGGAGCAATTTGAGAAGTTCAAGGCTGACCATTCCGGTGATATTGCCAAAGTTGGCCAACTGAACTCGGAGATTGAGGGTCTGAAATCCCAACTGGCAGAGCAGGTATATCTCCACTTCCCTTTTTCTTTCCATCTATCTATTTAATGTTTATTACCCAATGTGTTACACTTGTGCAGGCAAAGAAAGCAGCCGACATGGAAGCCTCCCTACAACGAGATGGTGAGGAGTTGAATGCTGCTATGCGACAAAGGGATGAAGCTCTGGCCGCCAAGGACAGGGTGACTGAGGAGATGAATCAGGCCATTTTTGAGAGGGATGCCGCAGCAGAGGAGAAGAAAAAGCTGCAGGCCGGTCTCCCTGATCTGATCATAACTTCCATGACCTGCCCTGGGATTTTAAATCCTTTTGGCAGGTTGGTGCAGTGTTCCAGGGGTCAAGGCTGACACGAGACGGCTACTGTGGCTGCCCAGTTTTTAAACCCGTTGCCTGAAGTCCTTGCTAGTAGGATTGACCCTGCTATTTCAACGAAGCTTGAGGAGGCTAAGACGACTTTGAAAAATCTGTCTACATCTCCATTCCTGGAGAGGCTGGTTGAAGACCTTAACATGCCGGTAGAAGCGATCCTGGCCATGAGGCCTTAGTTTGTTTTGTTTATGGACAAGTTTATGTGTTAACCGTTCGGTGTTTCCTGGATATGTATATTATTATTTTTGTTTGTAATGTACGTACATTTCTCGTCAAGTGTTCACTTGCAAGTTTTGTTTTGAATGTTTATGCTTGCTTGAATGTGTGTTGATTTGTTGTGATAAGCAAAAAATCTATGGGATAGGTCATGACCTGGCAAATTCTAGTTTGCCGGCTGTGCAGGGAGGTTCAGCTAGCAAGCCTACAGGCGAATGCCTGTGTCCTTCCTGCCCTGATCTGGTTCAACGCTTTGCCAACCTACTGGTTGAGGTTAACCTCTGCCAGGGATAGGGCTAGAATTCACCTTCCACTATGGCAGGACCGTCACTCCTGACTGCTTTTTTATGGTGAGTGTATCACCTGTGTGCAGGGAGCGAGGCATTGTGGAGATGCATCGTGCAAGTCCGGCCCATATTAGGGCCTTGTGCATATGACATTCCTTGTATAAAGGTGGTATATCCTTGGCACATTTGTGATAGTTGTATAAACATAACATGAAGTAAAATAACTTTAATTTGGCACGAACAACTTAGTTTTATTGATAAAAAAAAAGTGATTCAACAAAACATGCCAATCAGGAGGGGTGATCAAGCCCTCCTGGGCTTACAGATAGTTGTTCAGACGTAACATTTTTTCAAGTTTGTTGCGTGCCATGTTCGTGGAACAGGAGTACCGTCCGGTTGAGACAGGCTGTAAGCTCCATTGCCGTGGGCCAATGTTACTTGGTAGGGTCCTTCCCATTTATGTCCGAGCTTTCCTGTATCTTCGACCCTGGAAGCTTCGTTTTTTCTCCACACATAGTCCCCGACTTTATACTGTTTGTTTTGCACCTTCCTGTTGTAGTACCTGGCCATTTTTTGTTTGTTTCTCTCTTGACGGATAGCTGCCATTTCCCTGATTTCTTCTGTTAGATTCAAGTTTTCTTGTAGGGATATCATATTGGCGTCTTCTTCAAACGTTAGGACCCTCTCTGTGGGGACACTGATCTCTGCAGGGATTACCGCCTCTGTTCCATATACTAAACTGAAAGGGGTAACCCAGGTGCTATCATTCTTTGGCAATGTTCGGTGTGCCCACAGGACGTTCGGGAGTTCCTCGACCCATCCAGTCCTGGACCTTCCCAACCTAGCCTTGATCCTTGCAACAATGTCCGGATTGGTTACCTCCACCTGTCCGTTAGCCTGGGGGTGGGCTATGGAAGTAAAGGTTTGCTTAATTGAGAGTTCTTCACACCATGATTTGAAGGGGTCAGCCGCGAATTGTGTTCCATTGTCACTTACAATCTCATGTGGGATTCCAAACCGACACACGATGTTTTCCCAGACAAAGTTCACCATTTTCTTACCAGAGATCTGAGCTACGGGCTTTGCTTCCACCCACTTAGTGAAATAATCAATTGCTACCACAATGAATTTCACTCCTCCAGCTGCAGGTGGGAAAGGTCCTACAATATCGATCCCCCATTTGTAGAAAGGCCATGGAGAAGTGACAGGAATGAGATCGTGTTTTGGGGTTCTGGAGATAGGAGCATGAATTTGGCAGGACTGACACTTTCGAACTATCTCCAGGGTGTCCTGATGCATTGTTGGCCAAAAATACCCCTGGCGCATTATCTTTCCTGTGATTGCACGAGGGCCTGAGTGAAGGCTACAGGAACCCTCATGGACCTCTCTGATAAGATTCTCCGCCTGCTTAGGACCAGCACACCTGAGGTTCGGTCCCAAGAAAGATTTCCTGAGCAATTCACCTTTCTCAATGAGATACATTGGTGCTTTGATCCTGATTTTTCTAGCTTGAGTCCTATCAGCATGGAGTGTCCCATTGAGCAAGTAGTCCCTGATAGGAGTCATCCAATTGTCTTCATCTTCTTCGACTGGGCTAACTTCGTAACTGCTGTTGATTGACTTCTGTTTTAGAACCTCGACCAACACTTGTTTGGTTAAGTGAGCAAAGGTGAGGGTTGCCAGTTTGCTTAAGACGTCGGCTTTCTTGTTCTGACTCCTTGGAACTTGATCAATTTTAAAGTAGCTAAACTTGCCTTTGATTTCTTGTACAACTTCCAAATTTTTTCATTGCCTGTTCTTTAGCTTCAAAGTTTCCGTTTACCTGGTTGGCTTCTAGCTGCGAATCAACAAACACTTGGATGGACGTGATGTCCATCTGTTCAGCGATCTTTAGTCCGGCGATTAGTGCCTCATATTCTGCTTCATTGTTCGTTGCAGGGAATTCGAACCTTAAAGCATAAGTGTGTTCTTCGCCAGCTGGACTTGTAAGGATTAGCCCTGCTCCTGACCCCCCAGAGCTAGCTGCACCGTCAGTATAAAGTTCCCAAATTTCCGTTGGCTTACTGTTGACGGTCAGGGAGCTCGTGCCTTCAGTCTCTCCTGGAAGCTCAGCAAGGAAGTCAACCATTACTTGTCCCTTTGTCGCACTCCTAGGGCAAAAAGTAATTTCATGCTCGCCTAGCTCTATTGCCCATTTTGCCATCCTCCCCGATTTTTCTGGTTTTAGCAGTACCTGTTTAATTGGCTGGTCGGTTAGCACCACTACTGGGTGTGCCTGGAAATACCTTCGCAGGCGCCTGGCCGTGTGTACCAGAGCCAGGACTAACTTCTCTATTGGGGAGTAATTCAATTCAGCCGGTTGAAGTGCTTTGCTGACAAAGTAAACAGGCATTTATATCTTATTTCTTTCGGCGATCAGGACCGAACTTATCGCTCCGCTTGAAGCTGCCAAGTACAGGGTTAGTGTTTCTCCTGGAATAGGTGCAGTTAGTGTGGGGAGTTCTGCCATGAGGGCTTTCATCTCCTGAAACGCTTGTTCAGCCTGTTCAGTCCACATAAAGTCTTTCTTTGCTGTACCCTTTAAGGTTGAGAAAAAGGGCAAGGATCTTTCTGCGCTTTAGACAGGAACCTGGTCAGGGCGGCCAATTTTCCTGAAAGACTCTGAACTTCCTGTTTTGACTTTGGGGAAGGCATGCCTGTTACCTCCTGGACTTTTTCTGGGTTTGCCTTCAATCCGCCGGTGGTGATCACATGTCCCAGGAACATCCCCTCTTCGACTCCAAAACTGCATTTGCTGGGATTTAACTTCATATTGATGACCCTAAGGGTGGTAAATGTTTCTGAAATGTCTTCCAACGTGTTTGCTTCTGACGCACTTTTAATGACAAGGTCATCCACATATGCTTCCACATTTCGACCAATTTGTCCCCTGAAGGCGGAATCTATCACTCGCTGGTAGGTGGCACCTGCGTTCTTTAGCCCAAAGGGCATTTTTTTGTAACAAAAGATTCCCTGATTGGTGTGGAACGCTGTCTTGTCTTCATCATGTTCAGCCATTTGAATTTGGTGATAGCCCTTGTAGGCGTCCAAGAAACATTTTAGTCTATAACTTGCTAAGGACTCTACTTTCCAGTCAATCTCAGGCAGCGGGTAATTGTCTTTTGGGCAGGCTTTGTTTAAGTCTGAGTAATCGACACACATTCTCCAGGAACCGTTAGGCTTTTTTACCATGACGGGGTTGGCCACCCATGTCTGGTACTTAACTTCTCGTAGTATCCCCGCGCCTACAAGGTCTTCTACTTCTTTTTGCAGGAAGGTGCTTCGTTCTGGTGCCATCCCACGCTTCTTTTGCTTGGAAGGAGTCACTCCTGGTCTAACGTTCAGGGAGTGCTCAGCAATGCTTCGTGGGAACCCTGTCATATCAGATGGCCGGAATGCGAAAACGTCCTGGTTTTCTATTAACAATGCCTTTAGTTGTTTCTTTATCCTGGTTGGGAGTTTCTTGCCAATACATACCGTCTGGTCTGGGTGTTCCTGATTTATTACAATTTTCTCCTGTTCGTTGTCGGGTTGAGGTATGCCTCCTGATTCAGGTGTATGGTTTACTTGAGAACATTCAATCTGCAGCAACCTGTCTACGTGAACAGTTGCCACTCCTTCTGGCTTTGGGAAACGTATCATACCGTGGACTGTTGAGGTGATTGCTCTAAACTGGAGCATGGCTGTTCGTCCCAGTATAACATTGTACTTAGAGGGGGAGCGAACAATTACAAAATCGAGTGTGGTTGTTCTGTACCGTGGGTAAGCTCCCAATGTAACTTCAAGCTTAATCCTCCCTATCGGCCAACTTGTCTCTCCTGAGAAACCTACCAGAGGTTGCAGGAATTCTTCCCTGCGACTTTTGATATGTCCTGGTAACTGTTCGAAGCAATGCTCATACATGATCTCCGTATAACTACCACTGTCTAGATAGACTCTGCTGACTTGGAAATTGGCTATTCTTGCCGTAATAACCAGCGGTTCTGCTGAGGGGTTTACATGATGTATTGCTGGAAATGCTATCTCTTGCAACTCCCATAATTCCACCTGTTCTATTTTTCGCTTCTGTCTTGGGGCTAGGGGGCTGATCATGAGTATTACCGCATCAGGCTTGGGTAATTCAGCTGAAGCTTTTCCTTTTTTGGCTTCTCCCTGTTGAAAATCCCTGGCACCCTGGGCTAAGTGTTCCAACTTGCCATCTTTGATTGCTTTGTAGATTTGAGCCTTGAGCTCTCTGTATTCGTTAGTGTCATGGCATGGTTCTTTGTGATATTTGCAATACTTTCCATTCTCTTTTGCCTTAGAGTTCATGGGATTTGGCTTTTTGAACCCTTTGGCAACAGGTTTCGTTGCCAGTATTTCATGTGGAGTTTTTGACAGGGAGGCAATAAGCGTATCTTTTTCTGCATGCCTATTATATGGCTGGAATCTATTTCCCTTTCCAAATTTTCCTCCCTGTAGTCCCTTTCCCTTTCCCTGATAAGGTTGGGACCTGTGGTCATTTTTCGAGTTGTTAGCGGCCTGTCTGATCCTCTGATTAAGGTTGCGCTTTTCCATCGCCCTGGCATAGTCCCTGGTTTGAGATACTTGTTTAGCAAAAGTTGATGGTGTATCTCCGATGAATTTGTCTACTAGTGCCTGAAATCTGCTTTCATCCAAGCATGATATAAAACCTTATACCTGCTGGCTTTCTGGCAGTCCTGGTATTTTCAGGCACTCATCGGTGTATCTGTCTACGAAATCTTCCAATGACTCATGAGGGTGTTGTTTTATCATGTGCGCCTCTACATGCGATCGCACATGCTTCTTCTTCTGGTGGAAATGACTTACAAACTTTCGCCTTATATCATCGAAACAAGTGATGCTTCTTTCCGGTAGATCCCAAAACCAGGACTTAGCATATGATCTCAGGACTGATGGGAACATTTGACAGGCCACCGCATCCTCCCAGTGTTGGGTTTTAATCACATGATGGAATGACTGTATGAAGTCTTCAGGGTCTGTAGTTCCATCATAGATTCCAAGATTGGCAGGTACTGTGACCCCCAAGGGGAGTGGAACATTGGCGATAGCCGGGTGAAATTGTGTGCTTGAGTCAGGTATTATGTTTTGCGGTTGCGGTGTTTTCCCCTGCATTACTGCCAGGAGGTTTGCTAGCATTGGTGGCAATGGTGGTGGAGGGGGTGGTATTACTGCTGGTTGCATTAGTTGTGCCAGGATCTGACCCAAAGCATTTGCAGTCTCCTGCACGGATGGGCCCTGTGTGTTTTGGGTAGGTGCTTGCTGAAATGGTGTGTTCTGAAATGGCACCTGTTGAGCTGGCGCCTGCTGATATGAAGCTTGCTGATAGCTTTGTGTAGATGGCTATGGAAATGGTGCCTGCTGAAATGGCACCTGCTGAAATGATACTTGTGGGAATGGTATTTGCTGAAATGGCACCTGCTGGAACGACGCCTGCTGAAAGGGTACTTGCTGGAATGGCACCTGCTGAAATGATGGTGGAATGTTTTGCTGTGGAAATTGTTGGAAATTTTGCACCAGTGGCTGCTGAAATGTCTGTTGAGGGGGTTGTTGACCAACACTTGATTGGGCCTGTGTAAACGGCAAAGAACCCAGGCCATGTGGGGGTTGTTGTCCACCAGCTGGTGTTGGTCCCTGAGGTTGCGATGTCTGCCCCCCTGGAGTGGTGAAATCCAGATGTCGGCGTGTTTCTTCCAGCACCTGTCGCCGATTCCATGCAGCCATCTCTCCAGCAGTTGGTAATGGCACTTGTGCAGCCATGAAATGTGTCACGTTTTCACCGGCCGTTGGAGGCGGACCGGTGTTGGATGTCATGATATCTGAGTTACTGGGTCGGAGTTAGAAAATCAGTTAGAAATTATTTGCTAGCTCAATAAAAGAGTTAGGGTTTCAACAAATGGATGGCGCCATTTGATCAAGCATAATTTTTATACCTGAGTGCGAGATGGATTGGGCCGACTCGTTACTCTCCGCGACTTGCGTAAGGATCCGTTATAGTGTATCGAACAACAATAAGGGTGGTAGGAATCGGTGATAGGGGATGAACAGTAATCTCCTAATGATGATAAGTGTAGGTGATGAATAGTGATGAAGGTGTATTATGAGGTGTTGGCATGAATAATACCCAAGTGTCTATATTTATAGTGCCCTTCATTCACCTTGATCAGCAAGTTTGGACATGTGTCGTGATCCCATGGTACTTAATCGTACGGCCGGCTGGTGATCCTGATAATACTATTCATCGTACGGTGTACTCACGATCGTGAGGGTACCAATCGTACGGCTGACACATGATCTTGGTTATACTGTTCATCGTACGGTGGACTCATGATCGCAGTAGTTTTAATCGTACGGCTACGATAAGCACAGTCTGGGTGTGGGGTCCCTGTGATGACGTGGACCAATGATATTCAAGGAAGGGAAACCTTATCGGCTCCTAGGGAGACCACCACTAACGTGGGTGGAACCCGTTATAAGGTTGTCCCCTGTCAGGGGACATAAACCCTATTTTGATGGGCTTGCATCATTTCCTGGGCTTTTAGGTCTGTGGGCCTTCCTGTGGGTTATACAGGACTGTCAATAGTTTGTTGCCTGCTATTGAGGCCCCCTGTAGTGTGGCCGTCTCCTGTCGAAGTTTATCGTGTAGATATGCCTGTCTGTTGGGTCGTCCTGTGAGTAGCTTTTGCTTGCGTTTTGTGAGGCCCATTCAGGATGGTACACGATTAGTTATTACATTGCATTTTCGAATTTCATCGTTGGAAATTGCTCAGGTAAGTGATGCGAAGAATTCGGTTGGTTATGATGAACTGTGATTGATCGTTTTTTTATCAAATGGAGTGAAATTTGTGAAACTAAACCGATAGAATTCATCATTTGATCGACATAAACCTGGATTGATCAATAAATTCGTTTTCAATCCGTTCAAATTCACAGATTGAGATCGAATTTTCAACGAGAAAACGGTTACGGTTCGTCGCGCTTGAAATCGATCTAATTTGATCACAATTTACGTTGAAAGTGAACATGTAATCGGAGCAAAACGTCCAAGTGATCATATTACATCAGATGTTATCATCAAAACTTGTTTCAATCCATCCGAAAATATTGCTCGAATTCACAGTGATTATAAAGAAGAAAAAACAGGGAGTTGATGAACGCCGATTCAACTACAATTATGAGAGATCCGGTTGATCCACATTACAAAATCAGTGAGATCCGCATTTGATTTGTTAGAGTTAATTGTTGTTGTGTATCCGCATACAAAGAGGAAGAACAGAACCGGGTAATAAAGGAAAACAGAATCGGGTTAAAGAGATGATATAACTGGGTTAAAAACAAAAGTCAACCGGTTTAAAAGAGGTTAAACCGGGTCAAGTTTTGTCAATCGGGTTAGACTCAGAAAGTTCGGGTTGTAGTTGGGTACCAGGGTAAACGGGTTGGACTAGTTTGATTTCCATTTGCTTTGTTTTACAAATTTGATTTTGTTTTTCCAAATTGATTTTAACTTTAAAAGTGAGTTAATTGCACCAAATTGCTTTTAAACTTTAAAAATGAGTTGATTTCCTATGGCGTAATGGTTGTGGGCAATTTGTAAATATTTATGGTTATATATAATAATCGTGAGTGGAGGATGGTTGGAATGCTAATTAGGGTTCTTCCAGCAAATGCCGAGATTGTGAGTTGAGGTGTGAATAAATGAACCACATTTTCGTGGTGGAATTGATGGTAAGTTTGTTGGAAACAAGTTACCTGTAAGTAGTAATATAAATACAATGTACAAAAATAGTATCTTTGGGTTGTCGTATGAAGTTAAATAAGGGTGGTGTTAAATACAACAAATTTTTTGGGGTAAATACACACGGAGGGAATTAAAGTATTTCAAAATATTCGTTTGGGGTACTAAAGTTTATGATTTGACAAAAATATAACCCAACTTTTAAAACCCATCCCAAGTGGAAAATGAGCCGATAAAGATTCATCAATCAATTTTATAAACTTTTATTATCCTTGTAAACATTTAATAAACTTTAGTTATCCTTGTAAACATATTAATAAACTTTAGTTACCCTTAAACACAATATGTATAGTTAACTCATAGTTTTGTCAAATCATAAACTTTAGTACCCCAAGCGAATATTTTGAGATACTTTAATCCCCTTCGTGTGTATTAACTCAATTTTTTAATACATACACCAAATGTTATGCATATTAATTTGTACTGTACAACAGTTTGATGCATATATTTGGTGCATATATCAAAAATTTTTGTTGTATCTATCAAAGCCCTTAAATAAGGGACAAAACCATAGGCGGATCTTAGCAGTGGCAGGGAGGGGTGATGGTCCCCCAAAGGCCCAAACCTTTGAGTAATTAATGCTATATTGCTATATAGTTAATAATTTTGTGGTAAATTATAATATTTTGAGACGATGTAGTTGATTTTGAGCTAGGAGAAGCCAAATGTTATTTAGAAGAAAAAAGAGAGAGATTGAAGGAAGAGAAGATAACCTTGCGTTTTAACTTGGAAAATGTGAGAGAAAAAAAGAAGTTGTTTTATGACTTGTGACAGTTTTATGTATACTCCGTTTCTTTTATATTTCCCTTTTGATTTTTCATTGCATTTATCATGTTATGCTAAGGACAACGAATTAATAACTCAATATATGTTTCAAATGTCTATGTAATTCTAATTCTATAATTGTACTTCTAAAATTTATTAATTTTATGAGTTTAGTAAGAGTTCTAGTCACTAATCAATTTATGCCAACTATGGATAGTCATAGTAACAACGTTGTTGATACGTACTCATTTAAAATATAAAGGTTATAAATTATATGTTGGTGCATACTAGTTTAGATTAATCAAATGGATATTCTATATTTAAGCACTTTTTAAGTATTAAAGAATTTGATCCCCCAAAAAAATATGTTCAAGATCCGCCACTTCACACAACATTAGTGTATTTTAGCCAATTCTACAAGAGGCATGCATGGTCACCAACTTGATAAATCAAGTGGTAAAATAGGAAAAGGGTATGTTGGTCCATTGAGCAAGGGACAAAAGAAAAGTCTTCTCATGCATTTACGCTGCGTAACGCTCTTCATGTTGGTATTTTTTTCACTTGCCAATTTCACACGAATATAATTTTCAAGAATTCGAAACATATATGACTTCATGAAAACTGCATGATGCAAAACACAACTTCTTGTGATGTTTCATTTGTTGTTTTCATTTGTAGCAAATACATAAAAGTGAGAGTAATTTAAAATTGGATATAATCTTTTAAATGCCCCAAAAGAATGGAAAAACCTTACTTGTTCCAACTTATATCATCCCATTTAAATCGCAAATGTTTATATACGTTTTTAAGATGTTTACTTATTTGTCAAAAGTATATAAATATTTTTATACGGACCATAAAAAAATCTTGTGTACATCCTATATATATATTTGTCAAAAGTATATCAATATATCACCATATATTTGTAATCAACATGATTGACAAATAAGGAGTAGTTTATAGCTTGAAAACGTCCCAAAAATGGGAGTCTTGAGATTTTTCAAAGAAACTTGATCCACTTTTCATGAGGTGGTACGTGTATATAAAAGAGTTATATACTTACAATTCCCAATGCTATGCCAATCAGTGGTGGATCCAGAAATTTTAATCGTGAGGGCAAAACAAAACAAAATACTAATTTTGAGAATTTCTTTAAGTAAGAATGATCACTAGGGTCATACTCTTCCTCTTCTCTTTAAGAAAACAAGCCCTGCCGAGTAGAGTCAAGGCATGCCTTAAGGTAGCGACTAACTTTCGGGTGAGACGGTTCAATAATAGATTAGTTAAAAGCTCTTGCTACTTCCCACGAGTCGAGGAAAGTCAACAATGCGGATAAGAAAGTGGTTATTCTTGTTTGTTCGTATCACAATGTTACTTCAAAATATATTAAAATTACAACTACAAAGTGTCAAAATAGCACTATAAAAAAACTGCACAATACAATTAAAAAACAGACAAAAACCACATAAAAACTGCACAAAGTAGTTAAAAACTGCACAAAGTAGTTAAAAGTAGCAAAAATATTGCTCCAAAACGACGTGATATTTGGCAAAAACTACACTAAAAATGCGAAAGAAAAACCTTATACAAAATAGTTAAAAATAGAGCAAAATTACATTCTACTACAATTGACTTCTACATTTTTTGTATATTTCGAAAATGTTTAATTAATTACATCTTATTTAGGGTATTTTTGATTATAAATCTACCTTTTTAATCTCATGTCTTTACTAGTTACTTTTGCCATAATAACAAGCATCTATGATGATCTATTAGAAACAATTATAAAAATATGATTTCACGACCTCTCATGAGTCTAAAGTCTAAAAAAAAATACTCCGTAACAACTTAAAAGATCATATATTATATTATGTTAGATTATATCATATATCTTATAATAATACCTTGAAATTATCTTATAATAACAACTTAAAAGATCATATATTATATTATATATCTTATAATAAAACTTGAAATGAAATTACATAAGCTTTCTATATTTTGAAACAAGAAATAAAAGTGGGCTTTGATTTCATTATGTTGATTAAAATCGGGGGCTAATGGGAAAACAGTTTGTAATGCTCAATTTTGGAACAAGAATATAATTTGGGCTTAATTTTCAATTTGGGCTACCTAATATTTACTATGAGATTAACATTATATGTGCCAAGTTTATGGGGTTCCATGGCCCCCCATAGTAAAGCACTAAATCAGCCCCTGATGCCAATAAAGGCCGTGTGGAACTCAAAACTTGAAGTTGGATGCTCAGGTGTTGGGTAAGCAAAGAGCAACAAGAAGCTATGCGCAATCCAAAACGATGTAACTGGAACAAAAGCATTAGTAGTATATCTTTAGTAGTTGCTAACGATTCCAATGCAAAGACAAATTCAAACCACATCCATATGAACATATAATATTTTAATAGATTTTAATTTCCTAACAACTCAATATATATGTAAGAACCACCTATTTACCCACTAACACGTAACTTCTGAGTACATGATTCCTTTATTTTGTAATTCTGGGAGTTATTCAAGAAATCCGATTAGAACTCGAAGTGAGTTATAAAGATATTTCCATCAAATGTATCATTTGTTTTTTAGACAATGTATATAACATTTCCATGTAAAAAGGTAGATTGAGAACGTAACCATGTAGAATTAGTGTTTTGACTAGGCATGTAGTTTAATGAAGACTTAGTACAAGAAAGCATACTTTTTTGTCCTAAAGTTACAAAATTGTTTATGTAGGTATGAACATGAAGCCAAAATGCAAGAATCAATAGTCCAAGAACAAGACCACCAAAAATGTCGATCACACTATGCATACCAAGATACGGAGTATATACTTCCTATAAAGAGATATAGAAGGTATCAAGTGGAGTGCAGATGAAATTAAGATAAAGGGGAATTATTGAAACAAACAAACACATGTAAATCTCGCTATTTGATAAGATGAATCCATATTTTCATGCCATGAAAAGATGTAGATTATGAGGTACTTGAAAATCCATTTTAGAGAAAATGATTTGAAAATGAGATTATGGGTATACATGAATGCTAATCCAACACACAATTTAGCGACCCACATCTAGTTTTACAGCTAGGTTTGCATATAGTTTAAGAAAAGTGGGACAATCACATTGTCCACCAATTAATAATACTACGTTTTGACATTTGAGAAACTTATTGATCGGTTAAAAGTTTGATATGAACACTTATTTTGATCGGAGTGCATTTCTGATCGGAGTGCATTTCTGATAATACATATCAAGTCTTATTCCTATTTTGGTATTTTTCATTTCGGGATTTTAGCTCCGAGTAGTAAAGGACCGCAGAAACTTTCTAGTTATGAATTGGGTATAGAAGTAATAGGAGAAGCTTGGTTACAATTTAGAATCCGCTATTATATGTTTGCTCTAAATATCTATCTATCTATCTATCTATCTATCTATCCATCTATCTATATTTATAAAACAAAGTTTCTTCCTTACTTCTTAGTTAAGCCACATCATCATATTACATTTTTCTTAAAACTACCTAATTATGCCACATCATAAAATTAATTTTTTCTTTACAATCTTTATAATTTTTAACCCTCTCATCTTAAAAGTTTCCAATATTTTAAAATTCTAACAAGTTACTACCTTTTATTTTGTAGGGAGTCATAATTCAGTTTTATTATACTTTATTATAATAGCTTTTAAACTCTTGCATTACATTTAATAAATAATAATTTTTTCCTACATAAAAATGAGTTCATTTTTTTTATTGATATCACATACATTGCAATTACCTAATATTATCATCATTAACTACCATATTTTTTAATAAAATTAGTTTTAATACAATATAATAGGATGCTAAATTTTTTTATGTATTCCAATTATATTTAAATAGACTATACTAACGTATATGATGTACAAGATGAGAGATACCTAATTTACTCATGAAAATATAATTATAATCAAATTAATTAAAAAATTATATCACATAGCCATTATTTAAGTTGTAACTCATTTAAAGCCATATTATTCTCTACTAATGATCATAAGAAAATCTCAACATTTCAACAATATATATTTCTAACAAAAATTCATTGACTTTCCATCTATATATGAGCCTCACATCTGTCTATATATCCATCTATTTATCTATATCTATACATATATAATCATACTTTAGACAGGATGATGTGACAACTTAGTAGCATTTCAATTACTAAAAAGAGTGATAATAAAATTCTCACCATTTAAAAAAAAAATTACATATGCCATTTCATTTATTGTCTCAATAAATGTATCTTTGATTATTTTCCGTGCATTCTGGTATATGTTATTAATGATTTTTAGAAATATATTTTTAACTTTCAACAATATTAATACAATTAAAAAATTAAAAAACATATGATTAATTTTATTCTTTTAATTATCGTGTATCAACTTAATACGGAGTATAATTTTGTAATTAATGTTTGTTATTTTTGTTATTGACAAGGTGACAAGATCGGTGTTATCGTGAGAAATGAACAGATTTTCAAATTTCAAGTATCAATGTTGAAAAATACATACATGTTCATCCATTATAGTTTGAATATATATGTTACTAAATTATTTTCTTGTTCATTCATTTTCAATGATAACTGCATCTTTTAATTAACTTTTAAACTAATAAATTATTATTATAAATATATTTTATAAATAGTCGTGTATTACACGAGTTCAATGCATAACATATATACAAAATTACGATGATGTACGTACCTAGCATTTTTGTGTTCCAATGTTTGACTTGTTTTTCATTCCAATATAATTAGCACCTCCCTTAAAATGGAGCGTGAGGACCAGAGGAGGAGAAGCCACTCGCTTTACAACTCGTTTTCAGTGCAATCCATCCATTTTATCAATATTACAAAATTGCCGCCACCAGTTTTTTACTCCTCCCCCCAACAGGGCCCCAATGAAAGACCCATCGGAGTTCTCTTTATTTACCATCTTAGACCACCCACAATGGGGCGTTATAGGGCATTTTTTGAGCGAGAACGCCCCAGAAAGCCGCAATGGGGCGTTGTGGAGGGGATTCTGGGGCGTTATGTGGAAGAAAAACGGGCATTTTTGGGGCGTTTTTGTGGGACCCATTTATATATATATTTTTTCTTTTCTTTTCTTTTTCGACGGTTTAAATGAAATTATATTTAGTTAGTGGACCAATGAGGTAAAAAAAATGGCGTTCTGGTGTTACGATTGCTAGTGTTGAAAATGGTGTTGTGGTGTTATGTTGATGTGGCATCTGAAAAATGGGCATTCTAGTGTTACAATTGCGGATGGTCTTACTACAGCACTTTTTTTAGAATCTCTAATTAATCTAATGGTTGAGAGTTTTTCCTACCTACTACACTAAACTATTAAAATATAAAAACCCTCTTTTCTTATTATATTTGATTGATTGATTGATGAACAAATTGCAAAAACATTCCCCTGTATATCCATACAATTATTTTTTAAAAACAACCACTTGAATCATAGGAAATATAATTAATAAAAAGTCGGTCCCCTCTATTTTATTACTCCCTCCGTCCTATTTAAAATTTCCATTTTGACTGTGCACGTAGTTTTAGGATTCTTCACTAACTACACTTTTCACCAATCAAATCTAAAATGTACCCATTAAAGTCTTTTTTTAATTGGTTATATATCAAAGTAGACACTTATAATGAGACATCCCAAAATAGTAACGTGAACATTTTAAATGGGACGAAGGTAACTACTAACTTTAAAATCCGTGTATACATTTGGTTATTTAAGCCGTTATTTTACCAAAATTCAAATACGGCACTATTTTCCAGTATTAACATTAGATAAAAGAACTAAATTGATACTTATATTTGTAAATAAAATGAAACCGAATAAATTAAACAAAATTATTCAAATTTAGTAACTTTTTGATTTTAATCGGTCTTATTAAATTACAAGTTACTGAGCACAAAGTTTTAGGATCACTAACTACAATTTTCACCGGTTATCATATATATCCTATTGAGGTTCAAATGAGTACAACAATATTTAGTGAGAATGAAGGAACCAATAAGAATGCGGCACATGTCACAAAACTCATTTTCCCATACGTTTATAAAAATTAAATATCTCACATTTGGTAAGTCGAAAAATTATAAAAGTTGCATCATAAAAATCAGCATTTTTTTTTCTCTTAGATTAGACATCTCAAGAAATATACTTTTGACGACCTTTTTTCTCATTTTCGAGGGATTTTGTAAACTATCACACGTGGTACCAACGAGTATCACACATTGTACCAACGAATATCACATGTGATACGAATATTTTACACTATGTAAAACACTAAAACTCATAAAAATTTCGTTGAAAGTATACCTTATGAGATCTCTAATCGAAGGGGGAAAAACAGCTGATTATTATAGATGAATATTTATAATATTTTGACTTACCGTTTGTGAGATATTTAATTTTTAAAAACGCGGCGTAATTTAATTGGTTCCCCATTCTCACCAAAATTTTCATTCTCATTTGAACCTCACTTTATCATATTCACCTACTAAAACCTATTTTGATTGGTTGAAATATGTAATAGACATTTGTGTTGGGATAACTAATGAAGACACTTGGAATGGGATGGAAGGAGTACTATTTGTGACATTATCATGTCTTAACTTTTAGATAATTGGATAAAATGAAAGAATCTAATCAAATAATTAAATTTTTGATGACATTATCAGCCGCATCCTATAATATATTTTAAAAAATGCAATTCTTATTCTGACATTGAGATATATCCTTACGAAAGTAATTATGTGTGTGCTCATGCATAATTATGTCCAAATATCTATAAGAACGTTTATATAGAAAATAAAACCTTGAACCATAATATTATGGGTTAGATCACGTTGTAACTAATTTTAACCGATTAGTTCAAATGAACAAACATGTTTTTTTGGATGATTTTACAAGAAATATATTTTTTTTTTTTTTAAGTTTTTTCAATTTTCATTCATACATATATTAATGTATTCAAATTTTAAATGGTTCTCAATCAAACCTAACTATATTAATTATGAGTATATATACTGATCAAGCATATTTCGGCTTGAGTGCGGATGGGGAGAATCACCTCTTTACACTGCACTAGTGTCGTAACCCGGATCGAGATAGTTCTCATCGAGGGTGGTAAAGGGTGAGGGTGATTGATTACCTATCTAAGAAGATAGGGTTTGGAGGTCTTGAGAGGATGGAGGCTGCACACACATGGAGTGTGTGTGTGTGGCGTGAGAGATTTAGGGTTTGTACCCTTATAAAGGGGAAGGGGTGGCCCAATAAGAAGGGCCCATGGGCTAAGCCATGTGAAAGCCCAAAGTAGTGGGTACACTATCAAGTCCCCCAAGTTCGGTATGATATGTTCATAAATGTCGTGTCGAACTTATTTGATATGCCGTTGCCTGTATCCTGGCAAAGGTGCCAACCATAACGGTGATGGGCTTACAAAGCAATCGAGCAGCAGAAGACTAACCGGAACTCCCCAATCAAGTTGGTAAGGTGAGCCATGAGCTCTAAATGAGTAGAGCCACGGCGTGGCTTAAGAAAAACTGCGAAGATGACCTGAGCTCTTAAACTAGCAGAGTCCGAGTATGGCTCCAAGACAAGCTGCTCACACAAGCGGAGCTCAGAGCGAGCTGCTGAGATGGGGTAAGCTCTAAATGAGGGGAGCCCGAGTGAAGCTTAGCGAAGCTTCAAATATGACAGAACTGTCGAGATGAGCAGCGATCGTTTTCCCGACACGGAGATATGCTAAAAGGTCTTGCAAACGGTTAGCGAACGTACTTGCAATGTAGTTCGTCAAAAGAAACGCAAGAGATATTTCTTGCAAAGTAACTCTGAAGGGATGACGGATAGTACATCGTCACTCCCCCCAGTTCAGTATGATAACTTGCCAAATATCATATTGAACTTTTCATTGTATCGTGACATATTGCCTCACATCAGCACTCTGCTGGGATAAGGGCTTATCTATGCACCACAATGATATTTATTCATGCATGTTAACGTCAGTTTCAGCTGGAATTAGGTCTTACAGTTTATTCGGGCCGAATTTATTTTGTTTTGAGTCATGACGATTGTAGATTTCTAGACTACATTATGGGTTGGTGTGTGGCGGAGGTTTGACCTCGGCTCGACCAATATTCTGGTCACTTCCAAATGATAATTTGGTGGACCTCTGCCAACGGGAGGCTAGAAGGCATTCCTTTACGGGGGCAGGCTCGCAGCGCGCTCATGGGCTTATCTGATTGCATGAAAATCATATGCCAGTGCGCGGTGCGACGACGCCAAAGGCGGTTTAATTTCTCACTTGTTTTTATGAACGTACGTAAGAGCATACCAGCGGACTTTTGGTTAAGCTAAAGCCTCGAGGGTGGATCAGTTCCCTCGATGCTTCGCGGAGGGTGGATCAGTTCCCTCCGAGCTTAAAAGTCAATGATGCTATTGTACGGTTTATATGGGCCTAACCGACCTTGTTTAAAGGTTTTATGGTGTGTAGCCATTTGTCACAAGGAGAATACGTTCGTGTGGAATAAAGTATTTATCCTATATGTATAGGCTTAGCCGACCTGTGTAAAGGTTTTATGGCTTACAGCCGCTCATCGCAAGGGAAATGCGTCCGTGCGGAAAAAGTCGATTACTACGTATTCATGGACCTAACCGACCTTCTTAGAGGGTTTATGGTTTGCAGCCGCTCATTGCAAGGGAAACACGTCCTTGCAGAAAAATAGTTTGAAGAGATGAGCTTGAAAACTCACTTATTGAATAGATGAGCTGAGAGCTCATTTGTTGAAGTCATGAGCCAAGAGCTCGCAGTTGAAGAGGTGAGCTGAGGGCTTGTTGCTGAAGTCATGAGCCGAGAGCTCGCAGTTGAAGAGGTGAGCTCATTTATTGAAGAGATGAGCATAGAGCTCATGTCTTAAGAGGTGAGAGCTGGGAGCTCAGACCTAATGAGATGAGCTCACTTAGATGGGAGCTGAGAGCTCATAGATGTGCTCATCATTGAAGAGACGAGCTGAGAGCTCATGTTGTAAGAGGTGAGAGCTGAGAGCTAAGACCTCATGGTGGAGCCCGACGGCATCGCGAAACCCGGAGGCGGTGTGACACCCCCAAATTCGGTCAGCGCGGTAAACGCGCGATTAGCGGAAGTATTTGAGTAAGCGGGGGTGCTGACGTTAACGTTGAACATCATGCCAGAGCAGAGCGTATGATTATTGCTGAACAGTAAATTAAGATGCCATTTATGAAGTTAGTTTGTAACAAAAAGGACTATAACTCGCTAAAGTCGTAGAATAGTATTATATAATACAATCTGTATAAAATACACAGTTTCCGAAATAAGATTTCATAAGTATGTTTAATGTAAATCATTTATACAAGAAATATTAAGTGTCCCAAAACGTGGCATCCTAATTAGTCGCGGGTCGTCTAACTCCATATGCATGCAGTCTTATCTATGCTGCTAGTTTTACCTAAAAAACATAGTAAAAAGGTCAACAAAATTGTTGAGTGAATTCACAGGTTTTTATGTGTATGGTTTGTTTAACCATATTCATTTAGTAAAAGAGTTGACAAGTAAGTCAAATAGAGTCGTTCACAACAGTTTGTAAGAAAGTACTATCCTACGAGTTATTTATACGGCAGCATATAGGTATACACAAATAGTTCACAACACAGTATAAAATCATCATATAATCAGTAGCACATAAGCAATTAAGTAGCGCAGAAGCATCAAAGTAATTATAAACAGTTGTTGCATGTTATAGCAAAACAGTTGTTATGTTATTCACACTGAGTTTCAAAAGCATTTAAAATAAATAAAAGGTAGGGGCTGTGAACTCACAATAGTTGGCTTGATATGTAGATGTGAAAGCTAGCAAATGTGTAGCGCGCCCCAGGTATGTCAACCTATACGCAATAATTGTATTAACATAAGTACTTTGATTTGTTGAACCCATTTATGTTAATAGTTCGTTGGTTTGAAGAAATCGTTAATTTCTTAAGTTATACCAATAGTTGTTGACGTTATGTTGAAATATTGTTATTATTTCTTACGTCGCATATTTCGTTTCATATATGTATATACATGTATGTAATTGTATATATATAAGCGAATTGTCAATTTGTTCTCATTGTACATACATATATTTGTTATATATATATGTATATAAATATACTTGTTGCATATTTTATTTCGTATGTTTGTTACACGTATATTTCATTTGTAGATATATGTGAAAATATATGGTTATAATTTCAATACATTGTTTATGTTGTATGTATATATATATATCTAATCGTAAACATTTGTCGTGTTACTAATATCATTCGTTTCGTTTAACTCGTCACTTATATATATAACTCTCGATTTAAGTTTGTGTTTTTGAAATCGTTTTACCCATTGGGCTTGGCCCACTTAGTTTGGCCCAATAACAAAGTTCAATAGTTTGGCCCAAAAACAAAGTTCAATAGTTTGGCCCCAAAACGAAGCCCAAATACATTAACTAATTACTTTGGCCCATTAACTATAAAATTAGTTTGGCCCAATATAAATGTGACCCAATTCGTTTGACCCAATTAGGAATAAAACAGGTCAGGCCCAATATAGATATTGGCCCAGTTGCTCAAAAAAAAATTAAATCAAAACAGGTCACAGGAAGGGCTCGACCCTGTGACATCTCGCTTCTCACCACACAACATTGCCAATAGGCTATGCGACTCTTTTGTTTATATCTTGCTTACATTATATATTTATGTACTTATAAAAGGTTGTTCAGATTAAATAAATAGATCCAAAAATAGGTCACGGGGCTCGAACCCGTGACCTTTGACTTCAATCAGCACGCTTAACCGGTAGGCTATATGCCTGTTATTGTTATAATTGTTGCTTTATATATATTTATGTGTTCGTAAGTTTGTAATCTGTGTGGGTTTTATGCCATCGTCCAACCCTCATATGGGTGTAGTTCTATTTAGTCGACCTTTTCACAATCTCGTTCTCTATCTTGTAATCTCGACATACAACTTGGGTATAACATTAAAGCACAACGGTTTCAAGTTTTATAAACATGAAAATGTAAGAGAGAGAGAAGCGGTTGCTCGCGGTGGTGATGAGAGACGAGGTGGTGACGGTGTCGTGGAGGTGGTTCACGACGGTGATGATGGTAACCGGCGCTGCTAGCTACTGTTGTTATGTCGTTGTTACCGGTTGTGGTTGCTCAATCGAGAGAGAGATGATAAGAATATTGGCGATGATGATGATCGATAATCAAGAAGAAGATTGCTAGTTGCTGCTTGTTGTCTGTTGTTGTTCTCGGTTGAAAGAGAGGCTGAGGGAGATGGTGATTATTGTTGTTATTCTTGGTTTTGTTGTTCCACTTCTACAGCTTGTTGCTGCTGTTGCTTTTGGTGTAAATCAAAGAAGAGGGGAAAAGAAAATGATCAAGATGAGGAAATGGTGTTGTTGTTGATATAGTTAAGGAAAAACACATATACATGAAAATGATACGGGTATGGGATTTGAACCAGTATCTTGCCCCCTCAATTATTTGATGTGGGTGTCCATTTTCGACCCGCAATTTCGGGTACGGGTATAATTATAGCAATATAAAACATAATATTTTATATTTTTATTTTGTAGATGTTCTCCAGGTGCGTTATTTAAAGTCAGAATAATGATATTTTCATTATTTTAGACTGTTGTACAAATTTGTACATTTTACTGCGCGCATCCAATTGGGTGCCAAATTTCAGTTAAATTATGATTTCATATATCGAGGTAATGTTCCAAATACTTTCAAACATACGAGAAAAATAGAACTTTTATGATTTGTGATCTCTGGTTACGTTTTAAAATTGTTTCTGTTCGTGTTGTAATACGTTTTATATAAAACGTATCTTTAATTCGTTTTGACAATCGTTTCTCGAAATATTTTAGTCAGTTAGTATTTCGAATTAGTACTGAAATATTTTCGAGTTTATTCAGATAATTTTGTATGTAATTATAATAATTACAAATTTTGTAATACTTTATGTATTAACGTTTTGGGCTTGCTAAGATTATTTCACATAGAAAGTTTTGCTTAAACTTTTGTCAGAAAATTAGCGTAAAACGCATATGTTTACTGTTCTTAATTGTACCCAAATTGGCAGGGTGCCACAGGCGGGGCGGAACCCGGGGGCGGGGCGGAAACCGGCGGCGGGACGGAACCCGACGACGGGGCGGAACCCGGGGGCGGGACGGAACCCGGAGGCGGGACGGACCCCGGCGGCAGGGCGGAACCCGGAGGCGGGGCGGAACCGGAGGCGGGACGGAACCCGGCGGCGGGACGGAATCCGGCGGCTGGGCGGAACCCGGGGGCGGGGCGGAAACCGGCAGCGGGACGGAACCCGACGGCGGGGCGGAACCCGGGGGCGGGACGGAACCCGGAGGCGGGACGGACCCCGGCGGCGGGGCGGATCCCGGCGGCGGGGTGGAACCCGGAGGCGGGACGGAACCCGGCGGCGGGACGGAATCCGACGGCTTGGCGGAACCCGGGGGCGGGGCGGGAACCGGCGGCGGGACGGAACCCGACGGCGGGGCGGAACCCTACGGCTGGGCAGACCCCGGCGGTGTGGCGGACCCCGAAGGCGGGGCGGAACCCGACGGCATCGCGAAACCCGGGCTCTTCAACAAAGCAGTCCTGGCCATGAGTCCATATATCATCATATGATACTTGCCCCCAGTTCAATAGTACTAATGAGTTTAGTAGTTTTGAACTTGAAAAGATGAGTTCCCACCATAATAACTAGAAATGTCGTTTCTTCTCTTCTTCCTCCCGGAGCCCGGTGCATATAAGCGATCCCGGAGTTCGGTTTACATTTGACGAGCCCGGAGCATATAAGCGATCCCGGAGCTCGGTTTACCAATACAGTTTCTTTCTTTCCTGTAGATAAGGACAAAATATTCATAACAATGCTATGTGGTACAATATGCAATAACAATTGTGCTGCTGGTTTAGGCATTCCGTCGAGCATGTAGAGTGCGCAATTATTTTTCACTGATTTGGGGGATGTTTTTACATTAATAACCCATTTTTCAGTATTATATATATTGCATAATCAATAAACAACGAGTATTCTAGCGCAATGAAGCATGTTCCTTTTACTGGATGTAAATAATTTTGAAATTTCTGACTTGGTCCCACCTCAGCACGTGTTCTGAATAAAGGAACAATTCCTTTCGACAGGATGGTAATAATATAATACTTTCACAACATTTTGCTAGGTGGCGTGAATGCATTGAATGCTAGTAACATGTACAGTAGGCTTAAATTATTATAGCCACTCAGCTTCCAACAATGCTGAAAGCGACTGATCACTAGATTTCGCAGGGCATGGGAAATAAATTGCAGTACATCTCAATTAGGTTGTACCAATGCATAAGGTATTTGTACCCTTTTCCCCTTCCATTAGTAAATGAAAATAGAACTGCCACCTCTATTATTTAAGCAAAATGCGTTATAGCATGTGTAAAAATAACCTGATATTCATTCGCTCAGGAACCGAGGTTTGATGCCGGAGCTCGGAGATCGATGCTCCGCTGCCTCTTGATGTTGCTGATGAATCGTCATGCTTCTTGTTTTTGACCCAATCAACCAAAACTCCAAACGGGATTTCATCTAACACAAATGGGTTTTACGAAAACTCCTTCGCTTCCTTCCCTATAGCCACCGCGATCGGATCATTTGAACCCACAAGGTGGTCGTTTGTTAGCTGTCGATAGCCTAACCGATGTATATGAACAAGACCGACTCGGGGCACGAGCCTGGTTGACATAATCATGGAGTTATGTGACCCGGATGCGGTGCCGTCAAGCACCTGTTATGGATCTCGGATCTCGCAGCTCGGAGCTCAGAGAGCTACATCAGAACGAGTGTAGAACTCGGATGAACTCTGAGAACAGAGTTCGGATCTCGGCACTTTCGGGTTATGTAGAACGAGCCCGGAGCTTGGTTTTGTCTCGGGCAAACTTGAGGGCGGGGCTCGGCGTCCGGCGCACGTATTACGTGCAAATTGTCATATACAAGAACGTTGCATGCATGGTGTAACACATACATACATATATACGCATAGTGATGGCATGAGACGTGAATATGCTTCCATGGCGTAGCACATGCATGGCGCCGCCATGATGCACGTATGCATATTTTCATAAAGCGGTTAAGCAACCGTTACTGCATCAAAAACCTAGTACATCAGGCGTAGGTACGAGCCCGGAGCTCGGTTTGTATGTACGAGTCCGGAGCTCGGTTTGTATGCACGAGCCCGGAGTTACGTTGGAATGAGTTCTGAACTCGGAGCAAGATCAACATGTACGGGGATCTGAGTAGGTGAACGACACCGGAGCTTGGTGTCAACCCGGAACGGGACCAGCTCGGGGCACGGGTCCTGAGGTATGTCGACGGTGCCGGAGTTGTCTAGAAACGAGGACGGAGTCATCTCGTAACGAGCTTGAGCCCGGAGCGCGGGTCCATCTCGGAATGAGCTCGGGTATTGGAATTGCCTTTGTGACAAGAACGGAGCTCGGAGATATCTCAGAACGAGCTTTTAAAACGATGGTAATCACCATTTAGCAGAAAGCGGGCTCCGGTAATAGCAGTGGTGCTTGAAACACATAGCTCGTAGTTGGGTCGGATGAGCCACTTAGCTTGGTTGAAACAAGGCATCACGAGGTTATGTCAAAATGAGTACGGAACTCAAAACCATCTCTGAACGAGTTCGGAGTTCGGAGCACGGCGTACGTACGGAACGAGCCCGGAGCTCGGTCTTATCTCGGATTGCTCAGAACTCGGATTATGCATCGAACAAGCCCGGAGGTGAAAATCCACGTATACATCAATCCTTGACATGTTTCCAGCTTATGTTCATATTCATTTGTTGACATTTGCAGATTTCAGCAAAACAGAATGTGCAAATAATTGTTGTATACTTGTACTTCCGCTTTGAGCGCTTGTACCTTTTTTTTTTTAAAACCATTGAGGATCATATATGAAGCTCGGCAGAATGAAGACATCACCAAGCTGGATTGGGATTATCAACGTTAGCTCAGACGGAGTTCGGAATTATGTATCGAACCGCTCCGAACTCGGAGCTGCATCACGGAGCTTAGCTGGATGGCATCACGGGGTTATGTAAGCACGAGTACGGAACTCGGATTATAATCCAAACGAGCTTGGAGCTCTGACGAGCTTGGAGTTCTGATGAACTCAGGAGCAGAGCACGGAGCTCGGAGGCGGAGCTCGGAGGCGGAGCACGGAGCTCGGAGGCGGAGCTCGGAGGCGGAGCTCGGAGGCGGAGCTCGGAGCGGAGATCGGAGGCGGAGCTCGGAGTGCGGAAAATATATAAAGCAAACTCGGAATGAAGTGTGTTTTCTCTCACAAAAAGACATATAAAGAAATGAATCGTGAAAGTAATTAATTATCACTTCATGAGTTTGCATTGCACCTCGTACTGCATCCCTATTTTGTATGTATATCTGTTTGCTTATTTGGTAGTAGTACCTTTGGCTTTAAAGTTTGTAACTTTTAAATAAAGATGATCTTTTATTTTAAAAAGTAATACAATAAGAATCCAACTGTGATATGGATCATTCTCAAATCAATGTAAGTGGAGGAATCAGTGACCCATCCTTGGGTTTTAATACGTTAATTTGCAGAAAACAGACACCAAAATATTGATGCCCCCGTTTTAACATGTGTAAGATTGGGATGTTGCTTTTAATCAATCCGAGGTCCAATATTTCACACACGAAAATGTGCAATCTATATGATTTGAAGATGATAAAATAATCCGCAAAAACTTACAGATACAAGTCGTGTATGACCTGTGCCGATTGATGATGAGAACACGAGACATATTATTGCATGTCCCACGGATGGCGCCAATTGATCAAGCATATTTCGGCTTGAGTGCGGATGGGGAGAATCACCTCTTTACACTGCACTAGTGTCGTAACCCGGATCGAGATAGTTCTCATCGAGGGTGGTAAAGGGTGAGGGTGATTGATTACCTATCTAAGAAGATAAGGTTTGGAGGTCTTGAGAGGATGGAGGCTGCACACACATGGAGTGTGTGTGTGTGGAGTGAGAGATTTAGGGTTTGTACCCTTATATAGGGGAAGGGGTGACCCAATAAGAAGGGCACATGGGCTAAGCCATGTGAAAGTCCAAAGTAGTGGGTACACTATCATATACCAACTTTAAAACTAATAATTATCATTCATTCTTCTACATCCATTTTCTTAGTGCCTTACGATGGGTATTTTATAACATTATCATATCTATGAATGATGATTTTATTTCTACATTTTATTTAGAGTTTTCATGTTCAAGCACGAGTTTACGTTGTGGTCATAAGGCGTTACGAGCCACTGAAATCCACCAAATCTTAATTACATGTGTTCACATAATCTTATTTGTGTTCAAGAAGCTAGTGTTATTTGTGATTATATCACGAACGACTGAAATTTACTTGTGTTCACATAATCTTTAATTAATTTATATATTTCTATTGTCATTGTTATTTGATACTCCCTCCGTACCAGTTAAAGTGTCCACTTTGACTGTGCACACAGTTTTAGAACTCTTCATTAACTACACTTTTCACCAATCAAATAACATATCTACCTACTAAAATATCTTTTGATTGTTTAAAACATGAAAGTAGATACTTATTTCGGTTGGGTCCAGATCAGAGGAGCACAAGGCAAGAGGGGAGGGGTATTTTTGCAATTTTTATAAATTTGTGAAAAGGAGGAGAGGCCATTTTGCACTTTTGACAAAAATTATGAATCAACCTGAAAAAATGCAGTAAATGTAACACCTGGTCAAAAATGACCAAAATCCACACCCAAATTAAACTTTTCTATTCACATATTCTATACAAATAATATCAAGTGTTCAAGTATTATATATATAGTTATATATATACAACATAAAATGATTATTAATAATCGCATATAAACAAATTTGAAAGAACGCGCAATCTCAATCACGGACGTTGGTGAAAAACATTTTTTAAATAATGTATTATTGATGATAATAATAATAATTTAAACGATTGATATTTTATACATATTTTATGTACTAAAAACTATCCGTATGTTCAAAGTGAAACAAAGTTATATTTTTATAAAGCAATTAAAAGTATTTTTATAAAATACTTCGAATAAAAACGTATACGATTTCACATTTAGAGATTTATCATTTTAAATGTCACACCCCCAACATCGTTAATCGTGTTTATTAATAGTTTAGCGGAAGCTTTTAGTTAATTAGCGGAAGCATTTTAATAATAGTTGAGCATTGAGGGCGGACAGATTCGATAGTGCATTCATTGTATCAGAGTATATGATCATACAGAACATACATATATATTTAAGATGCCATAAGTTTAAAGTTATTACAAAAGATACGACTTCGTAAAGTCGTACATAAGTAGGGTTGTCGAAGACAACTTAAGTATTTGAAAATACAAGTTTATAAAAGAGGGATTTCATAAGTATAACCAATGGAATTGATAATACAAAGGAAATACAAGTGTCCCAAAAGTGGCATCATAAATAGTCAGGTTGCCTACGTCCTTTATGCATGCAGGAGTACCTGAGTCCTAATTTCCTGAAAAACATAGTAAACTGTCAACATTGAATGTTGAGTGAATTCACAGGTTTAAGTTTTGTATAAATCATTCATGTACACAAACATAATATTTATATGTAAGGTAGGAAACACAAGTATTCTAATTAAAGAAAACATTTCCTATAATTAGTAAGAATGTCATTCTTACTACAATAATAGATGTGTAGGAAACACAAGTTTAATCATAAACATTTCCTAAAAAGTAGTCGCAGGATATACAGGTTTATCAAATAAGTAAACATATCCATTTCAATAGTTAAGGAAAATCAGGTTTAGCAGTCAAGCAAACATTTTCCAACAGATAGTTAACAGGAACTCAAGTTTAACAATAAAGTAAACATTCCAATAATAATCATTGCAGGAAACACAGGTTTAACATTTAAGTAAACATTTCCTATGAATAGTTGTTTTTGTGGGAAACCAAGTTCAACCAATTAAGGTAAACGTTTCCTAAAATATAATCTCACAGAGGAACCCCTGTCCTATTAGTCATCACAGGGAATACCATTCTCAAATCAAGTTGTTGTTTAGTTGTTTAGTTGTGTGGGAAATATAGACTATAATCCCTCCAAGGTGAGCTAAACCTTTAGAGTTAAAGTAACGACACTAGTACTATAACCAAACCACGACTAGTTGTTTTGTTGTTGCCTCAGTAACATCTTAAGTATACACTCCTCGTTACGACTATCGTCGATGTGGTTGGAATGACCAACGAGTAATATCCTGGGAGGGTTGTCAAATCGATAGTACTATCTGTATACTCAGTGGCTAGAGTCACCTAGCTAATGGTTATAGGTTGCAAGCACTGGGACTTTATGTGCACTACAACTACCTCGCGTAAACCTAGGATCGTACCAAGATCTGTTGTCTTATTCCCAAAATGTTGTGAAAACGTTTCATATAATTAGTTCGAGTTAAATCAATATGAAAACATTTTATTGAAATAGTTCAAGTTCAACAATATAATATGAACACCTTTCATATTAACAATCCAAGTTTAATAGCATGAAAATGATCATGTTAATCAGTTCACATAATAGCATGCAGCGCAATACAATAAAGCATATAGCATGTTATCACATTGTACTATGTTTTCCACCCCTGGTTTTAAAAGCATTTAAAACAATAAAAGTCAGGGGCTGTGAACTCACGGTTTTGCAATCTTCAGCAAAATATACAGCTAGCAAATAATCCCACAGCGTCGATCAAATACCTAGACGCAAATAATAATACTTGTATAAGTATACGGATTATTTGTTAAGTTAAAATGTTTGTAACATTTTAGTTGTTGTTGACGTTTGTGTTAGAATAATCGTTAAGTTTAGGTATGTATTTATATACATATTAGTTGAATATATATATTCTAATATATATATTAATTGTCGTCATTGATTAAGTTCATAAGTACATAGGTATATTTATAATTGTCGCGTAAATATACGTACATAAATGTAGTTGTCGTTGTTGTCGGTTATGTTTTAAAAACATAAATATATTAGTTATCAAATAACTTTGTTATATCGAATGTATAAGTCGTTTGTTAATAGTCGCGAATAAAACCTTGTTGTCGTTTAGGTTTTCAAAACGTAACTCGTTTGTTGTAAAAATATAACTTGTTTTTGGTTTATCGTATATATATATCTATATAAATACACTTGTAAAAGTTTCGTATTTATTAAAATATATAAGTCGTCGTTATGTATATAAATCTTCCATTTATATAGTTGGTATTTACTAAGTTAAATCGTCCCATTTATACTTCTTGTTAAATATATATATATATATAAGTTGTCCGTTAGTATATATATATATAGTTTTATTATCGTATTAGTTTTGTCGCGTTCAAAGTGTCCGTATAGAATTATGTCGTGGATATAAATTTGTCTCAAAGTCGTGTTCATATAAAGTACTAAGTCTCGTTGTCGCAATAATATTCAAGTAGTAAGTCTCGGTTTGTATAACATTTATTAGTTTTGTCCGCGTTATAAAAGTCGAAAACTGTTTTCTGTTTAAAAAGGGGGAAGCCGCCGGCCTCTTTCAGGTTGGGTTTTTGCCGCCGGTCAAGGCCTGAAGCCGCCGGTCTCGGCTTGGGTTTCAGGTTCTGGTTCGTCTCTGTTATTACATATACATAATGATTTCGGTTTTAGCTTCGTTTTTACGATGATCAAACACCACAAATATGTTGTATAAACTTAGTATAACATGTTTTAACACTTTTATAACAACAATCATCAACATATATCATAATTTATGAAAATTATATAAATGAAATAAAATGAAGAAAATGGATAAAATTTCCTCACAATGGTTTAGGATGAAGGTGATGATGATTTCGGATGTTGATGATGATAATGACGAACGATGATGATGAAGATGATCAAGAAACCATTTTGTGAAGTGTTTGATGTTGGTGATGTGTGTTTGAGGTGATGAAGATGATTATGGTGTTGCTTTCTTCCTGCTTTTGTTACTACTGCAGCTGCTTCATGTTCCAGCACATACACACGCACATATAAAGTGAAGAGGGAAAAGGTTGGTGGTTGTGAATTATTGGAGATGGATGGCAATGTATAGCAGAGTGTTTTGGTTCCAAAATTTCAACTGAGGTATGGAGGGAGTATAAAATATGTCGCCCAGATATTTTGCAAAGTGTGTTATTGGTAGTTTTTAGCCCGTTAATTTCGTGTACGGGTATAATTTGTGGTACTTTAGTTATAATAAAATTTCTCGTTTTGTTCCTCGATATCTCAGACTTAATAATTTGAAATCGAAATGTGAAATACTTTGTTACAAGTATATTTAAAATTAATCACAGTAAAAGTACTGTGTAGTTAAAAACGCGTGCCAGATTTCAGTTAAATTTGGAAATCATATTCTGAGGTAATGTTCTATACTTTAAAACAGTAACTTACGAAATAATACTTTTATTATTTGGAACCTCTAGGCGCGTTTTAAAATTGTTTCTGTTCGTAATACGCGTACTAAAAATCGTCTAAATATTTCGTTTTCTTTTCGTTATAATACTTTTATATAATAATTTCAATATAAAAATTACTCAAAAGTATTTTCGAAGTTCATTTCGGAACTTAATTATTCGCGATTAATACGTTTATTATAAAACGTATAATTTATTATATTATTTCAATAATATAATTATATAATAGTTGTAATTAATAATTTTCGAATTATTAATTATTTTGTATCACCAATATTATCGTGTTCAATTCATATAGTTTGATATATTCATTTCGCACGTAATTATATATATACACATATAACTACTATCAAATATATCACGTATCACATAGTAAGTTTATCAAAAACTTAACACATAAATTGTTTTGAATTCACTAATCAGGGAATTACTCTAGGTAATGCATGAAATTAGGTTAAGTAAATACCCTAATTGGAGGATTGTCACATTCTCCCCCCGTTAGCGAAATCTCGTCCCGAGATTTAATTTGTATTATTCGTGTCAGTCGCTTGTTCAAACAGGTGAGGGTACTTCTTTCTTATCTCATCCTCACGTTCCCAAGTAAACTCTGGGCCATGCTTCGAATTCCATCGAACCTTGACGAGTTTGATTCGTTTGTTTCTCAGTCTTTGTGTTTTCGTATCAGCTATTTCGATTGGTTCCTCCACAAAGTTAAGCTTTGAGTTAATGAAAACTTCGTCAGGAGGTAGGATAAGTGTTTCGTCGGACAGACACTTCTTCAAATTACACACATGAAAAGTGTCGTGAATACTACTAAGCTCTTGTGGTAGTTTGAGTTTATAAGCGACAGGACCAATCCTCGCAAGGATCTCAAAAGGTCCAACATATCGTGGGTTCAGTTTTCCTCGTTTGCCAAATCGTGCTATCCCTTTCCAAGGCGATACTTTGAGTAGAACCTTATCTCCTACTTGAAACTCAAGAGGTTTACGGCGGTTATCGGCGTAACTCTTTTGTCTATCTCTTGCAGCTTTCAATCGGTTAAGCACTTGAGATATTTTGTCTGTGGTTTCTTGGACAAGTTCGGGTCCGGATAGTTGTCTGTCATCCAACTCTGCCCAACAGAGTGGAGATCTGCACTTGCGTCCATACAACGCTTCAAACGGTGCCATCTGTATACTGGTGTGATAACTATTGTTGTAGGAGAATTCAGCTAATGGAAGATGAGTATCCCAATTTCCTCCAAAGTCAATCACACATGCTCGTAGCAAATCTTCGAGCGTTTGAATCGTTCGTTCACTCTGGCCATCGGTTTGTGGATGATAGGCCGTACTCATATCGAGTCGAGTACCTAGGGCCTGTTGTAGTGTTTGCCAGAAACGAGATGTGAATCTGCTATCTCTATCAGATATAATCGACAATGGCACACCGTGCCGAGAAACGACTTCTTTGATATAGATCTTTGCCAGTTTCTCAAGCTTGTCAGTCTCTTTGAAAGCAATGAAGTGGGCTGATTTCGTCAGTCTATCGACAATCACCCATATTGAATCAACACCAGTTGATGTCCTTGGTAGTTTCGTGATGAAATCCATTGTTATGTGCTCCCATTTCCATTGTGGCATCACTGGTTGTTGCAAAAGTCCGGAAGGTTTTTGATACTCAACCTTGACCTTCGAACAAGTTAGACACTTGCTGACATAAGTAGCGATGTCTCTCTTCATATTAGGCCACCAATAGAAACCTTTCACAACTTGGTACATCTTGTCTGCACCAGGATGAATCGAGTAGTTGGACTTGTGAGCTTCGTCCAGAATCAGCTTACGGAGTTCATCGTCGCACGGTACCCAAATTCTGTTCATGAAGTATAAAACTCCATTCTCTTTTGTTTCAAGCTGTTTCTCCATTCCTCTCAGGGATTCGTCTTTCATGCGTTCAGCGGTGAAAGCTAATTGTTGCGCGTCACGAATTTGAGAAATGAGATTCGAGTGAATTGTTAACACTAAGGCTCGAACTCTGCGAGGCTTAACGTTCTCTTTACGACTTAAGGCATCTGTTACTACATTAGCCTTGCCCGGATGGTATTTAATCTCACAATCGTAATCATTCAGCAATTCGACCCAACGTCTTTGTCTCATGTTGAGTTCTTTCTGGTCGAATATGTGTTGTAGGCTCTTGTGGTCAGTGAAAATTGTACACTTTGTGCCATATAAGTAGTGTCTCCAAATTTTCAATGCAAAAACGACTGCTCCCAACTCTAAGTCATGAGTCGTATAGTTCTTCTCGTGAATCTTCAATTGACGAGATGCATAAGCAATAACTTTGTCGTTTTGCACGAGAACACAACCTAATCCTTGATGTGAGGCGTCACAATAAACAATGAAGTTCTCTGTTCCCTCAGGTAAGGATAGAATCGATGCGGTGCTCAACTTTTGTTTTAACAGTTGAAAGGCGTTTTCTTGTTTCTCTCCCCATTCCAATTTCTTATCCTTCTGAGTTAAGGTGGTGAGTGACTGGGCTATCTTTGAAAAGTTCTCTATAAATCGTCGATAATAGCCAGCAAAACCAAGAAATTGTCAAATTTCTGTGGGAGTTTCCGGTGCTTTCCAGTTCTTAATCGCCTCTATTTTGGATGGGTCCATATGAATTCCCTTATCATTGATCACGTGACCTAGGAAATGAACCTCTCTAATCCAAAATTCGCATTTGGAGAACTTAGCATACAGTTTCTCGTTCTCAAGTAGTTGGAGGATAAGTTTCAAATGCTGTTCGTGATCCTCTTTCGTCTTTGAGTAAATCAAAATATCATCAATGAACACAATGACAAACTTATCTAAGTAAGGTTTGCACACTCGGTTCATGATATCCATAAATACTGCCGGCGCGTTAGTCAATCCAAATGGCATGACTAGGAACTCATAGTGACCATAACGAGTCCTGAACGCTGTCTTCTGCACATCCTCTTCTCGAACCTTCAGTTGATGATAACCAGAACGCAGATCGATCTTTGAGTAGTAACTTGATCCTTGTAGCTGATCAAATAGATCGTCGATGCGTGGTAACGGATATCGGTTCTTAATAGTTACTTTATTCAACTCTCTGTAGTCAATACACATGCGCATAGATCCATCTTTCTTCTTGACAAACAAAACCGGAGCTCCCTAAGGTGAAAAGCTCGGTCGGATGAATCCTAAGTCTAAAAGCTCTTGCAACTGTGTAGACAGTTCTTGCATTTCTGATGGAGCTAGACTATAAGGTGAGCGAGCGATTGGTGCGGCTCCAGGCACCAGATCAATGCGAAACTCGACTTGTCGCGGAGGTGGTAATCCTGGAAGATCATCAGGAAACACTCCCGGATAGTCTCGTACTACAGGTATATCGTCTAAGCATCTCTCTACAGATTTCTTTTTCACAACATGCGCCAAAAATGCTGGATATCCCTTGCGTAGATATTTACAAGCTTTTAAGCAATTAATAGTTTTGACGGTGCTCGTTCTCTTATCTCCTTGTATCATCAAAGTTTCTCCAGTTGACAATGGTATACGTATCACTTTATCAAAGCAAACAATCTCTGCATGGTTTTTCGACAACCAGTCCATACCAACTACGATGTCAAAACTTCCCAACTCAACCTGTAGTAAGTCTATTTTGAAAAGATGACTCTCCAATGCTAGAGTACATCCTGGTACTATTTCTCCTGATTCAATCAACCTACCATCGGCTAGTTCTAAGGTGTACTTGTTGTCTAGCTTACAAGATCTAACGTCTAATAGTGGTCTAAAGTCCTTAGACACAAAACTCAAATCGGCGCCAGAATCAAATAATACGGATGCATAATGATCGTTAACTAGAAACGTACCAGTGACAGTGTTAGGGTCCTGGCGTGCCTCTTGCGCTCCAACGACAAATGCACGACCCCTAGCTGGCTGGTTGTTGGCGTTTCCACGATTGTTGTTGTTGTTCGGGTTCGCAGGGCGGTTCTGATTGTTTTGATTGCCACGGTTCAGTTTAGGGCACTTGTTTCGGAAATGACCTTGCTCGCCACATTTGAAACATCCATTTGCTGGTTGATCCCTATTTGCTTGAGTGGTAGGGTTCGCTCTACAGTATTGGGCCAGATGCCCCCAGCGTTTGCAATTCCCACAGAAAGTACAGTCACCATCATGATGACATTCACACTTGCCACACTTCGGCTTACTCCCCATGTAAGTCTTTTGTTCAGCAGTAGTGGCAATGTAAGCTTTCGTGGTACTAGCTTGCTTCTTATTCTTGTGACCCTGACGGTCATTCCACTTGCGTTTTCCTTTCCCAGCATCAGCATTGCTGGATTCAACCTTTCCAGTATCAGCTTTCTTAGTAAGATTCCCCATCCTTACTGCTTCATCAGTCAAACGCTGTGCTAGTTCCACAGCAATCTTAAAAGTAACCGGATTCGCTGATGTTACTAAACTTCGAATTTGTGGCACTAGACCCCAGATATACCTTTCAGTGCGCTTGTACTCAGGAGTGACCATGTGCGGTACAAGGCGTGCCAGTTCTTGAAATCTGGTGGTATATCCTGTGATATCAGCACCAACCATAGCAATGTTCCAGAGTTCAGACTCAATCTTCTGCAGCTCACTGCGGGGACAAAACTCTTCCATGACCATAGTTTTCAAAGTTTCCCAAGACATTGAATGAGCGGCTGGACGACCCATTGCTTGCTTTTGGGCATTCCACCAAGTCAAAGCCTTATCACTAAACGTGCATGTAGCATACATGACCATATCTTCACGAGCACACTTGCTAATCTCTAGCACAGACTCCAATTTCTCTATCCAATGGATTATTCCAATGGCACCTTCAGTACCACGGAAATGGCTCGGTTTACAGGCTAGGAATGTTTTATATGAACATCCCTTATGAGTGCTCTCAGGATTACTACCTGAAGCATTTGGTTCGGTTTCTCTACTACCGCTACGGTTTCGGTCAGTATCATACTGAGCAAGGGCTTCAGAAATCCTTCGATTAACCATTTGTTCAGTAGTCTCCTCAACAGCAGGAGGTGGTGTGGGGTTTCGTTGGCTGTTCCTGGTAATTCTACGTTTAGGCGGCATGATTCAGTCCTAATCACACACAAGAAACACTCGTAAGATATCTAATCAAGTCATCACTCATAAAGTAAGTGATAAATGTAAATATAGTATGAAGTCAATCACCAATTGATATCATTCACAATGTATGTAATAATGTAAACTAGCTTATGTTTGGTTCACATATCATAATTAAAAGTCATTGCATAATTGATGTATATAATAACATGGGTTAAGCGTTGTTACATAAGTTTTGTACAAAGATGGGATTTACAACCAAATATACCCATCGGATCAAACATGATCTACAAAATGTGACGGATTTAACCTATACATCCATCTAGTCAAAAGTCAACCCAAATACATCATAACTATAGTCCTAATACATCATACATACGGTCTAAAAGAAATACGGTAGACTCCATCCCACAAACATCCTAACAGCAACCATCAACACACATAAACCAACTGCAGCACCTATAGTCTCCAAACGACGCTCTAGTCGGATCAGACGTGCTCTAGTAACATCTGCAGACTCCCTGTCTACCTCAATATGCAACTCAGAAGTCGCAAGGCGTCCATATATCGCCAGCACATCATCGTCAAGACGAGAGGTGTCACAGCGCATAACTCGGAGAGCAGACTGCGTACCAAAATGAAATCCCAGCAAGGTACGAATAACGGCGACTACAGTAGGGACCGTAAGCTCCAGAGGCTCCTCGGTCAAATGTAGAGATGTAGATGTGTGAGATGACTCCCCAGTCTCATAGGTGGAAGGAATCCTCTCAATGATCCTCCAATGGCGTAAAATGCGTGGCATCCAGTCCAGATGTGGAACTCTAGCTCTCGGTGTCTGCTGATCACCGCGGATCTCTCGCTCCTCAGTCATCGGCTCCTTGCCGCGAGATGATGAGGGTCCTATGGGAAAATCTCTGACACACGACAACGGTGTCCTCCTAGGTGTAGACCTAAAATCAGGCTCTCCAATAAGATGGCGTCTAGTCATAGACATAGATCCTAACATATGGGTAGCAGGATCAGTGGATGGCAATGGTGGAGTGGCTATCGAACCATCTGAAGTATCTCTAGGAAATGTAGGCGGATAAACCTCCTCAGATACATCTATAGGAATCCCGTCCTATGATCCCTCCATGGGATCCTCCTCAGTATCAGAATCAGTGATGTGAATAGGTGCGTGTCTCGACATGCCTAGTCAAAGAAACGTGTGTGACGTGTCAGACGTATGCAACAGTATGAATGCTAAAATGTGTTAGCCAAGGCTATAGTCTAGGTCTCTAAGGTTTTCAGTCACTTAAAGACTTCTAGTTCTCTATAACCAATAGCTCTGATACCAAGTTCTGTCACACCCCCAAAATCGTTAATCGTGTTTATTAATAGTTTAGCGGAAGCTTTTAGTTAATTAGCGGAAGCATTTTAATAATAGTTGAGCACTGAGGGCGGACAGATTCGATAGTGCATTCATTGTATCAGAGTATATGATCATACAGAACATACATATATATTTAAGATGCCATAAGTTTAAAGTTATTACAAAAGATACGACTTCGTAAAGTCGTACATAAGTAGGGTTGTCGAAGACAACTTAAGTATTTGAAAATACAAGTTTATAAAAGAGGGATTTCATAAGTATAACCAATGGAATTGATAATACAAAGGAAATCCAAGTGTCCCAAAAGTGGCATCATAAATAGTCAGGTTGCCTACGTCCTTTATGCATGCAGGAGTACCTGAGTCCTAATTCCCTGAAAAACATAGTAAACTGTCAACATTGAATGTTGAGTGAATTCACAGGTTTAAGTTTTGTATAAATCATTCATGTACACAAACATAATATTTATATGTAAGGTAGGAAACACAAGTATTCTAATTAAAGAAAACATTTCCTATAATTAGTAAGAATGTCATTCTTACTACAATAATAGATGTGTAGGAAACACAAGTTTAATCATAAACATTTCCTAAAAAGTAGTCGCAGGATATACAGGTTTATCAAATAAGTAAACATATCCATTTCAATAGTTAAGGAAAATCAGGTTTAGCAGTCAAGCAAACATTTTCCAACAGATAGTTAACAGGAACTCAAGTTTAACAATAAAGTAAACATTCCAATAATAATCATTGCAGGAAACACAGGTTTAACATTTAAGTAAACATTTCCTATGAATAGTTGTTTTTGTGGGAAACCAAGTTCAACCAATTAAGGTAAACGTTTCCTAAAATATAATCTCACAGAGGAACCCCTGTCCTATTAGTCATCACAGGGAATACCATTCTCAAACCAAGTTGTTGTTTAGTTGTTTAGTTGTGTGGGAAATATAGACTATAATCCCTCCAAGGTGAGCTAAACCTTTAGAGTTAAAGTAACGACACTAGTACTATAACCAAACCACGACTAGTTGTTTTGTTGTTGCCTCAGTAACATCTTAAGTATACACTCCTCGTTACGACTATCGTCGATGTGGTTAGAATGACCAACGAGTAATATCCTGGGAGGGTTGTCAAATCGATAGTACTATCTGTATACTCAGTGGCTAGAGTCACCTAGCTAATGGTTATAGGTTGCAAGCACTGGGACTTTATGTGCACTACAACTACCTCGCGTAAACCTAGGATCGTACCAAGATCTGTTGTCTTATTCCCAAAATGTTGTGAAAACGTTTCATATAATTAGTTCGAGTTAAATCAATATGAAAACATTTTATTGAAATAGTTCAAGTTCAACAATATAATATGAACACCTTTCATATTAACAATCCAAGTTTAATAGCATGAAAATGATCATGTTAATCAGTTCACATAATAGCATGCAGCGCAATACAATAAAACATATAGCATGTTATCACATTGTACTATGTTTTCCACCCCTGGTTTTAAAAGCATTTAAAACAATAAAAGTCAGGGGTTGTGAACTCACGGTTTTGCAATCTTCAGCAAAATATACAGCTAGCAAATAATCCCACAGCGTCGATCAAATACCTAGACGCAAATAATAATACTTGTATAAGTATACGGATTATTTGTTAAGTTAAAATGTTTGTAACATTTTAGTTGTTGTTGACGTTTGTGTTAGAATAATCGTTAAGTTTAGGTATGTATTTATATACATATTAGTTGAATATATATATTCTAATATATATATTAATTGTCGTCATTGATTAAGTTCATAAGTACATAGGTATATTTATAATTGTCGCGTAAATATACGTACATAAATGTAGTTGTCGTTGTTGTCGGTTATGTTTTAAAAACATAAATATATTAGTTATCAAATAACTTTGTTATATCGAATGTATAAGTCGTTTGTTAATAGTCGCGAATAAAACCTTGTTGTCGTTTAGGTTTTCAAAACGTAACTCGTTTGTTGTAAAAATATAACTTGTTTTTGGTTTATCGTATATATATATATCTATATAAATACACTTGTAAAAGTTTCGTATTTATTAAAATATATAAGTCGTCGTTATGTATATAAATCTTCCATTTATATAGTTGGTATTTACTAAGTTAAATCGTCCCATTTATACTTCTTGTTAAATATATATATATAAGTTGTCCGTTAGTATATATATATAGTTTTATTATCGTATTAGTTTTGTCGCGTTCAAAGTGTCCGTATAGAATTATGTCGTGGATATAAATTTGTCTCAAAGTCGTGTTCGTATAAAGTACTAAGTCTCGTTGTCGCAATAATATTCAAGTAGTAAGTCTCGGTTTGTATAACATTTATTAGTTTTGTCCGCGTTATAAAAGTCGAAAACTGTTTTCTGTTTAAAAAGGGGGAAGCCGCCGGCCACGGCTTGAAGCCGCCGGCCTCTTCCAGGTTGAGTTTTAGCCGCCGGTCAAGGCCTGAAGCCGCCGGTCTCGGCTTGGGTTTCAGGTTCTGGTTCGTCTCTGTTATTACATATACATAATGATTTCGGTTTTAGCTTCGTTTTTACGATGATCAAACACCACAAATATGTTGTATAAACTTAGTATAACATGTTTTAACACTTTTATAACAACAATCATCAACATATATCATAATTTATGAAAATTATATAAATGAAATAAAATGAAGAAAATGGATAAAATTTCCTCACAATGGTTTAGGATGAAGGTGATGATGATTTCGGATGTTGATGATGATAATGACGAACGATGATGATGAAGATGATCAAGAAACCATTTTGTGAAGTGTTTGATGTTGGTGATGTGTGTTTGAGGTGATGAAGATGATTATGGTGTTGCTTTCTTCCTGCTTTTGTTACTACTGCAGCTGCTTCATGTTCCAGCACACACACACGCACATTTAAAGTGAAGAGGGAAAAGTTTGGTGGTTGTGAATTATTGGAGATGGATGGCAATGTATAGCAGAGTGTTTTGGTTCCAAAATTTCAACTGAGGTATGGAGGGAGTATAAAATATGTCGCCCAGATATTTTGCAAAGTGTGTTATTGGTAGTTTTTAGCCCGTTAATTTCGTATACGGGTATAATTTGTGGTACTTTAGTTATAATAAAATTTCTCGTTTTGTTCCTCGATATCTCAGACTTAATAATTTGAAATCGAAATGTGAAATACTTTGTTACAAGTATATTTAAAATTAATCACAGTAAAAGTACTGTGTAGTTAAAAACGCGTGCCAGATTTCAGTTAAATTTGGAAATCATATTCTGAGGTAATGTTCTATACTTTAAAACAGTAACTTACGAAATAATACTTTTATTATTTGGAACCTCTAGGCGCGTTTTAAAATTGTTTCTGTTCGTAATACGCGTACTAAAAATCGTCTAAATATTTCGTTTTCTTTTCGTTATAATACTTTTATATAATAATTTCAATATAAAAATTACTCAAAAGTATTTTCGAAGTTCATTTCGGAACTTAATTATTCGCGATTAATACGTTTATTATAAAACGTATAATTTATTATATTATTTCAATAATATAATTATATAATAGTTGTAATTAATAATTTTCGAATTATTAATTATTTTGTATCAACAATATTATCGTGTTCAATTCATATAGTTTGATATATTCATTTCGCACGTAATTATATATATACACATATAACTACTATCAAATATATCACGTATCACATAGTAAGTTTATCAAAAACTTAACACATAAATTGTTTTGAATTCACTAATCAGGGAATTACTCTAGGTAATGCATGAAATTAGGTTAAGTAAATACCCTAATTGGAGGATTGTCACATTAAAACATTATACTACGTTACGATCGGGTACACAAACACGGAGCGAAAATACCACCTAACCACAATTATTGGAGGCTGTATACAACCGACCTCAATTATTTGATACACACACACGCACACAAGAGCTCAGTCTTTGCTCTCTCCCTCTCTTCTCTTTCGGTTCATCAACAACTACAACATAAAACAATCACAACACCATAATCATCATCTTCTTCTTCATCTTGGAATCATCATCATCATCCGGTCCATCATCATCACCACCTCTTGGTTTCGATTTCGAATTGTAAGAAAACATTAACTTTGTTTAACTTCGTGTTTTAAATACTTAGATTATCATGTATTAGCATCCTATTAAGTTGATTGTTGGTTAAAATGCGGATTGAAACTGGTTTGGGGATGAACTGCACGAACAGACTGAAAGAAACAACTCACCCGGACGGGTGGAGGAAGACACCCGGACGGGTCACAACTCCCACCCGGACGGGTATGGGGCCTCACCCGGACGGGTGTGTGGCCTCACCCGGACGGGTCACTTGCATTTTGTAGCCCTCTGAGTCACGGTCGTCTGGGCAGCTTGATCGCCTAAATCCGAGTTCGTATGAGGGAGATATGGCCAAAACAGTGCGGCTATGTCAAAACAGTTTCAAAACGAACTTTTATGTATATATACATATATACACAACGAATATGTTTACGAAACCAAACCAAAATACATTTTTGGAATGTGATATCAAATTGTCACCAATGGGCCTTACTTATTTACCAAACTCAAACAAGAACACACAACGAATACCTTGGACATAATCAAACCGAACAAACGATACAAATGAATTACTACGCGTACACTTACAAATATATAATCTCGCGTGTTTAGGGCACTAGGGGATTTCACTTGGTACACCCGCTTATCTTAGGACGCTAGCACCCAAAGGTGAGTTCATGACCCCACCTTTTAATCGTTTTATATGTTTTGGGGGAGAATGCATACTCAGTTAAATCATTTCAATTCTTAAATGAATTCAATCCATTTGACATAAACATTATGTTTCCACATCAATAACTTTTTTTTCAATGGTACTTAAATGTGTTAAGTATTCATGTGATTGCTTTAGGGACCATAGCTTTTCCCTGCCTTTATGTTTCACCATTTCTAGGCTTAGGCTAGTACTTGAGTGGACATCACCCATAGATCACAATATACTTGCTAGACTAGAGGCTAGGAGTATACAATAGTAGCATACATTAGCATAGTACTTTGTACTGTATCCATATAATTAGGTGATGACTGTTCATACCTAGGTTCATCTTGCTACACCCAATATCTAAGTTATGTTTGTACATCCTTAGATACGTTAAATCGTTTTCATACATTATATGATAATCGTAGGTACCACCTTAGTATCTGCATCATTTCTATGTTAAATCATAATCGATAACATCCCGTGTGTTCTATTTGTTAACTAAGTATATATATATATATACATATTATGTACTTACATATTTGTTATCTCAAGCACTCGGTGCTATATAAAATACACTGGTGTGTATTAAAATACATACCTTCATATAAATACAAATCATAAATCATGACGAGTTAATTCTCGTCATTCAATAAAGCAATTCTAGCTGCTGCTAGGGGATAAAGCAATTCTAGCTGCTGCTAGGGGATAAAGCAATTCTAGCTGCTGCTAGGGGATAAAGCAATTCTAGCTGCTGCTAGGGGATAAAGCCATTCTAGCTACTGCTAGGGGATAAAGCCATTCTAGCTGCTGCTAGGGGATAAAGCCATTCTAGCTGCTGCTAGGGGATAAAGCAATTCTAAGTGCTTCTAGGGGATAAAGCCATTCTAGATGCTGCTAGGGGATAAAGCAATTCTAGCTGCTGCTAGGGGATAAAGCAATTCTAGCTACTGCTAGGGGATAAAGCAATTCTAGCTGCTGATAGGGGATAAAGCAATTCTAGCTGCTGCTAGGGGCTAAAGCAATTCTAGCTGTTGCTAGAGATCAGTAAAGCCATGCTAGCTGCTGCTAGTCATCATTAAATCTTAACGAGCGGGGACTCGTCTTCATAAATTAATACGAGTTAATTCTCGTCATCACTAAACCTTAACGAGCGGGGACTCGTCATCATTTTAAATCAATACGAGTTGTTACTCATCATCATTTTAAATCAATACGAGTTGTTACTCGTCATCATTTTAAATCAATACGAGTTGTTACTCGTCATCATTTTAAATCAATACGAGTTGTTACTCGTCATCACTCTAAATCAATACGAGTTGTTACTCGTCATCATTAGTAAATCATTATGAATTGTTACTCACTATCATTAGTATTAATATAGGTTAATACTTGCTCTCATTTGTATTGCTACGAGTCGTACTTGTTGTAATAGAATTCACACTAGTTTATGTTTGTTCTCAGGTTATCACCATTAGTACCCTATCGACTTAGATCTGTAGGTTTACTTAATGGTCCGTAATATTGCTCATGGGAGCAATCATAGCTTAACTTCATCACACGATTTACAAACTATTTTCGTATCTTATAATGTTTTTCAACATTACAAATCGTTTAACAAAACCTGTGAACTCACCAGCTTTCCAGCTGACCGTTTTAGTGTGCATTTTCAGGTACTGCTATAGTAGGATCGGCCTATCAGGATCCTAGCTCGAGTCGCATGCTTTCAAACATTTGGAACACTTTACATTTACATTTATATTTCCAAATTATGTATTTGGAAATTTACTATAAACTCGCAGCTTTGTAAAACGTATTTTGGTAATGTAATAACTATTTTCAAAACGTCTCATTTAGAGTCGTTTGCTATATCTTTGTGCTTGTGATATTTGATTGGTAACACCCCGACCCGACCGCTTGTGTTACAGATTGGTATCAGAGCCTAAGGTTATAGTGAACTAGGTTGCATTTAGTGGGCCTAGACTATGACCGTTAGGCAGTATTCCTTGCTAGGTATGACTGGTTCAGGGATCACATCATACGAATTTAATTTAACATAGCCTGGCCAGTTATGTACAATTAAATAAAGATGATGTGATATCTGAAAGGGGTTATATTTAAACGGGAATGCACTAGTTGACTCTGATTGTTTTGTGCTAGACACTCTAGGCTATTATATGTACTGTAGGTATATATGAATAGGCCTTATTTACATATTATTCTCTAGGCTATTTTATGTACTATAGGTATATATGAATAGGCCTTATCTGTGTGTTGTTTTCTATGTCATTATATATGTAGAATATATATAGACCTCACTCGATAACTCATTTTTCAAAGCGCATGCCATTCAAAAATGCCAAGCATGGCCATTACAACATTACTCAATACAAATAATGAGACTTGTTCTCATCCACTACCGCTTACCTGTTTATACACGCGCCATCGTTCATAACACATTCCGCTGTATCGCCATATACTCGCGAAGAGGCACATCGCCATCTTCCTCACAATCACAACTCGACACTTTCTCCATATGTACACATAGGAGAATATCTTACTTATCGCTGAACTTCAGGAATGAGGCAAAAATGTTATCTATGGAATAGATACCCGGAACACACAAACGTTTTGGAACATTCTTCCAACAATTGAACCGAAAACTCAACGACTTATGTGCGTCTCGAAATCAACTTTGACCATGCTGGTTATCATTGGATTAGTGTTGACTAAGTCCACAAAAATTATCAAAATCACAACTTGATCATTTAGATCAATCAATTCAATACCTTAGTGCCTCGACACTTACATTTTAGCCTTTGTGCTACATTTGATAAACTACATAACTCTAACACATTTTTGCATTAGAGCTACATATGAACAACATATGATTCATACATACATACGGCACAGGGGTTGCTGCACTCACGACACTTAGTGCTGCATTTCATAGTACTTCGGTACCACATTCATAGTACGCTAGTACAACATTACTGTGCTTCTAGCACTGCACTTCATGGTATGTTGTTACCTCAGTTCGGTACTTTGAGTACTGCATATTGACTCATTAGAGCTACATTCACAGTATGATAATACTACATCAATGTCCATAGGACTACCCCAATAACTTGGTTTCGGTTGATTACAGTAAAAATTCACGTGAACTATTCACGTCATGACAACTCAAAAGTATGAAGACTTTCAAACACATACCTTAAAGTAGTCTCTGAATCTTGTCATTTTACGACATTGATTGTCAAGTCATACAGTTGTAATACTTTCTTATGTATGCATTTGTGATAATCATAACCTTTGAATAAAGATCTCACATTTTGTCGTTTTATTCTTGTTATTAAAGAATCAGTTAATCACACTAAGCCAATGTAACACTCAAGGTTTACACATAGGACTACCTGGTTAACATTCACCTTGTAGCCATAATCTAGCTAAGATTCGAACAATTAGATAGTCAGGATTCGAATAATATGATAAGTTACTAAGCAGTCATGGATTGATTGGCTTTTAAATCATTTAGGCATCATTACGTCTTCCACTACCGGTAGAGTAGCATTATTATTGCGGTAGAGCAATCATTCTATGCCTGACGGTATATCGTTACCTTACTATTAGTGGACTAGTACCATTATTACAGTAGAACCATATACTATGTCAGGTGACATGTTAGAATCTCCTTATTAGTAGGGCAGGAAAGTAGTTAGGCTTCAATTTTCAAATATAAATTATTATTTTGTGAAGATGAAATAATGCATTAACTAGTAAGGATCTTACTAGGGTTTCTGTTTAAAACCTTTAGAATTCTATTGAAATAGAGTTTAGTTTCATAGTGCTCATAACTTTGCTCTTATGAGCAACACTTAATTAACACCCTAAACCCAATACATGAATTGTAGCTAATCGATACAGCGAGAGGTACTCGCATCAAACTATTCACATACACGCACACTTCTCCCCAGACCTCACACAATCATAACTACCCTTGAAATTTCGGGATGAAATTTTTTTAACAGGGGGAGAATGTAACACCTGGTCAAAAATGACCAAAACCCACACCCAAATTAAACTTTTCTATTCACATATTCTATACAAATAATATCAAGTGTTCAAGTATTATATATATAGTTATATATATACAACATAAAATGATTATTAATAATCGCATACAAACAAATTTGAAAGAACGCGCAATCTCAATTACGTACGTTGGTGAAAAACATTTTTTAAATAATGTATTATTGATGATAATAATAATAATTTAAACGATTGATATTTTATACATATTTTGTGTACTAAAAACTATCCGTATGTTCAAAGTGAAACAAAGTTATATTTTTATAAAGCAATTAAAAGTATTTTTATAAAATACTTCGAATAAAAACGTATACGATTTCACATTTAGAGATTTATCATTTTAAAACATTATACTACGTTACGATCGGGTACACAAACACGGAGCGAAAATACCACCTAACCACAATTATTGGAGGCCTGTATACAACCGACCTCAATTATTTGATACACACACACGCACACAAGAGCTCAGTCTCTGCTCTCTCCCTCTCTTCTCTTTCGGTTCATCAACAACAACAACATAAAACAATCACAACACCATAATCATCATCTTCTTCTTCATCTTGGAATCATCATCATCATCCGGTCCATCATCATCACCACCTCTTGGTCTCGATTTCGAATTGTAAGAAAACATTAACTTTGTTTAACTTCGTGTTTTAAATACTTAGATTATCATGTATTAGCATCCTATTAAGTTGATTGTTGGTTAAAATGCGGATTGAAACTGGTTTGGGGATGAACTGCACGAACAGACTGAAAGAAACAACTCACCCGGACGGGTGGAGGAAGACACCCGGACGGGTCACAACTCCCACTCGGACGGGTATGGGGCCTCACCCGGATGGGTGTGTGGCCTCATCTGGACGGGTCACTTGCATTTTGTAGCCCTCTGAGTCACGGTCGTCTGGGCAGCTTGATCGCCTAAATCCGAGTTCGTATGAGGGAGATATGACCAAAACAGTGCGGCTATGTCAAAACAGTTTCAAAATGAACTTTTATGTATATATACATATATACACAACGAATATGTTTACGAAACCAAACCAAAATACATTTTTGGAATGTGATATCAAATTGTCACCAATGGGCCTTACTTATTTACCAAACTCAAACAAGAACACACAACGAATACCTTGGACATAATCAAACCGAACAAACGATACAAATGAATTACTACGCGTACACTTACAAATATATAATCTCGCGTGTTTAGGGCACTAGGGGATTTCACTTGGTACACCCGCGTATCTTAGGCTGCTAGCACCCAAAGGTGAGTTCATGACCCCACCTTTTAATCGTTTTATATGTTTTGGGGGAGAATGCATACTCAGTTAAATCATTTCAATTCTTAAATGAATTCAATCCATTTGACATAAACATTATGTTTCCACATCAATAACTTTTTTTTCAATGGTACTTAAATGTGTTAAGTATTCATGTGATTGCTTTAGGGACCATAGCTTTTCCCTACCTTTATGTTTCACTATTTCTAGGCTTAGGCTAGTACTTGAGTGGACATCACCCATAGATCACAATATACTTGCTAGACTAGAGGCTAGGAGTATACAATAGTAGCATACATTAGCATAGTACTTTGTACTGTATCCATATAATTAGGTGATGACTGTTCATACCTAGGTTCATCTTGCTACACCCAATATCTAAGTTATGTTTGTACATCCTTAGATACGTTAAATCGTTTTCATACATTATATGATAATCGTAGGTACCACCTGAGTATCTGCATCATTTCTATGTTAAATCATAATCGATAACATCCTGTGTGTTCTATTAGTTAACTAAGTATATATATATATACATATTATGTACTTACATATTTGTTATCTCAAGCACTCGGTGCTATATAAAATCCACTGGTGTGTATTAAAATACATACCTTGATATAAATACAAATAATAAATCATGACGAGTTAATTCTCGTCATTCAATAAAGCAATTCTAGCTGCTGCTAGGGGATAAAGCAATTCTAGCTGCTGCTAGGGGATAAAGCAATTCTAGCTGCTGCTAGGGGATAAAGCCATTCTAGCTGCTGCTAGGGGATAAAGCCATTCTAGCTGCTGCTAGGGGATAAAGCCATTCTAGCTGCTGCTAGGGGATAAAGCAATTCTAGCTGCTGCTAGGGGATAAAGCAATTCTAGCTGCTGCTAGGGGATAAAGCCATTCTAGCTGCTGCTAGGGGATAAAGCAATTCTAGCTGCTGCTAGGGGATAAAGCAATTCTAGCTGCTGCTAGGGGATAAAGCAATTCTAGCTGCTGCTATGGGATAAAGCAATTCTAGCTGCTGCTAGGGGATAAAGCCATTCTAGCTGCTGCTAGGGGATAAAGCAATTCTAGCTGCTGCTAGGGGATAAAGCAATTCTAGCTGCTGCTAGGGGGTAAAGCAATTCTAGCTGCTGCTAGAGATCAGTAAAGCCATGCTAGCTGCTGCTAGTCATCATTAAATCTTAACGAGCGGGGACTCGTCATCATAAATTAATACGAGTTAATTCTCGTCATCATTAAACCTTAACGAGCGGGGACTCGTCATCATTTTAAATCAATACGAGTTGTTACTCGTCATCATTTTAAATCAATACGAGTTGTTACTCGTCATCATTTTAAATCAATACGAGTTGTTACTCGTCATCACTCTAAATCAATACGAGTTGTTACTCGTCATCATTAGTAAATCATTATGAATTGTTACTCACTATCATTAGTATTAATATAGGTTAATACTTGCTCTCATTTGTATTGCTACGAGTCGTACTTGTTGTAATAGAATTCACACTAGTTTATGTTTGTTCTCAGGTTATCACCATTAGTACCCTATCGACTTAGATCTGTAGGTTTACTTAATGGTCCGTAATATTGCTCATGGGAGCAATCATAGCTTAACTTCATCACACGATTTACAAACTATTTTCGTATCTTATAATGTTTTTCAACATTACAAATCGTTTAACTAAACCTGTGAACTCACCAACTTTCCAGCTAACCGTTTTAGTGTGCATTTTCAGGTACTGCTATAGTAGGATCGGCCTATCAGGATCCTAGCTCGAGTCGCATGCTTTCAAACATTTGGAACACTTTACATTTACTTTTATATTTCCAAATTATGTATTTGGAAATTTACTATAAACTCGCAGCTTTGTAAAACGTATTTTGGAAATGTAATAACTATTTTCAAAACGTCTCATTTAGAGTCGTTTGCTATATCTTTGGGCTTGTGATATTTGATTGGTAACACCCCGACCCGACCGCTTCCGCAACCCGAATTTTGGGGGTGTTACAGTAAATAAATCCAAAAAATTGTCAAAATTTTTATTAAATCGTAAAACTTGTTAAATATGCAAAATTTAGGAAAAAATGTTGAAGAACGTAAGATGCAGTAAAAAATATACAAGATGCAGTCAAAATAATAACGAACGTAAGTTGCAGTAAAAAATATAGAAGATGCAGTAAGAAAAACTTGTTAACATGCAAGATTCAGTTAAAATACTAACAAACATAAGATGAAGTAAAAAATATACAAGATGCAGTAACAAAACATGTTAAATATGCAAGATTCAGTTAAAATGCTAATAAACGTACGATACGATGAAGTAAAAAAATACAAGATGCAGTAACAAAAACTTGTAAATATCAAAATATACAAGATGCAGTAACAAAAACTTGTTAATATCCAACAATTCAGTCAGAATGCTAATGAACGTAAGATGCAGTAATATATACAAAGATGCAGTAACAAAAATACAAAAAAGACATAATAACAAAAAAATACAAGATGCAGTAACAAAAATACAGAATGCAATAGACAAGTAAAACAAATTTATCACTACATCTTACTTTTTTATAATACATAAAAATACTAAAGAAAAATTCTAAGATGCAGTAAATAAGTATTAGGGATAATATACATTAGTTGCATTTAGACTTAAAAAGTAGGTAAGATGCAGTGGAAAAATGTACGATTCAGTCAGACTTAAAAAAGTAGGTAACGTAAGATGCTGTTGAAAAAAACACGATGCAGTCAGATCTAAAAAAATATATTATTATAATCATTGTTGACACTGTCAAAGAAAGCATCTCTGATCTAAAAAATATATTATTATAATCATTGTTGTCACTGTCAAAGAAAGCATATGAGACCTATACAAAAATGTGTGCAGAATACCCATTCCTCCATTACTCTGTACGTTTTTATTAAATAACAAGCTAACGATTTAATTCTCCTTCTTCCTTGAATTAATTCACCGAACGCTTTCGTTCCGTCATCTCCTTCACTGGAATCGTCTATATCTGTCTTCTGTCGGAGCTCTTCCACCAGTATTATACCGTCCGGCGACGACGGTGTCCGTTTCACCACATCTGGCCAGTCCTCAACCGTCAACGGTCTAGAAGAGATCGTCGGAGAAAACCTGGTATGGCGATGATACCACCTTATGATTTATCACGTGTTCATCGGAGTTTCTATGCTGATCATATCGATACATATAATCCGTACTAGTACGATAATCATGATTTGATGATGATGCGGAGAGATAATTACATGAACATGATGTTATCGAATTCGAATTCGATGTACGCATATGATCCTGTATCGCTGTTGAATATGAATTTTCCGGCGATTGATGAAGTGTATCCTAGGGTTTCGAGTAAGGTGAATCGGAATTGATCATTGTGTGGAGAGTGTACAGTAGTGGAAAAACAGGGGAAGAAATCAGAGTTTCATCATTGTGTATATGTTGAGGTAGTTGTAGGTTTTTTTCGGTCACCGGCGGGACCGATTGCTCGTCTGCGGCATTGAGTTATTGACCGATCACCGGCGGGATCATTGTGTAAAGGTAGATGCTCTCACAGTGTTTGTCTGTGTCGACAATTGAAGAAAGAAACTGAACGGCTATCTTTATTTTGTGAGAAATTGCAAATTGGTCCATTGCCCTCCAAAATGTCCATTCCCCTCTGATCCTAAATCATTTCGGTTACCCTAAAATAATAATGCGGACCCAGGGGAATATTGAATACATTGTAAAAGTTGACCTAAAAAATCTGAAATTTACTTGTATTCACGTAATCCTTAATTAATTTATATATTTCTATTATCATTGTTATTTGTAATTGAATGCACTAAAATTGACCATAAAAAATCGAAGGGTCATTTGCGTAGTGGTATTGAGGTAGACTTTCAATTATGAGTTTGAGGATTCTAATCTTGAAAATAGGATGATCGTATATATTCACTATCGTATATATTCATGATAGTGGGTATGTAAATAATTACCTTTTAAAAAAATGACCATAAAAATATTAAATTCTTAGTGGCCGGCACCATGGTAGGCAAAGTCAATGGTAGTTTTAAAAGTCCGGTCTTTAGCTTAATTAATTAGATGACGCGCCACCTAACATGTAAGAATTGAACAAATATCAATCAACTACTCCCTCCGTCCCATTACAAATGTCCACTTTGACTTTGCATATAGTTTTAGGATTCTCCACTAACTACACTTTTCACCAATCAAATATTAAATTCACCCACTAAAGTCTTTTTTGATTGGTTAAATATCAAAGTGGACACTTGTAATGGGACATCTCAAAATAGTAATGTGAACATTTCAAATGGGACGAAGGGAGTACTATTATTAAAAATACCTTGCCAATAATCATAATCATTGTTTGATATAAGTAGAAGCCCTGTCTCAAATAAATGGCATCCCTTTTCGCTGCTACACATCCTTTGAAAGTATTTTCCTCACCATCAATCTCTTCATTATTTTACATTCAATTAAATTAAATGGCGTCACCTTTTAAGAAGTTGAAACAATACCACAGCATATCGTTTCATAATATTATAGAAGCCACCAAAAACTTCAGAGAGGCTATCGGAAAAGGTGGGTATGGGTGGGTTTACAAAGGAAATCTCTTAATCGCTGGAAAACTTACAACTGTTGCTGTAAAGCGACTAAAAATTGAAAATATGTCTGGTCAAGGGCTTAAAGAGTTCTTAACAGAGATCAATTTGCTTTGTGGATTAAACCATCCAAACCTCATCTCCCTTGTTGGTGTCAGTCAGGAAGGCGATGAAAAAGTCCTTATTTATGAGTACGCAAGCAAAGGGAGCCTCGACAGGTACCTAACTATGCCTAACACGCCATGTAAACTTACGTGGAAGCAAAGGATACGTATATGTATTGACGCAGCCCAGGGCCTTGATTATCTTCACAATAAAGTTGCAGAAAATAGTAGAATCATTCACAGGGATATTAAGAGTTCAAATATCCTACTAGACGAAAATATGAAGGCAATGATTTCAGATCTTGGACTTTCCACTATAGGCCGTGCACGTGAGTTGGAGACTTATCTCATTACTAACGTTAGTGGCACAGATGGTTACTGTGATCCAGCGTATATATCCAGTGGGATTCTTACAAAAGAGTCCGATATCTACTCATTTGGTGTCGTACTGTTTGAGGTCGTATGCGGAAGGCTGTGTTTCATCAAAGTAAATAATGAACAACGATTTCTAGCCCATCTGGCCAAAAAGTACTACAAAGAAGAGAGGCTAGATGATATAGTTGAACCGGATTTGAAAGATCAAACCGACTCAAATTCATTGTTCACATTTCTAAAGATTGCAATCGAATGCTTGCGTGACGATCGGGAAACACGACCCCCAATAGCTATGGTGGTACGCACTCTTAAAGATGCATTGAAATTCCAAGTAAGTTCAAGTTTTCTGATTTAGAAATTTTTTACATATATTTGGAGATGAAACACAACACCCACACATTTTTTAAAGTAGAGTAGTATTACTGCAACAGTGGAAATAATTACCCATGCATCTTAGCTTACATATTGTCCAGAAATGATAAAGAGAAATGAGATAATGGGTCATATTTATTGCTTAAAACTTTTACGAAATATAAAAACCCCGTTTGGGTCATCGGGTGTTTTGTAAAATGAGAATGGAAAATTTTGTGAGGAACTAATAAGAAAGTGTCATGTGCCATAAAATTCACTTTCACTTTTACCTTTAAAATTAAATATCTCACAAATCGTATGTCTATAAATTATAAAAATTACATATTTGGAATCAGTATCTTGTTCTATTCGATTAAAGATCTCACAAGCTATCTTTTCGGCAATTTTTTCTTTTTTTTTTTTGCCTGGTTTTACAATATAATCACATGTAATTTATAATAAAAAGTTAAAATTTGTTCACGATTATTTATTCATGGTTTATGTTAATTAACACATGATTACCACTTAATATTCATATAAAAAATAATTATATATAGAATTTTAAAAATTGCTTTTGTCATCATTAAAAATCACTTTCGGTTGCTAGTTGTACATTTAATCATGTGATTTGTTATACAATCACATCTGATTTTGTTTAAAATCACATATGATTTTCATTTAAAAATTGATATTTGATATTTGATGAGCAATTTACTGATATATGATAATTCATGTATGATTTCAACTTGTTTTTTTACGTAATTGTATTGTATAATTATAGTCAATGATTTAAAAATTCATATTTGATTACTCTTTAATTACATACGATTGATACTTTGATGTTCAATCGCATGTGATTACAACTTTGTTTTTTATAAATCTTTTTAAATCATCAATGAACCCACCTCATTCTTTAATTATTTGTCATTCTTAATTGAACTCATATATATATATATATATATATATATATATATATATATATATACTATTATATTTATATTTATACTACATATAATGCATGTTGGTACTTCATTTTTAGAAACTTTTAAGAACTAAGACTCAACACTTCCTTATTTAGTTAATTTAATTTTCATTTTACACCAAAACTTTATCAATATCACATATTTCCACTTTTTACTAATTGTTTTCTTAAATCTTGAAATCTACATACAGACAAATTAATGCTATCACCTCATTATCACGGATAATCATACGATCATCGTTGATTAACTATTTAACCATAAAATAATATACTCCGCTGTATAGCGCGAGTATTATGCTAGTGTGTATATATATATACATATATATACATATATATATATATATATATATATATATATATATATAGTTTGGATTAAATGAGAACACCTTAAAAATAAGAACGATTGAGAACGCTTCAAATGCACAATTACACTTGATAAAATAGTTATATTAACATTAGTACATCTCAAATATGCAAAGAAAAACAAATGTACACTTATAAAAATGCACAAAAATAAAAAAAACGACTGATGCACGATTATCTCTAAAATTGTGCATCAATCGTGTTTTCAATTTTTGCGCATTTCCGAAAGTCCGCATCTATTTTTCTACACATATTTGAGATGTATGTGTGTGAATCTAATGAATTTTTTTGACAGTTGTACATTTATGATGTGTTCTTAGCCGTTCTTATTTTTATAGTGTTTGTCATTCGAACTTTACCCTATATATATATATATATATATATATATATATATATATATATATATATATATATATATATATATATATATATATATATATATATATATATATATATATTATACCATCTAAAATCTTGTAATTTTGTACATGTTAAATTTAATAATATAGTTGAATTTCTTTCTTGATATTCTGCTGGGTTTCCTACATAATTTTTTATAATAGCATAAACTAGAGTATTTAAAGAATCATCAATCTGTGTTTGAACAGCTGATCCATTTTCTGTTTTTATAATTAATTTTTTTGAATTTAATATATGATTTTTTTCATCTTGAGTTACATAACTATCCCACCATCCTTTTAATACTCCTGTAAATCCTGATATTATCATCTGGGTTATTTTGTTGTCTGAATTTTTATGAGCTTTATATGAAGTTGCTGCCATAGTCATTTCTTGTAATAAGTTTAAAATTTGATATTCTGTTTGACCATCTATATTCCATTCATATATTGAATTACCATCGTATCTAGATTGTACAATTTTATCTCTTTCTTCATATTGTAAATCTGGTGGTGTTGGTCTATAATAATAATTTCTTGTTTCTGGTCGGGGTGTATAAGTCTTATTGGATGTATAAGGATTGTATTTTATTTTTTCTATATTATGAAATTGTTCTTCTATTTCAGATATATCAGAGGTTTCGTCTTCATTTATAGCATTTATATTATGATTTGATATAGTAAATCTTTGTAGTTTTTCTTCAATTTCTCTTAATAGTTTACTTTGTCCTCCTAGATTTATAGGTGTTTCTATATTGTAGGGTATAAATATAGGGTTTTCTTCTACTTGTATATTAGTTGAAGTACTTGAAGTACTTGCTTCTTCATTTTTATGTTCTATTCTATCTAATTGTTGTCCTATAGTGTTTAACATTTCATTAGTATGATTATTTTGATATACAATATTTTTTAATATTTTATCAGTATCTGGTTTATCAGCTTTTGAAAAGGGTATTCCTATATATTCTTTTTCTTCCTTTTTTATAATTATATCTTTGCAAGGTGGCTTAATACTTATAATTTCTTCATTATTTGTTAAATCAGTATAGGATCTATTTATATTAGTTGTTGTTTTAATCTTGGCTTTATAAGGAAATTCTATATTTTCTTCTATACAATATAATTCAAACCATGTAAAAAACGGTATATTTTCTTTATTGTCTTGCATATAAAGAATCCATTTTAATTCATGAAACATTTTTTTATCTTTAAAATTAAGTTTATACCAAGTAAGTTTTTCTTTATTATAGTTATTAAGTCTTTCGTTCATTAAATAATTATAATCTTTTATATTCATTGTTTTAACAAATTGTTAATTTAGATCTTGTCGTTTTTATTTTATTTGCATTTATTTTTAATAGTATATTTATTGTATCTATATGTTTTGATGTAAGATTTTTTATTTGTTTTATTTGATCTTTACTTAACCATTTATAATTTCTATCTCTTTTTATTCTAAATTCTTCTGACTGTTGAATTAATTGTTTTCGTTCTTCGTATAAGAACATTAAATAAACTGATATAAAACTATTATGATCGTTATTCATTTGTATTTTACTCATAATTGTTCTTCTCTATAATAATCTACTTCAGACTTAGAAGGGTTATAAGTGTTACTAAAATCTTCACTTATATTATCATCTTCATATAGTGGTTTAGGTATAGATCTATTAAAATCAACTCCTTTAACTCTCATAGACTGTGATCTTCTTAATAAGGGTTCACTAGATTTTGAACTAGAGGTTTCAGGAATATATGTAGAATATCTAGGTGGCTCTTTTCCAAAATCTATTTCTATACTTCCGTCTGTATGTTCTGAAATATCTGATATTTTGCTAATAGTTTCTAAAGGTTTGGGTGAACTTATATCTTCTAATTTCCAACTTTGGTTTTGAGTAATTTCATTCCATTTTAATCTTTTAGGTATATTAACTCTAGAATTTCTAGTATTAGCTTCAAATATTATAGTTTCATCTTTTGGTGACATTAATTTTGATCTTGGTTCCACAGTAGTGGTCATTGTTTTATATAAAACTCTATATATAACGAGTATAGGGTCAGTTCCTTGTTTAATATCTAAATTTTTTGTTTTAATTGTTAAGGTTAAAGTATCTAATATATTTTTATCAAATAAGGATATAGTGAAATTAGGATAACAATTAAAATATATAGGACCATTACATATATTGGATTCTGCCATAGCTAATAAGGAATTTTTAAAATTTAAATGTCTAGCATCTCTTAATATAACTAAAGTAGGTACATCTAACCCTATTCTAGTCAAGGGTTTAATAGCTATCTGTATTAATCCTATATGTAGAAATTTATAATTTTTCATATGATCTTTAATAGTATTCTTGGAAAAAAGTTGTATACATTGATTATTTTGTAGAAGAGGTAAAGTTTTTTCGGTTTGCTTTATAGAATATCCCTGGAAATAATCAAAAGAACCAATCTTATAAATATTACTAATCTTTTGTTTAGGTATACTCCAATCTTTCAAATTGTTTTCAATGTTTGAAATAGAAACTTCCATAGAATTTGTATGATCATGTTCTTCTTCGATTTCAGAAGTAGAACTACTTCTTTGATTTGATAGTAATCTTGTGACTCTATTCATATTTAATTATTAACTATTTGATTTAAACTTTGTTTTCAGAGAATCTTAACTTATAATGTTGATTGAACATACCTTCTCCGGGAACACCCCCATATCGCTGTGGTACGGTCGTCTTACTGTCCATCTGCGACTAATTCCAACCAGCTGATCGACAGGGCTTACCAACGCAGATGTATATTTTCTCAACATATATAAATTAATTTTTTCTTTCAACAATGATGAAATCAAACAATTCATAATTTTCATAAGAATATAATCCATAACTACTACCACCTCAAAAAAATGAGCTCATGGCTTTGATACCAAATGCTTACAGGACCATAATAAAATTCTCTTAGAACATTTTTTTTTTTTGAGATGGTAGTAGTTATGGATTATATTCTTATGAAAATTATGAATTGTTTGATTTCGTCATTGTTGAAAGAAAAAATTAATTTATATATGTTGAGAAAATATACATCTGCGTTGGTAAGCCCTGTCGATCAGCTGGTTGGAATTAGTCGCAGACGGACAGTAAGACGACCGTACCACAGCGATATGGGGGTGTTCCCGGAGAAGGTATGTTCAATCAACATTATAAGTTAAGATTTTCTGAAAACAAAATTTAAATCAAATAGTTAATAATTAAATATGAATAGAGTCACAAGATTACTATCAAATCAAAGAAGTAGTTCTACTTCTGAAATCGAAGAAGAACATGATCATACAAATTCTATGGAAGTTTCTATTTCAAACATTGAAAACAATTTGAAAGATTGGAGTATACCTAAACAAAAGATTAGTAATATTTATAAGATTGGTTCTTTTGATTATTTCCAGGGATATTCTATAAAGCAAACCGAAAAAACTTTACCTCTTCTACAAAATAATCAATGTATACAACTTTTTTCCAAGAATACTATTAAAGATCATATGAAAAATTATAAATTTCTACATATAGGATTAATACAGATAGCTATTAAACCCTTGACTAGAATAGGGTTAGATGTACCTACTTTAGTTATATTAAGAGATGCTAGACATTTAAATTTTAAAAATTCCTTATTAGCTATGGCAGAATCCAATATATGTAATGGTCCTATATATTTTAATTGTTATCCTAATTTCACTATATCTTTATTCGATAAAAATATATTAGATACTTTAACCTTAACAATTAAAACAAAAAATTTAGATATTAAACAAGGAACTGACCCTATACTCGTTATATATAGAGTTTTATATAAAACAATGACCACTACTGTGGAACCAAGATCAAAATTAATGTCACCAAAAGATGAAACTATAATATTTGAAGCTAATACTAGAAATTCTAGAGTTAATATACCTAAAAGATTAAAATGGAATGAAATTACTCAAAACCAAAGTTGAAAATTAGAAGATATAAGTTCACCCAAATCTTTAGAAACTATTAGTAAAATATCAGATATTACAGAACATACTGACGGAAGTATAGAAATAGATTTTGTAAGAGAACCACCTAGATACTCTACATATATTCCTGAAACCTCTAGTTCAAAATCTAGTGAACCTTTATTAAGAAGATCACAGTCTATGAGAGTTAAAGGAGTTGATTTTAATAGATCTATACCTAAACCACTATATGAAGATGACAATATAAGTGAAGATTTTAGTAACTCTTATAACCCTACTAAATCTGAAGTAGATTATTATAGAGAAGAACAATTATGAGTAAAATACAAATGAATAACGATCATAATAGTTTTATATCAGTTTATTTAAAATTCTTATATGAAGAACGAAAACAATTAATTCAACAGATAGAAGAATTCAAAACCAAAAGGGATAGAAATTATAAATGGTTAAGCAAAGATCAAGTAAAATATATAAAGAATATTACATCAAAACATATAGATACAATAAATATACTATTAAAAATAAATGCAAATAAAATAAAAACGACAAGATCTAAATTAACAATTTGTTAAAACAATGAATATAAAAGATTATAATTATCTAATGAACGAAAGACTTAATAACTGTAATAAAGAAAAACTTACTTGGTATAAACTTAATTTTAAAGATAAAGAAATGTTTCATGAATTAAAATGGATTCTTTATATGCAAGACAGCAAAGAAAATATACCGTTTTTTACATGGTTTGAATTATATTGTATAGAAGAAAATATAGAATTTCCTTATAAAACCAGGATTGAAACAATGACTAATATAAATAGATTGTATACCGATTTAACAACTAATGAAGAAATTATAAGTATTAAGCCACCTTGTAAAGATATAATTATAAAAAAGGAAGAAAAAGAATATATAGGAATACCCTTTTCAAAAGCTGATAAACCAGATACTGATAAAATATTAAAAAATATTGTATATCAAAATAATCATACTAATGAAATGTTAAACACTATAGGACAACAATTAGATAGAATAGAATATAAAAATGAAGAAGCAAGTACTTCAAATACTTCAACTAATATACAAGTAGAAGAAAACCCTATATTTATACCCTACAATATAGAAACACCTATAAATCTAGGAGGACAAAGTAAACTATTAAGAGAAATTGAAGAAAAACTACAAAGATTTACTATATCAAATCATAATATAAATGCTATAAATGAAGACGAAACCTCTGATATATCTGAAATAGAAGAACAATTTCATAATATAGAAAAAATAAAATATAATCCTTATACATCCAATAAGACTTATACACCCCGACCAGAAACAAGAAATTATTATTATAGACCAACACCACCAGATTTACAATATGAAGAAAGAGATAAAATTGTACAATCTAGATACGATGGTAATTCAATATATGAATGGAATATAGATGGTCAAACAGAATATCAAATTTTAAACTTATTACAAGAAATGACTATGGCAGCAACTTCTTATAAAGCTCATAAAAATCCAGATAATAAAATAACACAAATGATAATATCAGGATTTACAGGAGTATTAAAAGGATGGTGGGATAGTTATGTAACTCAAGATGAAAAAAATCATATATTAAATTCAAAAAAATTAATTATAAAAACAGAAAATGGATCAGCTGTTCAAACACAGACTGATGATTCTTTAAATACTTTAGTATATGCTATTATAAAAAATTATGTAGGAAACCCAGCAGAATATCAAGAAAGAAATTCAACTATATTATTAAATTTAACATGTAGAAAATTACAAGATTTTAGATGGTATAAAGATGTTTTCTTAGCAAAAGTTATGACTAGACCAGATTGTAGAGAATCCTATTGGAAAGAAAGATTTATTGCTGGATTACCAAAACTATTTGCTGAAAGAATTAGAAATAAATTAAGTAATGATTATAATAATGAAATTCCTTATAAAGAATTAACCTATGGGGAAATTATAAACTATGTTAATAAAGAAGGATTAGCTATATGTTCTGATCTAAAACTAAAAGCAAAAATTAAAAAGGAAGGAATAGGTGGAAGACATGAACTAGGAAATTTTTGTGAACAATATGGTTATGAACCTCTAATATTGCCCCCTTCTAGTTCTAAGAAAATAAAATATAAAAGATATAACAAAAAACCTATAAAAAATAATCAAGAATACTATCAAAATAAAGATTATAAAAGAAAAAGGAAAGTATCATACAAAAAATACAATAGCAAATATAAAAGAGAAAATAAAAAACCAAACAACCAAGATATTATTATTTGTTATAAATGTGGCAGACCCGGACATATGTCAAAAGATTGTTACTCTAAAGTAAAATTAATGAAATAGATATAGAAGATCTTAGACAAAAAATTAATAAATTAATTAAAGATAATGAATCAAGTATATCTGATTATAGTGAAAATGATTTAAATAAAATTGAAGAAGAATCATCTAAAAATAGCAGCAACTCTGAAGATTGTGAATGTATAGGAACATGTAATTGTAACTATAAAATTAATGTTATTACTAATAATGATGAATTACATTTATTAATAGATATGATAAGTAAACTCGATAATAAAGAAGCAAAAAATTTATATTTAAAACAGTTAGAAGGAAAATTAAAAAATCAGAGTAATGAAGAAGAAGATTATACCATATATAATTTTAATGAAATATGCAAAAGATTTAATAAAACCAAACCTATAACAATACAAGACTTACAAGAAGAACTTAATATGGTTAAAACAGAAATAAGAATTTTGAAAGAAAAGGTTAAGACTATAGAGGAAAATAAAAATGAACAGAATATAACCTCAGAAGATAAACCCTTAATTGAACCTATAATTAATGCAATCCAATATACTAAATATCAAAGATGGCATACAAAAGTAAATATAATGATAAACGGAGAATTTGGAGCAGATTTAAATTGTATACAGGAAGGTTTAATTCCAACTAAATATTTTGAAAAATCTACTCAGAGATTATCCACAGCCAGTGGATCTAGACTTAGTATAGGCTATAAATTATCCGATGTCCATATATGTAAAGAAAATTATTGTTTTAAAACTCATCTTATATTAGTAAAAAATTTAACTTCTCAAATTATTTTAGGATTACCCTTTATAATACAATTATATCCTATAAGTGTAGACGAAAGAGGTATTATTACAAAAGTATTAAATAAAGAAATAATTTTCGAATTCACTACACCTATTGTTACCCATGAATTACATTTAATCAAAAATAAAAGAAAACAAGCTGAATTTTTAATTAATGAAATAAATGATAAAAGAATATATAATCAATTACAAGACAAAAATATACAGAACAAAGTAAAATTTATTGAAGAAAAATTTAAAAATAATGTGTGTTCAACTATACCCAGTGCTTTTTGGAAAAGAAAACAACACACAGTAGGATTACCTTATATTAAAGAATTCAATGAAAAGAATATACCTACTAAATCAAAATCTATACACATGTCTATTGAACTAGAACAAAATTGTAAAGAAGAAATCAAAGAATTATTAGAAAAGAGACTTATTAGACCCTCTAAGTCACCATGGTCATGTTCAGCCTTTTATGTAATTAATAATGCAGAAATCGAAAGAGGTATCCCAAGATTAGTTATAAATTATAAACCCTTAAATAAAGTATTAGAATGGATTAGATATCCTATACCTAATAAAAGAGATTTATTAAAAAAATTATATGACTCAAAAATATTTTCGAAATTTGACATGAAATCTGGATTTTGGCAAATCCAAATAAAAGAAGAAGATAAGTATAAAACAGGATTTAATGTCCCTTTTGGACACTTTGAATGGAACGTTATGCCCTTTGGATTAAAAAATGCTCCATCCGAATTTCAAAATATTATGAATGATATTATTTTACCAATTGGAAATTTTGTAATCGTTTATATTGATGATGTTTTAATATTTTCAAAAAATATTGATCAACATTTTAAACACTTAAATATATTTTATGATACTATTTATAAAAATGGATTAGCTGTTTCACCCACAAAAATGTTATTATTCCAAACAGATGTAAGATTTCTAGGTCATAATATTATTCAAGGAACTATAAAACCCATTGAAAGAAGTCTTGAATTTACCAATAAATTTCCTGACGAAATAAAAGATAAAACACAATTACAAAGATTCTTAGGATGTTTGAATTATATTCATGATTTCTTTAAAGATTTAGGAATTATATGTAAACCCTTATATGATAGATTAAAAAAGAATCCTAAACCTTGGACTGAAGAACATACAAAGATTATAAGACAAATCAAAGAAAAAGTAAAAATTCTTCCATGCTTAAACATTCCTCACCCTAATGCTAGTCTTATTGTAGAAACTGATGCTAGTGACTTAGGATTTGGGGGAATTCTAAAACAAAAATTAGATAATGAAGAAGAAAAATTAGTAAGATTCTATTCTGGTTCCTGGAATGACACCCAAAAGAATTATTCTACTATTAAAAAGGAAATTTTAAGTATTGTTCTAAATATTAAAAAATTTGAAGATGATTTGTATATGAAACCTTTTTTTATTAAGAATTGATTGTTTATCTGCCAAATATATTTTAGAAAAAGATGTTAAAAATTTAATTTCTAAACAAGTTTTCGCCAGATGGCAAGCTATTTTAGGAAATTTTGATTTTACAATCGAATTTATAAAAGGAAAAGACAATTCTTTACCCGATTTTTTATCAAGAAAATTTTTACAGGGAAAATGAGTGAGTCTAACAGGAAGATCGTTCTCACCAAACAATCTATCAACCAGTCAACATCATCATCCTCTTCTAATCAAAGAAATTTCCCTGCATTACCTATACATCCCAACAGATTTGGTCCTATAGCTCCCAGACCAAGGCCACCATATTCAGTTCTTGCACAATCTATTCCAGCAAAACCAGTTATAAGCCAGCCTTCACCCTCTAAACTAGCACAAACTATACCATCAAGAAATTTCTCTACTCCATCCATCACTCCAGAATATTCTATAAATCCCAACAAACAAATTATAAAAATCCTTGAGCCATTTGAGGAACAAAAGTTAAGTCAGAATTTTCAAACCTTGATTGAATATTTATATCCAAAAAATTCTCATTTTTATGTTGATGATTATAAAACAAGAGAGTACTATCAAACAATTCTTGTCGACAGTGGTTCAGTTATTATAGATCATACTCTAAACCAGAAAAACCCGGATTATATTGACTGTAGCAAAGTTAAGATTCTAAAGATCATTACTCCAGAAGAATGGTCTCTAAAACCCTATAATCACAAAACTCTTTCTAGTTATCCTAGTTATCCAATTTATAATTATTATGACTATCAAGAAGCCTGGTTCTATGCCTTTCTTTTAAGAAGTTTTAACCACACCTGGTTCTTCTATTTTGCTGAGAAATTCTCTAGTATCTATCCAAGATGGTTTATAAAATGGTTCAGATATTTTGGCAATATCCCAGCCACCTTCCCACCAAAAGTTCTGGAAGGTTTTCATAAATATAAAGATTATTTCATGGAAGACCATATTTCCCCTTCTGAATATACTCTTCAATTTTCTATTATATTCAAGTTGCCATGGATTGTTTTATTCACATATAAAAAACAAGAATCTCAAGATACTTCTCCTCCATTATTATATCGACAATTTAGTGTCAAATGGTGGAAAAGAATAGATGAAAGTCAGGCAGATATTAAAGCTGTCAACAATTACTATCGACAGTATATTTCTAACAAAGAAAGCAGCTCTACTCCTATTACTCCAGTTATTCAAGACAGAGACTTTATAAAGCGTTTACAAGAATGCTCATCTCAAGAAGAAATGCAGAAGATTATAAATGAAATTAAAGGTTCCCCAACTCCAAGTGAAGATTTATATCAAGATGCTCAAGATCCTTATGAAGATATAACTTTATAAAATTGTGTCTATATTCTAAAAGGTCCCAATGAGAGTCTATATTTAAGAAAGATATTATTGAGTTTATTATATACCAGAAAAATTTGATTACTTATGAACCAGAATAAATTACTAACATCTATATATATTTTAGAAAGACATTATTTGTCCATATGAACAAGAAAGTTTACAGGTGAAAGTGGAAGGCCCTACCACTATGAAAGTGGTTATGAATTATTGAAGATACAACAATCAAAGAAAAGTGGAAGACCCTACCAAAAGTAAAAGCATTTATATTTTCAAAAGCAGAATTATTAAAGAGATGATTCCCGACAAGTTTCAAATTATTGAAGAAAGAAAACAAAAGACTTTATGGAAAGCTAGTTCCATTATTCAAGAAAAAGAAAAGAAGACAAAGTACTTTATAAAAGCAAGATTTGTGGCCGACAAAAGAAAAGAAGATTATTGAATCAAGGAAAGAAGATTAAATCAATAAAGGTTTACCGAAAGATGCCAGTTAAAGCAAGATTGATAACCGGCAAATTTATCTATAAAGAAGGAAGATTTGAAGAAGTGAAGATCATCGAAAAATATTCTATGAAACCAAAACCCTCTGTAAAATTATCAACCTCACAATGTTCAAAAACTCTAGATTTTAATATATGTATATCTCCTATAGTTCAGTCAAGCTCATCCTATATAGAAGAAAGCAATCCTTGTATAGAAACGAAGTGTCCCTGTATTAATTCAGAATTTATAAATAAAGGTATCTTTTTATAATCTTTTATGTTTTTTTGTTTCAACAACTTCCATATTCATATTTAAATTATGGTCCTGTACGCATTTGGTATCAACATTATGGTCCTGTACGCATTAATTTTATACTCCATATTTAATCTGCCTTCTTTCTTCAATTCTTCTTCGTTTTATAGATAGTTCTTCCGGTTGCATGACTGGCATCTTTCGGTAAAAGTCTTCAATTATTTCTTTTGTAGGTAAAATCTTCAATTATTTGGATGTGATGATGTATCTCCTATTTGCTTTTTCAATAATTTGGAATTTGTCGGAGAATCTTCTTTTTAATAATTCTTCTTTTGAAAATATAAACACTTTACTTTTTGGTAGGGTCTTCCACTTTCTCTTTGCTTGTCGTATCTTCAAGTTTGCTTTCAATGCTTCCTAACCACTTTCATAGTGGTAGGGTCTTCTGTCTAGTGGTAGGTTCTTCTTTCTTTCTTTTAGACTTGTCACCTGCAAACTTTCTTGTTCATATGGACAAATAATGATCTTTTTATAATATAGATGTGAGTAATTTTATCTGGTTCATAAGTAATCAAATTTTCTGGTATATAATAAAATTCACATAATAATATCTTTCTTATATATAGACTCTCATTTTAAAATATAGACACTTGAAAGCTAAAGAGTTATGTCGTCATAAGGATCCTGTGCATCTTGAAATAGATCTTCACTTGGCGTAGGGGAACATTCGATCTCATTTATAATTTTCTGCATTTCTTCAGGAGAAGAACACTCCTGTAATCTTTTAATAAAATCCTTATCTTGTACTTTAGGGGTTGAGGTAGAATAGCATTCTTGAGAAATAGACCTTTTGTAATAGTTGGTGACTGCATTAATATCCGCTTGGCTTTCTTCGATTCTTTTCCACCATTTAACACTAAATTGTCTGTATAGAAGTGGTGGAGAGGTATCTCTGGCTTCTTGTTTTTTATAGGTAAATAGAATAATCCATGGTAACTTGAATATAGCAGAAAACTGAAGAGTATATTCTTCTGGGCAAATATGATCTTGCATAAAGTAATCTTTATATTTATGGAATCCTTATAATATCTTGATAGGAAATATAGTTGGAATGCTTCCAAAATATCTGAACCATTTAATAAACCATTTGGGGTAGCTGTTGGAAAACTTTTCAGCGAAATAGAAAAACCAGGTATGATTAAAATTTCTCAGTAAAAAGGCATGAAACCAGGCGTCTTGATAATCATAATAATTATAGATAGGATATTGAGGATAGCAGGCAAGAGTTTTGTGAGTAAAGGGTTTTAAAGACCATTCTTCTGGAGATATAACCTTGATAATCTTTACTTTGCTGCAATCAATGTGACTGGGATTCTTTTGGTTGAGGGTATGATCAATGATAACAGATCCACTATCTACTAAAATAGCTTGATAGTATTCTCTACTCTTATATTCATCAATATAGAAATGGGAACTTCTTGGGTATAGATAATCAATAAGAGTGAGGAAACTTTGGTCAAGCTTTTGTTCTTCTATAGGCTCAAGAATCTTAACAACTTGTCTATTGGGATTAATAGAGTATTCAGGGGTGTTTGTTGGTGTATTTTTGGGTTGAATTATCGTTGGTCTAATCGTAGGTGAGGCAGTTGGTTGTATAGGTTTTCGGGTTGGAATGGTTTGTGCAAGAGCAGAATATGGTGGTCTTTCCCTGGGTGCTATGGGTCCAAATTGATTTGGGTGTATAGGTAATTCTGGAAAATTTTCTTGAAATATAGGTTGATGATGATGAAGGTTGGTTCATAGTGTGTTTGGATAGAACGACTTTCTTCTTTTCACTCATTTTCCCTGTAAAAACTCTCTTGATAAAAAATCGGGTAAAGAATTATCTTTTCCTTTTATAAATTCGATTGTAAAATCAAAATTTCCTAAAATAGCTTGCCATCTGGCAAAAACTTGTTTAGAAATTAAATTTTTTAACATCTTTTTCTAAAATATATTTGGCAGATAAACAATCAATTCTTAATAAAAAAGGTTTCATATACAAATCATCTTCAAATTTTTTAATATTTAGAACAATACTTAAAATTTCCTTTTTTATAGTAGAATAATTCTTTTGGGTATCATTCCAGGAACCAGAATAAAATCTTACTAATTTTTCTTCTTCATTATCTAATTTTTGTTTTAGAATTCCTCCAAATCCTAAGTCACTAGCGTCAGTTTCAACGATAAGACTCGCATCAGGATGTGGTATATTAAGGCATGGGAGAAATTTTATCTTTTCTTTAATATGTTTGACAATTTCTGTATGTTCTTCGGTCCATGGTTTTGGATTTTTCTTTAATCGATCGTATAGTGGTTTACATATAATTCCCAAATCTTTAAAGAAATCATGAATATAGTTTAAGCATCTTAAAAATCTTTGTAATTGAGTTTTATCTTTTATTTCATTAGGAAATTTATTAGTAAATTCAAGACTTCTTTCAATGGGTTTTATAGTTCCTTGAATAATATTATGACCTAGAAATCTTATATCTGTTTGGAATAATAACATCTTTGTGGGTGAAACAGCTAATCCATTTTTATAAATAGTATTATAAAATATATTTAAGTGTTTAAAATGTTGATCAATGTTTTTTGAAAATATTAAAACATCATCAATATAAACGATTACAAAATTTCCAATTGGTAAGATAATATCATTCATAATATTTTGAAATTCTGATGGAGCGTTTTTTAATCCAAAGGGCATAACGTTCCATTCAAAGTGTCCAAAAGGGACATTAAATCCTGTTTTATACTTATCTTCTTCTTTTATTTGAATTTGCCAAAATCCAGATTTCATGTCAAATTTCGAAAATATTTTTGAGTCATATAATTTTTTTAATAAATCTCTTTTATTAGGTATAGGATATCTAATCCACTCTAATACTTTATTTAAGGGTTTATAATTTATAACTAATCTTGGAATACCTCTTTTGATTTCTGCATTATTAATTACATAAAAGGCTGAACATGACCATGGTGACTTAGAGGGTCTAATAAGTCTCTTTTCTAATAATTCTTTGATTTCTTTTTTACAATTTTGTTCTAGTTCAATAGACATGTGTATAGATTTTGATTTAGTAGGTATATTCTTTTCATTGAATTCTTTAATATAAGGTAATCCTACAGTGTGTTGTTTTCTTTTCCAAAAAGCACTGGGTATAGTAGAACACACATTGTTTTTAAATTTTTCTTCAATAAATTTTACTTTGTTCTGTATATTTTTGTCTTGTAATTGATTGTATATTCTTTTATCATTTATTTCATTAATTAAAAATTCAGCTTGTTTTCTTTTATTTTTAATTAAATGTAATTCATGGGTAACAATAGGTGTAGTAAATTCGAAAATTATTTCTTTATTTAATACTTTCGTGATAATACCTCTTTCATCTACACTTATAGGATATAATTGTATTATAAAGGGTAATCCTAATATAATTTGAGAGGTTAAATTTTTTACTAATATAAGATGAGTTTTAAAACAATAATTTTCTTTACATATATGGACATCGGATAATTTATAGCCTATACTAAGTCTAGATCCACTGGCTATGGATAATCTCTGAGTAGATTTTTCAAAATATTTAGTTGGAATTAAACCTTCCTGTATACAATTTAAATCTGCTCCAGAGTCAACTAAAGCAATAAGGTTATTTTAAATTCTCCGTTTATCATTATATTTACTTTTGTATGCCATCTTTGATATTTAGTATATTGGATTGCATTAATTATAGGTTCAATTAAGGGTTTATCTTCTGAGGTTATATTTTGTTCATTTTTATTTTCCTCTATAGTCTTAACCTTTTCTTTCAAAATTCTTATTTCTGTTTTAACCATATTAAGTTCTTCTTGTAAGTCTTGTATTGTTATAGGTTTGGTTTTATTAAATCTTTTGCATATTTCATTAAAATTATATATGGTATAATCTTCTTCTTCATTACTCTGATTTTTTAATTTTCCTTCTAACTGTTTTAAATATAAATTTTTTGCTTCTTTATTATCGAGTTTACTTATCATATCTATTAATAAATGTAATTCATCATTATTACTAATAACATTAATTTTATAGTTACAATTACATGTTCCTATACATTCACAATCTTCAGAGTTGCTGCTATTTTTAGATGATTCTTCTTCAATTTTATTTAAATCATTTTCACTATAATCAGATATACTTGATTCATTATCTTTAATTAATTTATTAATTTTTTGTCTAAGATCTTCTATATCTATTTCATTAATTTTAGTTTTAGAGTAACAATCTTTTGACATATGTCCGGGTCTGCCACATTTATAACAAATAATAATATCTTGGTTGTTTGGTTTTTTATTTTCTCTTTTATATTTGCTATTGTATTTTTTGTATGATACTTTCCTTTTTCTTTTATAATCTTTATTTTGATAGTATTCTTGATTATTTTTATAGGTTTTTTGTTATATCTTTTATATTTTATTTTCTTAGAACTAGAAGGGGGCAATATTAGAGGTTCATAACCATATTGTTCACAAAAATTTCCTAGTTCATGTCTTCCACCTATTCCTTCCTTTTTAATTTTTGCTTTTAGTTTTAGATCAGAACATATAGCTAATCCTTCTTTATTAACATAGTTTATAATTTCCCCATAGGTTAATTCTTTATAAGGAATTTCATTATTATAATCATTACTTAATTTATTTCTAATTCTTTCAGCGAATAGTTTTGGTAATCCAGCAATAAATCTTTCTTTCCAATAGGATTCTCTACAATCTGGTCTAGTCATAACTTTTGCTAAGAAAACATCTTTATACCATCTAAAATCTTGTAATTTTCTACATGTTAAATTTAATAATATAGTTGAATTTCTTTCTTGATATTCTGCTGGGTTTCCTACATAATTTTTTATAATAGCATATACTAAAGTATTTAAAGAATCATCAATCTGTGTTTGAACAGCTGATCCATTTTCTGTTTTTTATAATTAATTTTTTTGAATTTAATATATGATTTTTTTCATCTTGAGTTACATAACTATCCCACCATCCTTTTAATACTCCTGTAAATCCTGATATTATCATTTGTGTTATTTTATTATCTGGATTTTTATGAGCTTTATAAGAAGTTGCTGCCATAGTCATTTCTTGTAATAAGTTTAAAATTTGATATTCTGTTTGACCATCTATATTCCATTCATATATTGAATTACCATCGTATCTAGATTGTACAATTTTATCTCTTTCTTCATATTGTAAATCTGGTGGTGTTGGTCTATAATAATAATTTCTTGTTTCTGGTCGGGGTGTATAAGTCTTATTGGATGTATAAGGATTATATTTTATTTTTTTTATATTATGAAATTGTTCTTCTATTTCAGATATATCAGAGGTTTCGTCTTCATTTATAGCATTTATATTATGATTTGATATAGTAAATCTTTGTAGTTTTTCTTCAATTTCTCTTAATAGTTTACTTTGTCCTCCTAGATTTATAGGTGTTTCTATATTGTAGGGTATAAATATAGGGTTTTCTTCTACTTGTATATTAGTTGAAGTATTTGAAGTACTTGCTTCTTCATTTTTATATTCTATTCTATCTAATTGTTGTCCTATAGTGTTTAACATTTCATTAGTATGATTATTTTGATATACAATATTTTTTAATATTTTATCAGTATCTGGTTTATCAGCTTTTGAAAAGGGTATTCCTATATATTCTTTTTCTTCCTTTTTTATAATTATATCTTTACAAGGTGGCTTAATACTTATAATTTCTTCATTAGTTGTTAAATCGGTATACAATCTATTTATATTAGTCATTGTTTCAATCCTGGTTTTATAAGGAAATTCTATTTTTTCTTCTATACAACATAATTCAAACCATGTAAAAAACGGTATATTTTCTTTGCTGTCTTGCATATAAAGAATCCATTTTAATTCATGAAACATTTCTTTATCTTTAAAATTAAGTTTATACCAAGTAAGTTTTTCTTTATTATAGTTATTAAGTCTTTCGTTCATTAGATAATTATAATCTTTTATATTCATTGTTTTAACAAATTGTTAATTTAGATCTTGTCGTTTTTATTTTATTTGCATTTATTTTTAATAGTATATTTATTGTATCTATATGTTTTGATGTAATATTCTTTATATATTTTACTTGATCTTTGCTTAACCATTTATAATTTCTATCTCTTTTGGTTTTGAATTCTTCTATCTGTTGAATTAATTGTTTTCGTTCTTCATATAAGAATTTTAAATAAACTGATATAAAACTATTATGATCGTTATTCATTTGTATTTTACTCATAATTGTTCTTCTCTATAATAATCTACTTCAGATTTAGTAGGGTTATAAGAGTTACTAAAATCTTCACTTATATTGTCATCTTCATATAGTGGTTTAGGTATAGATCTATTAAAATCAACTCCTTTAACTCTCATAGACTGTGATCTTCTTAATAAAGGTTCACTAGATTTTGAACTAGAGGTTTCAGGAATATATGTAGAGTATCTAGGTGGTTCTCTTCCAAAATCTATTTCTATACTTCCGTCAGTATGTTCTGTAATATCTGATAGTTTGCTAATAGTTTCTAAAGGTTTGGGTGAACTTATATCTTCTAATTTCCAACTTTGGTTTTGAGTAATTTCATTCCATTTTAATCTTTTAGGTATATTAACTCTAGAATTTCTAGTATTAGCTTCAAATATTATAGTTTCATCTTTTGGTGACATTAATTTTGATCTTGGTTCCACAGTAGTGGTCATTGTTTTATATAAAACTCTATATATAACGAGTATAGGGTCAGTTCCTTGTTTAATATCTAAATTTTTTGTTTTAATTGTGTTAGTACATGTTTAGTGTCTGTCAGTTGGTCTAGCTCGTAGTTTGTAATTAGGAATAGTATTTCTGACTCCTGCGACGTAGCGCACAACGTCGCAGGTGCGACGTCAGGTTTTGGGCCTGCGACGTAGCAGACGTCGCATGGGCTTGGGCCTGCGACGTAGCGTGCGACGTCGCAGGTGCCAGATTTTGTATAAAAACGTTTTGTGTTTTCTGTTTTAGGGTTGACGAAACCCTAAACGCAATTAGTCGAAATCTCTGTAATCTGACCGATTATTACTGAATATAATACGTTTCGTTTGATATTCATTGCGTATTTGTTATTCGTGTGATTGTTTGATTAGTCAATTGTTGTTTCCGCCATCAATTGATTGACTCGGTTCGTGCTAGATCCAAGGTTAGGGACAAACAACTGGTATCAAAGCAGTGAGGCTCGTTTTTGGCGATTCGGATCGAGTTTGGGTTTTAAAAGGACGTGATATTCGTGTGTTTTCGTGTTTATCACGTTTGTTTTGTGTTTTTACAGGTTTTCGATCAGTATTATTGGGATTCTTGAAGGTTTCTGTCGTTCGAAATTCGTGGTTTTCGTTTAGGGTTAAAAATTCGTTTTTAGGGTTTTTGGCCGCTGCTCAGCGCGTTTTGCGACGTACCATAGCGACGTAAGCTGCGACGTCGCGTGCGACGTAGTGATTTGGACTTTAATTAGTCTGTGCGACGTCGTGTTGCGACGTAGTGCGATTCTGCGACGTCCACTGCGACGTCATCTGCGACGTACCTTTCTACGTCGCGTAGTCTGATTCTGCGACGTCCACTGCGACGTCATCTGCGACGTACCTCTCTACGTCGCGTAGTCTGATTCTGCGACGTCCACTGCGACGTCATCTGCGACGTACCTCTCTACGTCGCGTAGTCTGATTCTGCGACGTCCACTGCGACGTCATCTGCGACGTACCTTGCAACGTCGCATAATCTTTGTACGACGTACCCTTCTACGTCGCTAAGATCAGAATATTGTTATTTTTTTTTAAGTAATTAAAATGGCAGCTGATAAAGAGGATATTAGAGGTTTGAGAGAAATGATTAAACAAAGCAATGACATAGGTTCAAGTAATAAGCCTCCACTATTTACTGCGGACATGGATTATGTGTACTGGAGAGACCGAGTTGAGCAATATATTGACTTTCACTGTCCAGAATTATGGGGACCATTACGTGAGCGCTATGTACCTCCATTAGCTGAAGGGGAATACCGTGGTATTCGTCCCGCTAAGACCTATAAAGCCATGTCTCCCGAGGAGAAGAAAGATTTTGATACTGAAAGAAAATCTTTTTCAATGATTAAAATGTGTTTAACCAAGGATGTTCTATGGCTTTTCAGAACTCATGAAACAGCCTTTGATTTGTGGAAGGCTATTGAAACTCGTTGTGGAGGGAATGATAAGTACAAGGAAGCCAAGCTCGAACTGATTAAGAAACAGTACGATATCTTTGACATCCTTCCTGATGAAGACACGACTTCTTTATTTACTAGGTACTCACGGTTAGTTGGTGAGTTGTTTGAAGGGGGTTATACTTTTCCTTCAATTGAAGTAAATAAGAAGCTACTGGATGTGTTGCCGAGTTCTTGGGATATTAAAGTTCAATTTTTAAAGGAAAATGAAGAACTTGCAAACATGTCTTTGGATGCGTTGATAGGGGATCTTCAAGCTCACGCGATGGAGATTAAGAAGAAAGAAACTAGGTCTGGTTCTGCTGTTCAGAATCCTAGTGTGTATGGTGTTAAGATCAACTCTGGAAAGACTTATGGATCAGGAGTTGCCTTTGTATCAAATACAAATGCTTCATCGACTTCTTCTTCTTCTGATGGGATTCATTCTGTTTTCATGACTGGACCTTCTTCAAATCAACAACAGGTTCAAGTCTCACCTGCTATTCAGGAGCAAGCTGCCATCTACACAGCTTTCTTAAGCTCTTACAAGGATTTGGTTACTCAACCGAATCTAACTTTGGAGTTGACTAAGGAGGACTATGCTCAGCTTGATGAAGACGATCTGGAGCAAATGGATTTAACTTGGAATGTGGCAATGATCACCCGCAAAATTCAAAAGTTCTTGCAGAGGACAGGGCGTAAAAGCTAGGAGGGTGATGGAAAGACTGGCTTCGGATTTGACAAGAGTAAGGTCCGTTGTTATAATTGTCAAAATTTGGGTCACTTCGCCAGGGAGTGCGAGAAACCCAAAATGCCAGCTTCGGGATTCACAACACCTTCTACTCCTCCAAAGGCCAAAGAAACGGAAGTTACTAAGAAAGGGATTGCTGATAATGCCCTGATTGCTTTTGAGCCTACAAGTCAAGATTGGACGCCTGTCTCCCAGCATTACCAACAGTGTCTGATGGCTCACATTGTGAATGAGGTACATGATGAACCGTTAAATTGTATTTCATGCATTAAGTTAACTGAATCTCTAAAGGCATATCAGACAGAGACCGCTGAGTTGAGGAAAAAGAATGAAAAACTAACCGATTCAAATAATTTTTTAAAAGCTAATGAGAAGCTTTATGAAAAACATCTTGAGGCTCATCGGTTAGATACTCAAAAATATAAGTCTAAAGTTTTTAGTCAAGAAGATGCCATTAAAAGCTATCTGATTGAAATTGAACTTTTAAATAAAGAACTTACAGATTTAAAAGCTGAGTATGAAAATTATAAGAGTAAAATCTTAGGTTCAAATTCCTCAACGGTTGTCTTTAATGAAATTCTTAGCAAGCACGGTACTAAAGGGAAGAAGAATGAGGGATTGGGATACAACTCAGTTCCTCCTCCTACTACTCACTGTCCCCTGCCTGTTAAGGAAGGCTTTGAAGAGATTCCAGTTGACTGGTCCAAGCTTTATGGTTTAAAAGCTATAGATGCTAAAGAGACCAAACATAACAAACCGGCAAAGGAGAAAACCAAGAGGCCATAGTACCCCTTGCCAAAGTTTGTTAAGTCTGTGCATGAATCTCCTGATAGTGTTAAGGAGAATGTTGAGGTAAAGAATGAATCTCCAGTTAGTGATAAGGAGAATGTTGAGGTAAAGAATGAATTTCCAGTTAGTGATAAGGAGAATGTTGAAGTAAAGAATGAATCTCCTGTTAGTGTTGAGGAGATTGTTGAGATTGAGGACATTACGGATCAGGAGTATCCGGAGGTTAAGAAGGTTGCATTTAAACCTGTAAAAGTGATTTCAAAGGTTGAACCTGAAATTAAGGTTCAACCAAATAAGGGAAAAGCTAAGGTTTTAAACTCGAAACAACAAACTTTACAGTCACCTGTAAAGATTTTGCAAAGAAAATTAGTAAATGAAAATGTTTCGTATGATAAACCATCAACTTCAACCTCTCAACCAAGACAAACATTTTCTAAGACGTGTACTCAATGTTCATGTTCTAGAAATGTTTCTCCACCTCCTGTGGTAATTCCTCAGCCTCAACCGTTTGTTGAGACTCGTTCTTGTTTCTACTGCAAGAAACAAGGACATTTAATCCGTGAATGTCCAAAGCTGTCAAATCAGCGATATGGGAGAGAGATGCCTAGGACATCTGTTTATAGAAACTCTTTTTCTAAATCTCCACCTAGGCGTTACTCAAACTCTCCCAAGCCTGTTTCGAAACCAAGTAATGTTGAGCAAAAATCTTTGCCAATTCAAAAGCCCAACATTACTTCTATTACCGATTCCGAATCTTCAAAAGTTTGGAAACGTAAAGAGTCTGATGTTGACTCTTCAGTCGTCAACAATAACACATCAGATAAAAATTCTAATTTGTTTAAAGATAAAATTCTATCTGACGTGATTATTGTTGATGACCACGGTCGACCTAAGTCTGTAAAGGCTTGGGTCACCGTTTCTCACTAATCTCCTTTCGTTTGTGTGTTGCAGCAGTCAGAACGTGTTAAAGATAGTAAATGGTATTTGGACAGTGGCTGCTCGCGACATATGACAGGCGATGTATCCTTACTTGTGGATATTAAACCACATGCAGGAGGTTATGTTGCCTTTGCTGGAGATTCTGGGGGAACTATTTCTGGAAGAGGAACGTTAACTAACGGCAATGTTAGTTTCGAAAATGTGAACTATGTGGAACAGCTTACGCACAACTTGCTAAGTGTTTCACAGGTCTGTGATAAGGATTATACAACTGCGTTCACAAAGACAGAGTGTGTGATATTGAAGCCTGGTTATGTCATTCCGGAAGAATGGGTGTTACTGAGAGCACCAAGAAAGGATGACACATACATTTTGAATATGAGAACTGTTGAGACATCGAACGAGTATACGTGTCTCTTGTCTAAGGCTTCTGAAAAGGAATCACTGCTTTGGCACAGACGAATGGGACATATTCATTTCCGAAAGATGAATTTCTTGACCAAAAATGACCTAGTGCTAGGAGTTCCGAAACAGTCATTTGCTCTAAAGGATGACTGTATCTCCTGCCAAAAAGGAAAGCTACGTAAGAAGTCCCATAAGTCTAAGCAGGTGAATTCCATAAATGCTCCATTGGAACTACTGCATATGGATCTTTTCGGTCCAGTTTCTACGAAGAGCATTGGTGGTCGGTCTTACTGCTTGGTAGTTACTGATGACTACTCAAGGTTTTCGTGGGTTTATTTTTTGACCACAAAAGGGGAAACTCCTAAAATTCTGGTGTATTTGTTGGACAAGTTGGAAAATCTGTGCAACTTGAAGGTGAAAAGGATACGAAGCGACAATGGAACTGAATTCAAGAACTCAACTCTCGAATTGTTTTGTGCTACAAGAGGTATTGAGCATCAATTTAGTGCTCCGAGGACTCCGCAACAGAATGGAGTCGCAGAAAGGAAGAATAGGACAATTATCGAGACAGCTCGGACTATGTTAGCTGACTCCAAGTTACCAATCATATTCTGGACTGAGGCAGTTAATACTGCCTGTTATGTTCTCAACAGAGTACTCACGGTTAAGAAAAGGAACAAAACGTGTTATGAACTTTTTAATAACCGTAAGCCAAATCTACAGTTCCTAGAACCATTTGGGTGTCCATGCCTGATCATGATTACAAAAGATAAGGTCTCTAAGTTTGGTGATAAAGCTGTTGAAGGGATTTTTCTTGGATATGCAGTCAACTCTCCGAACAAAAGAGTCTTCAACAAATCAACGAATCAGATCGAAGAGCATTTTGAAGTGAAGTGTTTAAGGTATACGGAACCTCCTCAAGGAACGGGTCCGGATTGGTTTTTCAACTATGGAAACCTATTCAACTCTTTCAATATTTCGGAAGAAGATGAAACGGAAGAGTTGGTTTCTATACTGCATGAGCTTGATATTTCTCAAGATACACCCGTTACTAATAAACCATCCGACCCATCTCCTAATGCAACCCCCGCACCTCCACCGACTAATCCTACACCTTCACAACCTACACCTACTCCTTCACCAACACCCACACAACCGAAAACAACTACAAAATCACCACCATCAACACCATCTCCTACTCCACCATCTTCGGCAGCTCCTTCTAAAACAGTTTACAACTATACAAAGGAGCTTCCATATGATCCAAATATGCCTCCTTTAGAGGAACCTCAAGAAGAAGATGAAGTGGAAGAAACAATGAACTACTCTCACTTATTTTCTCATGAAGATGAAGGAGAAGAAGAAGAGATAGTCATTCCTGAGTCTGCTGCTACTCCTGAAACTGAGGGAGATTTGAACAATTTGGGTGTGGATCTTGTGCCAGGCGCCATACCAGAAACACGTATACATAAGGATCACCCCATTGATGATATCATTGGTGATCCTCATGCATCTGTTCAAACACGACAGCAAACAAAGCAGACTTCAGCTCAGCAGCTTTTGGGACTTATTGCTCATATTGATTCATGTCATTTGTCTCAAATTGAACCGAAAAAGGTTGATCAAGCCTTAAAGGATCCATCTTGGGTCGAGGCTATGCAGGAGGAACTACAGCAAATAAACAAGATGAATGTTTGGGAAATTGTTCCTCTACCCAAGGGTGCTCACTTGACGGGTACTCGTTGGGTTTTCCGTAACAAAATGGATGATCGTGGGGCTGTTATTCGAAACAAAGCCCGTCTGGTAGTTCAAGGATATAGTCAATTAGAGGGTATTGACTATGATGAAGTTTTCGCTCCTGTTGCTCGTTTGGAATCAATTCGGATTTTTCTAGCTTATGCTTCTTTTAAAGGATTCCGCGTGTATCAACTTGACGTGAAGTGTGCCTTTCTTTATGGAGATGTCGACGCAGTGATTTATGTGTGTCAACCTCCAGGTTTCGAAGACCCAAAGCATCCTAATCATGTTTGCAAACTGAAGAAAGCTTTGTATGGTCTTCATCAATCTCCTCGGCTTTGGTATGAGCGACTTGCCAAGTACTTGCTGAAGAATGGTTTTGACAGAGGACAGATTGATAGCACGCTTTTCATCAAAAGGGAAGGAGCGGATTTGTTACTTGTGCAGGTCTATGTGGACGACATTATTTTTGGATCAACTAATGATCAGTTGTGCAAAGATTTTGAAGGACTGATGAAATCTGAGTTTGAAATGAGTGCTATGGGGGAACTCACGTTCCTTCTAGGGCTACAGGTTGAGCAATCTGATAATGGAATATATATTCACCAGTCAAAATATGTCACTGACATGTTAAAGCGATATGAATTGCTCAACTGTAAACACTACGACACTCCAATTGAAGCAAGACACAATCTTGGACCTAATGAGGACGATGAAGATTGCAAGGAGAAAGACTATCGCTCAATGATAGGCTCTCTCATGTACCTGACTGCCTCAAGACCAGATATAGTGTTTGCTGTTTCTCTCTGCTCACGATTTCAAGCAAATCCGAAGGTGTCTCATATGAAGGCAGTAAAACGCATTTTTGGATATCTCGCTTTTAGGCCATCTCTGGGTCTATGGTATTCAAACGAGAAAAACTTCGTGTTAACTGCCTATTCGGATTCGGATCTTGGTGGCTGCAAGATAGATATGAAGTCAACTACTGGAGGATGTCAGTTCCTTGGATCGCGCTTAGTTTCTTGGCAGTGCAAAAAGCAGACTGCGGTTGCTATTTCCACAGCTGAAGCCGAGTATGTTGCTGCTGCAAGTTGCTGTTCTCAAGTTCTCTGGATTCAGCATCAGCTGCGTGATTACGGGTTCAATCTCTCTATGACTCCTATTTATATAGATAATACAGCTGCTATATCTATAACTCACAATCCCGTACAGCACTCTAAGACCAAACATATTGAACTAAGGTTCCACTTTATACGGGATTGCTTTGAGAAACACCTTATAGATGTCGTACATATAGAGACCCTTAAGCAGTGTGCGGACCTTTTCACAAAAGCCTTTTTGCGATCACGTTTTATTGAACTGGTCAATCTGATAGGTTTAAGGTTCTTTCAGTCAAAGAAATGATTTGTGACTTGGATTTTTAAGTTTTTAAATTCAATTTAAAAAAAAAAAAAAAAAAAAAAATAATAATAATTTTCGCAACAGCCACTCTTTATACTCTTTAGTATTAAAGAAAACGCAAGGTTGCTACATTTTTAAAATAGACGTTGAAGTTGTGTCTGTAAACAACTTGGGATATGATAGTACATCGGGTGACATGCACAAAATGGAATTTTAAGATTTATCTTGGATGTGTCAGTAGGTTTATCTGACACACTTAAAATAGTTTTTATCTAAATTATCTTCATCATACGATGTATTGGTAGGCATGCTACACACCGGTTTGTGAGTGAGTAAGAAGTAATAATAAAACTTGTCTATTACTTTGTGAAAAATGTTATATGATGTATGACATAAGTCTTAATTGATAAATGGAAGTACTATCATACACTGTCATAATTATGTAAATGTAAAATGGGCATATAGTGATAATATGATTATTCGCCTAACTAATGGTGACTATTGTTGTACTCACGTACAGACCTGAATCCATTAGTTATGCAAATAGTCTCAAACTTGTTATGTTCATACTAAGGGACCCTCTGTTGTACTAAGTACAGATCTGGGGCCACTAGTATCTTCATAGTCAGTTTGATGTATGCCTAAATATAAATATCAAGTGTATATTACGAGAAAACCGAGATAAACTTGGTCTTGTAATCTCTACCTTGTGTGAATATGCAGTGTTTGTTTTACTAAAGTTTATCAGTATATCATATAATAGGTTTCACAAAATTAATATTCATTCTAACAATAAAGGTTAGCTCACAAATACGGATGTAACATGTTTAGGTGGACAAACAATACCAATAATTGTATTGAAATAATTTTTATAAAAGATGTTTTAAATGTGCCACGTAAATTTAAAGTGGACAAATATACTGATGATCGAAATAACACTTACTATTCCTAATAAATGCATGTTATTCCGATATGATCCCTAATCAGACAACTCAACTCCGTCACCAAAAATAGAGTGTTAAGTAATTTTCTTTTTACTTTTTGAATATTAAAGAAAATATCAAAAAGATTTTTTAGTTTAGTTATTTCATTTTATGTTTTATTTTTATTCTAAGTTATTTTCCCAAGTCACGAGTCATTTGGATTTTATTTGCTAAAATAATGAGTAAACGGTTTGAAAATTACGAAATTGGATCAAAACTGTTTTCTGCGACGTCCGGTTCTACGTCGCCTGCGACGTCCCAGCCTACGTCGCACATAGGGTTAGACTTTAAATAGTATCCACTGCGACGTAACTCGTCACACTATTCACTATTCACGTGCGACGTAGCCTGCGACGTACGAGAGGCGATTTGCGACGTAGCAATTTTCGAGCAATTTTTGTGCTTTGTAGCCGTTTTCATTCCGATTCACTTACGTACTTTTGATCTACTCGTTATTCCACACACTTAGGTACCGATTTTACCATTTTTCACCGTGTATATTTCGTTTAATTGCTATGTATGTATTACGGGTTAAATGGGTTTCGGTTTTGGGATAAATTAGATGGTATATCGTGTAAAGTACTGGTTATAATTTATGTTTTCGTGATCACCATCGTTAGCCGCACCTTGTAGTGCGATTGATTTTGAAAACCCCTAAATTCGAGGGTTAGGGTTTTCTGGGTTGGGGATGAATGTTCGTCAGTGCGACGTACGCTGCGACGTAGTGCCCTACGTCGCTTTAGTTAATTATTATTAATTTACTACGTCGCCCTTTCCTACGTCGCTTTTTCTGCGACGTCCGATGCGACGTACCACGCTACGTCGCTATTTTAATTAAAGTGATTAAATTCACAATAAATTGCAAAATGCGACGTCCCCCTTGACGTCGCTCGAATTTTATGCGACGTCAGGCCTTACGTCGCTTTTCAATTTATTTTGAATTTTAGCGACGTACAGTTCTACGTCGCTCTGTGTTATGCGACGTACGTTGCTACGTCGCTAGTTCCAGGGAATTTGAAAACGTTTTGTTTAAAAAAAAAAAATGTAACATTTTTTTTTCTAATCTTTTTCGAGTTGCAATCTGTTTCTGTTTTTGCAGATATGGCTTTGGTTTTTGAAGCTCGTCACAATACGGCTGCTTACCTTACTGACACTTCTGACAAAGCTGCACCGTATCGTCAGATGATCGCGTTTTTGAGACGTTCAAGGGTATTCCACGCCATTTCCGATAACACTATGGCGTTTGGAAATCTGATCAACCCTTTTTGGAGAAATGCAACTGTCGTTACTGAAAACGACGTTCGACGATTGGTCTCTACCGTTCTGGGTACGGAGATCACTATTACAGAACAAAGCATTCGGGAACTTTTACAGCTGAATGATCAACCGGATATGCCTGTCGGTTTTGATAATATTTTTGTTACCGGAGCTATGCAACGGATAGGATATCCCGGGATTCCCTCTGATCAGTATAGAAAAGCGAATCTCACACGCGTCTGGCGTTATTTGATGCATGTGATCATTGTTTGCTTGGGAAATAGGAAAGGTGGAACGGATGGGATGAGCCGAAGTCTGGCTTCTGCTATGTTAGCATTGGTTTACAACAAGCCGTTCAACTTCTCGGGATTTATCTTCAGGGCTATGGTTGATAATGCGAATGCCGGGGATCAGAAATGGATTTTATATCCACGATTTGTACAATTGCACATCAATCGTCATCATCCGGAGCTTCAGGCACAGGGTGATATTGATCATCCGCTAAAGATTTCACCGATGATGAGTCGGATTTTCACTATTTGTGCAGGGTTTGAGAAAGGGGTCGAGGCACCAAGGGATGTTCCTTTATTCGGTGCTATCATTGATGAAAATTATGTACCGCCTCCAGATCCTCAGTATATGGATGTTCCAGCACCTCAGCAGCCTCAGCAACCGTTTGTGAACATTCCTGTTCAAGCTGCGGGGGAGAACATTCCTGCTCAAGCTGCGGGGGAGAATGTGGATGCTCTACTGGAAAACATTGAGCAGTTTGGCCACGTTGACTCAGACAATCAAGCATCTCACGACACGGTCGAGAGTTCTGATTCTGAAGAACCGGCCAATGTAGGTCCTCAGGATGGGGGTCCGACGCCTGAGCATTCTGATGGTACTGTTCCGCATCCCTCTGAGATGGAACGTATCAGGCTTTCAGATTCATTCAGATATCTGCGAATTCAGCGTCGGATCAGACAAGGACGCAAGTATGTGCCTCCACGAGATACGGGAAAACGTACACGCGACGGTGATGATCCTGCTGATGAGACTTATCAACCGAGACGTCGTGTTCGTCGTTCTTCGTCAACACGAGCTCCAGTCAATCCACAGCAGCAGGATGCTTTTGAGATTCAACCGACTCCAGCTTTCATGCAAACGATAATGGAAGATATGCAGCAGATGAAGCAAAAGCTGGAGGCTCAAGACGAGAAGATTGCTGAACAAGCTGCGTTGATCGAGGTCCAATCTAAGGAGCTTGAGGAAACGAAGCTTAGGGTTAATGTTTTGGAAGGCAGGTTACTTGCCTCGGGGGAGTCTGGGTCTGGGATACCCACTTTAGAGTCAAGTGAACATGCGTCTGTAAATCCCAACCCTGTAATTGAAAATGTTAATGAAAATATTTCTCTTTTGGATTATTTCTCTGTTGATGATATTCCAGGGCAACCGAGACCGCTGGCAGTTGATTACTCATTCGCTGACTTATCATTTATTCAGAGGATGGCCAGTGGAGTTGGCTCTGAGGAAGAAACAGAGAATGTTTTTGAGATGAACGAGGATGTCTCGATTGAAGAGGAACAGTTGAATGCAGATGAAACTTATGATGATGCACAATCTGGGGAAGCTTATGATGATGCACCAATTATTGAATCTGATTCAAGTGAAGACGAGAGTCCTGATAAAGCTCAACATGGAGAATCAAGTTCTGCTGCAACTCCAGCTTCAGAGACACAGGCACCGGACTCAGCAGCAAAGAAATTAACTGCTGAAGAAAAGAGAGAGAGAAACAAGAAATGGTGGCCTAAGGGACGAAATCCAGTTCCTATTCCAGTGAAATGTCAAGTGTACCGGGTTAGTCGGAATTATACCGGTGTTATTAAAAGCTGGAAGTGTCATAGGAATCTGTTTATGATAAAGAGAGAAGATGGAGTTCAGTATTTTAGAATGCGTTTTGATAGATTGAGCACGTTGCCAAAAGGAGAGATTAATCGATTAGCTCAGCTTAAATTGATTAATCCTTTCGAGAATGATTATGCTGAGTTCATTCAGAGAAGTCTACGTCGGGAAGTATTATCAAAGACTTATTCGAAATTGAAGCCGACGTTGGGAACTCGGTATACGTGGAAAAAGAAGATTGATCCAGTCACCAGGAAGCCTTTGGTTAAAGTTCACTATCAGCCTGCTAAATGTTTGACTGAGATACCTCTGGAATCAGTTCCTTATTATTTTCTAAGAAGACTTGTGAAATGGGAACTTGATCCACAGACTGGCGAAGCGGTTATTACTTTCGTTCCAGATTCTGAACCGTGGCCAGAAGTTGGAGGTATATGGAATCTGAGGCAAGCAACGTTTAGACTATATGATCCGATGAGTTTGATTAATTTTCATGAAAAAGATTTAAGAAAACTCTATGATAATCGGATTCGGGTTGGTCAGAAGAATGAATTCAACAGACGCTTAGCACAACAGTTTTACAATGTTGTTACTATTTGCGTAGCTAATGGAATTCATGCCGACGGCCAGTTTCCTGCGGGCTGGGTTTAAAGAAGATTTTTGAAGACCAAGCTGAAGACACGGGGGAGTTTGTTAGTACATGTTTAGTGTCTGTCAGTTGGTCTAGCTCGTAGTTTGTAATTAGGAATAGTATTTCTGACTCCTGCGACGTAGCGCACAACGTCGCAGGTGCGACGTCAGGTTTTGGGCCTGCGACGTAGCAGACGTCGCATGGGCTTGGGCCTGCGACGTAGCGTGCGACGTCGCAGGTGCCAGATTTTGTATAAAAACGTTTTGTGTTTTCTGTTTTAGGGTTGACGAAACCCTAAACGCAATTAGTCGAAATCTCTGTAATCTGACCGATTATTACTGAATATAATACGTTTCGTTTGATATTCATTGCGTATTTGTTATTCGTGTGATTGTTTGATTAGTCAATTGTTGTTTCCGCCATCAATTGATTGACTCGGTTCGTGCTAGATCCAAGGTTAGGGACAAACAAATTGTTAAGGTTAAAGTATCTAATATATTTTTATCGAATAAAGATATAGTGAAATTAGGATAACAATTAAAATATATAGGACCATTACATATATTGGATTCTGCCATAGCTAATAAGGAATTTTTAAAATTTAAATGTCTAGCATCTCTTAATATAACTAAAGTAGGTACATCTAACCCTATTCTAGTCAAGGGTTTAATAGCTATCTGTATTAATCCTATATGTAGAAATTTATAATTTTTCATATGATCTTTAATAGTATTCTTGGAGAAAAGTTGTATACATTGATTATTTTGTAGAAGAGGTAAAGTTTTTTCGGTTTGCTTTATAGAATATCCCTGGAAATAATCAAAAGAACCAATCTTATAAATATTACTAATCTTTTGTTTAGGTATACTCCAATCTTTCAAATTGTTTTCAATGTTTGAAATAGAAACTTCCATAGAATTTGTATGATCATGTTCTTCTTCGATTTCAGAAGTAGAACTACTTCTTTGATTTGATAGTAATCTTGTGACTCTATTCATATTTAATTATTAACTATTTGATTTAAACTTTGTTTTCAGAGTCAAAAGAACCAATCTTATAAATATTACTAAACTTTGTTTTGAGGTGGTAGTAGTTATGGATTATATTCTTATGAAAATTATGAATTGTTTGATTTCGTCATTGTTGAAAGAAAAAATTAATTTATATATGTTGAGAAAATATACATCTGCGTTGGTAAGCCCTGTCGATCAGCTGGTTGGAATTAGTCGCAGACGGACAGTAAGACGACCGTACCACAGCGATATGGGGGTGTTCCCGGAGAAGGTATGTTCAATCAACATTATAAGTTAAGATTCTCTGAAAAAAAAGTTTAAATCAAATAGTTAATAATTAAATATGAATAGAGTCACAAGATTACTATCAAATCAAAGAAGTAGTTCTACTTCTGAAATCGAAGAAGAACATGATCATACAAATTCTATGGAAGTTTCTATTTCAAACATTGAAAACAATTTGAAAGATTGGAGTATACCTAAACAAAAGATTAGTAATATTTATAAGATTGGTTCTTTTGATTATTTCCAGGGATATTCTATAAAGCAAACCGAAAAAACTTTACCTCTTCTACAAAATAATCAATGTATACAACTTTTTTCCAAGAATACTATTAAAGATCATATGAAAAATTATAAATTTCTACATATAGGATTAATACAGATAGCTATTAAACCCTTGACTAGAATAGGGTTAGATGTACCTACTTTAGTTATATTAAGAGATGCTAGACATTTAAATTTTAAAAATTCCTTATTAGCTATGGCAGAATCCAATATATGTAATGGTCCTATATATTTTAATTGTTATCCTAATTTCACTATATCCTTATTTGATAAAAATATATTAGATACTTTAACCTTAACAATTAAAACAAAAAATTTAGATATTAAACAAGGAACTGACCCTATACTCGTTATATATAGAGTTTTATATAAAACAATGACCACTACTGTGGAACCAAGATCAAAATTAATGTCACCAAAAGATGAAACTATAATATTTGAAGCTAATACTAGAAATTCTAGAGTTAATATACCTAAAAGATTAAAATGGAATGAAATTACTCAAAACCAAAGTTGGAAATTAGAAGATATAAGTTCACCCAAACCTTTAGAAACTATTAGCAAAATATCAGATATTTCAGAACATACAGACGGAAGTATAGAAATAGATTTTGGAAAAGAGCCACCTAGATATTCTACATATATTCCTGAAACCTCTAGTTCAAAATCTAGTGAACCCTTATTAAGAAGATCACAGTCTATGAGAGTTAAAGGAGTTGATTTTAATAGATCTATACCTAAACCACTATATGAAGATGATAATATAAGTGAAGATTTTAGTAACACTTATAACCCTTCTAAGTCTGAAGTAGATTATTATTGAGAAGAACAATTATGAGTAAAATACAAATGAATAACGATCATAATAGTTTTATATCAGTTTATTTAATGTTCTTATATGAAGAACGAAAACAATTAATTCAACAGTCAGAAGAATTTAGAATAAAAAGAGATAGAAATTATAAATGGTTAAGTAAAGATCAAATAAAACAAATAAAAAATCTTACATCAAAACATATAGATACAATAAATATACTATTAAAAATAAATGCAAATAAAATAAAAACGACAAGATCTAAATTAACAATTTGTTAAAACAATGAATATAAAAGATTATAATTATTTAATGAACGAAAGACTTAATAACTATAATAAAGAAAAACTTACTTGGTATGAACTTAATTTTAAAGATAAAAAAATGTTTCATGAATTAAAGAAAATATATGAAGAAATTATACCGTTTTTTATGCAAGACAATAAAGAAAATATACCGTTTTTTACATGGTTTGAATTATATTGTATAGAAGAAAATATAGAATTTCCTTATAAAGCCAATATTGAAACAACAACTAATATAAATAGATCCTATACTGATTTAACAAATAATGAAGAAATTATAAGTATTAAGCCACCTTGTAAAGATATAATTATAAAAAAGGAAGAAAAAGAATATATAGGAACACCCTTTTCAAAAGCGGATAAACCAGATACTGATAAAATATTAAAAAATATTGTATATCAAAATAATCATACTAATGAAATGTTAAACACTATAGGACAACAATTAGATAGAATAGAATATAAAAATGAATAAGCAAGTACTTCAAGTACTTCAACTAATATACAAGTAGAAGAAAACCCTATATTTATACCCTACAATATAGAAACACCTATAAATCTAGGAGGACAAAGTAAACTATTAAGAGAAATTGAAGAAAAACTACAAAGATTTACTATATCAAATCATAATATAAATGCTATAAATGAAGACGAAACCTCTGATATATCTGAAATAGAAGAACAATTTCATAATATAGAAAAAATAAAATACAATCCTTATACATCCAATAAGACTTATACACCCCGACCAGAAACAAGAAATTATTATTATAGACCAACACCACCAGATTTACAATATGAAGAAAGAGATAAAATTGTACAATCTAGATACGATGGTAATTCAATATATGAATGGAATATAGATGGTCAAACAGAATATCAAATTTTAAACTTATTACAAGAAATGACTATGGCAGCAACTTCATATAAAGCTCATAAAAATTCAGACAACAAAATAACCCAGATGATAATATCAGGATTTACAGGAGTATTAAAAGGATGGTGGGATAGTTATGTAACTCAAGATGAAAAAAATCATATATTAAATTCAAAAAAATTAATTATAAAAACAGAAAATGGATCAGCTGTTCAAACACAGATTGATGATTCTTTAAATACTCTAGTTTATGCTATTATAAAAAATTATGTAGGAAACCCAGCAGAATATCAAGAAAGAAATTCAACTATATTATTAAATTTAACATGTAGAAAATTACAAGATTTTAGATGGTATAAAGATGTTTTCTTAGCAAAAGTTATGACTAGACCAGATTGTAGAGAATCCTATTGGAAAGAAAGATTTATTGCTGGATTACCAAAACTATTTGCTGAAAGAATTAGAAATAAATTAAGTAATGATTATAATAATGAAATTCCTTATAAAGAATTAACCTATGGAGAAATTATAAACTATGTTAATAAAGAAGGATTAGCTATATGTTCAGATTTAAAACTAAAAGCAAAAATTAAAAAGGAAGGAATTGGAGGAAGACATGAACTAGGAAATTTTTGTGAACAATATGGTTATGAACCTCTAATATTGCCCCCTTCTAGTTCTAAGAAAATAAAATATAAAAGATATAACAAAAAACCTATAAAAAATAATCAAGAATACTATCAAAATAAAGATTATAAAAGAAAAAGGAAAGTATCATACAAAAAATACAATAGCAAATATAAAAGAGAAAATAAAAAACCAAACAACCAAGATATTATTATTTGTTATAAATGTGGCAGACCCGGACATATGTCAAAAGATTGTTACTCTAAAACTAAAATTAATGAAATAGATATAGAAGATCTTAGACAAAAAATTAATAAATTAATTAAAGATAATGAATCAAGTATATCTGATTATAGTGAAAATGATTTAAATAAAATTGAAGAAGAATCATCTAAAAATAGCAGCAACTCTGAAGATTGTGAATGTATAGGAACATGTAATTGTAACTATAAAATTAATGTTATTACTAATAATGATGAATTACATTTATTAATAGATATGATAAGTAAACTCGATAATAAAGAAGCAAAAAATTTATATTTAAAACAGTTAGAAGGAAAATTAAAAAATCAGAGTAATGAAGAAGAAGATTATACCATATATAATTTTAATGAAATATGCAAAAGATTTAATAAAACCAAACCTATAACAATACAAGACTTACAAGAAGAACTTAATATGGTTAAAACAGAAATAAGAATTTTGAAAGAAAAGGTTAAGACTATAGAGGAAAATAAAAATGAACAGAATATAACCTCAGAAGATAAACCCTTAATTGAACCTATAATTAATGCAATCCAATATACTAAATATCAAAGATGGCATACAAAAGTAAATATAATGATAAACGGAGAATTTAAAATAACCTTAATTGCTTTAGTTGACTCTGGAGCAGATTTAAATTGTATACAGGAAGGTTTAATTCCAACTAAATATTTTGAAAAATCTACTAAGAGATTATCCACAGCCAGTGGATCTAGACTTAGTATAGGCTATAAATTATCCGATGTCCATATATGTAAAGAAAATTATTGTTTTAAAACTCATCTTATATTAGTAAAAAATTTAACTTCTCAAATTATTTTAGGATTACCCTTTATAATACAATTATATCCTATAAGTGTAGACGAAAGAGGTATTATTACAAAAGTATTAAATAAAGAAATAATTTTCGAATTCACTACACCTATTGTTACCCATGAATTACATTTAATCAAAAATAAAAGAAAACAAGCTGAATTTTTAATTAATGAAATAAATGATAAAAGAATATATAATCAATTACAAGACAAAAATATACAGAACAAAGTAAAATTTATTGAAGAAAAATTTAAAAATAATGTGTGTTCAACTATACCCAGTACTTTTTGGAAAAGAAAACAACACACAGTAGGATTACCTTATATTAAAGAATTCAATGAAAAGAATATACCTACTAAATCAAAATCTATACACATGTCTATTGAACTAGAACAAAATTGTAAAGAAGAAATCAAAGAATTATTAGAAAAGAGACTTATTAGACCCTCTAAGTCACCATGGTCATGTTCAGCCTTTTATGTAATTAATAATGCAGAAATCGAAAGAGGTATCCCAAGATTAGTTATAAATTATAAACCCTTAAATAAAGTATTAGAATGGATTAGATATCCTATACCTAATAAAAGAGATTTATTAAAAAAATTATATGACTCAAAAATATTTTCGAAATTTGACATGAAATCTGGATTTTGGCAAATCCAAATAAAAGAAGAAGATAAGTATAAAACAGGATTTAATGTCCCTTTTGGACACTTTGAATGGAACGTTATGCCCTTTGGATTAAAAAATGCTCCATCCGAATTTCAAAATATTATGAATGATATTATTTTACCAATTGGAAATTTTGTAATCGTTTATATTGATGATGTTTTAATATTTTCAAAAAATATTGATCAACATTTTAAACACTTAAATATATTTTATGATACTATTTATAAAAATGGATTAGCTGTTTCACCCACAAAAATGTTATTATTCCAAACAGATGTAAGATTTCTAGGTCATAATATTATTCAAGGAACTATAAAACCCATTGAAAGAAGTCTTGAATTTACCAATAAATTTCCTGACGAAATAAAAGATAAAACACAATTACAAAGATTCTTAGGATGTTTGAATTATATTCATGATTTCTTTAAAGATTTAGGAATTATATGTAAACCCTTATATGATAGATTAAAAAAGAATCCTAAACCTTGGACTGAAGAACATACAAAGATTATAAGACAAATCAAAGAAAAAGTAAAAATTCTTCCATGCTTAAACATTCCTCACCCTAATGCTAGTCTTATTGTAGAAACTGATGCTAGTGACTTAGGATTTGGGGGAATTCTAAAACAAAAATTAGATAATGAAGAAGAAAAATTAGTAAGATTCTATTCTGGTTCCTGGAATGACACCCAAAAGAATTATTCTACTATTAAAAAGGAAATTTTAAGTATTGTTCTAAATATTAAAAAATTTGAAGATGATTTGTATATGAAACCTTTTTTATTAAGAATTGATTGTTTATCTGCCAAATATATTTTAGAAAAAGATGTTAAAAATTTAATTTCTAAACAAGTTTTCGCCAGATGGCAAGCTATTTTAGGAAATTTTGATTTTACAATCGAATTTATAAAAGGAAAAGACAATTCTTTACCCGATTTTTTATCAAGAGAATTTTTACAGGGAAAATGAGTGAGTCTAACAGGAAGATCGTTCTCACCAAACAATCTATCAACCAGTCAACATCATCATCCTCTTCTAATCAAAGAAATTTCCCTGCATTACCTATACATCCCAACAGATTTGGTCCTATAGCTCCCAGACCAAGGCCACTATATTCAGTTCTTGCACAATCTATTCCAGCAAAACCAGTTATAAGCCAGCCTTCACCCTCTAAACTAGCACAAACTATACCATCAAGAAATTTCTCTACTCCATCCATCACTCCAGAATATTCTATAAATCCCAACAAACAAATTATAAAAATCCTTGAGCCATTTGAGGAACAAAAGTTAAGTCAGAATTTTCAAACCTTGATTGAATATTTATATCCAAAAAATTCTCATTTTTATGTTGATGATTATAAAACAAGAGAGTATTATCAAACAATTCTTGTCGACAGTGGTTCAGTTATTATAGATCATACTCTAAACCAGAAAAACCCGGATTATATTGACTGTAGCAAAGTTAAGATTCTAAAGATCATTACTCCAGAAGAATGGTCTCTAAAACCCTATAATCACAAAACTCTTTCTAGTTATCCTAGTTATCCAATTTATAATTATTATGACTATCAAGAAGCCTGGTTCTATGCCTTTCTTTTAAGAAGTTTTAACCACACCTGGTTCTTCTATTTTGCTGAGAAATTCTCTAGTATCTATCCAAGATGGTTTATAAAATGGTTCAGATATTTTGGCACAGGACCATTCAATAATATGAATATGGAAGTTATATAAATTGAAACAATAAGAACATAAAAGATTATAAAAAGATACCTTTATTTATAGAATTTGAATCAATACAGGGACAGTTGGATAATATACAAGGATCTTGCTTCTCGATATCTATAGATTGGGTTTCTGGTAATATACAAATATTGAAATCTAAAGTTTTTGTACATCTGGTTGTAGAGAATTTTATTGAAGGTTTTTTCATAAAAAAGGCTCTCCCTTCTTTCTTCAATTCTTCTTCGTTTTATAGATAGTTCTTCCGGTTGCATGACTGGCATCTTTCGGTAAAAGTCTTCAATTATTTCTTTTGTAGGTAAAATCTTCAATTATTTGGATGTGATGATGTATCTCCTATTTGCTTTTTCAATAATTTGGAATTTGTCGGAGAATCTTCTTTTTAATAATTCTTCTTTTGAAAATATAAACACTTTACTTTTTGGTAGGGTCTTCCACTTTCTCTTTGCTTGTCGTATCTTCAAGTTTGCTTTCAATGCTTCCTAACCACTTTCATAGTGGTAGGGTCTTCTGTCTAGTGGTAGGTTCTTCTTTCTTTCTTTTAGACTTGTCACCTGCAAACTTTCTTGTTCATATGGACAAATAATGATCTTTTTATAATATAGATGTGAGTAATTTTATCTGGTTCATAAGTAATCAAATTTTCTGGTATATAATAAAATTCACATAATAATATCTTTCTTATATATAGACTCTCATTTTAAAATATAGACACTTGAAAGCTAAAGAGTTATGTCGTCATAAGGATCCTGTGCATCTTGAAATAGATCTTCACTTGGCGTAGGGGAACATTTGATCTCATTTATAATTTTCTGCATTTCTTCAGGAGAAGAACACTCCTGTAATCTTTTAATAAAATCCTTATCTTGTACTTTAGGGGTTGAGGTAGAATAGCATTCTTGAGAAATAGACCTTTTGTAATAGTTGGTGACTGCATTAATATCCGCTTGGCTTTCTTCGATTCTTTTCCACCATTTAACACTAAATTGTCTGTATAGAAGTGGTGGAGAGGTATCTCTGGCTTCTTGTTTTTTATAGGTAAATAGAATAATCCATGGTAACTTGAATATAGCAGAAAACTGAAGAGTATATTCTTCTGGGCAAATATGATCTTGCATAAAGTAATCTTTATATTTATGGAATCCTTCTAATATCTTGATAGGAAATATAGTTGGAATGCTTCCAAAATATCTGAACCATTTAATAAACCATTTGGGGTAGCTGTTGGAAAACTTTTCAGCGAAATAGAAAAACCAGGTATGATTAAAATTTCTCAGTAAAAAGGCATGAAACCAGGCGTCTTGATAATCATAATAATTATAGATAGGATATTGAGGATAGCAGGCAAGAGTTTTGTGAGTAAAGGGTTTTAAAGACCATTCTTCTGGAGATATAACCTTGATAATCTTTACTTTGCTGCAATCAATGTGACTGGGATTCTTTTGGTTGAGGGTATGATCAATGATAACAGATCCACTATCTACTAAAATAGCTTGATAGTATTCTCTAGTCTTATATTCATCAATATAGAAATGGGAACTTCTTGGGTATAGATAATCAATAAGAGTGAGGAAACTTTGATCAAGCTTTTGTTCTTCTATAGGCTCAAGAATCTTAACAACTTGTCTATTGGGATTAATAGAGTATTCAGGGGTGTTTGTTGGTGTATTTTTGGGTTGAATTATCGTTGGTCTAATCGTAGGTGAGGTAGTTGGTTGTATAGGTTTTCGGGTTGGAATGGTTTGTGCAAGAGCAGAATATGGTGGTCTTGCCCTGGGTGCTATGGGTCCAAATTGATTTGGGTGTATAGGTAATTCTGGAAAATTTCTTGAAATATAGGTTGATGATGATGAAGGTTGGTTCATAGTGTGTTTGGATAGAACGACTTTCTTTCTTTTTTTCACTCATTTTCCCTGTAAAAACTCTCTTGATAAAAAATCGGGTAAAGAATTATCTTTTCCTTTTATAAATTCGATTGTAAAATCAAAATTTCCTAAAATAGCTTGCCATCTGGCAAAAACTTGTTTAGAAATTAAATTTTTAACATCTTTTTCTAAAATATATTTGGCAGATAAACAATCAATTCTTAATAAAAAAGGTTTCATATACAAATCATCTTCAAATTTTTTTATTTATAGTAGAATAATTCTTTTGGGTGTCATTCCAGGAACCAGAATAAAATCTTACTAATTTTTCTTCTTCATTATCTAATTTTTGTTTTAGAATTCCTCCAAATCCTAAATCACTAGCGTCAGTTTCAACGATAAGACTCGCATCAGGATGTGGTATATTAAGGCATGGGAGAAATTTTATCTTTTCTTTAATATGTTTGACAATTTCTGTATGTTCTTCGGTCCATGGTTTTGGATTTTTCTTTAATCGATCGTATAGTGGTTTACATATAATTCCCAAATCTTTAAAGAAATTATGAATATAGTTTAAGCATCCTAAAAATCTTTGTAATTGAGTTTTATCTTTTATTTCATTAGGAAATTTATTAGTAAATTCAAGACTTCTTTCAATGGGTTTTATAGTTCCTTGAATAATATTATGACCTAGAAATCTTATATCTGTTTGGAATAATAACATCTTTGTGGGTGAAACAGCTAATCCATTATAAATAGTATCATAAAATATATTTAAGTGTTTAAAATGTTGATCAATGTTTTTTGAAAATATTAAAACATCATCAATATAAACGATTACAAAATTTCCAATTGGTAAGATAATATCATTCATAATATTTTGAAATTCTGATGGAGCGTTTTTTAATCCAAAGGGCATAACGTTCCATTCAAAGTGTCCAAAAGGGACATTAAATCCTGTTTTATACTTATCTTCTTCTTTTATTTGAATTTGCCAAAATCCAGATTTCATGTCAAATTTCGAAAATATTTTTGAGTCATATAATTTTTTTAATAAATCTCTTTTATTAGGTATAGGATATCTAATCCACTCTAATACTTTATTTAAGGGTTTATAATTTATAACTAATCTTGGAATACCTCTTTTGATTTCTGCATTATTAATTACATAAAAGGCTGAACATGACCATGGTGACTTAGAGGGTCTAATAAGTCTCTTTTCTAATAATTCTTTGATTTCTTTTTTACAATTTTGTTCTAGTTCAATAGACATGTGTATAGATTTTGATTTAGTAGGTATATTCTTTTCATTGAATTCTTTAATATAAGGTAATCCTACAGTGTGTTGTTTTCTTTTCCAAAAAGCACTGGGTATAGTAGAACACACATTGTTTTTAAATTTTTCTTCAATAAATTTTACTTTGTTCTGTATATTTTTGTCTTGTAATTGATTGTATATTCTTTTATCATTTATTTCATTAATTAAAAATTCAGCTTGTTTTCTTTTATTTTTAATTAAATGTAATTCATGGGTAACAATAGGTGTAGTAAATTCGAAAATTATTTCTTTATTTAATACTTTCGTGATAATACCTCTTTCATCTACACTTATAGGATATAATTGTATTATAAAGGGTAATCCTAATATAATTTGAGAGGTTAAATTTTTTACTAATATAAGATGAGTTTTAAAACAATAATTTTCTTTACATATATGGACATCGGATAATTTATAGCCTATACTAAGTCTAGATCCACTGGCTGTGGATAATCTCTGAGTAGATTTTTCAAAATATTTAGTTGGAATTAAACCTTCCTGTATACAATTTAAATCTGCTCCAGAGTCAACTAAAGCAATTAAGGTTATTTTAAATTCTCCGTTTATCATTATATTTACTTTTGTATGCCATCTTTGATATTTAGTATATTGGATTGCATTAATTATAGGTTCAATTAAGGGTTTATCTTCTGAGGTTATATTTTGTTCATTTTTATTTTCCTCTATAGTCTTAACCTTTTCTTTCAAAATTCTTATTTCTGTTTTAACCATATTAAGTTCTTCTTGTAAGTCTTGTATTGTTATAGGTTTGGTTTTATTAAATCTTTTGCATATTTCATTAAAATTATATATGGTATAATCTTCTTCTTCATTACTCTGATTTTTTAATTTTCCTTCTAACTGTTTTAAATATAAATTTTTTGCTTCTTTATTATCGAGTTTACTTATCATATCTATTAATAAATGTAATTCATCATTATTAGTAATAACATTAATTTTATAGTTACAATTACATGTTCCTATACATTCACAATCTTCAGAGTTGCTGCTATTTTTAGATGATTCTTCTTCAATTTTATTTAAATCATTTTCACTATAATCAGATATACTTGATTCATTATCTTTAATTAATTTATTAATTTTTTGTCTAAGATCTTCTATATCTATTTTATTAATTTTAGTTTTAGAGTAACAATCTTTTGACATATGTCCGGGTCTGCCACATTTATAACAAATAATAATATCTTGGTTGTTTGGTTTTTTATTTTCTCTTTTATATTTGCTATTGTATTTTTTGTATGATACTTTCCTTTTTCTTTTATAATCTTTATTTTGATAGTATTCTTGATTATTTTTTATAGGTTTTTTGTTATATCTTTTATATTTTATTTTCTTAGAACTAGAAGGGGGCAATATTAGAGGTTCATAACCATATTGTTCACAAAAATTTCCTAGTTCATGTCTTCCACCTATTCCTTCCTTTTTAATTTTTGCTTTTAGTTTTAGATCAGAACATATAGCTAATCCTTCTTTATTAACATAGTTTATAATTTCCCCATAGGTTAATTCTTTATAAGAAATTTCATTATTATAATCATTACTTAATTTATTTCTAATTCTTTCAGCGAATAGTTTTGGTAATCCAGCAATAAATCTTTCTTTCCAATAGGATTCTCTACAATCTGGTCTAGTCATAACTTTTGCTAAGAAAACATCTTTATACCATCTAAAATCTTGTAATTTTCTACATGTTAAATTTAATAATATAGTTGAATTTCTTTCTTGATATTCTGCTGGGTTTCCTACATAATTTTTTATAATAGCATATACTAAAGTATTTAAAGAATCATCAATCTGTGTTTGAACAGCTGATCCATTTTCTGTTTTTATAATTAATTTTTTTGAATTTAATATATGATTTTTTTCATCTTGAGTTACATAACTATCCCACCATCCTTTTAATACTCCTGTAAATCCTGATATTATCATTTGTGTTATTTTATTATCTGGATTTTTATGAGCTTTATAAGAAGTTGCTGCCATAGTCATTTCTTGTAATAAGTTTAAAATTTGATATTATGTTTGACCATCTATATTCCATTCATATATTGAATTACCATCGTATCTAGATTGTACAATTTTATCTCTTTCTTCATATTGTAAATCTGGTGGTGTTGGTCTATAATAATAATTTCTTGTTTCTGGTCGGGGTGTATAAGTCTTATTGGATGTATAAGGATTATATTTTATTTTTTCTATATTATGAAATTGTTCTTCTATTTCAGATATATCAGAGGTTTCGTCTTCATTTATAGCATTTATATTATGATTTGATATAGTAAATCTTTGTAGTTTTTCTTCAATTTCTCTTAATAGTTTACTTTGTCCTCCTAGATTTATAGGTGTTTCTATATTGTAGGGTATAAATATAGGGTTTTCTTCTACTTGTATATTAGTTGAAGTATTTGAAGTACTTGCTTCTTCATTTTTATATTCTATTCTATCTAATTGTTGTCCTATAGTGTTTAACATTTCATTAGTATGATTATTTTGATATACAATATTTTTTAATATTTTATCAGTATCTGGTTTATCAGCTTTTGAAAAGGGTATTCCTATATATTCTTTTTCTTCCTTTTTTATAATTATATCTTTACAAGGTGGCTTAATACTTATAATTTCTTCATTAGTTGTTAAATCGGTATACAATCTATTTATATTAGTCATTGTTTCAATCCTGGTTTTATAAGGAAATTCTATATTTTCTTCTATACAATATAATTCAAACCATGTAAAAAACGGTATATTTTCTTTGCTGTCTTGCATATAAAGAATCCATTTTAATTCATGAAACATTTCTTTATCTTTAAAATTAAGTTTATACCAAGTAAGTTTTTCTTTATTATAGTTATTAAGTCTTTCGTTCATTAGATAATTATAATCTTTTATATTCATTGTTTTAACAAATTGTTAATTTAGATCTTGTCGTTTTTATTTTATTTGCATTTATTTTTAATAGTATATTTATTGTATCTATATGTTTTGATGTAATATTCTTTATATATTTTACTTGATCTTTGCTTAACCATTTATAATTTCTATCTCTTTTGGTTTTGAATTCTTCTATCTGTTGAATTAATTGTTTTCGTTCTTCATATAAGAATTTTAAATAAACTGATATAAAACTATTATGATCGTTATTCATTTGTATTTTACTCATAATTGTTCTTCTCTATAATAATCTACTTCAGACTTAGAAGGGTTATAAGTGTTACTAAAATCTTCACTTATATTATCATCTTCATATAGTGGTTTAGGTATAGATCTATTAAAATCAACTCCTTTAACTCTCATAGACTGTGATCTTCTTAATAAAGGTTCACTAGATTTTGAACTAGAGGTTTCAGGAATATATGTAGAGTATCTAGGTGGTTCTCTTCCAAAATCTATTTCTATACTTCCGTCAGTATGTTCTGTAATATCTGATATTTTGCTAATAGTTTCTAAAGGTTTGGGTGAACTTATATCTTCTAATTTCCAACTTTGGTTTTGAGTAATTTCATTCCATTTTAATCTTTTAGGTATATTAACTCTAGAATTTCTAGTATTAGCTTCAAATATTATAGTTTCATCTTTTGGTGACATTAATTTTGATCTTGGTTCCACAGTAGTGGTCATTGTTTTATATAAAACTCTATATATAACGAGTATAGGGTCAGTTCCTTGTTTAATATCTAAATTTTTTGTTTTAATTGTTAAGGTTAAAGTATCTAATATATTTTTATCGAATAAAGATATAGTGAAATTAGGATAACAATTAAAATATATAGGACCATTACATATATTGGATTCTGCCATAGCTAATAAGGAATTTTTAAAATTTAAATGTCTAGCATCTCTTAATATAACTAAAGTAGGTACATCTAACCCTATTCTAGTCAAGGGTTTAATAGCTATCTGTATTAATCCTATATGTAGAAATTTATAACTTTTCATATGATCTTTAATAGTATTCTTGGAGAAAAGTTGTATACATTGATTATTTTGTAGAAGAAGTAAAGTTTTTTCGGTTTGCTTTATTGAATATCCCTGGAAATAATCAAAAGAACCAATCTTATAAATATTACTAATCTTTTGTTTAGGTATACTCCAAAAGTTTAAATTATTTCTATATAGGATGAGCTTGACTGAACTATAGGAGATATACATATATTAAAATCTAGAGTTTTTGAACATTGTGAGGTTGATAATTTTACAGAGGGTTTTGGTTTCATAGAATATATAGGGTAGTGATCAAGAGGGAAGTGTCTTTTGGGGGGGAAGGGGGAAGCGTTAGTACGCATCAGGAAGCATATTATAATTAACAATCAAAACGTCAATAAAAAATTATTTTTATCGGTAAATAGTAATCAAAATCGATGCTATAAAGAATATTTTAACGATTGAATTTCATTTTTGAGTCATAACATTAATTGATGAATATTTATTTAATTAATTGTTAAGAAGCAGTGTGATGCATATTAACTAAGATGCATCGCGATGCATCATAAAACTTCATATTATTTGAAAAATATTTTTATTGTTAAGATGCATCACAATGCAGATTAACTAATACGCACCGCGATGCATCTTAACGGATTTCGATCAAATATTCATAAATCGATACTATAACTTGAAGAAAAAATTTATCAAGGAAGCTTAACATTTATAACATCTATTCTGATTAACATTTACTAAATTTCAGTTTGCTTTTTTCGAGATTAGTTAGGTGAAGGTAATATGCTTCCTGATGCGTACTAACGCTTCCCCCTTCCCTCAAAAAATGGACTTCCCTCTGGATCATGCCACTATATATATATATATATATATATATATATATATATATATATATATAATTATATAATGCATTTCGGTGTCAATCTTAAAATTAGACTAAACTATAATCAATGGCTAAATTGCCCCTATAATAATAACTAAATAAGGTAAGCAATGAAATAAGGATAGTCCAATTAATCTTATAAAAGGCAATATAAAAACAAAAAATAAATCACTGATAATTTACACGACTAATCTAATTAACGATTGAATTACCGCAACATCACTACTTGTAATTGGCGATTGATTTTTTCGGTGAAACACGCTCCGCGAACATAGTTGGCGACTACAATTGAATCACCGCAATGTTGTTGGTGGTATTAGATCGATCCGGTCATTTTTAGAAGGAAGAAAGAGGATCAAGTTTGGGATATTAGGGCTCATTTTAAGAATTGAGCGTAACAATTTGAAAGACTAATACGTAGGCGGTGTTATAGAAAGCACATTTCTCTTATGATTAAAAGGCCCTTTTAAGTTATCATGGTTCTCATTAAGACACTAGTTTTCACCGGATCTCTTCATTATATATATATATATATATTTGTGTGTTAATCCTACCCTCTTATAATTGTTTCTAAATGGATTTAATTTGTTCAAAATCAAAAGTCCTATAATGATATTTGCTATCGTAAGTGGAAGGCTAGGTTGCTTTCGGTTGGTGGCAGATCTGTTCTTATCTCTTCGGTCCTTGGTGCCCTCCCCACATATTATTTATCTTTATGTCCTATGCCGGTTTAGGTTTGTAATAAACTTGAGTCTTTACGGGCCAATTTCTTTTGGGGTGCTGATATAAATGAAAAGAAAATGAATTGGGTTAAATGGGATCTGATCTTGGCTAGTAAGGAGAAAGGTGGTCTTGGGTTTGGTAGCTTATATACTTTTAATTTAGCTTTGCTATACAAATGGAGATGGCGATATCATCTTTTTCCGGATGCTCTATGGGTTAGAATAATAAAACAATTGCATCAAAATTTAAGACATCCTTCTATGACCGAATTTCGTACCACAAAGACTGGCCCCTGGAGCGCCATAATGAGGACTGTGGCTCATCTTGATAGTAATGGGTGGATTCCGATGACATCTATTAAGAGGAAAATTGGAGATGGTAGAGCAACGAAATTCTGGATTGATAATTGGTATGATGAGACTCCTTTGGCTTCCCTATATCCTCGTCTTTTTGCTCTGGAAACTGAAAAGCAGGTTTCTGTTAGAGAGAGATGGAATGGCTTGAATGCTAGTCGGGAATGGCGAAGAAATATCCGTGGAGGTGAAGAAGGAACTCAATTACAAAATCTTATGGATATTTTAAAAACTGTGACTATTGCTGAGAGTTCGGATAAGTGGGATTGGAAGCATGCTCATATTAAGGAATTCAGTGTTAATGGGCTTCGAAAATATATGGATGAGAAACATCTCCCTACGCATGCCATGCCTACAAAATGGAACAAAATTGTCCCTCGAAAGATAAATATTCATGTTTGGAGGGTGATGAAAGATCGGCTTCCTACTCGATTTAATATGTGGTTTCGTGGCATTCATAATAATACGCTTACCTGTCCTTCATGTACGAATGGCATTGAAACTCTTCATCATTTATTGACTGATTGTAAGGTTGCCAAACAGACTTGGGAAGCTATGATGAAATGGCTTGACACTCATATCCCTTTCTCTTTTGGGTGTAACGAGACTATTGAATATGTGGAATCTATGAAGTTGAAGCGCAAAGCGAAGGACGTCATCCTGACTATTGTTTATTGTATTTGGTGGGAGCTTTGGCGTTTCAGAAATGATGTGGTTTTCAATCCTAGGAAGAAGCGTGATTCAGGCATTGTGGACTCCATTATCAAGTATTCGTTCTTGTGGGTCAATAACAGAGGCAAAGACATCAAAATTCGGTGGGACGAGTGGCTCAAAAATCCTCTTTTATATGTTTAATATAAGGTTGTTTTGGTCGTGTATGTTATCGATCAATTGGTTTTTTAAATTGGTTCTTGGAGTGTGTTTCGCTCCTAGATATTGTATTGTTAGTAGTTTTCCTCAGGACCTGGTTGAGATCGTATCAAAAACATTGCGGAGTGAAAACCAGTGGCACGGCCTCCGTTGATAGGGATTTTTTCTCATGGTTTCATGAGTTTTTTTCATCCCTTTTATGGTCCTCGCAGTTAAGGTTATGGGTAGAGTCTAGTTCGAGTCTCCTGTTATGGTTCTAGACTGGTTTGGTGTTTCTTTTTGCCTGCTAGTGCCTTGCTAGTTGGCTTTTATTTATAATATATTATGCCGTTAAAAAAAAGATATTTGCTATCGTTTCGGTGGTTATCTACAGTCCCGTTGATAAGCAAGTACCCTAGTCGATGCACAGGGCCACCATTTTTAGAGTCCCCCAACTCAGAAATTTATGTGTACTTATTAGACAGTTGGAAGTTGGCAATAAAGCCAATGTAGCTAAATTGGTGGTTGTACCTACAGGTGGCAATTTTAGACCTATTGGTCAATTATGGGTCAATTTGGTTAATTTTTAGGAGGTGATGAGTTTGTTGGGTCTCCTCCCCATTTTTTAGATGGGTCTAAATGAGTTTTTCAATATAACCTCTAATTGTGTAACAATTAACCAACGGGTTTAGACGGGTAATTTTTTTTTCCACCTCATTTCAACTTTTTCATTTTTCACTCAAAAAAAAAAAAGTTTCGTGAACCCGATGATGCGACCCGACCCGAGACCCATTTGACCCGGACCCGTTTAGACTCATCCATCTAAATGACCCATCTAGACCCGGACCCATTTAGATCCAAACCTATCAAGACCTGTGACCCGACTCTACCCGACCCATTCATTTTGTCACCTCAAGTTGTACCTAAGAATCGTTGGATTCCCATTTCCTTTTTAATCCATTATTGCATAGCCATAAATAATTGCTAAAGTCTCTTTCATTTGTTTACCTTTCTCAAGGTTTTTTGGTCTTGATCTCAATATTTTTATGTTCAAGGCCCACGTTATGATTATCACACAGGGCCATAGAAAATTGTCGGTCGGCCCTAATAATATATCTTCTATCTAATTAATATACTCCGTAGAAGATTAGACTCCATCAAACGCAAAATAAAAGTCTGATAGGCTTAATTAATTAAGTTTCCCTCTTTTAATAGGAACTAGATTATAACCCGCGAATTCACGGGCTACCACATAGTTTTTATACAAAGTTTATATTATATTTTTATTTTACTACGCAACTTTTAATTAACATATTTTTGTGGCTAATATTGTATAAATGTTTTTAATTGAAAAGAAAGATGTATATGTCTTAAATTTATTAAATATGATTAAATTAAAGCAATCGAAACATTGTTTATTTGTTAATAATATTACCATACATATTGTAGATCTCAATGATAGTAAAATAATTTTTTGGTATTTAAATTTTTATCTTTTATTTCATTAATGTAAGATATCTTAATTTTTTCTTACCACAAGAATAATATTTTTATTATAAACCCTAATGCACGACACCGAATCAAATTTCCATTATTATGTGAAAAACAAAATTTTGAAAACTTAATATTTTCAAACTTATAAAAAAAAAAAATTTCTTTTACATATTTTTTTAATCAAAACTTATATATAGAAAAATAGTTTATAAAAGTTGATCAACACCACTCGGTACCATGAGTATGTGATAAAGAGAAACATGTAATACTAAAAAGTTGATAAGTAATATAAGATGATGTTGCACAGTAAGTGAGTTGCATGTTGTATTTGGTTAAAAAAATATTATAAAAATGATTCGTCACGAAAATATGATGATATCTTCACCGACCATACACTCATATTTAAAATAAACTAATATTTTATTTTTTCTTAACAAAAGTTAAAATGCAACTCTTTTATTGTGCAATGGCAATTTACGTTTTTATTATCGAGTTATTTGGTATATTAGAATTATTTTTTCTTTTTAGAAAGTTGTCATTATAATTTGGATTGTTGTGATAATAAGGCTAGACGTATTTAATAACAAAGTTCATAATTCACAAAAAACATAGAAAGAAAAAAAACTCTTTCCATTAGGTTAAATTCAAAGAATATACTGCAATATCACATTATTGTATTAAATCTAAGGAAGCAACAAAACTAAAGTTAATATAACAATATATATATATATATATATATATATATATATATATATATATATATATATATATATATATATATCTATCTATCAGAAATTTATCGACTCTAAGTGTAAAATGTTTTTTTTAGGAAAAACTTAAAATAAATAATAAATATGGAAAAAAAATGTAATTTGGAGGGTATCCCTGACTCCTGTACCATAGTGGTACGTGTCCGCCCTACCCTGCAAGGCGAACATCAATGTCCAACAAATCACATGTCCACAAATAACCCACATATGCCAAGGCACGGATTCGAACCTGTGACCTCACATATGTAGGGTCTCAGATTTATAAAAAAAATGAACAACTAAACAAATCAAAATCATAAATCTTACATTTGGGATAGAAAGTTGAAAACCTTAGGGACATTTAGTCGAACATCTCGTGTACATTCACGAAACTTGAAAAATTATAATTAATCGATGAAAATACTTCGGATGATCGGAGAAAAAATAAGTTGAAAATGAAAAATTAAAACTACTATTAGCAATTTAACAATACATAGTGAATATATATAATAAAAAAGTTAAAGAAAATATTCAAATTCGAATTTATAAATGATGAATTGAGGCCGCTGTATATAATAATAAAGTTCATGATTCACAAAAAAGACGCTTTCCATGAGGTTAAATCCAAAGACTACACTGCGATATCACATTATTGTATTATATCCAAGCAAGCAATAAAACTAAAGTTAATATAACCGAAAAAAAGAAAACAAATATCTATTCGAAATTTATTGACTCCAAGTGTAAAATGTTTTTTTAAGGAAAAACTAAATAATAAATTGAGAAAAAAAGTAATTTTGAGGGTACCCCGACTCTTGTACCATATTTTAATGGTACGTGTCCGCCCCACCCCAAAAGGTGAGTATCAACGTCGGATAATTTACATGTCCACAAATCACCCACATATGCCATGGCACGGATTCGAACCCGTGACCTATAGGTCACATATGTGGGGTCTGAGATATATAAAAAAAATGAACAATAAATCAAATTAAAATTATAAATCTTACATTTGGAATAGAACTGTTGAAATATTTAGAGACATTTAGTTGAACATCTCATGTGCATTTATGAAACTTGAAAATTTATAATTAATCGGTGAAAATACATTTGATGACCGAAGAAAAAATAAACTGAAAATGAAAAATTAAAACTACTATTTAAAAATTTAACAATACATAGTGCATATATATAATAAAAAAGTTAAAGAAAATATTCAAATTCGAATTTATAAATGATGAATTGTTTGACAATCATTATGTGAATAAGATTAAACCTTGATTTGTATTTTCCTTAAATAACTGAAAATTAAATTAAATTTATTGTTGAAATAAGAATAAAGGGGTAGTTTAGACATTTGATCATCCCCTCTTATTTAGGTAGTCATTTTATTAAGTTAAGATCAATGGTCTAAATTAAAAGTTTTAATTTATTAATGATGGATATTAGTTTATAGTCATTTTATTAAGGTAAGATCAATGGTTTAAATTAAAAGTTTTAATTTATTAATGATGGAGATTAGTTTATAGGTTACTAAAAATAAAATGACTACCTAAATCACACTCTATTATAATATATAGTGTAGATAAGAGATGAGAGATACATATACCAAAAGGTCTTAAATGAAGATGGTTATGGTGACAAATTGACAATATGATATAGTTGGATGCATCCTTATTCAAATCTAAATATATCCATATTTCTTATCTTTTCGTATCTCAATTTGATTCATGATCACCCTTTAATTGTATGAATAAGAAGTTAACATTTGAATTTCAGGAATATGTAGAGAAAGGCCTTTCGTCTATGAATAATGAAGCATACACAACAAGGGATGAGCTTTACAAACACTCCTCTAAGAAAGACATTGTCAATATGGGCAACATGGTATTTACACAAGCAAAATATACTTGAACCTACATATATACATACATATGTGCGTACATACATACATATAAGATATTTATTCAAAAGAAAATAATTTCTTTTTATTTCTTTTGGAAGTAGCAGCGAGGCGGTGTCTCTACTTGTATATTCATATATTGTTAATGTTAATATTTAAGTCAATACTACTATTAGTCAGTGTTAAGTGCACCAAAATGTCTCGAACTGATGTCTCGCATTAATAGTTCTATTGTGTGTAATGAATTTCTAATTAATTCCTTGCTACTAAGTTTTATTAGTGTGTCATCTATATAAGGTATTACTTGACATCCTTTAGAAATTGTCACGTCAACTGAATACCGTCTGAATAATTCAATAACAATAAAGTGAAAGTTTATTACACACAAGAAAAAACTGAGTAGTTTCATACACGCTATTAATGTCAAACCTTAATATGATATATTTCGAAACAATTAATATGCATGCCATAAACAAAAGGATGTAGGTTGAAGCAAACAGGAATAAGTAATTATATTCACTAACAAATAAATTACCCGGAGTTTTATTTTTTATCTTCAGTATCATAAATTATATAGATCGATTAGATATTGACTTATTATTCCTTTTTTTTATAATCATTTTTGAATATTGGTTAAATTTCGTTACTAATCTTTAAGGGTTCCTTTTAAAATTATATATTCCTTTAAAATCATTTTCTATTTAGGAACATAATCTAAAATGTTAGTTACATTTTAAATCTTTTTTTCTAATTGAGATATGTTCTACTGTTTTAAATCTTGTCACATCAAGTTATCACGTAAACGATTGATTGGATGAGCTTGCTAGTCTACATGTTGACTTATTTATGATATGGAAAGTAACGATTGGTTTTATTTTACATATGTTTTCTATTGGCAATAATGAGAAGAGTCGAGAGATCAAATCTCAAGGGAACTTATTTCAAGGAAATTGGACACCGATCTCTTTACCCGAATCTTGGTTATCTCTCTACCCTTTTGTGATCTTTTCGTAAAAAGTGTATACGTTAAGATAAACGACATCTATATAAGCTTGATAAATTATAGAATAAGACAAGAACTTGCAATTTAGTGAATTATACTTAGTGCCTTTAAATGTATCTTACTATGACCTAAAATCCAGGACCGTCTCTGACTTTTCGTAGACCTTGGGAAAAAAACATGAATAATCTCCGAAATGAGGCCTTATTTCGAGCTATAAACTGTTTTTCTTAATTTCTTTTTATTGCGGCACATTTTAATAATCAACTTTGAAACAATTAGAACATATCATTCTTCTTATGACCACAGGGATCAAGATATTCACACGCCAAACCTTTCCATCCAGAGAGTTTCTACTGACAAGGACTTGCTGGTTAAGGTATGCTACCTTTTGTCGAGAACAGCAAATCGAGCAAAAGCCACCAGAATAGTCATCTCTAATTTAGCAATTCCTTGTAAACTGAAATTCATCCATCCAAACTATAGCATATAATTCACTGCCAACTCTGCTTATTTGCACAAACTTGATGTTAGACGGTTAGAGTTGGCAAGATGGTTGATGCATTATAGCGTTAAGATATGTTCCTGCTGAAATAAGTCAAAACGTGCCAGATTGATTTCGGTTGACCAAAAGCACTTTTTGTACTTTTTAATTTATATAATAACTAATGCATTAGTTATAATTACAAGCTAACATTATAATTACAGATGACTTTGGACTCGTTAGACTTTCGGCTAAACGTCATGTTCATATGTTTGAGTTAAAATACAACCCAAATTGATATAGACAAAATTTGAATAACACCTACTTTTTTCCCTTCAAAAATGTAGCATTTGTTAACAGGATTATTGAAATAATCAGGCTTTCAAGAAAATGCAAGACACTTTTTCCAAAAGATTTTTATTTTTGTTTAATTTTAGTGTACTTCCTTCTATATGGCGTTCATTTTCCGTCATGTCACATATTTCCTAATTATATGGTGCCTACAATTAATATCTCCCTTTTGCAGTGTTTCTCAGTTTTTAAAATTTTTTTGGAAAACAATGAAGGTAAGTTTGAAGATTCATATATCAAGCGTTGGGTTGACATAGTGGAGCTCTTTAAAGAGGTTGTACTCTCAACCAAAGATTATACTAGTATAATAAATGCATAAGCTTTCTTAGTTATTACAGTACATCTTAAACTTTCTTATAAGTAGGTTTCTAATTGCATAGACAATCCATCTGGAAGAGTTTTATATGAATCTGTTTCCTGCATTACAATAGTTGTATCAAGAGTAGCACAAGTTCTGAGAGCTTCCCTAGCCACCAAACATACTGAGGGGGCAACAAACGGTCTCCAAGAGATATTGGATCATGCTAAAACATCAGGTGTTGTAGATGCTTTGCTTTCTTGCTTAGTGACTTGTGGCACAAGTCTCATGTCTGACTCGCCAAAATTGTTACGTGCTGCTTGTGAAGCTTGTGAGGCTATTTGGTCATTAATAGATGCTTTTGAGATTCAATCTACAAAAGAAAATGCACCCGAATTTCCACTACGATCAATGTATTCCCACTCCGTTGATCAGCTTAACATTAAAGAAGATGAATGGCAACCATTGATGGGTAAAGATTCTGAAGAAATTGTGGAAGCAGTGACACAAGCATTCCTCAGATCCGAAGCTGTACAAGTCGCTATATTCTATTGTCTTCGCCAGCGCGTGGAGGCCTCATGGTCTTCTGTTATTCAGGTTATAATTAAGGCTTTCTGTGTAACATTAAGTCCTAAAGGCTGGGTAATGGGTCAAAATAGGAAAAATTTTCATACATGTCAAAACGGGTCGGCTTAATCCATATACTTTTTGTCCAAAAAGTTTAACGTGGTTTTATTTTGCTTTATAAATATTTAATGTGTCTGTGATTAATCAAACTGTGTATTTCAATAAACAGTATACTTTCTTGTATAATATGATGATTTTATTTTTTAACAACATTGAATTAATTAAAGAACTACCTCTAGTAAATTTCTTATATATTATGATTTAGGAGGTTGTATGCATTTATCAAGCTAGACTCGACCCGTTTACTAAGTAAATAAATGAAGAGTGGTATAATTTCTTGTTTCAGATACTCTTAAGGTGCTGTCTGCGTAACATCTCAGTTACTTGTATTGTATGTGGTATCTCTAACTCCTCGGTGGTTAGTGGAGGTGGTGATGATACAATCGTTTCGGAGGTTTTTTCAATAATATCTCTTTGTGCTTCATTCGATAAAGATTCACAGCCAGGAGACACAAACAGTCTGAAAAGTAAAATATCCGATCCAAGTGCATTAATCTCTCATTCTTGCCTTTTTGTAGCTTCAGTTGCACAATCCTTAGATTCAGTTAGTAGGGGTACTTCAATTGTTATGATTACATCCTCACCTGAAATGCAGCAGTCTCGTCTCTCTGACCTGGCCCACCATTACTCGTTATGTGATGAAATACAGAACTTTCAGCCCCATTCCATGTCCGCCATGCTTGCACTTGCATCCATTTTGTCCCTTGAAACCGGTGCTTCTAGTGAAAGATCAATTTCTGAAATAGCCTTTCCATTACTTCCACAGACTGCCACACTTTGTGATTATCTCAAGAATTTAACAACAGATGCTAAAAAAGATAAAACTAGTAAACTCATGTTCTCATACTTGCTTGGGTTCAGGGATGGGTGCATTTGTTTGTTGGCATACAGATTAAAGTGGGGTGGGTCTCAGATTATTCACGACTTGGTAGCCAGTGATATTCCCCAAACTCTTATTGATTTATTAGAAAACAAGCATTCAGATGAAATTGGTCTATCACCTGAAGGGGTTACGTGGACGTTTTACTTGTTACACTTTTGTCTTTCGGCTGGCGATCCAGTTTTTCGCCAGTTGTTGTTTACAAGGGAATATGCAAACCTTATGTGTGATTTAATATCCAATACCCATCTTAAACTTATACGGTGTTGGGGCGGACTTGGTGGAGGGAAAAGAGTAGTAGGATTCACAGTTAATCACATAGTTAATTTTTTTGAGTTTCCATTTGTTGCTTCTCTAGAGGGTAAGGTTCCTCAAAACATAACGTCTCCTGCTTGGAAGGATACGGTTACGGAAATAACAACAATGGAGATGTACATTCAAGTCCTTTTGGAGGTATGTAATTATTTCCATACACTTGTCTCTTCTTTCTATCATATACTTGTCATCATCATTTGAATATAACTAGATTTTATTATATAATATGTAATGTATGTGTCTCGTACCGAGGTAAATTAAAAATAAAATAAAATTATAACCAATAAATCCCGTGTAGTTGTAAAAGGAACTTATTTAACTAAACGTTATTCGTATAATGATTTTTGTAACAGATATATCTCTATTCTAGTTTTTTTCATCATCAAAACATAATTTTTATTTTATTTTTAATGTAAATTACAGTAATTTTTTTTAGAAGGATCATGTCTTTTGTCATTTAAAGAAATATATAATTAGAATGATTTATGTAAGAAAAGGTAATTTATTGTACCTGTTTTACATTTTATAAAATGTTAGGACTAAATGTGATATCTTCTCTTTGATATTAAGTCAATTTAGATCAAGAAAACGACAAAAGAGTTATCGTCTATAAATGTTTAGTAATATTGAGATTAGGTAAAAATGATAGAGTTGGGTTCAAATGAGTACATACACTTTGATAGTACTGTGTAAACCCAACAAAAAATAAAAATCAAAAAGTTGTTGAAAGTATAGCTTATGAGATCTTAAATCGAAGAGGAGAAAGCGCGGAATTTTATGGTGCAATTTTTATAATTTTTCGACTTGTCGTTTGTGAGATATTTAGTTTTCAAAAAGATGGGGGAAATGAGTATTTGATGAAAATGGATAGCTGAGATTGATTCCCTCATTCTCACACAAATTCTCATTCTTATTGTCATCTGAACGTCCTCACTCAAAAATGATTTTACTTAGGATTACGTATTAGGATGTTGTAACATCTTCAAAAATTCTAATTGTAGGTGTACGTGAAAGTTTTACATTCCGTTTTTCAATAATTTTGCAAATATTGTTTTTAAACTTTCAGTTAGGACTTCCTGGGAAAATAATCAAATGTTTAGAACATCTGGAGTTGAAGTATACAGCAAGACCTGTTTCCCTTGTAGCCAAAATGATAGTTCATGAATCATTGGCGGTTGAACTGCGTAACAAAGGTTTCTTAAGTCCAAATATAATGAGAAGATTACTTGATGATTCAGCACCAATTAAAGTCACTATAAGCGTTGTGATAATCGTTTCAGAATTAGCCAAAACGGACAAGGTTAGTCCTCGTTATTTATAGTCCCAATCTTATTCTAATTAATTAGTTTGGCTATTTTACCAAGAGCCAGCCTCTTTGAACGGGTCATTTATTAGTACCCACAAATGTTCATCTCCATTTCTTTAGATTATCCAACAGTAAGTTTTACAAAACAACATGATCACAAAGGATAGTGTAAGAGAAACCTTTTAACTAAAGAGACGTAGGAAGTTGTATGCATTAAATGTTCGACCCATTAGAATAGTTCGTCTTAATGTTTAATTAATAATGGCTGTTTAAGAAGAAGGGTTAAATGTTTGTATATATACTTAATTAGTTAAGATCTAATATTCGTAGTATGTACCTAACTACTCGAGTGTATATTAAGTTTAAAAAAATTGTAACTTATTGTCATTAATTGTATGTATTTTGATGGCGTGTTCCATATAAGGTGATACGTGACATCTTTATAAGTTGACATGTCAACAAAATACATACAATGACAATAAATCACAAGTTTCTTACATATAATGTACGTTTGGTAGTTAGGTAGACACCATAAATATCATACATTAGTTAAGTACATTCTAAGCACTTAACCCTAAGAAAAAAAAGTTGAGTTTACCAAATTGATATAAAAGACAACCCAGAATTATGTTTAAATTAGAAGCATTTAAAAGTTGAGAACTTGTGAGAACCAATATATTATTGTTCACATGCGATTAACTTTATACACATGCGAACATTAATATTTGTTCGAATGAGAAACAAAAAAATGTCAAAAATTGCCAAATAAAATACGTAAAAACACATATGTTCACAACTGAACAGGTTACATGTGAATATATTGGTTAAAGTTTTTTATATAAATTATATTAAAATAAATTCTAACACATAATTTTTCGGTATCAAAGGTTTCATTGATTCTTATTAACATTTTTATAAACTTTTTGACATTATGTAAATAATCATGCATTTTTGTGATTCTTACGATTCTTAACTTTTAAGTAGTTATCATTTGAAACCGTTACATACAACCCACTGATAAGTAATTAGGTTGACACTGCTGGTGTTTTGGTAAGTTTATTTATCTCGCCTAGTTTTTTATACGATGAAATAGCCTTTTTAAAGATTCTTATTAACGTTTTTATAAATATTTTGACATTATGTAAATAATCACGCATTATTGTGATTCTTACGATTCTTAACTTTCAAATAGCTATCATCTGAAACTCTCAAAAAGGCAACCAAACAATCCACTAAATAATAATTAGGTTGGCACTAGGTTGACACTATCAGTGTTTTGGTAAGTTTATTTATTTGGTCATTTCATCGCCTAGTTTTTGATATGATGAAATAGCCTTTTTAAAGATTCTTATTAATTATTCTTATTGTTAATAAACAAACATTTCGACGCAGGAGTATTGTGAGCACATAAATGGAACAGACATTCTTGAAAAGTTCAAAAGATCTCTTACACATGAAAATCCAAAAGTACCTGCCAGCACGTGCAACGATATAGCACTTATGTTCTGGCAGGAGTCCAACTGTTTTGGTTTCTTGGTAAGTATTAACCATTGTATTAAATCGAATCAATTAATATGCGGAAATGTACTTAACTTCAATCTAATTTTTATAATGTGTCATTTTAGCCTAATGTGTGTATTAAATTTTTGCTTTTGAACTATTGTGTGTATCCGATGACTTATTTGATGATATGGGAACCCTATAATTCACCACATCATCAAATTTGGGTGTCAAGTCAGTTGAATACACACAATATATCAAAATGAAGTTAAATACACACAATAAAAATACGATAAAAGTTAAATACATTCTCACACAGTAATCACTAAATTTAAACCAACATAACTACTATTTCTAAAATAGTATTACAAAATGGTTTTTAGTGTATAAGGAGTATTTTTATCTTCGCAATTATACATATATTTTTAAAGGGTATATATAGCCACATGAAATGTATCAAAACATTGACAAATCTTTATAGAGTATGCATCCACTTTTAAGTCTATATATTGTATGTACATAACTTTTAAAAGCACACGTTTGATGTATCGAGTGACCTATCAACACCTTAGCCGATAATTTTTATCTCTGGTTATCATCTTCGATGATTTTTCAGCTAACTAAAACTTTTTTAAGCAACAACAAAACATGATTTTTTCTAGTTTTCTGAAACGCCCGAAATTTTTTTTTTTTTTTTTTTTTTTTTTGACTTGAACATTAAAATAATACAAGCGGAATATTTATGATTTCAATTCGATTACATTTGGTCCCATATAAATTCAATCACAATTTATTAGAAAAAGAGGTTCCTAAAGTCATAAAATAGAAAGAGGTCTCTAAAGTTCAAAAATGTGAAATAAAAGAGGTCTCTAAAGTTCACTAACACTTATGCATTTTTAAAATTTACACACATTCCACACACTAACGCGATCCAGAAAACCAGTCTTAGGATCGCGTTTCTATGTTCAAAATGTTCTGTGACGAAAACACACTGACGAACGCGATCCCGGAACCTTAGCCGGATCGCGTTCACTAGTTTAAAATTTTCTGTGATCGTTTTTCAAAGAGCAACGCGATCCCGGACACCTAGCTGGATCGCGTTCATTAGTTCAATTCCTGATCCGACCATAATTCAAGTTTTAACGAAATTCAACTGCATATAACTTATAAACCGTGAAGAGTTAAGTTCTAAAATTCTACAGATACACTCAAATGACCAAAACAAAGGTTTCCCTTTTTGTACTTTTTCGTTTTTCACAAAGACATAACATTTGAGTGTGTAACTCGTTTTCGCCCATTTTGGCACTTTTAGTTAACACTTCAAAATGCAATTTATACAATAGTAGCTCTTGCACTTTTCACTACTATTCTAAAATGCTAAATTACACTTAAAGCAATTGACCAAACTTTCATAACCTTGATCAACTTATTATAAACATATGGGTTAAAAGTGACCCATTTTGACACCTACGACCCATTAACCATTAAGTAACATGCTAAGACTTCTATTTCACTTTCAATACATATTTTACACCAGTTGTTGACTTTTAATGTCAACTAAATCCAAAACCACATATTACATATTTCTAATGTATTTCAAAACATCTTGGGCGTATTTCACAAGTTCATCAAAACGATACCAAAAGAGAAGGCTTGCACTTACAACTTGCAAACCAATCCACGCTACTCATTCTTGATTTCCTTATCTTTTCTTTGCGAAGTATTACCTACAATACATTTAAATGATACGGAGTAAGCATAAAATGCTTAGTGAATACATAGGAAATCAATTAAGCAATTCAATCACATATAAGCCTTTAGACTATCAAATAATAACATAAATAGTAATAGATACCAATTGGATCCGCGGCCCATAAGATACAATTGTGCAAAGCACATATTTCGTATTGGTTATTATTTCGTTTCATAAATACAACAATAATAACAATAACTTGGTTATGTGAAATCTCTTGCTCGTAAACAATCCGAAATCACATAACCTTCACCTAATTGATCCACAATGTACTCACCTTATTATTTGATTGAAGATTTCAAGCCAAAATGATACAAGTCTATCCAAGCTTTTATACCTAACACATCATATGTAATGATACAATTAGAGTCTATAACTCATAATATTAGCTAGTGAACCACCATTCCTCTCCCCCACTTTGATTAGTTTTAATAATCACTAATCAAAGTTCTTAATTACTTGATTCTTATTAACATAACCTATTCATACTTCCATCATCACAATTAACTACTTATTATACTAATAAACTCAATTCAAGAGGGTTTTAACAAAACCCCATGATTTAATCAAGAACTAAATGATGAATTCTTTATTTTCATGAATTGAAATGATTTCTAGTAGTGATAACCATACTAGAAATCACTAATTCAATCAATCTCATAGTCTAATTCAAACCAATTGATTAAAATCTCCAAAACCCCTTAACCACTTAAACCCTAAATTATGAATTAATAGAAAAGATACTTACAAAGGAGTTAGGGATGATGATAGAGATAATTACTTAGAGATTCTTGAGCATGGATACAAGTTTAATTGAAGATTTGAAGAAAATGATTATGATGATCGAGCTTGGCGGTTTTTGGTTCCTCACGTATGAAGGTCTGGAAAGATTTAGAAAACATATGAGATACACACGTATATTACATATTTATCCTATACTTTTATTTAATTTACAGTACAGAACTGAAGAATTCGATTGCGTTTTACATCATATCTTTTTATTTCGTTAATATTACTTCATAAGATGTATATTTCTGGATACACTAAAATAATACCTCGAATTCTGGGGTGTTACAAGTCTCCCCCACTTATTCTGTTCGTGTCCTCACGAACCACTCCTGGTGCACTGCAGGATAGTACACCATCATCCATTCCTCGGGTTCCCAAGTGAATTCAGAACCCTTTCGATGTCTCCACTGGACTTTGACAATGGAAACCATTTTATTTCTTAACTGTTTAATCTTTTGATCAAGAATTTGGACGGGTTCTTCAACATAATTCAATCTATCATTTATTTGGATTTCAGGAAGAGGTACATATGAAGCTTCGTCAACAAGACATTTTCGAAGCTGTGACACATGGAATGTATCATGAATACCGCTAAGCTCATCCGGTAATTGTAACCGATAAGCTACACGACCAACACGATCAAGTATTTCGAAAGGTCCAATATATCTTGGACTTAGTTTTCCTCTCTTACGAAATCGAATGATACCTTTCCAAGGAGAAACCTTTAACATTACTTTATCACCAATTTGGAATTCAATTGGTCGTCTACGTTTATCAGCATAAGATTTCTGTCGGTCTTGAGCCATTTTTAGCCTTTCACGGATTTGATCAATCTTTTCAGTAGTCATTTGAACTACATCAGTACTGCCTAGCTCACGTTGACCGACTTCTCCCCAACAAATGGGAGTACGACACTTTCGACCATAAAGCATTTGATATGGTGGCATCTTTATGGAAGAATGATAACTATTGTTATATGAAAATTCCACCAATGGGAGATGAGAATCCCAGCTACCACCAAAGTCAATGACACATGCTCGCAGCATATCTTCTAGAGTTTGAATAGTACGTTCACTTTGTCCATCCGTTTGAGGATGAAAAGCCGTACTAATATGTAGTTGAGTATCCAAATCTTCTTGAAATTTCTTCCAGAATCGAGAGGTAAAACGAGTATCCCTATCAGAAACAATAGAAACTGGTACTCCATGGCGAGCAACAACTTCACGAATATAGATTTCTGCTAATACTTCAGAGGATGATGCTTCCTTGATAGGTATGAAAAGAGCACTTTTTGTTAATCGGTCCACAATCACCCAAATGGCATCATGCTGGCGAGGAGTTCTTGGCAGTTTTGTAACAAAATCCATGGTGATGTGTTCCCATTTCCAAACTGGAATATCCAAAGGTTGGAGTTTTCCATATGGTTGTTGATGCTCAGCTTTTACTTGAAGACACGTGAGACAATTTTGGACGTATTTAATGATATCACGTTTCATACCAGGCCACCAATAATCACATCTCAGATCACGATACATTTTGGTGGCACCTGGATGAACAGAATATTTCGATTTATGAGCTTCATCCAATAACAATTTCTTCACATTACTCGTTACTGGTATCCAAATTCTACCATAACGAGTTTTCAAACCTCGGGAATCTTCAATTAATTCAGAAAGTTGACCTTTTAAGCGTTGCTTACTCGGGTCATTAGAAGATAACGCATCAATTTGAGCAGTTTTTATAGAATCAAGCAGTTGAGGAAACACAATCATGCTAAGAGCTTTCACTGAAAGAATACAATGAGTAGCCTTTCGGCTAAGAGCATCAGCGACGACATTAGCCTTACCAGGGTGGTAAAGAATGTCACAATCGTAATCTTTGACCAGATCAAGCCACCTTCTTTGTCTGTTATTCAAATCTCGCTGATCAAAGAAATATTTCAAGCTTTTGTGGTCAGTATAAATGGTAGACTTGACTCCATATAGATAATGTCGCCAAATCTTTAATGCAAAGACCACAGCTGCTAATTCAAGATCATGAGTGGGGTAATTTTGTTCATGAGGTTTAAGTTGACGCGAAGCATAAGCAATAACCCTCCCATGTTGCATTAATACACAGCCCAAGCCAAGCTTAGAAGCATCACAATAAACCACCATATCCTCATTACCCTCGGGTAAAACAAGAATAGGAGCCTGACTGAGCTTTTCTTTCAATAATTGGAAAGCTATAGATTGTTCTTCACCCCATTTCCAAGATACACCCTTTCGAGTCAATTGAGTCAATGGGGTAGCGATCTTAGAAAAATCTTGAATGAAACGACGATAATAACCCGCCAGACCAAGAAAACTTCTGACTTCAGTGGGACTCGAAGGTGGATCCCACTTAAGAACTGCAGCAACTTTAGATGGATCGACTTGAATACCATGGACATTAATTACATGTCCAAGAAACTGAACCTCGCGTAACCAGAATTCACATTTAGAAAATTTAGCGTAAAGCTTTTCGCGTCGAAGCATTTCAAGCACTTGCCTTAGATGAATTGAATGATCACTCTCACTTTTAGAGTAAATGAGAATGTCATCAATAAAAACAATCACAAATTTATCCAGCATAGGACGACATACACGATTCATCAAGTCCATAAATGCCGCTGGAGCATTGGTTAAACCAAATGGCATGACAACAAATTCATAGTGACCATAACGAGTTCGAAAAGCGGTTTTAGAAATATCATCTTCCTTTACCTTCAACTGATGGTAACCAGACCGAAGATCAATTTTTGAGAAGAAACTGGCACCTTGCAGTTGATCAAATAAGTCATCAATTCGAGGTAGAGGGTAACGATTCTTAATGGTCACTTTGTTTAATTCCCGATAATCGATACACATCCTTAAAGATCCATCTTTCTTTTTAACGAATAACACTGGAGCTCCCCAAGGTGAACTACTAGGACGAATAAAACCTTTATCAAGGAGTTCCTGCAGTTGATTCATCATCTCTTGCATTTCGGTCGGAGCTAACCGATATGGGGTTTTAGCAATTGGAACAGCTCCAGGAATTAAATCAATTCTAAATTCAACTTGTCGATCAGGTGGAAGACCAGGGAGTTCATCAGGAAATACATCCGGAAATTCATTGACCACAGGGATATCAGAAAGAACAGCAACAGATTTAGAGTTATCAATCACGTGTGCCAAAAAGGCTCGACACCCATGTGATAACAATCTTTTAGCTCGTGCATACGTGCATACAGGAATAGTTCGATTGATACGTTCGCCATAAACAGTTATATCCTGTCCGCTAGGTGCTTTCAGGAAAATAACTTTTTCATGACAATTGATTACACATTTATTTCGTCCTAACCAATCCATTCCTATTACTATGTTGAACTCCCCCATTTGCATTGGGATTAGATCAACATTAAATTTCTCACTTCCTATTTCAATGATACACCCCTTATACACATCATAAACTATTACTAGCTTATTGTCAGCTATTTCAACTTCTAAGGGATGATCAAGTTTAGATACAGAAATATTCAAACATTTACAAAACGAAAGTGATACAAAAGATCTGGAAGCTCCTGAATCAAACAAAACATGGGCAGGTATAGAATTTATAATAAAGGTACCTGTCACCACATCATGTGATTCTTTAGCCTCCTCTGCGGTGATTTGAAAAGCACGGGGTTTGGATCCCGATCCAGCAGTTGTCCCTTTCTTCTCAGCATCTTTCCTTTGTTGTTGCTTTCTCTGTTCTTCTTTCTTAACGGGACAATCCGCCTGAATATGATCGCTTTTGAAACAGGTGTAACATAAACGGAAAGGACTAGGACAATCCGGTGCCATGTGTCCAGGCCTCCCACACTTGAAACATTTACAATCCCCAAGATGTCTTTTTCCACATTTATCGCATAATGGCCATTCACGAGTACGGGGTTGAGAAAACTGTTGTTGTGATTGAGATTTTTGTGAGGATTGTTGTGATGGTGATTTCGAATCAGTTCTGGTTTTCTTAAACGATGATGATTGAGATGGAGCAGATTGCTCAGCTTTTCTTTTACTAGCATATTCAGCACGCTTAGCTAGTAAATCTTTTTCTCTTACTAAAGCTCGATTCAATATCATTGGAATGTCCTTATAAAATGACTGATCAATAGATTCACGGATTTCGAGATTCAAATGACGATAGAAATGATCAGTCAACAACTTCTCATTAGAAGTGTACTCCGGACAGAAACGAGATTTTTCATGGAAGGATTTGGAATATTCAGCTACAGACATCCTTCCTTGATTAATCGCAAGAAATTCACCCTTTAACTTTTCTAGTTCAGCTGGTGGTGAAAATTCACTTTTGAATAATTCTTTAAACTTGTCCCAAGAAAACTGAGATGCTGTTTCAAATCCATAGGTGTCAATCTTTGAATTCCACCATTCATGAGCATCACCTTTGAGTTGGTGAGCAGCAAACAGCACTCTCAAATTATCAGGACATTTAGATAACAAAAACGTTTCCTCCATTCTACTCAACCATCTAAGACTAGCAACAGGATTCAATTCACCTTCAAATTCAGGCGGTTTACAACCGGAAAACTTTTTGAAATCATAGTTTTCTGTCGACCCTTGAGCAGTCAAGAGTCCCGTAGTTGGTGGAGGATTCTTCAGAATAGAATGTTGTTGTTCAAATTCTTTTAACTTATCAGTTACAACTTGATTGACTTTAGAAGTTACAATGTTATCTACTTCAGAGATTACAGTTGGGCCAAACTCTTTAAGGGCTTGCCCAACAATTTGCCTAATCACTGCTTCATCCTCAGGGTTTAAACTTCTATCACCTGCATTCTCATCATGTTGAGGAGAATTTCCCTGAGGATTCTGATCACCTTGATTTATGGATTCCATTTACTACAAGGATTAACAATTTAATTAATATATTTCAATTTCTATATAATAATACCAGTTAAAAATATCCTATATAAACCATCAAGAACAATCATTCACCAAAGCCGTATTACATTCAAGGGTATTGAATCACCCATGTGCACTAGTATAATACAACTGCGTTGGCCAGACGTAGACATATTATACTAATTACACACTTCTATTCATTCCTCTTGAACGTATTTAAGCAAGGCAACAATCATTCTTAAGGTTCCACATCAATTCACAAAACAAGATTCTATCACAATACAATTATCAACATAATCATAGATTCGAAATAGTTTAAGATTATGCAATCCTAATGTGGATTACGTAATTCTCTTAAACTATCGCTCTGATACCAACTTGAAACGCCCGAAATTTTTTTTTTTTTTTTTTTTTTTTTTGACTTGAACATTAAAATAATACAAGCGGAATATTTATGATTTCAATTCGATTACATTTGGTCCCATATAAATTCAATCACAATTTATTAGAAAAAGAGGTTCCTAAAGTCATAAAATAGAAAGAGGTCTCTAAAGTTCAAAAATGTGAAATAAAAGAGGTCTCTAAAGTTCACTAACACTTATGCATTTTTAAAATTTACACACATTCCACACACTAACGCGATCCAGAAAACCAGTCTTAGGATCGCGTTTCTATGTTCAAAATGTTCTGTGACGAAAACACACTGACGAACGCGATCCCGGAACCTTAGCCGGATCGCGTTCACTAGTTTAAAATTTTCTGTGATCGTTTTTCAAAGAGCAACGCGATCCCGGACACCTAGCTGGATCGCGTTCATTAGTTCAATTCCTGATCCGACCATAATTCAAGTTTTAACGAAATTCAACTGCATATAACTTATAAACCGTGAAGAGTTAAGTTCTAAAATTCTACAGATACACTCAAATGACCAAAACAAAGGTTTCCCTTTTTGTACTTTTTCGTTTTTCACAAAGACATAACATTTGAGTGTGTAACTCGTTTTCGCCCATTTTGGCACTTTTAGTTAACACTTCAAAATGCAATTTATACAATAGTAGCTCTTGCACTTTTCACTACTATTCTAAAATGCTAAATTACACTTAAAGCAATTGACCAAACTTTCATAACCTTGATCAACTTATTATAAACATATGGGTTAAAAGTGACCCATTTTGACACCTACGACCCATTAACCATTAAGTAACATGCTAAGACTTCTATTTCACTTTCAATACATATTTTACACCAGTTGTTGACTTTTAATGTCAACTAAATCCAAAACCACATATTACATATTTCTAATGTATTTCAAAACATCTTGGGCGTATTTCACAAGTTCATCAAAACGATACCAAAAGAGAAGGCTTGCACTTACAACTTGCAAACCAATCCACGCTACTCATTCTTGATTTCCTTATCTTTTCTTTGCGAAGTATTACCTACAATACATTTAAATGATACGGAGTAAGCATAAAATGCTTAGTGAATACATAGGAAATCAATTAAGCAATTCAATCACATATAAGCCTTTAGACTATCAAATAATAACATAAATAGTAATAGATACCAATTGGATCCGCGGCCCATAAGATACAATTGTGCAAAGCACATATTTCGTATTGGTTATTATTTCGTTTCATAAATACAACAATAATAACAATAACTTGGTTATGTGAAATCTCTTGCTCGTAAACAATCCGAAATCACATAACCTTCACCTAATTGATCCACAATGTACTCACCTTATTATTTGATTGAAGATTTCAAGCCAAAATGATACAAGTCTATCCAAGCTTTTATACCTAACACATCATATGTAATGATACAATTAGAGTCTATAACTCATAATATTAGCTAGTGAACCACCATTCCTCTCCCCCACTTTGATTAGTTTTAATAATCACTAATCAAAGTTCTTAATTACTTGATTCTTATTAACATAACCTATTCATACTTCCATCATCACAATTAACTACTTATTATACTAATAAACTCAATTCAAGAGGGTTTTAACAAAACCCCATGATTTAATCAAGAACTAAATGATGAATTCTTTATTTTCATGAATTGAAATGATTTCTAGTAGTGATAACCATACTAGAAATCACTAATTCAATCAATCTCATAGTCTAATTCAAACCAATTGATTAAAATCTCCAAAACCCCTTAACCACTTAAACCCTAAATTATGAATTAATAGAAAAGATACTTACAAAGGAGTTAGGGATGATGATAGAGATAATTACTTAGAGATTCTTGAGCATGGATACAAGTTTAATTGAAGATTTGAAGAAAATGATTATGATGATCGAGCTTGGCGGTTTTTGGTTCCTCACGTATGAAGGTCTGGAAAGATTTAGAAAACATATGAGATACACACGTATATTACATATTTATCCTATACTTTTATTTAATTTACAGTACAGAACTGAAGAATTCGATTGCGTTTTACATCATATCTTTTTATTTCGTTAATATTACTTCATAAGATGTATATTTCTGGATACACTAAAATAATACCTCGAATTCTGGGGTGTTACATTTTCAGAAGATGAAATCAAAAGCTTCATCACAATCATCCCACCATCTTCCCAAATCTTCTAGGTCCAAAATCCCACCGCCATTTAATTAACTCTGGCGACTGCACAATCAACTTCGACAATATTAACTCCCCGGGACCACAAAATAAACTCTAGCAAGCTCAATATCTGGCCCTATGATCTTTAAATACTCTATCCTTGAATATTAATCTCTACGTCTCAAAATAAGTGTCTCATTCCAAAATGCAAATAGTTTTAGAAAAGTTACTATATATCTATCAATAACATATCAACTTTATCTACTAAAGCCTTTTCTGATTGGTTGTAAGGGAATTTAGTCACTTTATTTTGGGACGGCCCAAATTATTAAGTGAGACACTTTTTTTGGGACAGAGGGGAGAATAAGATTAAGTGGTTATATAACCCAATCATTAAATATCGTCTGATAATTGCTGTCGGAATTAATGAAAAAAATGAAGTTAACCTGCTGTCATTTTGAAATTACATGTTATTAGATACATTAAACGTGTGTTTTTGAAATGTAAGTACGTACACTAAACATGATTAAAAGTGAATACTCGTTCATATTTTTATACATACTTCGGAAACTAAAGCAATTTTTAAATACAAGATATAACTATATCATTTTAAGATTACACTTGATTTCATTGATTTGTATATATCCAAAAACAAATTAATATTGTGATCTTGCATCTTTCATTAGAATGATCTACATAAGATATGTGATCCGAAATAGGGGTGGCAATTCGGGTCGGGTTGGGTTACTGGGTTCGGGTTGGCGGGTCAGAAATGATTAACCCGAACCCGACTTGATTTTATAATCAGGTTGAAAATTTCAACCCAACCCAAAACCCGATAACCCGGACACAACCCGAGTAACCCGATTTTTATTTAACTAAGTCGGTTTTCGGGTTACTTTTGGGTCAAATGGGTCATGTGGGTCAATTGTCTCAAAAATAATAGGTAACCATTAATAAGCATAAAAATGGTTAACAATCATAACTAAAGTCTCAAGTTATATAGATAATTGTGCTCCATCATATATAACATGTATCTCTAACATTAAAAATGTCATTTAAATAACACAATCAATTTATATATACAATACATATGTATAGGTTAAAAACTACGTAAGAGAAGGATAATATTAGCTTAAAGTAAGGAAAATGATTATCTAATGAACATTTTGAAAACAAATTATCAAATTTTAACTATAGGTGTTATTATATAATTGAATTTTATCACTCCTCACTCCCATATATAATTATAGGGTTTATTGTTTCGTTATGTATTAAACTTTACACTTTTTACTATTATAGGAAAAATTGCGAGTTGTGGGAATTTGGGCAAATAGAGGTTCATATGTTCTATATATTACCTCAAATATTAAAAATATAAAAATTTAATTTATATTTTTAAGTTTCGGGTCATCGGGTTGACCTAATGACCCATCGAGTTGACCCGAACCCGACCTGGAAAAAAATCAGGTTGTCGGATTTCGGGTTGGTGGGTCAATGGGTCAAAAAAATCCTGACCCAACCCGAAATTTTTCGAGTCGGTCTCAGGTCGTGTCGAAAATTGCCAGCCCTAATCCGAAATAGTGAAAATTAAATTTCACTCAAATTTAATATGAATTTTTATCGCAAATAAAATGTTATCGGTTGATAACTTTCATATATAGTTATGAACAGTAACGAGAGTGACCAATTGGGCGGAGCTCAAGTGTTAGCGCCACCGTAGACACCCAGCTTCACATCTGTGACCAATAGGTTAGGGGTTCGAATCCGTTCTCAGCACATGTGAGTGATTTGTGAACACGTGATTTGCCCGGCGTTGATGCTCCTTGCAAGCGGAGCGGACGTGTACCATGAAATATGGTACGCGTGTCAATATGGTAGGGGGGTCAACGGTACCCTCCAAATTATTATTTTTTAAATACTAATGAGAGTGTGTAACTAACTCAAATAATCATATTTCAAGTAAAATCAATATTTTAGTAACATCAAATAATTAAGGTGATAATAATTACTTACATAGTTGTGTTGTCAGAAAGTTATTAAAATTCATATTATCATATATTACACTTAATTGCAATAAATCTTTAAATTGAAAAGAATATGATCCAATAAAAATGATAGTTGTGTTGAATGATGAGGTAAAAGATAACACATTGATCGGGTATTTCAAATTTTATCTAAGGGAATGTACAAGGATATTACAAAATATACAATTTAAAAATTATTAAGTTATAGTAATGATTTAATCTTTATTTTGGATGGTACGTAGAGTAAAGATAATAAAAGTTTGATCAAAGCTATTTTTTTTATTATTTGAATTTTAGTTATAGATCATTAGGTTTTAGTCATCCAAAATGAATAAGCTATAACATGGTAATCACGAAATTTGAAAAAAATAATAATAAATAAATAAATTATTGGTTAAATTCCGTCCCAAAATAATTGTCAACAGTAGTAATTACATATGTTCTAAAATTATTATCCATTTACAAAAAAATAACTATTAAAAATCATTAAAATTCTCATTAATGTAACTCTTTTATTTCGTAAATAAATTCAATAAAATTTGCCTTGAATATAAGGGCAAAACTGACATCTATCCGACATATCTTATTTCTTATAAAATTTTGTTGAGAGACAATTTTTGTGAAACGCGGAGAGTATCATTTAGCATCTGCTAATGTATGATAAATAATATCCAAATAAATAAATGAGAAGATTTTTATATATAATGAATGTACTGTTCAAGTAAACGAGTCAAAACGGTTTAATAGGTTGACAAGTTAATTTCAGGTTAAATGAGTCAAATATGATGAATTGGTTTTGAGGTTGGCGGGTCAATTTCAGGTTGACCGGTTGGAATTTAAAATAGAAACTTTAGTTTGTTTCATGGGTTGATGAATTTCGGGTTAGTGTATTTACGGGTCTAAAATTCTAATCTTAACGTGTTTATTTTGTGTCATGTTTCGAGTATTTTTGGAAAGTGCTACCCCAATTAACTCTTTGGATATTGAACGGATCGTCACAAGCTGGATACTTGATTTTTCATTTCAATTCCTTCATTAATTTTGACAAAGAAAACCTTTTTTCATCCCTTTTCTTAATTATTCAACAGACCACCAGCTATAATCAAATTACACAATAGTCAACAAAGTTTTACTTTTTTAAATCCAACCCCTAAATGTATGTTAACTATTAACCCTGCATAATTAACCATTTCACAAGTTATTCCAAAGTTTTTATAATCAAATATCACTCTGATAAACTACCACTTTGACATTTTTACTTTTATATATGTTTGACGTGTATATCTATTCTTATTATTCTTGCAGGCGTTGTTTAAGGTGGTAGCAGATTGCTATGATTTTGCACTCGATCCAAACAAGATTGATGTTATTAACGAGTCACCTCTGTATAAGGCTCTTCAAGCATTAGCTACGATGTGTAAACATCTACTTCTTAGACAGTTCATCCGTTCATCAAAAGTGTACCCAATTATTGGAGAACTACGTCAGTCACCGGTAGAAGACATAGCCAGCTACGCTTCTCTCATTTTCAACAGATCCTCTGAACCATAAAATTAACTTCTGAAGTAATGTACACGGTTACGTGTACAAATCCCATGTGATTTCTATTATATGTCAAAACAGGTCCTGTTATTTGCATTGTTTTATTTCTCGCCACAAAATCCACTACTGAAAGAAATAAGTCATTCTATCAAGAATCGATAGAAATTGAAGAACATTGAAGAAAATGGGTATTCGGTTGGTTATGATGAACTGTGATTGATCATTTTATCAAATGGAGTGAAATTGGTGAAACTAAACCGATAGAATTAATCATTTGATCGACATAAACCTTGATTGATCAACAAATTAGTTTTTAATCTGTTCAAATTCACAGATTGAGGTCGGATTTTCATCGAAAACAGTTACGTTCATCGTGCTTGAAATCGATCCAATTTGATCACAATTTACGTTGAAAGTGAACATGTAATCGGAGAAAAACGTTCAAGTGATCATATTACATCAGATGTTATCATATTACAGTGATTATAAAGAAGAAAAAACAGGGAGTTGATCCACATTACAAAATCTGTAAATCTGTTTCGTGAGATTTGCTTATTTATGGAATCATTGTAGTAGATATTACGCTTTGGTGATTTGTACCGAATGCATTAAAAGTTGTACCATTAAACTTTTGTTGTTGCATTAAACTTTTGTACCGAATCATTGTAGCAATATGACTTGATTTGTTTATTGATTAAGTTAATGATTAAATGTGTAAATGAAAGATAATTTGTTTCAATACCCGTGTTTACACACGGGTTTAAAATCTAGTATATATTTATATTAGAATTAAAGGTCACAAATTAAAAATAGAAAACTTATTTCTCTTTTAAGCCTAGTTTTAATTGGTAAGGTATCGTAGGAAGTGATTGGTTAGGAAGGATTTGGAAAAATATGTAACACCTCGAATTTCAGGAAATTAATATCGTACGCGGATATATTTTTATTACGAAATATTATTATGTAAATAATGAGATATAGTGAAAAACGTAAACGGTTTTATCAGTTCTAGACTGTAGAGTTTAAAAAGGGGAATAAAATTAAATTACTTATATCTAATATTACACACACATACGTACATGTTCCAGAGAGAAATAGAGAGAGCTCGTGATAGGGAGAAAAACACAGCGACGATTCGTATGTTAAAATTCAAGTCTTTTTAATCTTCAATTCTTGATTCTACTTGTTTGATTCTTCCTTTCTAATCATTCCTAACATCATGTAAGTGAATTTCTTCTATGTTCATGATTTAGTTTTGGGTTTTATGGGGTTTTATGAAATTGAAGGTTTTAATCCGAAAATTAGGGCTTTAAATTGGGGGAATTGATGTTTACTAGTGTTATTATGATCATGGGTTATTATATAACAAGTAGAAAGTGATGAATTAATGAATTTTGTTCATGGGTGAGTTTAGGGTTTATGTAAAATCTTTATGAAATTATGAAATAAGCTTAACAAGGTTAATAATGATGCTACTAGAGTATGATTATGAATATAGAACATGAATTTAAGGTAGTCAAATTGAAAGTGATGAATTATAAAAAGGGTGTTCATGGTGGTTTATGTGAATTATGTTAAGAAGATGTTAATGAACTAAGTGTAATCAAAGTGGGGGAGAAATCATATGGATTATTAGTGAAAATGATGAATTCAAAGTGTTAAGATTAAAAAAAAAAATAGTAATATGATCATGAAAAAGTGTAGTCATGAAGTATGATTAAAGTGGATGATTAATTAGTGTTTAATTATGTTGTTATGTATAATATGGTTATATACGTGTTAAGAGACGTGGAGGCTTATGATGATCAATATGGTGAAATCGTCGTGTAAGAGATTGTGGTGAGTGATACGGGGGTTAAACAGGTGATGTGATTGTGTAGTACCGGATAGCTTGCGGGCTAGAGATTTGTACAATCAAGGAATAAGTTATTTGTTTATGTTTGTTTATTATGTTTATTGCTTAATTTAGTTGTTGTGTTAAATTACTTGTTTATGTTTATTTGTTATGTGATTAAATGATATTTGGTAAGAAAAGTAGTGATTATCTCATTAGCTTGATGATAGCCAAGTAATGAGATTGTCACTTGCTTAAAGGTAAAGGAAAAGAATTGGTGATGAATAGTGTATGATTCGATTGTGTTGGATCCGGATTGCTTTCGAGTAAGAGGCTACACAATCGGGTGGAAGATGACTTGTTGATATATGTTGATTAAATAGTGATTATGTGGTGAACCGTGTATGAATTGGTTGTATGTGTTTCCGGATAGCTTCCGAGCTAGAGGATCATACAATCAAGTGAGAGTTGCTTGTTATATGTTTTGTTTCTTATGTGTGTGTGTGTTTAAGATTATGTTAAAAGGTGTTGATGATTAGTGACTTGATTGTTGTTGGTTAATGATTATGTGTAATGATTAAGTGGTGATCAGAGAGTTAACTGCGGTTAACACAGTGTTCAGTGTTTAGTGATCGGTGTTCAGAGCCCAGTGAATTTGTGCTTATGTATTGTGTTGATATGTGCTAAGTGTTATGTGTGTATTGCTTGTTTGATTGCCTGTGTACTCACTAAGCAGTTGTGCTTACCCGTTTCAGTGTTTATGTTGTAAGTTGATGTTATGCTAGCGACATGTGGATAGAAGGGTTATGAGAAGCTAGTGACATGGATATGGAGCATGTTTGTGGTTAGAATATGCTTATTTCTTTTGAATTGTTGTTTTGATGACCAATTGTGTAAATCGCCCAAACAAAGAGTTTTCGAATTAAATATGTTTGTCAATGTATAGTAGTTGACTTTGGAAGTCAAACTGAGTTATGGTGTCTAGTGTATGTGGTTGTCAAGTGTATGAAGTTATATGATTGGTTTGGTTTGGGTCAAAGTGTTGAAAAGTGATTAAGTGTTGAATGTGATTGGTTGGTCAAATGAGAAGTTGACATATAGTCAACAGTGTTATAATGGTGAAACATATGTGGTTTTGGGTTGAGTTGTGATTGTATATGGTAAAAGTGTCCAAATGGACACCAAACGGGTCAAAAAGAGTTAAATCGGGTTAGAATGTACTTATGGGGGTTTAGTCAATGGTGTTAGACTTGTTTTGATGGGTTCATTATGTGTGCAAAAAGTTAGAGTCAAAGTGTTTATGGTTTGTAACTTGGGTGTAGTAAAAAAAAGGGTTAAAATGGTCAAAAAGTGGTTATATGTCCGTTTTCTCGTAAAACGTGTATTTTGGAAAAGTGCAAAAATAGAAAGTTTCATTTTGGCATTATGGAGGTGCCTGCAAATTTTCAGAGTCTAAGTGTTTACGAGTAAAAAGTTATGCATGTCGGAAATTTGTATTTTGGTATTAGTTTGTGCAGCCCTGATTCCTGGGGAATGGGAGTCATTCCTGGGGAATCTGAAATTAAGTGTTTACAGCAGCCCTGATTCCTGGGGAATCCGAATCTAAATGTTAACAGCAGGCCTGATTCCTGGGGAATGAAAGTCATTCCTGAGGAATCTCTTGTAAATTCACTTTTTCTTATTTGAGTCATTATTTGATTAAGGGAACAATATAACAAGTCTATAATGTCATGTTTTAGATGTGGGACCTAATAGAGTGTGTTTTCAGTGTTAGGTAAAAAAAAAAAATTCCAAGTTTTGGGGCGTTGCAAAATAGGAATAATATTCTTTGGGTCTCAATTCACGATTTTTGGGAAATTCAAGTATGAAGTTTCTTATGGTTTTCAGACGATAGAAAATGAGATTGGCAGCTTAGCAACAATTGATTTGAGCTTTCTGTAGTTGAGATGATACGCAAGAGGGAATGATGTTGATTTGAGAGCCAAAGTGTGAGTAATAAACACTGATATGATATTTGTGGGTAATTTGATTCATGTGTTAAGTGGGTTGGTTAATGTATATAAGTGAGAATAAGGGTTAGGATAAATAATAAAAATCGGCTATGTACTGCCAAAAATTATTCCAAATATGCAACATACCTAATATATTGTCCAAGTATGCAAAAAACCGGAAGAATCTGTATTGATGTGAGTAAGATGGTAACCGGTTACCTGATGAACCGGTAAAATTGATTATTTGGCATTTCTTTTTTAATAAAAATGCTTACGTGGCTTTTTTTCCTTTTGTTTTTACCTTTTATATTAGGTGATAATAATAAAATTATTATCATCTTCATTCTTTTGTATTCTCCAATCATCATCATCAACAACATCAAACGATAAACTTTTCACTCATAATCATAGACGATTTACTGCAATTTTAGTTCAATCAAACAATTATCTGAAACTGATTTGTAGACTCAGAAAACTGATTGTAGTGATGTATGACTGGCCTATATCGAAACTTTGGTCAACTTATTCTAATTCTTCAACTTCGTAAAAATCACACAATAATACCATGTATCTTGTATAAATAAGAAATCACCAACCATTGTGATAAGCATCAAATAGATACTATATTTTATACTATTTATCCATATATTTATATATATTTTAATGCATTTATATGATTTTAGATACTTATTTTGTTAATATTTGCAGAGATGTATTTTGATTAAATATTGAAGAAAAAGGAACGAGAACAAGTCCAAAACTAAAGAAAATGAAGAATTGAAGAAAAGGAGACTAAACCTTAAAAGAATTGAAAACCAAAATGATAATATTGAAGACTTGGGCAAAAATGAAGATTAAAGTCCATAAAAGCAAAGAAGAAGCCCAAAATGAAAGCCAAACCCGAAGTTGGAAGATTCTGGAAAACAAGACCAACCGGCGGTTGAGATATTCAACCGGCGGTTGAATATATTTAATATTAAGGCGGTTCCAGACGTGAGTTGGAGTATTATTCAAGTTATGCCCAACCGGCGGTTGGGATATCCAACCGGCGGTTGGACTAGCGGTTTTGAAAACTATAAATAGAGGCTTAGTTTAGGGTTTGAGATATACGATTCAAGAATACAAAATACGAATATTAGGGTTTTAGGTCGACTTTAGGTGCGAATTTGGAGGCTAAGAAGTTAGGGTTTGAAGGTTTTTAACCATAGGAAAAGCTGGTTCGACAATTGGTTCGGTTTCTTTATCCTTGTAACTTTATTAATCTTTTGGGTTATTTAAGGATATTGTTTATTTGAATTACTTGTTAATTAGGTTTTCGTTATAAATATTTAAATGAATGTTGATTGAATTTATTATATGAATTATATGTTTATGTTGGAACTATATTATTGAATGTTTGTTATACAAGAATTGTCTGTGTTATATTATATTAATGATTGTTCTTGACATAATTAAACTGATTTATATCATAACTTTATTAATCTTTTGGGTTATCTATAAATTAAGTGATTATGTTTATATCTTGATCTTAATCTTTGCGATAGACGAAGAATATCATTCATTAATGTTAAGTAACATTGTAATTCAACCGAAGCTAGGAATTGTATTAATAAACTGCTGATAGATCTTAATAAATAGTAACACTTTGCATAATCTTTGACTGTATTGCTATATGAAAATTATCTTAATCTTTGTGATTTTCTACATTAGTAATTCACCAATAATAATAGCCAACAAATTACGCAAATAGACATAAGTTAATATAATAAGTTTAATAAATAATAGTTTAAATAGTTATAATCTTCTATCCAAGTTAGTATTCTTAAGTTGAACCTTAGACTTATCTATTAGAATCTGTATCAAAATATAAATATATATATGTTCGTTCGGAACTAAAACGTCCCCCTTATCTTGTATATTATTATACATTGGATCCTTATTTGTATATTATATTGTTTGTAAATAGTTGTAATTAGGAATAAATAGATATTTAGTTATAGATTAAAATCACGTTCCCTGTGTTCGAAGTTGGACTTACTTATAAAGCTATATTATATGAACGGGTGATACTTGCCTGAATTGTGTGATAGTATTATTTAGTATTTCATTATTTAAAACTTGTTATTATAATTGCCTATACTTAGCACACATCAAGTTTTTGGCGCCGCTGCCGGGGAGCGGTGTATTTCTAAATAATAACTAATTATTTTCCCTGTATAAGTTTTATTTCTAATACTTTGTAAAACCAATACGAAATATCGGCTCACCCATTGAGAATACTGACAAAAACAAAGGTATAAGGAGAGTAAAGCCCTACCTCATTGATTTATCATATAAGAGGTAAGGTGCTTCTCGAAAGAAATAGGTTTTTAATATGCTTCGCGCTGACCTGTTTCTCCGCTTTTGTGTACTTTAAATGGAGCTACCGAGATCTATTGACTAGCCTTGTAAAGGAAATTTAACAAACCCATTGTAATTTCAATTGTTGTATAAATAACTAACTTGCATTACTAACAATTAGGAAATTTGGGTTGGGTATTATTTTTCGATTAATTAATTTTGAATGTGTTTTATTATTAATCATCGGGATTCATATACGCCAACTTGAATATTTCTAAACATTCTACTAACATTTACTTTTGAATTTAAGGTACTACTAAAATTTTGTTTTTGTCGCAGATAGATGTATGACCCGGACACTTCATCCGGATCCACTAAGTCCATTTGACGAACCAGAACGAGAATTTCATTCTAGAAGACGATTATCGTACGCGCCACATAATTCGCCAGAAGACGGAATTTCATCTGAGGAAGAAGATTTAATATTTCATAACAGTTTAGTTAAAACGGCTGAATACGGTTATTACTCCGATCCGGAGTTAGGAGAGGATAAAGTACCTTCTAGACAACCTACAATATATCCAAGTGATTCTGAATCAGAACATGACACTCAAATAAACATGGCAGACATAGCTAACATGACGCTTGAGGATTACACGATTCAAACTCGTGGAGATCCGAGACCGGGAGTGGTTAGGCCTTCCATAGCTAGAGAAGTAGAGTTCGAATTAAAGGGGCAATTTCTCAAAGAATTACGCGAAAATCCTTCTAGAGGTGAAGACAGAGAAGATGCAAATGAGCATGTTGAGAAAATTTTGGAGATTGCAGATATGTTTAATATTCCTAATGTTTCAAGAGATCAGGTTATGTTACGAGTATTTCCTTTAACACTAAAGGATGGAGCTAAGAGATGGATTAATAATGAACCTGCCGGATCTATTACAACTTGGGAAGATCTTCGTACAAAATTTCTAAAAATGTATTGTACACCTTCTAAGACTTCGAAAATGATTGATAAGATTAGGAACTTTAAGCAGAAACCCGATGAATCTCTATATCAAGCCTGGGAAAGATATAAAGAAATGTTGCATAAATGCCCACAACATGATTTGAATATCCAACAAGAAATAACGGTATTTTATAAAGGAGTTGATCGACCAACACGTCAACAGTTGGATGCACAAGGCCCAGTACCTAAGAAGACTCCAGCAGTAGCAAGAGCCGGAATTGAAGAATTAGCTAAGCATTCTCAGTTATGGGATGATGGTTCATCTTGAAGAAAAAGAATGTCTGTAGATAGTGATGATCTTGCAGCTATCACTGCAAAATTGGAAAGTATGGGAAGAGATATTGTAACACCCGCCAAATTAGGACTAGTATTTAGTGCCTAATCAGATGTTAATACATGTAATTAGTTCCTTGTTAGGCTAATTAATGTATCGAATTATATATATTGTTGAATATATACGAGAATGCGATTTGGTTAAATCGTACGCAATTTAAATCGAATGTATTTCGATTCAATTTAATACGGACGTTGGTGACAAATTTTATTAAATAATGGGTTATGTCAAAAATATTATTATAATAATATTTCGTATTCATTCGTATCGTACAATCAGAAGGTTACAAAATTTAAAAAGTAAAACGCGCAAACTAAATAAACCAACTTACATTTATAACTCAAACGTAATCTTATTTGTAAAATAATTAAATAAAATATCGCGTAATAATTTGTATTTAAAATGTACTTATTAATATTTAAAATGATTAATTAACGTTTAAACGACGGAGCAAACGAACACCGCACGGAGAGCGGGGATTGGAAGTTGGAGGTTAACACCCCCAACTCCCTCCTTTTTCTTTCATTTTCTTCTTTCTCTTTCTCTCTCTTTCTCTTTTTCTCTCAAATCTCACCAACCACACCACCTCCTAAAAACGCACTAAATCGCAAAATAAACATATCAAACGACTTCGGATCTTCAAGATTTTTAGAGATTCACGACCACCGCGACACGATCTATCATCCTATCTTTTCGGATTTTTAATCCGACACCTTGTAAGTTTCCGACAATTCCCGAAATCTCTCGTTTTTAAATGTTTTCACTTGTTAGTAGTTTGTAACAACTTATAATGTCTCTATAAGGGTTGGGTAAAAGTTTTGGACCGAACGGAAACCGAAAAACTCGTTTTCGACACATTTTCCGGCCAACAGACCGCTACGTCGCATTTGACCCAGAATTTATGCGACGTCAGCTTCTACGTCGCAAAACCCCTCGTGACGTCGCATAGTGCGACGTCAGTCACAACGTCGCATTAAATTGCGACGTCGCATATAGCGACGTCAGCCTTAACGTCGCCAATACCTCGCCACGTCGCACTTAGCGACGCAAGCCCCTACGTCGCAGAAATCACCTACGTCGCATTAGCGACGCAGCACCCTACGTCGCATTAAATTGCGAAACGTCGCCTTTAGCGACGTCATACTCAACGTCGCAGTCCTACCTGCGACGTCGCACCCAACGTCGCACAAACCAGAACCTCAAAAACACAGATTTTTACTAAGTGTCGAGACTCGAAATTTATCACTCGATTTTACCCAAATTCAGATCCAGATGCGTTTTTCGTCAAAGCAATATAGTATAAATAAAAATTTTCCAAGCTGACCTGGCAGCTCGACCCCAGCCAAGGGCTCTGCCCCTTGGACCCCGCCAGGGGCTGCCGCCCCTTGGACCCCGCTACCAGGGGCGCTGCCCCCGGACCCCCGTACTTAGATTCCGTAACGGCTTCTAAAACACAATCAAAACACATTTTTCAAGTAAAACGACACGAAATCAAAATGATAATAGTTGAGATTATTATTACAAATCCGTCACCAACGGGCCGTACATATTTTCAAACATTCGAATAAATCAACTAAATGTAATTTGGACATTATAGTTGGACGAACAACTACAAGGTAGTCTTATTAGATACCTTCGCATATTATAACCATCGCGTGTCGTGGACACCCTCAGGTTACAAGTCTTTGGACTTCATACTCGGCTAATCAACTTACGTTTGTTTAAACGCTTTCAGACTCAGGTGAGTCTCATAGCCCCTCTTTTTACTGTTTTACTCAGGGGTGTGATATATTGCTCAATTTTAACATGTGAACGCAAGTACAAACATTTCATATACTACATGAGTTTTTCGAAACTAATCATTTAAAGTCCTCCGTCAGCATAGTTGTTAATACGTTGTAGCGTGAATATTAGTATATGGTACCATATAGGATTGACCCTCCTCGTCCGGGTTAGCAAGCACTAACCGGGTAAACGGACGTACTAATATTTGGGAAGACGAATGTTGATTAGGCATTCGTGGAGGCACCTCGCCCGGAATTCTCTATAGGGGACCCGGCCCTCGAGTTAAGCTCAACTATGTGCTCATGGCTGTATACACGATGATTATCATTAAATTGCTGGATGCAATTCACTATTTAATTGCTGGATGCAATTCATTATTAAATTGCTGGATGAAATTCATTATTTAAATCTTGCGGTTCACACTATATTAACTGATTTCAAACCTGTGAGCTCACCAGCTTTTAGCTGACCTTTTAGCATATATCGCAGGTACCAAGCAGTAGGATGTTTCTTCTTCAGGATTTTAGCTCGAGTCAGCATACAGAAGATTGAGATTTTCTTGCATTAGTATATTTTGTACAAGTACTTATGTACTGAAATCTCATTTGATTTAAACTCGAGCTATGTAAAGCTTAAATGTTGTAAACGTTTCTATTATCAATATATTTGGTTAAAACGACGCATATAGAGTCGTTTACTATATATCTTTGTGTTTTGTTATTGATTAGCAACACCCAAATCAAGCTTCCGCAAATCATCAAATTTGGGGGTGTTACAGATTGGTATCAGAGCCTAAGGTTATAGTGAACTAGGTTGCATTTAGTGAGCCTAGACTATGACCATTAGGCCGTATTCCTTATTAAGTATGACTGGTTCAGTGATTACAGCATACGAGTTTAATTTAACATAGCCTGATCAACTATGTACAATTAAGCAAAGATGATGTAAGATCTGAAAGTAGTTATGGCTGAACAGGGTACAATAGAAGACTCTGACCTCGAGAGAACCGAGACTTAAACATGTTTATGCTAGACACTCAATAGGCTATATTATATAGGAACTATATGAATATAGGCCTCAATCTTACTAACGCTTTGTCTCAGAAATGGCAAACATCCCATCAAATTCATCTCGCTCTCAATCCGGGTCGCAGAACCCAAGGGTAGCAAGGAGGAACAACAGGTTGCCTCGAGCTGGCCCGTATCCCACTCACATCGCCTTACCGGCTTTAGCCGCTAGGGTAAACCAACACGAGCAGCGACTTCGCACCATGGATGTCGTGCTGCAGGAAACGAACGAAAATTGGAGGCTTACATCCTTTGAACGCATAGAACAAGTCTCCGACGATCTTGAAACCACAAACAACAACATAGATGTCCTTCGCAACCAAATAATAGAAATAAGGGTGGAAAATGCCCTTCTGCAACAAAGGATGGAAGAATGTGAACAACGCTCACTTGAAGCAGAAGAGTATGCGCGTGGACTAACACAACGACTAGCACTCGCAGAAGACAACGCCCGTCAAGCTAGCAGGCTTGCAAACACTGTGGACCGTCTTGTCACGATGATCGAACAAATTGATCTACGTTAAGACTAGTGTAGTCTTTGTCTTGTAATCTATCCTGTAATCTAGTAACTATCTACGCGCTACTCTATAACTCGGTCGGATGTAACAATTCCCGACGCCTTTTGTAATACATCTGTAGGATGTAACCTTTGAACTCGTATTAGCTATCAAATATTTCTTGTTGTTCAACTCATATTAATTGCCATAATTCTTTTTCATATTGATGTTATGTATTACCACCTTTATACATGTACATCTGAAATAAATACAACTTTCTTACAAAATCTCATGTATCTTCATTTCTTTTATTGAAGAATCATGCCGCCAAAGACACGACCTTACACAGATGCTCAGATCACGTCACTCATAACCCAGGCTGTTACTGAAGCCTTGGCTCGGAATACCCCACCCAACTCCACAAGAAACAGCGATACCGCTGGAACCTCTGCCGTCAAACCTTGTTCTTACAAGGACTTCCAAAGCTGCAAACCCTCGAGCTTCAAGGGTTCCGAAGGAGCCATCGGACTTATCAGATGGTTCGAGAAAATGGAAACTGTTTTCCGTGTTAGTAAATGCGCGGAGAACGACAAAGTAAACTTCGCCACCTGCTCTCTTGAAGATGATGCCCACTCTTGGTGGAATTCATATACCCAATCAGTGGGTGCTGACATTGCCTACCAACTCACTTGGGAGGAATTGAAGGCAAAACTCACTGCCAAATACTGCTCTATCGCCAAACTCCAAAAGCTGGATGAGGAGTTCTGGAACTTAAAGGTTCAGGGTGGTGATATCGATGGTTATACCACCAGGTTTCAACAACTAGCTGCCCTCCGCCCAGCTATGGTTAGCACTGAACCTGATAAAATCAGGAAGTACACCCTTGGTCTCCCTGATCCTGTTAGGGGACATGTCATCTCTTCAAAACCAACCACCATTGACGGTGCAATCCTATTGGCCCAAGACTTGATGTCAATGAGCCAAGATTCTGAACCACCCACTTCATCCTCTCACACAAACAAACGCAAGTGGTCTGACTACCACAACAACCACTCAAACCAACAAAACAAGAAACCCGACACCATCAAAGCTTACAACACCACCACTGACATCGTCCGGGGCTACACTGGGAGCAAACCCTATTGTTCCAAGTGCAGTCGCCACCATGAAGGCTCCTGTGGTCCCTTTTGCAACAACTGCAAGAGGTACGGCCACCTCACAAAAGATTGCCGCTCTCCTACCAACAACAATTCCAACAACAACACCAGACCACCCAAAGTATGCTTTGAGTGTGGGAAACCTGGGCATTTCAGAGACTCGTGCCCAAAACTGAAGAACAACAACAACAACAACCGCAACAACAGCAACAACAACAACAACACTCGCAGCAGAGCTTTCGTCATCAAATCTGGGGACGCCCGCCAAGACCCGAATGTGGTCTCGGGTATGTTCCTCCTCAACAACTTAACTGCTTCTGTTCTATTTGATACTGGTGCTGATAGAAGCTTTATCTCCGATGATTTTTGCCCATTACTTGACATCACTCATGTTGCCTTAGATGTTAAGTACACTGTAGAACTAGCAAATGGCGAACTTATAGAAACCGATAGTGTGATACCTAATTGCACTTTAAACCTAGCTGACGAAACCTTTCCAATCGATCTTGTACCCGTTGAAATCGGAAGTTTCGACGTCATCATTGGAATGGACTGGTTGTCCAAACACCGAGCTGAAATCGTTTGTTACGATAAGATCGTTCGCATTCCACTCGCTGCCGGTGGAACCTTGATCATACAGGGGGAGACCGGTGGGACGGGACTCAATATCATCTCTTGCTTAAAAACCCGAAAATTTCTGAGAAAGGGTTACCCCGCAATACTTGCACACATCACAGAGAAGAAGTCGGAGGAGAAGTGACTTGAGGATGTGCCGATTGTTAGAGACTTTCCCGAAGTCTTTCCAGAAGAACTGCCTGGTTTACCTCCATCTAGACAGGTTGAGTTCTCAATTGATCTCGTGCCGGGTGCCGCACCGGTGGCCCGCGCACCGTACCGTTTAGCCCCATCCGAACTTCAGGAGTTGTCTGCCCAGTTACAGGAACTTCTGGATAGAGGATTCATTAGACCGAGTTCTTCATCTTGGGGAGCTCCGGTCTTATTTGTTAAAAAGAAGGACGGGTCATTCAGAATGTGCATCGACTATCGAGAGTTGAACAAATTGACCGTCAAGAACCGTTATCCACTTCCTCGCATTGATGATTTATTCGACCAACTTCAGGGTTCAAGTTTCTACTCGAAAATCGACTTGCGATCAGGTTATCACCAGTTACGAGTTCGCGACACCGATATTCCAAAAACTGCTTTCCGGACTCGCTACGGGCACTACGAATTCCAGGTGATGCCCTTTGGTCTAACAAACGCACCGGCTGTATTCATGGACCTTATGAATCGGGTGTGCAAACCTTACCTCGATAAGTTTGTCATCGTCTTTATTGATGACATACTCATTTACTCGCGCAACGAGCAGGAACATGCGCAACACCTCAAAACCATCCTTGAACTTCTTAGACACGAGGAGCTTTATGCAAAATTCTCTAAGTGTGAGTTCTGGATCCAAACTGTTCAATTTCTTGGTCACGTGATCGACAGTCAGGGAATTCACGTTGACCCATCAAAGATCGAGGCTATCAAAGACTGGCAAGCACCCACCTCTGCAACTGAAGTACGACAATTCTTGGGTCTTGCTGGGTACTATCGGCGATTTATCGAAAATTTCTCCAAAATAGCTCAACCACTCACGGTACTGACTCAGAAGGACAAAAGGTTCGATTGGACCGATAAACAAGAGTCAGCGTTCCAACTTCTGAAACAAAAGCTTTGCAGTGCTCCAATTCTATCCTTACCCGAAGGCACCGATGACTTCGTGGTATATTGCGATGCTTCTCACCAAGGTCTCGGTTGCGTGTTAATGCAACGAGATAAAGTCATTGCTTACGCCTCACGACAGCTGAAAATTCACGAAAAGAACTACACCACTCATGATCTCGAGCTTGGAGCTGTCGTTTTTGCTCTCAAAATCTGGAGACATTATCTCTACGGCACTAAGTGCACCATCTTTACCGATCATAAAAGCCTCCAACATATATTCGATCAGAAGGATCTCAATATGAGGCAATGTTGATGGGTAGAGTTGCTTACCGATTACGACTGCGAGATCAGGTACCATCCAGGGAAGGCTAATGTTGTAGCCGATGCCCTCAGCCGAAAGGAACGACCGAAACCACTTCGAGTCCGAGCTCTCAGTATGACCATTCATAACGATCTTACTATTCAAATTCATACCGCTCAGATCGAAGCCCTGAAACCCGAAAACATCAAAAACGAAGCCTTACGGGGTATTGACAAACAATTTGAAACCAAATCTAACGGGATTATGTATTTCTCAAACCGAATCTGGTTGCCTAATTTCGGAAACCTACGAGACTTGGTGATGGACGAGGCTCACAAGTCTAAATATTCTATCCATCCGGGATCCGATAAGATGTACCACGGCATCAAGGAATTTTATTGGTGGCCAAATATGAAAGCCGAAATCGCCACTTATGTCAGCAAGTGTCTTACTTGCTCGAAAGTCAAAACCGAACATCAGAAACCTTCTGGTTTACTCCAACAACCTGAAATCCCTGAATGGAAATGGGAACAAATTGCCATGGATTTCATAACCAAACTACCCAAGTCGGCGAGCGGTTGCGATACCATTTGGGTGATCGTCGATCGTCTCACCAAATCTGCTCATTTCCTGGCAATCAAAGAAAAAGATAAAATGGAACGCCTTGCACAAATCTACATCAAAGAAATCATTTCTCATCACGGCGTTCCAATCTCAATCATCTCTGACAAAGATGCCCGCTTTACCTCTCACTTTTGGCAATCACTTCAAAAAGCATTGGGTACTCGTCTCGATATGAGTACCGCGTACCATCCTCAAACCGATGGCCAAAGTGAACGAACCATTCAGACACTGGAAGATATGCTACGCGCCTGCGTAGTTGATTTCGGTACAAACTGGGAAAAACATCTACCGTTGTGCGAATTCTCGTACAATAACAGCTATAACGCCAGCATTAGGGCTGCACCTTTTGAGGCATTGTACGGTCGTAAGTGCCGATCACCGATATGTTGGACTGAAGTGGGAGATAGTCAACTCACTGGTCCTGAACTCATTCACGCCACCACTGAGAAAATTGTGGAAATCCAAAACAGACTCAAAGCCGCACGTGATCGTCAGAAAAGTTATGCTGACGTGAGACACAAACCACTCGAGTTCCAAGTTGGGGATCGAGTACTCTTAAAAGTATCGCCTTGGAAAGGCGTCATCCGTTTTGGCAAACGCGGGAAGTTGAATCCCCGGTACATCGGGCCTTTTGAGATCCTCGAACGGATTGGCCCCGTAGCTTATCGATTGCAGCTGCCATCCGAACTCAGCAGCGTGCACCCTACTTTTCATATTTCAAATCTGAAGAAGTGTCTGTCTGATGAGACACTTATCATTCCATTAGATGAAATTCGTGTTGACGATAAACTTCACTTCGTTGAGGAACCCGCTGAAATTATGGACCGTGAGGTCAAACAACTGAAACAAAGTCGTATTCCCATCGTCAAGGTCAGATGGAATTCGCGGCGTGGTCCGGAATTCACCTGGGAACGGGAAGACCAAATGCGACTCAAATATCCTCAACTCTTCACTGATTCTACATCAAACACGACTTCGAGCTAAATTTCGGGACGAAATTCTTCTAACAGGGGGAGAATGTAACACCCGCCAAATTAGGACTAGTATTTAGTGCCTAATCAGATGTTAATACATGTAATTAGTTCCTTGTTAGGCTAATTAATGTATCGAATTATAGATATTGTTGAATATATACGAGAATGCGATTTGGTTAAATCGTACGCAATTTAAATCGAATGTATTTCGATTCAATTTAATACGGACGTTGGTGACAAATTTTATTAAATAACGGGTTATGTCAAAAGTATTATTATAATAATATTTCGTATTCATTCGTATCGTACAATCAGAAGGTTACAAAATTTAAAAAGTAAAACGCGCAAACTAAATAAACCAACTTACATTTATAACTCAAACGTAATCTTATTTGTAAAATAATTAAATAAAATATCGCGTAATAATTTGTATTTAAAATGTACTTATTAATATTTAAAATGATTAATTAACGTTTAAACGACGGAGCAAACGAACACCGCACGGAGAGCGGGGATTGGAAGTTGGAGGTTAACACCCCCAACTCCCTCCTTTTTCTTTCATTTTCTTCTTTCTCTTTCTCTCTCTTTCTCTTTTTCTCTCAAATCTCACCAACCACACCACCTCCTAAAAACGCACTAAATCGCAAAATAAACATATCAAACGACTTCGGATCTTCAAGATTTTTAGAGATTCACGACCACCGCGACACGATCTTTCATCCTATCTTTTCGGATTTTTAATCCGACACCTTGTAAGTTTCCGACAATTCCCGAAATCTCTCGTTTTTAAATGTTTTCACTTGTTAGTAGTTTGTAACAACTTATAATGTCCCTATAAGGGTTGGGTAAAAGTTTTGGACCGAACGGAAACCGAAAAACTCGTTTTCGACACATTTTCCGTCCAACAGACCGCCACGTCGCATTTGGCCCAGAATTTATGCGACATCAGCTTCTACGTCGCAAAACCCCTCGTGACGTCGCATAGTGCGACGTCAGTCACAACGTCGCATTAAATTGCGACGTCGCATATAGCGACGTCAGCCTTAACGTCGCCAATACCTCGCCACGTCGCACTTAGCGACGCAAGCCCCTACGTCGCAGAAATCACCTACGTCGCATTAGCGACGCAGCACCCTACGTCGCATTAAATTGCGAAACGTCGCCTTTAGCGACGTCATACTCAACGTCGCAGTCCTACCTGCGACGTCGCACCCAACGTCGCACAAACCAGAACCTCAAAAACACAGATTTTTACTAAGTGTTGAGACTCGAAATTTATCACTCGATTTTACCCAAATTCAGATCCAGATGCGTTTTTCGTCAAAGCAATATAGTATAAATAAAAATTTTCCAAGCTGACCTGGCAGCTCGACCCCAGCCAAGGGCTCTGCCCCTTGGACCCCGCCAGGGGCTGCCGCCCCTTGGACCCCGCTACCAGGGGCGCTGCCCCCGGACCCCCGTACTTAGATTCCGTAACGGCTTCTAAAACACAATCAAAACACATTTTTCAAGTAAAACGACACGAAATCAAAATGATAATAGTTGAGATTATTATTACAAATCCGTCACCAACGGGCCGTACATATTTTCAAACATTCGAATAAATCAACTAAATGTAATTTGGACATTATAGTTGGACGAACAACTACAAGGTAGTCTTATTAGATACCTTCGCATATTATAACCATCGCGTGTCGTGGACACCCTCAGGTTACAAGTCTTTGGACTTCATACTCGGCTAATCAACTTACGTTTGTTTAAACGCTTTCAGACTCAGGTGAGTCTCATAGCCCCTCTTTTTACTGTTTTACTCAGGGGTGTGATATATTGCTCAATTTTAACATGTGAACGCAAGTACAAACATTTCATATACTACATGAGTTTTTCGAAACTAATCATTTAAAGTCCTCCGTCAGCATAGTTGTTAATACGTTGTAGCGTGAATATTAGTATATGGTACCATATAGGATTGACCCTCCTCGTCCGGGTTAGCAAGCACTAACCGGGTAAACGGACGTACTAATATTTGGGAAGACGAATGTTGATTAGGCATTCGTGGAGGCACCTCGCCCGGAATTCTCTATAGGGGACCCGGCCCTCGAGTTAAGCTCAACTAGGTGCTCATGGCTGTATACACGATGATTATCATTAAATTGCTGGATGCAATTCACTATTTAATTGCTGGATGCAATTCATTATTAAATTGCTGGATGAAATTCATTATTTAAATCTTGCGGTTCACACTATATTAACTGATTTCAAACCTGTGAGCTCACCAGCTTTTAGCTGACCTTTTAGCATATATCGCAGGTACCAAGCAGTAGGATGTTTCTTCTTCAGGATTTTAGCTCGAGTCAGCATACAGAAGATTGAGATTTTCTTGCATTAGTATATTTTGTACAAGTACTTATGTACTGAAATCTCATTTGATTTAAACTCGAGCTATGTAAAGCTTAAATGTTGTAAACGTTTCTATTATCAATATATTTGGTTAAAACGACGCATATAGAGTCGTTTACTATATATCTTTGTGTTTTGTTATTGATTAGTAACACCCAAATCAAGCTTCCGCAAATCATCAAATTTGGGGGTGTTACAGATATTAAGAAAGTAAATGAACAAGTTCATGCAATCAGGATAGGATGTGAAAAATGTGGAGAAAGTCATCTAAAGGCAGAATGTCCTAATGATGGCAGCAAAGTGAGTAATGAAGAGGTTATGTATGGGGATTTTCAAGGAAATCTAAATTATCGTCAAGTTTCTAACTTTAGAAGAGTAAATCAACCAGGACAACAATATCAACAAGGAGCACCAGGTTACTATGTCAAAACGGGACAAAATCCGTCCAATACTGACAGAATTAACTCGTTAGAAAGTATTTTGGAAAAAATGATGGAAGCCAGTAATAAAAGAATGGATGAACATGATTCAAGAATGCGTAATAGTGAAGCATCAATCAAACAAATTGAAGGATCAGTTCATCAGATTGCTAAAGCATTACAGGAGAGATTTCCAGGAACATTGCCAGGATTTACTGAAACAAATCCAAAGGAACAAGCTGTAACACCCCCAAATTTAACAGTTTGCGGAAGCGAGTTTTGTGTGTTACTAATCAATAATCACAAGCACAAAGGATACAGTGAACGACTCTAAATGAGACGTTCGAAAAGTATTACATTAATACATAAGTAATTCAAAATACAAGCTCGAGTTTCGTGTAAATTTCTAGAGATTCTAATACATAACAACTAGTACAAAAGTAATGTAATAAAATCTCCAAGCTTGTATATGCATGCGACTCGAGCTAAGTAGTTTATCCTGCTGGGCATCCCTACTGATGCTGTGTACCTGAGAAGCATTACTAAAACGGTCAACCAAAAGGTTGGTGAATCTCACAGGTTTATAAGTATATAGTTTGAACACACAAGTAGTATTTGTAAATCATTAGCCAGCCAGTAAGTAACGATCGCAGGTCATGCTAATCGTTCACTTAAGTATTGATTGCAGGTCATGCTAATCGTTTGATACCCTTGCCATGAGCCACCATAGTTGAAGCTTAACGTACAGTAAATAATAGTACCCCCCGTGAATGTTAATCCAAAAACATTCGTATGAAACGAGTAAGAAACGCCCGTTTCTACAGTAACAGTTCGTGGTAGTGCGTGCTACCCCGGGCGGGGATTGTCAGTCCCATATGGATCCATATACTAAAACTCGCGCTTATCCCATAACTAACAACTATGATTAGGAGGCTTTCATTGGATTAGTCGAAACTCATGCAATTGGCGTATTCATAAATCCGTAAAGTATGTAAATCATGGCAGCAAGTAAGTACGTGTGTTCATGTAAAACAGTAATGCATCTCACCCCTGAGTAAAAACAGTAAAGTAGGGGCTGTGAGACTCACCTGAGTCTAGCAGACAATGCAGTAAGCAAGCAAAGTAGTATCCCGAACTAGCAACCCTTAGCGTCCTAATATGCATAAGGTTTAGTAAGTAAATGGAATACTTGTAAAGTATCCATGCTAGTTGTTCCCGAACTAGTAATTGTCCATTAGTTGTTTGTACGTTTGTATTTGTTTGTAATTCGTAGTTTGTAGAAAAGTTGTACGGCCCGTTGGTATCGGTGTATAATAATAATTCCATCCATTATTATTATGTATTCATAGTAGTTGTACAGTTGTAAAGCGTACTTGTATAATTGTTTGTTTGTATCACAACGTGTATCGTTCGCGTAAGTTCCAATGGGCTTAATCCCCAAAGGGTACAAGTGAAACCTTGTAAGTGTTCGAGTGTAAACTCGTATCAGTTAACGTGTAATCCCGCACGTAAGTAGTGAGTGAACTCATAAGTTCGTTTCGGGTGCAATCCCGCGTAATAGTACAAATGTAAGTTTGTTGGAGTGTAATCTCCTAAGTATTTCGAGTGTAATCTCGTGTGCGTGTGTGAGTGAAATCTCACGTTCATTTTAGTATAGTCTTGTACGTATTCAAGTATTGTTGTATACTTCCAAAAGTATAGTATTTTCATGTATAAGTAATGCCGAGTAAAGTACGTTTACGTTTTAAGTATATTCTATACTTGTATAAAATGTAAGTGTCAAACAGCCTGTTTTAGCGTCACTTATATGCGTCACTTATATGTGGCATGCGACACTTAGGTAGTGTCGTATTAAGTGTCTGATTTCTGATGTATGTGTCACTTAGGGAAGTGCCGCATAGGCTTGGTGCGTCACTAGGGTAGTGTCGGTGTTTGGTTCAATGCGTCACTAAGGTAAGTGACGGTATGTTATCAATGTGTCATTTAAGTAAGTGTCGGTATTCAGTTGGTGCGTCACTAAGTAAGTGACGGTATTCGGCTCAATGCGTCACTAGAGTAAGTGACGGTATAAGTGTCGGGTGACGTCATCAGTAGTAACTAGACGTCATTCGTTTCAACTGAAAGTTATGGGTTTCTACTGATGATAGCGGCACTAGTGGAGTGTCGCTTGTTTCTGCCGAAGTTTATATGATTGCGTCACTAGTGAAGTGACGGTATTAGTATGTCAGCGGCACTTAGGAAGTGTCGCATATGGACGATTCGTGACTTATGCGTCACTTAGACGAAGTGACGCATAACTGGCGTGAGCCATGCGACACTAGCGTCTGGTCAGGTTTCGGTTTGTGTCGAAAACGTGTTTAACGAGTTCCGTTGGGTCTGAAACTTTTACACTAGTTTTAGTATGTTACAAAGAGTTTATAAAAATTGTTGTTTGGTGTTTTTAGTGTTTGTAGTGTCGTTTTCTTAAAAATGACCAAAACCGACATGTCTGTTAACGTGTTCAAAAACGAGTTTAAATTACATATTTGGACATTACTAAGCTAGGGGAACAATAATCTAGCAAAATAAATGTAATCGGAAAGTTTGTGAGTCGCCGGAAAACTTACAAAGTTGTCGAAATGAAAATCCGAAAAGATAGGTTTGTAGCCCTCGTTCTCGCGATCACTTTTCTCCAAAACGAGCCTAGCCTTCGAGGTGTTTTAATGGTAGTTTTTGGGTGTTTTTGGGGTGGCGGTTTAGAGAGAGAGAGAGCCGTGAGTGAGAGAGAGAGAAGAGTGATTGAGTGAGTTTGTGTTTTGTGTGTTGAAGAAGCAAGGATGGTGGGGGCTTAATGCCCCCTCACCTAGGCCGGCCATGGTGGGGTCCACCATGTGTGGATCTCACCAATTTTTGTTTCCTCGTGTACGCGCTCCGTGCGGTGTTCGTTTCCCCGGTCGTTTAAACGTAAAAATCATTTTATACGCGTTTATTTATACGTTTTAAAATAAAAGATATTATGCGATAATTTAGTTGAAATATTTTACCAAAATACTTGTTGTTAAGTTATAAAATATAACTTTGTTTTGTCTTGTCGGTTGGTCGAGTTTTCGGAGAGTTCGGTGACGTTTTGATTAAAAACGTACGTTCCATTATATTATAAATATAATATAAAGTAGTTGTTGAAGTAATTAAATAATTCCACATTATTTAATAATTGTTTTACCAACGTCCGTATGTTTGTACCATTGTAGTTTTATACGATTTGAACGAATCGTATACGTGCATATATATATCACCTATATATATATAGTAAGTAATGTATTTAATTCTATTTCATATTAAATACAAGTAGTAAACACGTAGTTAGGGAAATTTTAAATTGGCCCTAATTTTGAAGTTGTTACACAAGCTAAAGCAGTCATTACCAGAAGTGGTAAGAATGTTGACCCTCCTATTAAAATTGATGAATCTAAGCAGGTTGAAAAAGAAACAATTGATAAGGACATACAACCAAACAAAAAGGAGATTGGAGAAAATAAGGACTATACGCCCCCACCTCCATATCCAGCTGCTCTGAGGAAGGACAAAGAAGATGAACAATACCACAAATTTCTTGAAAATCTGAAACAACTTCGTATTAACATTCCTTTTGTTGAAGTTATAGATCAGATGCCGAAGTATGCAAAATATCTTAAGGAGCTGCTAACAAACAAAAGTAAACTGGATAATGTGACAAAGATAACGATGAATGCAAGATGTTCAGCAATAATGCAGAATAAATTACCTCCAAAAGTCAAAGATCCAGGGAGTATTACTATACCTTGCAAAATTGGTGAAATGACTATTGAAAATGCATTGGCAGATTTAGGTGCTAGTATTTCATTAATGCCGTATACTCTTTATATGCGATTAGGATTAGGAGAATCAAAACCTATTCGTATGTGTATTGAATTAGTTGACCGATCTGTGCAATACCCTAGGGGAATAGTTGAAAATGTTTTAATTAAAGTTGATAAATTTGTTTTTCCATGTGATTTCATAATCTTAGATATGGTAGAAGACCCTAAAGTCCCTATTATATTAGGAAGACCATTTTTAGCAACTACACATGCCCTGATAGATGTTTACGATAGAAAAATTACCATGAGGTTAGGGAATGATAAAATTGTTTTTGATGTTAATAACTCCATGAAATTTCCTGATTATGTGGATGATACTTGTTATTTCTTAAATGCTTATGAATATATCGATAATCCTTCCTTTCAAGATTTTTTAGAAAAAGATCATGCAGATACAGGAATTCTTAAGGGTTGGACTGAAGATTTTGACACTGAAAAAGACTTGGCAGAATTTGATAAGTTATTAGAGGAAGATGAAGATCCTGAAGAAGAAGCAACTGTTGTTATTCAACAACATACTGCAGAAGAATCATCACTACCAGTTGCTAAAATTCTTAATAAAGAATTAATTCCATACTCGTTCAACAATATTCCTTGTTTTAGAGAAAATATCTTAGAAATCAAGATATCTATTGAAGAACCACCACAGTTGGAACTTAAAGAGCTACCATCACATTTGGAATATGCTTATTTACAAGGCACATTAGACTTGCCAGTTATAATATCTTCTAAATTATCAACAGAGGAGAAGAAACATTTAGTTCAGGTTCTTAAACAACATAAACAAGCAATAGCATGGAAAATCACGGATATCAAGGGAATCAGTCCTACATATTGCACTCATAAAATCTTAATGGAAACAGATTTCAAGCCAGTTGTACAACCATTAAGAAGATTGAATCCAAATGTTAAAGACGTTGTCAGGAAATAAATCATTAAATTGCTGGATTCAGGATTAATCTATCCTATTTCAGATAGTCCCTGGGTAAGTCCAGTACACGTTGTACCAAAGAAAGGAGGAATCACGGTTGTACCAAATGAAAAGAACGAATTGATACCAACAAGGACGGTAACAAGATGGAGAGTTTGCATAGATTATCGAAAATTAAATGATGCTACCAGGAAAGATCATTTTCCATTACTATTCATTGATCAAATGATAGAAAGGCTAGCAGGAAAGGAGTTTTACTGTTTTTAGATGGATTTTCAGGATATTTTCAAATCCCGATTGCGGCCGAAGATCAAGATAAAACAATATTTACTTGTCCGTTTGGTACCTTTGCTTATAGAAGAATGCCGTTTGGTTTGTGTAATGCACCAGCTACTTTTCAGCGTTGCATGATCGCAATATTTCATGATATGGTAGAAGATTTCATGGAAGTATTTATAGACGATTTCTCGGTATTTGGGGATTCATTTGATTCTTGTTTAGAAAATTTACATAGGATGTTGCAGCGATGTGAAGGTGCAAATCTAGTTCTTAACTGGTAATGTCATTTCATGGTTCGAGAAGGGATTGTTTTAGGTCATAAGATATCAAAAATTGGAATCGAGGTAGATCAAGCAAAGATTGAAGCTATTTCAAAACTACCTTATCCTACAAATATTAAAGGAATACGTAGTTTTCTAGGACATGCTGGATTCTATCGAAGATTTATACTAGATTTTTCAAAGATTGCAAGACCTTTGAATCATTTATTGGAGAAATATGCAAAATTCGAATTTACAGACAAATGCAAGCAATCGTCTGATACAATAAAAGAAAAGTTAATATCTGCTCCAGTTATGACAGGTCCCAATAGGAATTTACCTTTTGAATTAATGTGTGATGCTAGTGATTATGCGGTTGGAGCTATTTTAGGGCAGAGAATTGATAAGAAGTTTAAGCCAATCTATTATGCCAGTAAGACATTAACAGATGCTCAAGAAAATTACACAACTACGGAAAAGGAACTTCTGGCAGTGGTTTTTGCTTTCGATAAATTTCGTTCATATATTGTCTTAACTAAAACTGTGGTTTATACTGACCATTCTGCTTTGAAGTATTTGTTTAATAAGCAGGATGCGCGCCCTCGTTTATTGCGATGGATTCTTTTATTGCAGGAATTTGATATTGAAATCAAAGATAAGAAAGGAGCTGAAAATGTCGCAGCAGATCATTTGTCAAGGTTGGAAAATCCAGAGTTGGATGCATTGGATGAAGAGGAAATTCAAGATACATTTCCGGATGAGAAACTTATGACAGTACAAGAAATACAAGAGATACCTTAGTTTGCGAATTATGCAAATTATTTGGTTACTAAGGTGTTACCTAGAATGGATTACCAGAAAAGGAAGAAATTCTTTTCTGATTTAAAGTATTGTTTTTGGGAAGATCCATTTCTTTTCAGATACTGTGCAGATGGTATAATTAGAAGATGTGTACATGGTGAAGAGGCTCAACAAATTATAAAGCATTGTCATGAAGGAACAGTAGGTGGTCATAATGGACCAAGTTATACTGCAAAGAAAATATTTGACGCAGGATTTTATTGGCCAACGATCTTTAAAGATACATATGCATTCGTTAAGAATTGTGATTCATGCCAGAGAGCTGGAAATATTTCTAAACGTGATGAAATGCCGCAAACTAATATATAGGTTTGTAAAATTTTTGATGTCTGGGGTATTGATTTTATGGGACCATTTCCAATAAGTCACGGTAATAAGTATATTTTTGTAGCTGTGGATTATGTTTCCAAGTAGGCTGAGGCAAAAGCATTACCTACAAATGATGCTCGAGTTGTGGTGAAATTTCTTAAACAATATATTTGCAAGATTTGGAATTCCTAAGGCATTGATTAGTGATCGAGGTACTCATTTTTGTAATACTCAAATGGAGAAGGTATTAAAGAGATATGGGGTTAGACATAGAATTGCTATGCCTTATTATCCACAGACTAGTGGACAAGTTGAAAATACCAATCGTGCATTAAAACGTATTTTGGAACGTTCTGTCGGTTCCAACAGAAAAGAATGGTTAGAAAAATTAGACGATGCACTTTGGGCATACATGACAGCATTTAAAACTCCTACAGGTTGTACTCCGTATAGATTGATTTATGGAAAAGCTTGTCATTTCCCAGTGGAAATGGAACACAAAGCATATTGGGCACTTCGAGAATGCAACATGAATACCGATGAGGTTGGTAAGCATCGCTTTTTACAGTTACATGAGTTAGATGAGCTTCGTTGGAATGCTTATGAGAATTCAAGGTTTTATAAAGAGAGAACGAAGAAATGGCATGATGCAAGACTTCGGGGAGATAAAGAATTTGTTGCTGGAGAACGTGTACTTTTATATAATTCACGAATTCGGTTATTTCCGGGTAAATTGAAATCCAGATGGAGTGGACCGTATGTTATTCACCAAGTTCATACAAATGGAAGTGTGGATTTAGTAGCCTTAAATGGAGGTATTTTTACAGTCAATGGTCATCGATTAAAGAAGTATTATAAAGACACTTCTATTGAACATATTTCCGATGTACCTTTGGAAGAATAGGTTACAGTACTTATGTCGAACTTACCGACATTCAAACAAAAGTGCTTCTCGGGAGACAACCCGTGTTTATTTTTATATGTTATGTTTTTCTTTTATGTTTTTATTTTCAGGTTTGAACTTTGTGGGTGTGTTCACTGGAAACCCTCACGAGACTATAACTCGTCCACTCGGGATACCGAGGGGTTTAAAGGTATAATAACCCTAAATAAAACAATATAGTTACATCTAATTTTTTTTATTATTATTATATTTTATTTTTGATTTCGAGGACGAAATCATCTTTTAGTGGGATATGTTATAATAACCCGAATTATTTAAATTGTAATCCAAAGTATAATTATGCTAAATAGATAATGTAAATGACCCATATAATGTACGTACAAACTAAAGCAAGGATTAATACTCACGATTTAAAAATATTATAACGACTGAAGTTACGTATATAGTCTCGATTGAATTCGATTTCGTTTGGAGGTAATTCTCAATCCAAATCGTATATTAAACATATGTAATCTATCTATTACTCATTATGTATTGATCAGTAGTTTCTTTACAAAATTTATGGACGAACATTGATTGTTTGAACCATGGTTAACGATAAGGATATCGGAAAGTTTCGGGTTGTATAATACCAAAGTTTAGTAGCGTTCCAGAACCGGAAACTCATATGGATACACCATAATCGTAATACGTTATATTCAATTAACAAAATGATTTTTCGGAACTTAAAAGACCAAAATTGAAAGAACTAAAAATCAAGTCTTGTTTTGTACGTATAAGAATTGAGAGTGATGATTGGTTTGAATACTTCATCCTTGCCTTCTGAACTAAGTGGAGTATTAAGCAAAGAATTAGTAGAATCGATTTAATGGGTTTTGCCCATTATGGGTACATGCGAATTTAAAAAAAAAAAAAAAAAAAAAAAAATTGTAAAGATTTTGCCACAATTACATTTGAACCTAAGATATAAAAGCTTATTATTACATAGACGGTAAACCAAGATGATATGATAAGAAATATTTTTAATTCATTTACCATACAATATTTTATAAACAAAAATAGGAGTATTTTATAAATAATAATAATTGGATTTGGGATATTACGGGAATAACTGATTAAGAACCAGATGAGTGGAATTAAGATTTTAAATTATGTTAAATTATTTTATGTAGACTTTGTCGAAGATTGAGGAGTATCTTTTCGACCTTTAGCGCTTTTAGACACTCAATCAGGTACGGATGTCCGTACTCTTCTTTCAGCATTATCTTGACATGCTTTGTTGATATTCTTGCGTTCTTTTGATATCCTTGTGGTTCATTTGACATCTTGATATATTTGTGTGATCGGATTCCCCTATTTGAGAAAAATTGGTTTGAGCTAAAGTGTTATTTGAGATTTGATAAATTGTGGAAACTTTTGAGATAACTTGTGTGAAAAATGATTTTGGAAAACTTGAGGAATTCATTGTTGCGGGCTATTTTTGATTCATTTGATTTAGGTTCCATATGCATGGTGGACATATTGTGGTGTGTGGTTGGTATAAATGTTCACTGTGCGGCCATAGAACCCTAGAGTTTTGTAGACCGGAGATAGGTATACCGAGTCAGCTTCCTGTGGAGGACCACAGGGGCGTCATTGCGGCACCAATGACGTCGCACTAACCGTGGCGGTGGGATTAGTCCACGGCGTCCCCACTTTTGTGATATTATGTGTTTATGCTCCGGAGTGAGCCATTATTTGTGTGATTATGCTCGGGTGAGCCTTTGGATTATTTGGGGGGCTTATGGATGCATCCTAGGCTATGTTATGTTATGATATGATATGATTTGTGTAGAGCGGTCGTGTGGTGTAGTGCCATACACACTTCCGATTAGGGGATACGTACACTTGGAGTCGCGACCAGTGTGTTATTACGAGATATGATTTGATATGATATATTGTGAGACATGATATTTGGCACTGGTGTGGTGCAGTTTGGATATATTTTGTTTGTAGGGTACTCAGTATAAAATAACCCAACCCCTCGTTGCTTCAGCCTTTATTTCATTTGTTACTCTGGTGTAAGGGTGGTGTTATTCGAAGGGTGAATTTTGAAAAATTAAACTATTTATTTCGTTTCACTCTCATTTAAAAAAAAATATTATTACTGTTACTGTTACTGTTTATTTCTTTCAACATCCGCGCACTGAGCAATTAACTCAGCCGCATTTTCTTTTTCCTGCGGCAGGTACTCCGGGTAATATGGGATGAGTGAGAGAGCTTCAAGACTTGGACTTGCCATAGAGACGACCATTAATTTTAGACTTTTATATAGGTTATCATTTAATACACATTGTCATTTATTATTAAAAGAATTTATTAGTACATTTATTTTATAGCAATAAATGTGACCTCCCATTTCGTTATCGGAACGGGGGTGTTACAACTTATGGTATCAGAGCTTTAGGTTCCTTCTTGTAGTTTGCCTTTAGGCTTGGCCTGTGAGTTTTGGGTAGATCACGAAATAGGATTAGATCATGGGATAGGATTCTGCTTCCTTTATCTTGTACTCTACCGTATTTCATTTTATTCCAATAATTCTCTATACGTGTCATGAGGAGTTCATCTACGTCTATCGATAACCCGATAAGAAATTCTTGAATATAATGCACGTGTATTGTGAGTGTTTAAAATGATTTTAAGATGACGTTCTTTTGGCTTAACTACTTTTTATGACTATCTCCAAAGTCTTTTGGTGGAATCATTCAGACGAGAAGATGCACGGGAACTCGAAAAGTCTATCTGGGAACGATATCGTCAACTATTTGCTTAAAGTTTAAATTCGTATTATTATTGATTGCGCGAACGACATTACTCTTTTAAAGGGCGATATTATAATAACAAAAAAATAATTATGAGTGGAGATGACCAGATAGTGAATTAATAACTTTGATATAATGATGTCAAATAATATTGAAGTATTTAAGTTATACATACTTGATGAACTTTTGAAACTAAATCCAATTGAGCAGGAAAAAAATATTAATAATATTAGAACTTAATGGTGTACAAGTATATGATTAGCAATTCTTATTTTTCTTAGACCATATGAATAGACCAATTGAGTATATATAAGAAACATGAGCGACATGTGTGATACATGTAGTTGATATATTATATATGTATAACTCCCCGTTTCGCTTGTAACGTCAAATTTTGATTGATAAGTGGGAATAGATAAGATTAAAAATTTTTATAAAATCAAGTTACTACAAAGCCTTTACAAAAGTGGACATTACATTAGGATATACTTAGCATAATTTTCTTTTGAAAGATTATAGTATAATTAGCTTCGACCTTGTGACAAAATGCAATGCTTATGTGGTTTGAAGTAGCAAAACTTGTAATCGTTTGCTAATGGATTTCCTAAGAAGTTTTATATATAAGTCAATTGCTAATATGACTTACGCTTTTTGAGATAGGAAATAACTATTTTGTTCCTCAAATAAAATGTTGAATATGTTTTATTATTTTTTTAATCTTTGGTAATTCAATAATTAGCTGATATATAAATGGAGTTCAATTTTACTGGGTATGGTAAAATAATAATAATTTCATACCACTACTACCTGTCAATATCTTTTGAAGTTAGATTGTGTAAATGTACCATATAGATATTCATAACTTTTTAAGTGACCTTGATGGTTAGGATGAAAAATTAAATGTATCGAACTAATTTCTCAATGGTTACTGAAAGAGAAATGTCCACATTCACATTTATGAGTTTCAATAATTTCATTTTCGATTTTTGCTACATAGTGCATATTTTCGGCTAGTGTGGAATAACGGCTAATTAGAAAACTAATGAGAAGTTAATTAATTGAAAATAAGTAGTCAATAACCGTCAGGGAGAAAATCGATTCGACTTAAAATGTTGTGAGGCTCACATCAATTTTATATATGTAAATTTATGTGTTATGGGTAAATTTAAAAGGGTACTACATAGAGGTTAGTCATAATCAACTACTAAAAGTTTTATAATAAAGAATAATAATGTTTGTCATGTTATAGTAGATCTAACAAGCCTAAGCTTTCACTTTAATAACTCCACAAATGTGTAGATTTTATAAGTATGCCATATACACCACGAGTGCCCTCACACCTCTAATTTACAAGTGTGTTTTCGATCATGTAGGTGAAATCATATCAGTACTATGACCTAGTGAATGACGAATAACTTGTATGAGCTTATAAAATTATTGGATTGAAAAATAAAGCTTGATTATTAATGTTGACTTCAATTAGTTTAACCTAACTATTATCTTAGAAAGTAATTTAGAGGCTTGCCCATTGTGATTTGGTGAAATGGTAATATTGTCGTTAACACTTTGTTTCATCTCATATAGCGTTAGATTATACATATAATGTTTTTTCTTAATAAAAGAGGGGTATTTTTAACCTATGTGTTTGATAAAAGTTTACGACACCAAGTTCTCTTGAACTACATAATGGAACAAATTCATTACTACACAACTAAACAAAATCACGACTATAATTATCTTGACGCTCAAGCCGTAATAGGTTTATAATCTCCACCCTATCATTTGGCTACTTACGATGAAAAAAAAAATAAAAAAATTTGCTCACTTGAAAGTTTAACTTTAATTTGTGAGAGCTAGTGAATTTTGATGCACAATAGGAGTAACATGAATATGTGTGTAAGGTATATTTACAATTACGTTTGGCCACCGTAATTGTAAATATAGGTTGCACATGCAGACGTGTTATGATCATGATTGGATCATTATGAAACTATGTCTTTAGTTTAAATAGTAAAGTGAATAAGAAATTTAATATGTGAAATGACATTAATATGGATTTGGTGACCGACTTACCGAAAATTTTGCGGAAGAATTATGCAACCTGGGTCGTGATAAATCGTCTTACAAAAGCAACTAACTTCTTAGCTATTCCTGGACCGTACTCTACATCCGCTAATCAGTTGGCAGAATTATTTCGGAGATTCTTCGGCTTCATGGCACACATGTGTCAGTTGTGTCAAATAGAGATCCTTGTTTTCCTTCGAAGTTTTAGAAGACATTATTGAAAACTTTTGGTACAAACTGAAATACTTCATTACGTGTGTTCCACAAATTGATGGAGAGTCGAGAAGGACCATTCAGGCTTTAGAAGATTTGTTGAGCACGTGTGCTTTAAAGTAAACGCAAAATTGAAACGGCCATCTTTGAATTGCTGAGTTTTGAATATAATCATAGCTGACATAAAAGTATTGATATGGTACTATATAAAATCTTATATGCACGAAAATCTAGAACTCCTATTTATTAGAACGATACCCTAAGATATTTGTCTAAAGATTAAATTCTAATTTCTGTCGATTTCGGGGACGAAATCAATTTTTTTGTGGGATATATTATAATAACCCTAAATAAAACAATATAGTTACATCTAATTTTTTTTTATTATTATTATATTTTATTTTTGATTTCGAAGACGAAATCATTTTTTAGTGGGATATGTTATAATAACCCGAATTATTTAAATTGTAATCCAAAGTATAATTATGCTAAATAGATAATGTAAATGACCCATATAATGTACGTACAAACTAAAGCAAGGATTAATACTCACGATTTAAAAATATTATAACGACTCTGGTCACTAAATAAATAAGAAATTAAGGTAAACTTGAAATACTCCACTTAAATCGCCATTAGAGTAACAAGAAAAGTCAAATATTTTGCTATAAAGGAATCGTGGGAATCAAATCCCATATTCATAGGAAACTCGATATATCCTCTCCTAAGACTTCGTTAATGAGTTTAATATATGCACCTCATTGTTATTCACTCACAAGAACAAACCGAACAAAATCAGAAAGATATGTGGAGACAAACCAAGAGGGTATTTGGAGAGAGCCAAAATTAAACGGGAACAAGAAGTTACGTATATAGTCTCGATTGAATTCGATTTCGTTTGGAGGTAATTCTCAATCCAAATCGCATATTAAACATATGTAATCTATCTATTACTCATTATGTATTGATCAGTAGTTTCTTTACAAAATTTATGAACGAACATTGATTGTTTGAACCATGGTTAACGATAAGGATATCGGAAAGTTTCGGGTTGTATAATACCAAAGTTTAGTAGCGTTCCAGAACCGGAAACTCATATGGATACACCATAATCGTAATACGTTATATTCAATTAACAAAATGATTTTTCAGAACTTAAAAGACCAAAATTGAAAGAACTAAAAATCAAGTCTTGTTTTGTACGTATAAGAATTGAGAGTGATGATTGGTTTGAATACTTCATCCTTGCCTTCTGAACTAAGTGGAGTATTAAGCAAAGAATTAGTAGAATCGATTTAATGGGTTTTGCCCATTATGGGTACATGCGAATTTAAAAAAAAAAAAAAAAAAAGAATTGTAAAGATTTTGCCACAATTACATTTGAACCTAAGATATAAAAGCTTACATAGACGGTAAACCAAGATGATATGATAAGAAATATTTTTAATTCATTTACCATACAATATTTTATAAACAAAAATAGGAGTATTTTATAAATAATAATAATTGGATTTGGGATATTACGGGAATAACTGATTAAGAACCAGATGAGTGGAATTAAGATTTTAAATTATGTTAAATTATTTTATGTAGACTTTGTCGAAGATTGAGGAGTATCTTTTCGGCCTTTAGCGCTTTTAGACACTCAATCAGGTACGGATGTCCGTACTTTTCTTTCAGCGTTATCTTGACATGCTTTGTTGATATTCTTGCGTTCTTTTGATATCCTTGTGGTTCATTTGACATCTTGATATATTTGTGAGATCGGATTCCCCTATTTGAGAAAAATTGGTTTGAGCTAAAGTGTTATTTGAGATTTGATAAATTGTGGAAACTTTTGAGATAACTTGCGTGAAAAATGATTTTGGAAAACTGAGGAATTCATTGTTGCGGGCTATTTTTGATTCATTTGATTTAGGTTCCATATGCATGGTGGACATATTGTGGTGTGTGGTTGGTTTATATGTTCACTGTGCGGCCATAGAACCCTAGAGTTTTGTAGACCGGAGATAGGTATACCGAGTCAGCTTCCTGTGGAGGACCACAGGGGCGTCATTGCGGCACCAATGACGTCGCACTAACCGTGGCGGTGGGATTAGTCCACGACGTCCCCACTTTTGTGATATTATGTGTTTATGCTCCGGAGTGAGCCATTATTTGTGTGATTATGCTCGGGTGAGCCTTTGCATTATTTGGGGGGCGTATGGATGCATCCTAGGCTATGTTATGTTATGATATGATATGATTTGTGTAGAGCGGTCGTGTGGTGTAGTGCTATACACACCTTCCGATTAGGGGATACGTACACCTGGAGTCGCGACCAGTGTGTTATTGCGAGATATGATTTGATATGATATATTGTGAGACATGATATTTGGCACTGGTGTGATGCAGTTTGGATATATTTAGTTTGTAGGGTACTCGGTATAAAATAACCCAACCCCTCGTTGCTTCAGCCTTTATTTCATTTGTTGCTCTGGTGTAAGGGTGGTGTTATTCGAAGGGTGAATTTTGAAAAATTAAACTATTTATTTCGTTTCACTCATTTAAAAAACAATATTATTACTGTTACTGTTACTGTTTATTTCTTTCAACATCCGCGCACTGAGCAATTAGCTCAGCCGCATTTTCTTTTTCCTGCGGCAGGTACTCCGGGTAATATGGGATGAGTGAGAGAGCTTCAAGACTTGGACTTGCCATAGAGACGACCATTAATTTTAGACTTTTTTATAGGTTATTATTTAATACACATTGTCATTTATTATTAAAAGAATTTATTAGTACATTTATTATATAGCAATAAATGTGACCTCCCATTTCGTTATCTGAACGGGGGTGTTACAAAAGGTTTATTGCATATGCTAAATGCAATCGTGATTAACTACGAAAGTGTGGATGTTGTATATTATTTTTCAAGAGATCGAGGAACCAATCAGGAAGATATTTCTTAGCCAATGATGAAATTTATAATTTCAGCCAGGGGAGTTTTCTGTTCTATTTTTCTTTCCCTTACTCACTTTTCTTTATCAATTTTTATACAATGAGGGCATTGTATAATTTAAGTGTGGGGATAGGGTTCGTAAGAAAAAGAATTTCTTTAATTAAATAATTAAGTTTCTATTGTTCTTGAATTTGGAGAAATTTAAAATTTTAAGTGAATAACTAAGTATTTATTAGTTAGAATACTTTTGTTAAAAGTTTTGTTTTGTTTTTAAAAAGTTTAGACTTTAATGTGGATTAACTGTTTTGTATATATAACGTAAGCTACTTAATAAAGAGTGGTATATAGTTATATGAAATGATGTACTAATAGGCAATCTATATGAAGATTTCTGGATTTTAAGAAATTAATAAAATAACTTGTTTATTATTTTATGGTACATAATATGATGTATGACAATAAAAGTCTTAATTCTTAAATTTATTATACGATAATTTTATATATCTTTTTACTTATATGAAAACATTTGGGAGTATATATTGATGGTTTCCTCTGTTATACGAAAGTATAGACATGGTTTCTATTAATATATGCTTAAAAATTAAGCAAACGCAAGTTAAAAGTACTTGAAAAGTCTTAAAAATATAAGATACCGAATGAGGTCGCCAAAATGGTTTGACCAAGTCTGGTTTTGCTTAAACCTGAATCAAGTTATGTCGCTTTGTTGCATGAAAATGCATACCTGTCATCAATGTCTTGATTCTTAAAAATGGATTTCATATATTTATTGGGAATATAAAAGAAAATTGTATAATTAAATTTAAGAGTATATCATATATGGAAATCATAAGTAATATACATACTAACAATAAATGAGTATATTCAGAAAAATGAATATATATTGTTTAAAGTGGGCAAATATATTAGTAATCATTCATAAGCATATTATTACAATAATAATAAATAATTTTTATTTATACATTATAGTTATCCATGTTAATTAAATTGTTTATAATTTTAATTTATGAAACAAGTTTTTAGTATTGGTATTTTAATTCTTAAATATTAGTTTGATGCTTATTTTTATTTTATTCAGTATTCTACTTGAGGACAAGCAGAACTTAAGTGTGGGGATATTTGATAAGCATCAAATAGATACTATATTTTATACTATTTATCCCTATATTTATATACATTTTAATGTACTTATATGATTTTAGATACTTATTTTGTTAATATTTGCAGAGATGTATTTTGATTAAAGATTGAAGAAAAAGGAACGAGAACAAGTCCAAAACTAAAGAAAATGAAGAATTGAAGAAAAGGAGACTAAACCTTAAAAGAATTGAAAACCAAAATGATAATATTGAAGACTTGGGCAAAAATGAAGATTAAAGTCCGTAAAAGCAAAGAAGAAGCCCAAAATGAAAGCCAAACCCAAAGTTGGAAGATTCTGGAAAACAAGACCAACCGGCGGTTGAGATATTCAACCGGTGGTAAATTATATTTAATATTAAGGTGGTTCCAGACGTGAGTTGGAGTATTATTCAAGTTATGCCCCGGTTGGGATATCCAACCGGCGGTTGGACTAGCGGTTTTGAAAACTATAAATAGAGGCTTAGTTTAGGGTTTGAGATATACGATTCAAGAATACAAAATACGAATATTAGGGTTTTAGGTCGACTTTAGGTGCGAATTTGGAGGCTAAGAAGCTAGGGTTTGAAGGTTTTTAACCCTAGGAAAAGCTGGTTCGACAATTGGTTCGGTTTCTTTATCCTTGTAACTTTATTAATCTTTTGGGTTATTTAAGGATATTATTTATTTGAATTACTTGTTAATTAGGTTTTCGTTATAAATATTTAAATGAATGTTGATTGAATTTATTATATGATGTATATGTTTATGTTGGAACTATATTATTGAATGTTTGTTATACAAGAATTGTCTGTGTTATATTATATTAATGATTGTTCTTGACATAATTAAACTGATTTATATCATAACTTTATTAATCTTTTGGGTTATCTATAAATTAAGTGATTATGTTTATGTCTGGATCTTAATCTTTGCGATAGACGAAGAATATCATTCATTAATGTTAAGTAACATTGTAATTCAACCGAAGCTAGGAATTGTATTAATAAACTGCTGATAGATCTTAATAAATAGTAACACTTTGCATAATCTTTGACTGTATTGCTATATGAAGATTATCTTAATCTTTGTGATTTTCTACATTAGTAATTCACCAATAATAATAGCCAACGAAGCAAATAGACATAAGTTAGTATAATAAGTTTAATAAATAATAGTTTAAATAGTTATAATCTTCTATCCAAGTTAGTATTCTTAAGTTGAAACTTAGACTTATCTATTAGAATTTGTATCAAAATATAAATATATATATGTTCGTTCGGAACTAAAACATCCCCCTTATCTTTTATATTATTGTACATTGGATCCTTATTTGTATATTATATTGTTTGTAAATAGTTGTAATTAGGAATAAATAGATATTTAGTTATAGATTAAAATCACGTTCCCTGTGTTCGAACTTGGACTTACTTATAAAGCTATATTATATGAACGGGTGATACTTGCCTGAATTGTGTGATAGTATTATTTAGTATTTCCTTATTTAAAACTTGTTATTATAATTGCCTATACTTAGCACACATCATATTGATTCCAAATTTAGACAGATTCTAAATTACTTGAACTACGAAACATTCAATTGACTTCTCACTTAATTAATATGTAGACCTGAATGATAATAGGTCATATAATCTTATTCAAATGTACAAAAACTAAAAGAATATATCACAACAGTTGCGCTGCTTGCAAAAACGTACAGAATTAACCGATTTCAGATTTATCTAAATCCGAAACAATCTGATAGATTAATCTAAAACGACACCTAAGGTTGTTGCAGGTTTCCGGCAAAACCTTCAACCTCATCTCCGGCGAGAACCATCATATCGTTGGATCTCATTCAGATTTGGAGAAGACGCCGGCAATTGTAAAAGGCCGGAAACATAGAACCAACGGTTCCTTAACCACATACAGACCGGAGATCTAGAGATGTAACATCCTCTTTAAGGGCCTAGGAGAAATTCGGTAAATTCTCTATTTTATTTGATTATTTAATTGTGTTTTAAAATAATTGATATTATGTGGATAATTGAAATAAATAGGTCAATTGGTTGAATAACTCATTGTGATTAGTAAAATGTTAGTTCCCTTAATTTACCTTAGTTGACGGTAAAATAAAACTTATTGTCTCGCAAAATGATTTTAGGTTCTAGACAATAGATTAGAACGGGTATAATTTTATACCAACTTATACTACTCTGGGTTGGTAGATTGACCTAACTTCATTTCCCCCAAATATTCTAACTCCCAAATACACCTAGCAACTAAGAAATCAAAGATAAACAACTTGCAATCATTTTGAGGCTTTGAATTCGTACAAACAAGTGATCATCTTCATCATTAGCTCACTTGTAAGTTCATTTTAGCTCATTCATAAATATTTATGCTTGAACTTGATTGTGGTTAAAATTGGGTTAAATTATTGATGAATGTATAGAAATCAAGCTTAATGATGTTGTTGGTTGTTATGATATGTTGAATGAAGATGATTGAGGTTATTTGATAGGTAAACTCGTGTATTGCAACTGAATTGTGTGAAATTTGGGTGATTGAGTCGGGCTGGGTTTTATGCAGTTTGTACAGGTCTGGAAAAACTTGGGAATCCGGCGGATTCACTGGAATCCGGCGGATTCAACTCAAAATCGTACACCATTTCTGAAATCTGAGGAATCCGGCGGATTCGACCGAAAATGGGAACCGGATTCATGGGAATCCGGCGGATTATGGCGGCGGATTCCTAGATTGTGATTCTGTCTCGGACTGGAGCTGAAAGAGCTTGGGAATCCGGCGGATTCATATAGAATCCGACGGATTCCATCTGTTTGCAGGATTATCATTTCAGCTTGCTAACAATTGTGTTAATTAGCTTGTGAACTATGTTTATACTACTTAATGTCTGTTAAATTGTTGATATGTATCTAAATTAAGTTAAGCACATTATGACATGAGTATTAACTTGTAATTCTCTTGTATTCTCAGATAAACCGAATGCTCAATAATATTAGAACTTTGAGTGAAGGGTGTGGCTGCGAAGGGTGAGTGGATCATTGACTTTCAGTCTAAGTTGGTTGTAACAATCTGGTTACAACGGGTAAACTTGGTTTTACTTGTGTATTATTTAATTAACATATTGCCATGATGATTATGGATTATGTGAATCTTTCAGAGGTCAATTGCGATTGGGTTTGGGTACTATTACTTGGATAACATTAGTACTTTGTACATGTGTTGCTCACTGGAATGATGTTAGAAGTAGTAATAGTACCAAACCATCGGTTAGATCACTGAATTGGCCTTCAGTGGTTGTAAGTGTTGCTTGGGGGCCACCGCGGCAGTAGGTTGCCTCAAGGACCACCGATCCTCTTTGAAGTTATTTGTTTATGATGCTTAGCTGTAAACAATTGTGAATCTGAGTTAGGTTGATAGTTAAAGATCTATTCACTTAGCTTTATGATAATCCCCCTCATTACTTCTTGCAGATTTTCTTTGTATGTGGGTGGCAAGAGTATGGGAATGTAATGTTTGATACCGCTCACTCTGTTTTGGATAAACATGTTAATAGCTTATCAACGTGTTTAAATTGATTACACTAAGGCGTCATATTTAGAAGTTATATTAAACTCAGTGTTTCCGATAATAATGTGCGGATTGCACTTTTGTTATAATTTGTAATCTATATTGTGTATGTCAATTATCGCTTCCGTTATATTTATGTAAAAATAAAATAAAAAATTTAGCCTTAATATTTTGGAGTGTGTTATAAGAGAGCCATTGTCGGAGATGTGGTGCGCCGTTTTCAAGATCTACAGTGCTGATGCAATAGCCGATTGGTTGCTAGCCGGATGTGGTGGCGGTCGTCTCCGGTGATAAGAATGGTTGCCTGAGTTTGTTGTTCTTGGGAGGTCTAATAATGATGAAGATGATGATATTATTTGTTTTTTGTGTGAACTTTAAGAAAGTAGAGTAAGATTCAAATGAGTCCATGATTTTTGAGTGAGACCAAGGGAACCAATGATATCATACCATATGTACAAAGAGAATGTTCCATACTACAAAACCCATTTACCCAAAACATCAATTATATCACAAACGACAAATCGAAAAATCATGAAACTTGCACCATATTTTTCAGCGTTTTATCCTCTTCGATTTGCCGTCCGTCAAGGCATACTTTCGATAAAAAAAATTCGGTTTTTTGATGGGTTTTATAAATTAGTAACATGTGTGTTAGTGATTAATTGTACATTTTATTTACGGTTATGGTTAGGTTTTAGGGTTAGAGTTTAGGGTAGGATTTAGCAGGGTTCATGGTTTAGGGTTTAGATTTTATGTTTTAGTAGGGTTTAGGGTTTATTAGGGTTTAAGGTTTAGTATGATTTAGGGTTTAAAGTTTTATAAAGCGTTTAGGGTTTAGGGTTTGGGGTTTAGGGGTTAGGGTTTGGGTTTTGGGGTTTCGGGGAGAAACTCCAATACCCAAACCCTAAACCCTAAACCCTAACCCCAAACCCTAAACCCTAAACGCAACACTCTAACACATGTGTTAGTAACATATGAAACCCATCAAAAAAATGAAAAAAAAAAATCGTCGGAAGAATGCCTTGAGGGACGGCAAATCGAAGAGGATAAAACGTTGAAAATTATGGTGCAAGTTTCATGATTTTTCGATTTGTCGTTTGTGAGATAATTGATGTTTGGGGTAAATGGGTTTTGTAGTATGGAACATTCTCTTTGTATATGTGGCATGATATCATTGGTTCCCTTAGTCTCACAAAAATTTTTAGTCCCATTTGAACCTCATCATATGAAAGTAATAAGGATGATCTTATTTTGTTGTTGCTGCAATGATGTTGACGAAGATGTACAAGATGGAGATGAATGATGTTGCTTGTTTTCTGATTTTTTAATTCCAAACAAATAAAAACGAAAAATATGTTAAATCATCTTTTATTTTTTAATTTACAGCTCATTTCATATGTGTACATATGACATGGCAAAATAAATCGATTTGGCAACTGATGTATAAGCCTAGTCACTATTTTCAAATTTCAAAAGGTAAAAAATGAAACTTTGTAACGATCCTAATACAAAATCACCAGGTTTGTTGCATACCCAGACAATAAATTAGGTAAGTTGGATACTTGGAATAATTTTTGGCAGTACATAGCCGATTTTTGTCATTTATCCTTTATATTATCACCTACTTAAGTTTGCAGATATGTGATGCTCCCATTCTCGAAATGAAAGTTATTTAGAAACACCTAGCAACATAGATTTGTGATTTTTGAGCAAGGGTAAAAGAGTCAAATAAGTTATTATTTATTATTTAGATAGTGAGTATAATGATTAAAATCATTTAATTACAATTAAATGGATAATTTGGGTATTTACGAGTATTTTATAGGTTTGAAAGGACATTGAAGTAATTTAAAATTTTTAGAAGATACTGATGTAATTATTGGAGTTTACAAGGATATCAGAAGATACTGATATAATTACTGGAGTTTACAAGGATATCACTAAAATTCTTTCTGTTTGAACACAACCCGGTGTAATTACAATAGCATACCAATGACTTCACCAAGTAAAATAACACATATTCGGGCGCTATATATATATATATATATATATATATATATATATATTACATTATTTATCCGTTCTTTCATTAGCGTCTACTAATATTTATGCTATTTGCGATATAATTTGATCTCTAAAATTATTGTAGTAAAGAAAGTCAAGTATTGTATCTTTTTTAATAAATGATTTAATACATTTTTAGGTCAAATTATTTTCTAAATTTAGGACAAATTGTATTTAATACATTTTTATTTCTTTATTCATAAACTTTTATTTATTTTCACATCAACAATTTCAATTATATACGGAGTACATTTTAATTTAATCATACTTTACATTTATTGATTTTTTCAATTGGTTTTAAAATTTTGCACCATGAAGTATGAAGTTATATTATTCGTCAAAAGTTTCTTGTTAAAAATTACCAATAAAATCTCGATAAAAAAATAAATAAAAGTTCAAATTGTAATTATTGACAAAATTATCGACCATGAAAAAAAAGACTGGAAATAACTGAAACTGGACTAGGACTGAACTGAAATTCTAAGAAAAACTGGTAAAACTGGCAAAAAACTGGACTGAAACTGGACCAGTCCTAGAAAAGACTTATTTTTAATTTTCTGTTAAAAAACTGAACTATTTTGAATTGGACTGAGAACCAGTTTTATCTGGTCCTTACTCATCTCTAGCTTACAGCTACAATCAAATAGCTTATATCATACGGCTATAGCTATGGCAACAACTACATCCTACAACTAATTAACCAAACAGACCCTAAATATAATCCCTAAATATAATCAGTTTTAATCGTCTAAAAAATATTTGATTGTTAATTAACAATTTAATTGACTGTTTTACCCTTCCCACAATTACCGTTTGCCAAAATCACACAACGACATATTCTGCACTTTGATTTGCAACGATTTGGAATCGTAACTTAAGATATTTGTGCGATCTGAGTTTGTGGAAAATTGGCTAGAATGATTTTTTACCAACTAGATTATTACATTGTAGTTTAATATATGCGACCTAGTGTTTGATTCTATCCTTTTCCCCACCACCTTCGTTTACGTCAGCCACAAGCCCACAAAACCTCAATTTGGTCAAAACCCCAAAACATCATCATTCTGAGTACGTTTCAATTTGTTTTAAAAAAAGCTGTACAAATTAATTCCTCAATCTTAATATATACGGAGTATATAATTTTTATGTCAACATCGATATTAGACATAGACACATAGAACTTCATTTATATTATCACGTACATAAGTTTGCAGATATGTGATGCTCCCATTCTCGAAATGAAAGTTATTTAGAAACACCTAGCAACATAGATTTGTGATTTTGGGGCAAGGGTAAAAGAGTCAAATAATTTTTTTTTTTTTTGAACGGCCAAATTTAATTCTCCCCATACACCACTGCCTGGGCTCGAACCCCAGACCTCCAGGGAGGCAACCTCCCACCTCACTTTTACCACTTGGGTAAGAGTCAAATAAGTTATTATTTATTATTTAGATAGTGAATATAATGATTAAAATCATTTAATTACATTTAAATGGATTATTTGGGTATTTAAGAGTATTTTATAGGTTTGAAAGGACATTGAAGTAATTTAAAATTTTCAGAAGATAGTGATGTAATTATTGGAGTTTACAAGGATATCACTAAAATTCTTCCTGTTTGAACACAACCCGGTGTAATTACAATAGCATACCAATGACTTCACTAAGTAAAATAACACATATTCGGACGATATATATATATATATATATATATATATATATATATATATATATATATATATAGTCCTAAGTTCAAATGAGAAGACTAATTTTTGTGAGAACGTGAAAAACACTTTAAAATCACTTTTTAACTATCCAAAACATGTTTTTTTTACAAAATTTTCTTCGTAGCTTATTTTTTAAATAACTTTTAGAAGTTATTTTTCAAATAAAAAAAATTTCGACGTTTTTATTTTTTTTAAAATTATTTTTTGTTAAATATTTTATTCATAATAATCACATTTTATAACTTGATAATCACATGAATAATATGTGATTATCATGTCATATTTTGTGATTATCTCGAACACATGATAATCACATTATAATAGAGAATAATCACATGTGATTATCATGTTATATTTTGTGATTATCTTAAATAATCACAACAGTAACGACTGTAAAATAAGTTCGAAAAAAAAGTTATTATTTTTTATTTATATTTATATCATAGCTTCCAAAAGTTATTTTAATAGTAATCATTGAAAAAGTTTTATAGGAAAATGTGTTTCGAATAGTTAAAAAGTAATTTTGAAGTGCTTCTCACGTTCTCACGAAAATTAGTCTTCTCATTTTAACCCACCTCTATATATATATATATATATATATATATATATATATATATATATATATATATATATATATATATATATTCGTTCTTTCATTAGCGTCTACTAATATTTATGCTATTTGCGATATAATTTGATCTCTAAAATTATTGTAGTAAAGAAAGTCAACTATTGTATCTTATTAACAATTAATTAATGAAAAGCTAACAAATTATTTAAAAGCGTATTACTACTATTATATTTGATAAACAAGTTGCAAAAAATATAGATTATTTACTATGCACGTTATGTATACAATTATTAACCACTTGTGGCCCAAATACTTTTTTTTTCCTTCACATTATTAACCACTTGTATTTGAGAAACATAATTAATAAAAGTCAATCCCCTATTTATTATTTACTATGCAAATTTTATTCCGTCATTGAGATATATCCTTACGAAAGTAATTACGTGTGTGTTCATTTATAATAATGTCCAAATACCTACAAAAATGTTTATAAAAAAATAAAACCTTGATCTCACGTTGTAACTTATATTATGTGATTTATTCAAATGTAAACAAACGTAACTTTTTTGGTGATTTTACAAGAAATATAGATTTTTTTATGACATTTTTCTATTTTCGTTCGTATATATATATCAATGTTCACATGTGAACAACACGATACGTATTTAACTTTTAAATGATTCTCAATCAAACCTAATATACCAACTTTAAAACAAACTATTATTTATTCTTCTATACATCCATTTTCTTAGTGTTAATTACCATCGCAACACTTGAGTTTCCAAGAAACTGAAGCAAGTGCAATGTGATCGATGGCACCGGGCCACCATTTACTAAAAGCCTTACTATGGGTATTTTATAACGATGTCATATCCATGAACGATTTTATTTCTACATTTTATTTAATTTTATAACGATGTCATATCCATGAACCATTTTATTTCTACATTTTGTTAACATAATCTTATTCGTGTTCAAGAAGCTAGTGTACGTACTTTTTGATTATATCACAAGTGACTGAAATTTACTTGTGTTTAAATAATCTTTAATTCATTTTTATTCTTCTATGTTCATTGTTATTAAATATTGAAGACACGTACTTTAAAATTTAACCAAGAAAATATAAATTCATAGTGTGAATGGTAGTTTTAATTAACAACCTGGCAATATAAGGGTACACATTTGAAATATTTAACTGTGAGCAAGTAGCCATGTTTTTTAGGGTAAATGCATTTTGTCAGCAATGTACTCTACTTGTTTGTTCCAAGGTCGGCAACTTACCCCTTAAAATACCAATGTATGCATAAAACTGGGTAATTTTGTACCGATGTCGGCTATTTGGTAACCGGTTACCGGCACAACCGGTAAAATATGATTATTTGGCATTTTCATTTAATATTATTGGTTACGTGGCCTTTTAAATTGATTTTACCATATTATTAAAATCAATAATGTACACGTATACACCAACATCATCATCGTTGTGGAAGAATGTTCTTCTACATTAGCAAAAATATATACTATTATACTCCGTAGCACAATACTCTGTATATTACTCCCTCTGTATATTACTCCCCGTCATCTTCAAGCTTTCTCGTAAACAACCACCAACCTACCATTATCAATGACAAATACAACGGTTGACCACACGAAACCATTCAGATTATCTAATTTGAAAAGGCAAACACATAGATCTGGGAAAGAAAAGACAACCTCTTCAAGATCTAAAGATTTTGAAAACCAAAATTAAAAGGAAAAATTAACGTATGAAAATATGAAAACATAATTCTGGGGCCTAATGGCGGCTGACCGAATCCGGTGACACAATCTGAGTAAATCGCAGTAGATGAAAATGGGTGTGTTTGGCATTGTTTGCGTGATGTTTCTACCATGTTTATCTTTATGTTTGTTATTTTAGCTTCATAATAATGCATCTTTGTTTGCAAATAAGCTTCATGATTATCTGTATTTCTGATAATAAATTGAATTATTTTTTTAATAATTTTCTTTTTCTTTGAAATTGAAATACCCCGAATGATTTGCAACATATTTTATAGTTTATCTTGTTGAATTTGTTACTCATTTTCCCCTGTTGAATCAAAGTCGATCTATCGACAAAAATAATTATATAAATTTTCATTTTTTTATAGATTCTTTATATATGAAGAGAAGTAATTAATTTTTGAAAAATAAAATAGTTTAATAGCAAGTTCCTCGGAAAAAATGGTTGTCACCGGAAAAATGACCGGAAATTATTTTGTAACCGGAGGAAATGATTGAATAAATGACGTGGCTGACATGTGTCAAACCACATGGCAAAAAATACCTACATGGCTGTACATGTGGCTGCTTATTCAACACTTACAAAGTCAAATGGTAAAAATGAAGTTTGTGGAGATTTTAGCACATATTATCCAGTAAGATAGCATACACGAGTATATTTAAGGGTAAGTTGCCGACCGTGGGACAAACAAGTAGAGTACATGGCGGACAAATTGCATTTACCTTGTTTTTTAATTAGAATTTGTTATAATTTACTAGAAAGCATTAATAAGAAGCTAGGCAATTAGGTAATTAAGGATTTAAGTTAAGGATTAATATTAGAAGAGAAAGAATTGATAGTATATACAAAGTGTGAAATGATTAAATTTAAAGAAGAAAGAATTTGGAATGGAAAAGCTCCTCTATTCAGAAAAGATTATAAAATACTTGGAATTAAAATTACGTCTACAATCTTGCTTAAATAGAAACAAAAACAACGAAAAAAGTAAACAAAATATAAGGAGATAAAAACGTATCATCTCCTCCCTTATTTGACTTGCTCCTAAAGAAACTCCTAACATCTTGGACTCAATTAACTCTTTCAACGGGTTAAACTTGGGGCCTAAGTTGGGTTGATTCCGTATCCATGAACATACCCGATTAACCCAACAATCACCCCCTTAATCGGTTATGTGACTCAACCATTCAAAACAACGCCGAATCCTCTTCGATCAAGTTTGCTTCTTTTTTCTCCCACTTAGGACACTCATTGTTGTAGTGACCAAACTCACCACACTTATAACATTTAACGTGACTTTTATCCCGGACACGTTCATTACCATCTCGACTTCTCCCGGACCTACGACCTCCTTCCCGGCCACGTCCAAAGCCATCCCGATTTGAACATCCGTTGCCACAATGCTTACAACTGTGAGATCTTTCTTGTCTAACCAACAACAACCCACCTTGAGTGTCTTCTATCTTCTCGGTTCCTTTAATGCGCTCCTCATACGCCTTCAACCTTCCAACGGCTTCATCGAATAACATCGAGTCTAACTCGAAACATTGCTCGATTGAGGCCACTATTTGAAGAAACGACTTAGGCATTGAGTCAAGTAGCCTTTTCACCAAGTCCACCTCTTCAATCTCGTACCCGAGACTCCTCGCCTTTGAAGCTAACCCGAACAACTTAGTTGCAAAATCATCAACGGTTTCGCCCTCCTTCATTCGCAAACTTTCAAGCTCCCTTTTCAATGTTGCAACCCGAGCCGTCCGCACCCGATCCACTCCCAAGTAACGTGTCTTTAAACCATCCCACACTTGTTTCGGGTCGGTGTAACTCGCCATTTGCAAGACCATTTCTTCCGGTATAGCTTGAAACAAGAAAGCGAGAGCTTGTTTCTTCTTCTTTTGATCCGGTTCTTCCCCTAGACCCCTCGGTTCAACCGCCTCCCAAAGGCCATGTGCGTCCATAATCGCCTTAACCTTGACCGCCCACACCGGGTAATTCGTTGGGGTTAAAACCGGAACTTGATATGACATCGAGCCTTCTTTTGCCTGTACCAATGCCATTCTTCTTTCTTTTCTGACAGCCCCAACAACTTTTAATCAAGCTTATTCTGAGAAAACTCTTACACCGATTAAGAAAACAAGGTCACAACTACCTTTCCCGTCTTCCGTCACCCACAAACGAACCGAATCAAAACCTTCTGTTTCGATGTCTTCCCGTTCGTTTATCACGTAGCACCGGTTAGTCTCTCAAGCCCGATCAAGAGAACTCGGGGCTGCTAACAAAAACGGTTCACACCCCCTTCAAACGAACACAAAGCTCTGATACTAAATGATAGTATATACAAAGTGTGAAATGATTAAATTTAAAGAAGAAAGAATTTGGAATGGAAAAGCTCCTCTATTCAGAAAAGATTATAAAATACTTGGAATTAAAATTACGTCTACAATCTTGCTTAAATAGAAACAAAAACAACTTAAAAAGTAAACAAAATATAAGGAGATAAAAACGTATCATCTCCTCCCTTATTTGACTTGCTCCTAAAGAAACTCCTAACATCTTGGACTCAATTAACTCTTTCAACGGGTTAAACTTGGGGCCTAAGTTGGGTTGATTCCGTATCCATGAACATACCCGATTAACCCAACAAGAATTAGATGACACTTCATATCCACATGAGATCAACAAGTTGTAGATCGAATATAAGCATATGGAGAGTTAGACTTGAAGGCAGTTACAATAAAGTAAAATAAAGAAAGTTTATCTGTTCCGTTACGCAAATTAACTTTGAATTTGTTACTATTTGTATGGTTCTAACTTTCTATCATACTCGGTATGAGGTAAATCTTCTCAATCCTCTATTATATGTTATGTGTGACTTGAAACTAAGAATTGACAGTCATATGTACATGTCACATGGTCCAAAGTTAGGATCAAGTCACACACAGTGACACAACATATAATATAGGTTCTAAATAGTTTACCTCATACAATAGATGATTTTAAAGTTGTAACAAGTTCAAAGTTTGATTTAATGTATAATGAAATAATTAATCCAAATAAAAACTTAAAGCATATAACTTTATCTCTTTTTGGAAGATAAAATAACTAGGTCTTACAACCTTCAATGAAAAAAGAATTGTGACTTTTACATCTGTATAAACAGTAGTGATGTTGGCATCAATTATCATTTATAATATCTATCGCCTTAACCCTACCCTCTAATAATCTCTCCTCTTTTATTTATTTCTTTCTTATCCGTTAGAAGAGAGTCATAATTAAGTAATCTAATCACACTCCTTAATTTTTGAATTAATTAAATTATAACCATTAATTTATTTTAAAATGAATGATTACCTAGCTAATATGTATGGTTGGAGGTGTTAGATTTACTTAATCACCCTTAAAATTTACTCAATATGGTTTACGAATTCAAAATTTTAAATTTCAAAGAATTTGAAGATACCAATTAATTAGGTATGTAATAACACTTTCCTTATACTACTTAGTTTCTTATCAAGGAAGTTTTACATTTTTTGACTCACATTCAATCCAATCTTAAGTACTTTAATAACAATGGTGTGCTTTCTTATCTTCTCTATCGTCATCTAATTTTATTTGTTTTGCCAATATATTACTAACAAAGGTTTTGCTAACGTATGCTCCCGTGGAACACATTAAGTCACATTTAATGAAGTTGAAATTTTCTTAAATATCAAAATTTCTAATTAATATGTGTATGAAAAACGTAAATATTATATTGAATTAATTAGTATTAAATGCAAATGATAATATTTAAGGAAATTTAGACTTCATTAAATGCGACTTAACGTGTGCAACGAGGGCACCTGTTAGCAAAACCCTACTAAGAATGACTCATTGTGTTTTATTATCGATTTGAAAAAATTATCAAGGATGATCACGCAAGAGGAAATAGAGTACCTGTGTATATGAACATATGATTGGCCAAAAGAATATGTATTCAAAGAAAATGAACACATACGAATACAGCGAGTATTTTCTAGTTCTTCATCATTTTTATAATGAAAATAATATATATTTAATCGTTGAGCAGACTTTTTGATAATTTTAATAAACAGTCAGCATTGAATAACTATTAGATATCCATATAATCCTATTATGATTGATTTGTATTTCTGTTTCTTTATTTTGATTTTTGTTATTCGTTTTATGTGTGCAGTTTTTTTTTGCAACGTGAAAATTAGTTATACCCGACCATCGGTAAGAATACGACTTTCATTTTTTCCTTTTAGTTTTCTTGGACTGATATGTTAAGAGTTAATTTGGATTGTAGTATATGGTACTGATTTGTTAGATTTTCAATCAATTTCATACTTTTATATTTTCTTTGTCGATTTCAAACTAAATATGACTAGACAATTGAATATAATGTATCTGTAAGAGCGTACCAAATTGAAGAAAACGTGTGTGTGTGTGTGTAAAAGGCTCAGATAGTCAAAAGGTTCAATACATATGAGCTGAGTCAACAACCTGTTGCATTCTAAATTGAAGTACTATATATATATATATATATATATATATATATATATATATATATATATATATATATATATTTTGCTCCATGATATTCTGTTTTATGTATAATAATAATAATAATAATAATAATAATTTAAAATATGGGTGACCTAGTGTTTGATTTTATCCTTCGTGGTTTTCCCCACCACCTTCGTCTACGTCAGCCACAAAACCTCAATGTGGTCAAAACCCCAAAACATCATCATTTTGAGTACATTATAATATTCTTAGAAAAAAACTGTACAAATTAATTCCTCAACCTTAATATATAAATCATTTTATGTCAACATCGATATTAGACAAAGAAGTTCAATTATATTCTCACCTACTTAATTTTGCAGATATATGCTCCCATTCTCGAAATGAAAGTTATTTAGAAACACCTCAACATCGATTTGTGATTTTGGAGCAAGGGTAAAAGAGTCAAATAAGTTAGTAATTAATATTTAGATAGTGAATATAATGATTAAAATCATTTAATTACATTTAAATGGATTCTTTGAGTTTTTACCGGTATTTTATAGCTTTAAAAGGACATTGAAGTAATTTGAAATTTAGAAGGATATTGATGTAATTATTGAAGTTTAGAAAGATATCACTGAAATTCTTCATGTTTTAAGACGAGCAGGTGTAATTACAATATCATACCAATGTAATTACAATATCATACCAAAGACTTCACCAAGTAAAATAACACATATTCGGACGCTATATAGTACATTATTCGTTCTTTCATTAGCGTCTACTAATGTTTATGCTATTTGCCATAAAATTGGAATTCTAAAATTATTGTAGTAAAGAAAGTCAACTATTGTATCTTATTAACAATTAATTAATGAAAAGCTAACAAATTATTTAAAAGCGTATTACTATTACTATTATTGTTATATTTGATAAACAAATTGCAAAAATATAGATTATTTGAGAAATATAATTAATAAAAAGTCAATCCCCTATTTTATTATATACTATGCAAATTTTATTCCGTCATTGAGATATATCCTTACGAAAGTAATTATGTACGTGTGTGTTCGTTTATAATAATGTCCAAATATCTACAAAAATGTTCACTACAACCACGGGCGGATCTTACTTAGGGAAAAATACACATTATTACTAGTATATATATATATATATATATATATATATATATATATATATATATATATATATATATATAGGAGACCTTGAATGATTTTGGCAAATATTTACCTATGCCACATCACCAAAATCCTATGTGTCATCATTATGTGAAATAAGCTTGATGACGTGGATTCTCCTACACTTACATGATAAATAAGGTAATAATACTATATTAGAAAACTAAAACTAAATTATACTAATTTAATTTAAAGTGTCATTATTTTTTAACGGTAAATACTACAATAGATAATTAAATTATAACCAATTCAATCCAAACTAATGTGTCATTAGATAATATTTTTAGTATAATATTTTTTATTAAAGTCAAAAATCATGAATTCATTTACCTATTTTTTTCCCTCTAATTTTGAATTATAAATTTGTTTATTATTCTTTATCTTAATCTTCACATTCCTTTTTTCAGATCTATAAAAAAATATAACTTTTAATGAATTGGGATAGCTTAATTTATAATATCATTATAGCTTTTATCGTAGTTTTGTTAATTTGACAAAAAAAAATATTATCTTACAAACTTAGGGATCTCAATTTCGTTTAAATTATAATCTGAGAACAATTTTAATTGATAGGTAGATCAAGTTCATGATATCTTTTAAATGTTTTATTAGTTTCAATAATACAACTTAATCATTATTTTATATTCGACTGGTAAGAGGTGTAATTTTATGAATTCTTTATTACTTTTTGCGGTTAGGAAGATTAGTCGCAATCTGAGCGGTACCATACACCCTACCCTACCACCTATATAAGTCCATCCATAATATCTCATTTAAGTATTTATATATATCTCATCACTATAGATTGATTTTGTACATGTAGATGCACATTAGTTGTTTTATAAAATGTCTGAATAGTTATATTAATCGCTACAATTTATGTTTGTTAAAACTATGTACATATGTCTTGCTCAAAAAATTATTAAAACCTTAACAACAAAAATGCTATTATTACCAAACAATTGTTTTAGCTAGAAATGACACTTTACAATATACACGTCATTTTCAACCTTCCCAATGTATCCATATATTGTGGGAGAAAATTTTTTGTTCTTATTTCATTTTTAAAGAGTCAAAACTTATAAAATATTATTAATATAGGTAAAAAAATGTATTTGTTACACACTTTGAAAGTTTTAAGGGGTTAACTGTCTTCCATCTCTTCATACTTACTTAATTATATTATTAATTTATTTTTTAAATGTTATAAAAAATGATCATAAAAAGGGAAGTGATTTGAAAATTACTTTTTTAGCCGTATATCACATATGTATTACAGTGTTGTATAATACAACAATTTAAAGCATAAATGATGATGTACAAATAAACAACAACTATGTACTAATCATCATCTATATATAAAGTGTATACAACATAAAATTGAATATCATAATTAAGACATTTCATTTACTGTTTTAGATTATGAGAGCTATTATGAAATTATATTTTCTAACCGTGCATCGCACGGGTTTAACACTAGTATATATATATGGATAGGTTATGGTGAAAACAAGGAGATAAAAAACAGTGAAAACACATCCCCACCTTCCATCTAACCTAACATATATATTGTAACACCCCCAAATTTGATGATTTGCGGAAGCTTGATTTGGGTGTTACTAATCAATAACAAAGCACAAAGATATATATAGCAAAAGACTCTATATGCGTCGTTTTAACAAAATATATTGATAATTGAAATGTTTACAACATTTAAAGCTTTACATAGCTCGAGTTTAAATAAAAGGAGATTTCAGTACATAAGTACTTGTACAAAATATACTAATGCAAGAAAATCTCAATCGTCTGTATGCTGACTCGAGCTAAGGTCCTGAAGCAGAAACATCCTACTGCTGGGTACCTGCGATATATGCTAAAAGGTCAGCTATAAAGCTGGTAAGCTCACAGGTTTGAAATCAGTTAATATAGTATGAACCGCAAGATTTAAATAATGAATTGCATCCAGCAATTAAATAATGAATTGCATCCAGCAATTAAATGATAGTCATCGTGTATACAACCATGAGCACATAGTTGAGCTTAACTCGAGGGTCGGGTCCCCTATAGAGAATTCCGGGCAAGGTGCCTCCACGAATGCCTAATCAACATTCGTCTTCCCAAATATTAGTACGTTCGTTTACCCGGTTAGTGCTTGCTAACCCGAACGAGGTGGGTCAATCCTATATGGTACCATATACTAATATTCACGCTACAACGTATTAACAACTATGCTGACGGAGGACTTTAAAATGATTAGTTTCGAAAAACTCATGTAGTATATGAAAAGTTGGTACTTGCGTTCATATGTAAAAGTTGAGCAATATATCACACCCCTGAGTAAAACAGTAAAAGAGGGGCTATGAGACTCACCTGAGTCTGAAAGCGTTTAAACAAACGTAAGTTGATTAGCCGAGTATGAAGTCCAAAGACTTGTAACCTGAGGGTGTCCACGACACGCGATGGTTATAAACATGATTGGGTATCTCAAAAGATCACCCTTGTAGTTGTTACACAACTATATATATGTCCAAATTACTACGATTTGGTTGATTTGTTAAGTGTTTGAAAACATGTACGGCCCGTTAGTGACGGATTTGAAATAATAAACTTTAAGTATTATTATCTTGTAATTGGTGTTTTGCACTTAAAAGTGTGTCCCAATGTGTTTTATAAGTCGTATCGTATAAGGGTTTAAGGTTAAATAGTTCCGACACTTAGTGAAATTGAAATTTGAAAACCTGCTGTTTTATGCGACACAATCATGCGATACAAAGGTGGTTATGCGACACAAGGGTTGTGTCGCATAGGAGTGCGACACAATGTCCATACGACACAAGGGTTGTGTCGCATGGATGCGAGATGCTGATTCAACAGCGACATAGTGATTGTGTCGTATGGGGTATACGACATAGTGGTTGTGTCGCAAGACTTGCGACACTAATTATCTGGTACGACATAAGGTACGACACAAGGGAGTTTATGCGACACAAGGCCAAAATACGACACAACATGCGACATAAGGCTTGTGTCGCATGGAGGAACACCAGCCCAGAAATCCGGCTGTCACGAAAATTCCGACCAAAAATCCGTTTTAAACTCGTTTTTAAGCTATGAAATCGTGTTATATACTTAGTAAGGGACATATATATGTTATATAAACAACCACAAGTGAAAAATACTAAGAATCGAGAGATTTCGGGATTTTGTCGGAAACTTACAATTTGCCGAAATGAAAATCCGGAAAGATGGAAATGTAGATCGTTGCGAGGTGGTCGTGAATCTCTAAAAATATTGATGATCCGGTTGCGTTTCGTGTTGTTATTTGCGATTTTTAATGGTTTAGTGGTTTTGTTTGTTTAGAGAGAAAAGAAAAGGGAGAGAGAGAGAGAGGAGAAAGTGGTGAAATGAAGAAAGAAAATGGGAGGTGGGGGTTTATCCCCACTTTTCAGTTTCTCGCCCCGCGTTCCGCGTGGTGTTCGTTTGTTCCGTCGTTTAACGTTAAACAATTATTTACATTTTAATTATAAGTTTTAAAACACAATTTATTACGCGATGTTTTATTTAAATATTTTACAATTTAATTTATATTTGAGTTATAAAATGTAAGTTTGTTTATTTAGTTTGCGTGTTTTAATATTTTAAATTGCGTAAGTTCGGTTTGTACGATGCGAATAAATACGAAATATTATCATAATAATATTTTTGACATAAAAGCGTTATTTAATAAAATTGGTCACCAACGTCCGTATTAAATTGAATCGAAACACGTACGATTTAAATTGCGTACGATTTAATCAAATCGCATTTTCGTATATATTCAACAATATATATAATTCGATACATTAATTAGCCTATCAAAGAACTAATTACATGTATTAACATACGATTAGGCACTAATTACTGGTCCTAATTTGGCGGGTGTTACATTCTCCCCCTGTTAGGAGAAATTCGTCCCGAAATTTAGTTCGAAGTCGTGTTTGATGTAGAATCAGTGAATAGTTGAGGATATTTGAGTCGCATTTGGTCTTCCCGTTCCCAGTTGAATTCCGGACCACGCCGCGAATTCCATCTGACCTTGACGATGGGAATACGACTTTGTTTCAGTTGTTTGACCTCACGGTCCATAATTTCAGCGGGTTCCTCAACGAAGTGAAGTTTATCGTCAACACGAATTTCATCTAGTGGGATAATAAGTGTCTCATCAGACAGACACTTCTTCAAATTTGAAATATGAAAAGTGGGGTGCACGCTGCTGAGTTCGGATGGCAGCTGCAATCGATAAGCTACGGGGCCAATCCGTTCGAGGATCTCAAAATGCCCGATGTACCTGGGATTTAACTTCCCGCGTTTGCCAAAACGGATGACGCCTTTCCAAGGCGATACTTTTAAGAGTACTCGATCCCCAACTTGGAACTCGAGTGGTTTGCGTCTCACGTCAGCATAACTTTTCTGACGATCACGTGCGGCTTTGAGTCGGTTTTGGATTTCCACTATTTTCTCAGTGGTGGCGTGAATGAGTTCAGGACCAGTGAGTTGAATATCTCCCACTTCAGTCCAACAGATCGGTGATCGGCACTTACGACCGTACAGTGCCTCAAAAGGTGCAGCATTAATGCTGGCGTGATAACTGTTATTGTACGAGAATTCGCACAACGGTAGATATTTTTCCCAGTTTGTACCGAAATCAACAACGCAGGCGCGTAGCATATCTTCCAGGGTCTGAATGGTTCGTTCACTTTGGCCGTCGGTTTGAGGATGGTATGCGGTACTCATATCAAGACGAGTACCCAAAGCTTTTTGAAGTGATTGCCAAAAACGAGAAGTGAAACGGGCATCTCTGTCAGAGATGACCGAGATTGGAACACCGTGATGAGAAACGATTTCCTTGATGTAGATTTGTGCAAGGCGTTCCATTTTATCGTTTTCCTTGATTACCAGGAAATGAGCAGATTTGGTGAGACGATCGACGATCACCCAAATGGTATCGCAACCGTTCGACGACTTGGGTAGTTTGGTTATGAAATCCATGGCAATTTGTTCCCATTTCCATTCAGGGATTTCAGGTTGTTGGAGTAAACCAGGCGGTTTCTGATGTTCGGTTTTGACTTTCGAGCAAGTAAGACACTTGCTGACATAAGTGGCGATTTCGGCCTTCATGTTTGGCCACCAATAAAATTCCTTGATGCCGTGGTACATCTTATCGGATCCTGGATGGATAGAATATTTAGACTTGTGAGCTTCATCCATCACCAAGTCTCGTAGGTTCCCGAAATTAGGCAACCAGATTCGGTTTGAGAAATACCTAATCCCGTTAGATTTGATTTCGAATTGTTTGTCAATACCCCGTAAGGCTTCATTTTTGATGTTTTCAGGTTTCAGGGCTTCGATCTGAGCGGTATGAATTTGAATGGTAAGATCGTTGTGAATGGTCATACTGAGGGCTCGGACTCGAAGTGGTTTTGGTCGTTCCTTTCGGCTGAGGGCATCGGCTACAACATTAGCCTTCCCTGGATGGTACTTGATCTCGCAATCGTAATCGGTAAGCAACTCGACCCATCGACGTTGCCTCATATTGAGATCCTTCTGATCGAATATATGTTGGAGACTTTTGTGATCGGTAAAGATTGTGCACTTAGTGCCGTAGAGGTAATGTCTCCAGATTTTGAGAGCAAAAACGACAGCTCCAAGTTCGAGATCATGAGTGGTGTAGTTCTTTTCGTGAATTTTTAGCTGTCGTGAGGCATAAGCAATGACTTTGTCTCGTTGCATCAGCACGCAACCGAGACCTTGGTGAGAAGCATCGCAGTATACCACAAAGTCATCGGTGCCTTCGGGTAGTGATAGAATTGGAGCACTGCAAAGCTTTTGTTTCAGAAGTTGGAATGCTGACTCTTGTTTATCGGTCCAATCGAACCTTTTGTCCTTCTGAGTCAGTACCGTGAGTGGTTGAGCTATTTTGAAGAAATTTTCGATAAATCGCCGGTAGTACCCAGCAAGACCCAAGAATTGACGTACTTCAGTCGCTGAGGTGGGTGCTTGCCAGTCTTTGATAGCCTCAATTTTTGATGGGTCAACGTGAATTCCCTGACTGTCGATCACGTGACCAAGGAATTGAACGGTTTGAATCCAGAACTCACACTTAGAGAATTTTGCATACAGCTCCTCGTGTCTAAGGAGTTCAAGGATGGTTTTGAGGTGTTGCGCATGTTCTTGCTCGTTGCGTGAGTAAATGAGTATGTCATCGATAAAGACAATGACAAACTTGTCGAGGTAAGGTTTACACACCCGGTTCATGAGGTCCATGAATACAGCCGGTGCGTTGGTTAGACCGAAGGGCATCACTTGGAATTCGTAGTGCCCGTAACGAGTTCTGAAAGCAGTTTTTGGAATATCGGTGTCGCGAACTCGTAATTGGTGATAGCCTGATCGCAGGTCGATTTTTGAGTAGAAACTTGATCCCTGAAGTTGGTCGAATAGATCATCAATGCGAGGAAGTGGGTATCGGTTTTTGACGGTCAATTTGTTCAACTCTCGATAGTCGATGCACATTCTGAATGAACCGTCCTTCTTTTTAACAAATAAGACCGGAGCTCCCCAAGGTGAAGAACTCGGTCTAATGAATCCTCTATCCAGAAGTTCCTGTAACTGGGCGGACAACTCCTGAAGTTCGGATGGGGCTAAACGGTACGGTGCACGGGCCACCGGTGCGGCACCCGGCACGAGATCAATTGAGAACTCAACCTGTCTAGGTGGAGGTAGACCAGGTAGTTCCTCCGGAAAGACTTCGGGAAAGTCTCTAACAATTGGCACATCCTCAAGTCGCTTCTCCTCCGACTTCTTCTCTGTGATGTGTGCGAGGATTGCAGGGTAACCCTTTCTCAGAAATTTTCGGGTTTTTAAGCACGAGATGATATTGAGTCTTGTCCCACCGGTCTCCCCCTGTATGATCAAGGTTCCACCGGTAGTGAGTGGAATACGGACGATCTTATCGTAACAAACAATTTCGGCTCGGTGTTTGGACAACCAGTCCATCCCAATGATGACGTCGAAACTTCCGATTTCAACGGGTACAAGATCGATTGGAAAGGTTTCGTTAGCTAGGTTTAAAGTGCAATTAGGTATCACACTATCGGTTTCTATAAGTTCGTCATTTGCTAGTTCTACAGTGTACTTAACATCTAAGGCAACAGGATTGATGTCAAGTAGTGGGCAAAAGTCATCAGAGATAAAGCTTCTATCAGCACCAGTATCAAATAGAACAGAAGCATTTAAGTTGTTGAGGAGGAACATACCCGAGACCACATTCGGGTCTTGGCGGGCGTCCCCGGATTTGATGACGAAGGCTCTGCTTCGGGTGTTGTTGTTGTTGCTATTGCGGTTGTTGTTGTTGTTGTTGTTATTCTTCAGCTTTGGGCACGTGTCCCTGAAGTGCCCGGGTTTCCCACACTCAAAGCAGATTTTGGGTGGTCTGGTGTTGTTGTTGGAATTGTTGTTGGCAGGAGAATTGCAATCTTTGGTGAGGTGGCCGTACCTCTTGCAATTGTTGCAAAAGGGACCACAGGAACCTTCATGGTGGCTACTGCACTTGGAACAGTAGGGTTTGTTCCCAGTGTAGCCCCGTGTGATGTCAGTGGTGGTGTTGTAGGCTTTGATGGTGTCGGGTTTCTTGTTTTGTTGGTTGGAGTGGTTGTTGTGGTAGTCAGACCACTTTCGTTTGTTGTTTTGGGAGGATGAAGTGGGTGGTTCAGAATCTTGGCTCATGGACATCAGGTCTTGGGACAGTAGGATTGCACTATCAATGGTGGTTTGGTTGGAAGAGGCAACATGCCCCCGAACAGGCTCAGGAAGGCCAAGGATGTACTTCCTGATTTTATCAGGTTCAGTGCTCACCATAGCTGGGCGGAGGGCGGCAAGTTGTTGGAATCTGGTGGTATAACCATCGATATCACCACCCTGAACCTTTAGGTTCCAGAACTCCTCGTCTAGCTTTTGGAGTTTGGCGATTGAGCAGTATTTGGCAGTGAGTTTTGCTTTCAATTCCTTCCAAGTTAGTTGGTAGGCAATGTCAGCACCCACTGATTGGGTATATGAATTCCACCAAGAGTGTGCATCATCTTCGAGAGAGCAGGTGGCGAAGTTTACTTTGTCGTTCTCCGTGCATTTGCTGACATGGAAAACGGTTTCCATTTTCTCGAACCATCTGATAAGTCCGATGGCTCCTTCAGAACCTTTGAATCTGGAGGGTTTGCAGCTTTGAAAGTCCTTGTAAGAACAAGGTTTAGCAGTAGTGGTTTCAGCGGCATCGCTGTTTCTGGTGGAATTTTGAGGAGTATTCCGAGCCAAGGCTTCAGTAACAGCCTGGGTTATAAGGGATGTAAGCTGAGCATCAGTGTATGGTCTTGACTTTGGCGGCATGATTCTTCAATAAAAGAAATGAAGATACGTGAGATTTCGTAGGGAAGTTGTATTTGTTATAGATGTACATGTATAAAAGCAGTAATACATGACATCAACATGGAAAAATGACAATTAATATGAGTCGAATCATCAAGGGATATTTGATAGATAATACGAGTTCAAAGGTTACGTCCTACAGAGTTATTACAAAAGGCGTCGGGAATTGTTACATACGACCGAATTATAGAGTAGTGCTAGATAGTCATTAGATTATGAACTAGTTTACAAAACAAAGATTACACTAGTCTTAACGTAGATTAATTTGTTCCATCATCGTGACAAGACGGTCCACAGTGTTTGCAAGTCTGCTAGCTTGACGGGCGTTATCTTCTGCTAGTGCCAGTCGTTGTGTTAGTCCACGGGCATACTCTTCTGCTTCATGTGAACGTTGTTCACATTCTTCCATCCTTTGTCGCAGGAGGGCATTTTCCACGCTTATCTCGATTACTTGGTTGCGAAGGACATCCATGTTGTTGTTTGTGGTTTCAAGGTCGTCGGAGACTTGTTCGATGCGTTCAAGGGATGTAAGTCTCCAGTTTTCGTTCGTTTCCTGCAGCACGACATCCATGGTGCGAAGTCGCTGCTCGTGTTGGTTCACCCTAGATGCTAAAGCCGGCAAGGTGAGGTGAGTAGGGTACGGGCCAGCTCGAGGCAACCTGGCGTTCCTCCTAGCTACCCTTGGGTTCTGCGACCCAGATTGAGAGCGAGATGAATTTGATGGTGTGTTTGCCATTTCTGAGATAGAGCGTTAGTAAGATTGAGGCCTATGATCATATTGTTCCTATATAATATAGCCTATTGAGTGTCTAGCACAAACATGTTTCAGTCTCGGTTCTCTCGAGGTCAGAGTCTTCTATCGTACCCCGTTCAGCCATAACTACTTTCAGGTCTTACATCATCTTTGCTTAATTGTAAATAGTTGATCAGGCTATGTTAAATTAAACTCGTATGATGTAATCGCTGAACCAGTTATACCTAATAAGGAATACCGCCTAATGGTCATAGTCTAGGCTTACTAAATGCAACCTAGTTCACTATAACCTTAGGCTCTGATACCAATCTGTAACACCCCCAAATTTGATGATTTGCGGAAGCTTGATTTGGGTGTTACTAATCAATAACAAAGCACAAAGATATATAGCAAACGACTCTATATGCGTCGTTTTAACAAAATATATTGATAATTGAAATGTTTACAACATTTAAAGCTTTACATAGCTCGAGTTTAAATAAAAGGAGATTTCAGTACATAAGTACTTGTACAAAATATACTAATGCAAGAAAATCTCAATCGTCTGTATGCTGACTCGAGCTAAGGTCCTGAAGCAGAAACATCCTACTGCTGGGTACCTGCGATATATGCTAAAAGGTCAGCTATAAAGCTGGTGAGCTCACATGTTTGAAATCAGTTAATATAGTATGAACCGCAAGATTTAAATAATGAATTGCATCCAGCAATTAAATAATGAATTGCATCCAGCAATTAAATGATAGTCATCGTGTATACAGCCATGAGCACATAGTTGAGCTTAACTCGAGGGCCGGGTCCCCTATAGAGAATTCCGGGCGAGGTGCCTCCACGAATGCCTAATCAACATTCGTCTTCCCAAATATTAGTACGTTCGTTTACCCGGTTAGTGCTTGCTAACCCGAACGAGGTGGGTCAATCCTATATGGTACCATATACTAATATTCACGCTACAACGTATTAACAACTATGCTGACGGAGGACTTTAAAATGATTAGTTTCGAAAAACTCATGTAGTATATGAAAAGTTGGTACTTGCGTTCATATGTAAAAGTTGAGCAATATATCACACCCCTGAGTAAAATAGTAAAAGAGGGGCTATGAGACTCACCTGAGTCTGAAAGCGTTTAAACAAACGTAAGTTGATTAGCCGAGTATGAAGTCCCAAGACTTGTAACCTGAGGGTGTCCACGACACGCGATGGTTATAAACATGATTGGGTATCTCAAAAGATCACCCTTGTAGTTGTTACACAACTATATATATGTCCAAATTACTACGATTTGGTTGATTTGTTAAGTGTTTGAAAACATGTACGGCCCGTTAGTGACGGATTTGAAATAATAAACTTTAAGTATTATTATCTTGTAATTGGTGTTTTGCACTTAAAAGTGTGTCCCAATGTGTTTTATAAGTCGTATCGTATAAGGGTTTAAGGTTAAATAGTTCCGACACTTAGTGAAATTGAAATTTGAAAACCTGCTGTTTTATGCGACACAATCATGCGACACAAAGGTGGTTATGCGACACAAGGGTTGTGTCGCATAGGAGTGCGACACAATGTCCATACGACACAAGGGTTGTGTCGCATGGATGCGAGATGCTGATTCAACAGCGACATAGTGATTGTGTCGTATGGGGTATGCGACATAGTGGTTGTGTCGCGAGACTTGCGACACTAATTATCTGGTACGACATAAGTTACGACACAAGGGAGCTTATGCGACACAAGGCCAAAATACGACACAACATGCGACACAAGGCTTGTGTCGCATGGAGGAACACCAGCCCAGAAATCCGGCTGTCACGAAAATTCCGACCAAAATTCCGTTTTAAACTCTTTTTTAAGCTATGAAATCGTGTTATATACTTAGTAAGGGACATATATATGTTATATAAACAACCACAAGTGAAAAATACTAAGAATCGAGAGATTTCGGGATTTTGTCGGAAACTTACAATTTGCCAAAATGAAAATCCGGAAAGATGGAAATGTAGATCGTTGCGAGGTGGTCGTGAATCTCTAAAAATATTGATGATCCGGTTGCGTTTCGTGTTGTTATTTGCGATTTTTAATGGTTTGGTGGTTTTGTTTGTTTAGAGAGAAAAGAAAAGGGAGAGAGAGAGAGGAGAAAGTGGTGAAATGAAGAAAGAAAATGGGAGGTGGGGGTTTATCCCCACTTTTCAGTTTCTCGCCCCGCGTTCCGCGTGGTGTTCGTTTGTTCCGTCGTTTAACGTTAAACAATTATTTACATTTTAATTATAAGTTTTAAAACACAATTTATTACGCGATGTTTTATTTAAATATTTTACAATTTAATTTATATTTGAGTTATAAAATGTAAGTTTGTTTATTTAGTTTGCGTGTTTTAATATTTTAAATTGCGTAAGTTCGGTTTGTACGATGCGAATAAATACGAAATATTATCATAATAATATTTTTGACATAAAAGCGTTATTTAATAAAATTGGTCACCAACGTCCGTATTAAATTGAATCGAAACACGTACGATTTAAATTGCGTACGATTTAATCAAATCGCATTTTCGTATATATTCAACAATATATATAATTCGATACATTAATTAGCCTATCAAAGAACTAATTACATGTATTAACATACGATTATGCACTAATTACTGGTGTTTTGCAATAATAAACTTTAAGTATTATTATCTTGTAATTGGTGTTTTGCACTTAAAAGTGTGTCCCAATGTGTTTTATAAGTCGTATCGTATAAGGGTTTAAGGTTAAATAGTTCCGACACTTAGTGAAATTGAAATTTGAAAACCTGCTGTTTTATGCGACACAAAGGTGGTTATGCGACACAAGGGTTGTGTCGCATAGGAGTGCGACACAATGTCCATACGACACAAGGGTTGTGTCGCATGGATGCGAGATGCTGATAAAATACGAATTTTTAAATCATTGACTATAATTATATAATTAAGTAAAAATCAAGTTGAAATTATACATGAATTATCATATATCAGTAAATTTCTCATCAAATATCAATTTTTAGATTAAAATCATATGTGATGATATACAAAATCATATGTGATTATATAACGAATCACTTGTGATTAAATGTACAAATAACAATCACATGTGATTTTTAATAAAAACTAATATAATTTTTAATTATTTATTTATAACTATTAATGTGTATTAATATTAAGTTGTAATCACGTGTTAAATAACATATACCATGAATAAATAATCGTGAACAAATTTTAATTTTTTATCATAAAATTACATGTGATTATATTGTAGAATCCGGTAAAAAAAATGAAGAAAAAAAATTCATCAAAAGTATAGCTTATGACATCTCTAATCGAAGAAAAAAAGACGCTGATTACGAATATGTAATTTTTATAATTTATGGACTTACGGTTTGTGAGATAATTAACCATGGGGGTAAAGATATAATTGGGTTTTGTAGAGAAATTGAGCAATCCTATGGATTCTCCCATTCTCTATTTTTTTGTATTCTTAAAAGAACCCACCTCTATATATGTGTGTGTGTGTGTATATATATATATATATATATATATATATATATATATATATATATATAGGGTTGGGTTCTGATAAGAACAAGGAGCTTCCGTAAGAACGATGAGAAAAAATCATAGCCATCCAGTTAATATCAAGGGTCCAAAAGGGTGGTGACATTTTTTTAATTATTGAGAAGTCAAGAAAAGAGTGGTGGTATTTTAAGTATTATTATCTTGTAATTGGTGTTTTGCACTTAAAAGTGTGTCCCAATGTGTTTTATAAGTCGTATCGTATAAGGGTTTAAGGTTAAATAGTTCCGACACTTAGTGAAATTGAAATTTGAAAACCTGCTGTTTTATGCGACACAATCATGCGACACAAAGGTGGTTATGCGACACAAGGGTTGTGTCGCATAGGAGTGCGACACAATGTCCATACGACACAAGGGTTGTGTCGCATGGATGCGAGATGCTGATTCAACAGCGACATAGTGATTGTGTCGTATGGGGTATGCGACATAGTGGTTGTGTCGCGAGACTTGCGACACTAATTATCTGGTACGACATAAGTTACGACACAAGGGAGCTTATGCGACACAAGGCCAAAATACGACACAACATGCGACACAAGGCTTGTGTCGCATGGAGGAACACCAGCCCAGAAATCCGGCTGTCACGAAAATTCCGACCAAAATTCCGTTTTAAACTCTTTTTTAAGCTATGAAATCGTGTTATATACTTAGTAAGGGACATATATATGTTATATAAACAACCACAAGTGAAAAATACTAAGAATCGAGAGATTTCGGGATTTTGTCGGAAACTTACAATTTGCCGAAATGAAAATCCGGAAAGATGGAAATGTAGATCGTTGCGAGGTGGTCGTGAATCTCTAAAAATATTGATGATCCGGTTGCGTTTCGTGTTGTTATTTGCGATTTTTAATGGTTTGGTGGTTTTGTTTGTTTAGAGAGAAAAGAAAAGGGAGAGAGAGAGAGAGGAGAAAGTGGTGAAATGAAGAAAGAAAATGGGAGGTGGGGGTTTATCCCCACTTTTCAGTTTCTCGCCCCGCGTTCCGCGTGGTGTTCGTTTGTTCCGTCGTTTAACGTTAAACAATTATTTACATTTTAATTATAAGTTTTAAAACACAATTTATTACGCGATGTTTTATTTAAATATTTTACAATTTAATTTATATTTGAGTTATAAAATGTAAGTTTGTTTATTTAGTTTGCGTGTTTTAATATTTTAAATTGCGTAAGTTCGGTTTGTACGATGCGAATAAATACGAAATATTATCATAATAATATTTTTGACATAAAAGCGTTATTTAATAAAATTGGTCACCAACGTCCGTATTAAATTGAATCGAAACACGTACGATTTAAATTGCGTACGATTTAATCAAATCGCATTTTCGTATATATTCAACAATATATATAATTCGATACATTAATTAGCCTATCAAAGAACTAATTACATGTATTAACATACGATTATGCACTAATTACTGGTCCTAATTTGGAGGGTGTTACATATATATATATATATATATATATATATATATATATATATAAAAGGGGTGGGGATAAAAAAACGGTGAAAACACTTTTTGATTCACAATTTTTTTAAGTTGTGAACTTTCATTTTTTTGCTTCACATATGAATTTTTTTGTGAACCCTTATATATATATTTTTTTCCACATAAAATTTTCGTCATGAATCTTTAATTTTTTTTTTTGCTTCACACAAAGTTTTTAACTTGTTTAATTGTGAACCTTATTTTTTTCACATAATTTTTTTTTAAAATTTTTTCACGAATTTTTTTTATGTTTTTTTTATTGTGAACTTTAATTTTTTTTTGGATTCACGAAATTTTTTTAACTTTTTTCAACTGTGAACCTTAATTTTTTTTTGAGTTTACGGAAAGTTTTTAACTTTTTCAATTGTGAACCTTTTTTTTCAACTATGTACCTTAATTTTTTTTAAGTTCACGAAAGTTTTAAAAATTTTCAATTGTGAACCTTTTTTTTTTTCAACTGTAAACCTTAATTTTTTTTATTTCACTTAAAGTTTTTAACTTTTTCAATTGTGAACCTTAATTTTTTTTTGGTTCACGAAAAGTTTTAAACTTTTTTAGTTGTGAACCTTTTTTTTCAACTGTGAACCTTAATTTTTTTTTTTGGGTTCACATCAAGTTTTTAACTTTTTCAATTGTGAACCTTACTTTTTTGTTTTGGATTCACATGAAGCTTTTAAGTTTTTCAATTGTGAACCTTAATTTTTTTGTTTTGGTTTTCGGATTTGACTTTATTTTATTTTTTTCACAAAAAATATTTTTTTCACACAAAAAAATATTTTTTTTGTGTCAACCTTAATTTTTTGTGGTTTACAAAAAAAAAAAAAAAAAAAGTTCACACCTTAAAAAATTTGTGAAGGAAAAAGTGTTTTCACCGGTTTTTTTATCTCCACCCCTTTATATATATATAAGTTAGATTAGATGGAGGGTAGGGATGTGTTTTCACTGGTTTTTTTATCTCCTTGTTTTCACAGGATCTCATTCATATATATATATATATATATATAATGATTTTAGATTTTAATGCTAGCAGATGATGTTTTTAAAAACAATGGTTGAATAAAGCTTAAACTTTTGCTTTAATGGAGGTATTTTGAGTCAAGGGTGAGATGGAGAAGATGATCCCATGTTTTTATGTTTTTTGTTACCTTTTATTCAGTGGCAGATTCAGAAATTAAAATAATCGGTAGCAGAATTTTTTTTCATAGTATTAGCATAATTTTTTTCAAAGTATTAAATAAAATAAATTTATTAACACATACGATTTCATAAGAAAAATAATCTAATTAGTAGTTTTTAGATAAATAACATACAAAACGGGGTAATCATTTGTTAAACGGGTAGCACAATTCGTTTGAACCCGTAGCACCGCTAATAAAATCAACTATTTTTTATAAAAATTATATTTCGCATGTCAAACGGACCCGTAGCGAATGTTACCCCTAACTTATATGTCGCTCCGCCCCTGCTTTTATCTTTAGTACCCCTATCATTATTAATATGTTAAGTTTAGTACCCCTATCATTATTAATATGTTAAGTTCAACCCTTCTATTTTGTAGGTCATCAATGATATAAGGTTTAACATTTTTTTTTTAATTTTTTTTAAGTGAAAAACAACCTCAGTATTTTACTAGTTTTATGATTTTGATGCTAAAGTATTGTTTAAAATTATTTATTATCTATTGTTTGAATGAAAAATAAATATATTTACTATGTTTTAAAAAGATGCTACATGGTCTATTATTTAGTGATAATTCATATTTCTTTTTTATTGTTTTGAAATTTAAATTTTTTTCTTAAAATGAATATTGATAATCGATACACACTAGTTAGTATTTAATCAATATATGAATTTTAATGCCAAATGGATCAAATTGATTTTAATATTTGTAAATAATGAAAGAGCATGCCTATGTATCTATCTATTGATAAACAATTAAAGAAAGATTATAAACTTAATTATTTACTTGTTTAGCATAATAAAATCAAGGTTCAAGTACATTCTTGATGTCATATGATTTTCGATTTTTGCCCCCAAGCATTAGATTCAAGTTCTGCCCCTGACTACAACAAAGTGTTTAGTTTCACACGCTTTTTTGATCATATCTTAGACGCTTAAAATTGCAAGCAATATTAATGTTGACGCTTCTACTATATAAGTGGTCCAAGTTATCTTTTCACGCTCATAATGGTCAACTATCGGTGTAAATATACACATTTTGAAGCGTGGAGAAAAATTTAATGATTCACAGCAAACAGCGTGGAGATATTATAAATCTTGACATCATAAAGCGTGAACAACTATGATGTGCACGTGACCATTATATTAAAATTTTAACACTAAAAAGCGTCAAAAACTGTTAAAACATCTATTTCCACATATTTTACATTTATTTGTCTAGATATTATAAATTTTATATATATACATATCAGAAGATTTTATTTAAATTAAATTAATCAAATTTGTTAACAAGATTTGCAATGTATATTACTCATGAAATTCCAAAACTACATCTAAAACAAACAAATGAAACATTCTTTCATTATTCAATACATACACACTGCAAGTATTTTGCTATGGGTGTTAATAAATACAATACAAATTTTAATTCATACAACAAAATTTTACATAATTAATGCATACAGTACAAGTCAGTAATGCATAGTTTTATTGTATCAATCAAATTTCATGTTGTATGAATCAGTACCTTTTGCTATTCAATATATACGATTCCAAGACTATTCAAATCTTACAAAATGCACCTCCAAGTATTTTGCTATTCTTTTAACGATCCAGCAAATTGGTTCCCAACCTTGCAGTGGTTAACAAACCTGCATAAAGTAATATGACACAAACAAACATAAGGTTGAATTGTGTACGTACTAACATAAAAAGAAAATAATATTTACCCCAAACATAACAAGCCAAGTACGTAGGAGACGATCATTACCTTCAAATGTTCTTTATAAACAAAGGATGAAGCAAGTTCCTCGTCATGAACATCTCGTGTATTTCAGTCTCTGTAAATTAAATAACAAAATTAGGTATCTTATAGACTCTGGAAATTTGAAGAGCAAACTTCCGAGTTTATGATTCAAGTTTATATATGAGACTAAATTTTACCCTTGCGGCTCATGAAAGGAGCTTCACCTACACTTTGGGTGCCAACAGAGGAAATTCAAAGAAGGATATCTAGCTTTAGAACTCACAAATCAAATCAGTAGTGTGATTAAGGATTTGGTCAGCTCTTGCTTTCCTCCCATATTAATTCATTGAGTTTAAGACATGTTAGTAAAAAAGAGTTTATCAAAAGATTATATAAACCTTTGTACCTTCATTGGTCAAAGATGTTACTAACAACAAACACCACATTATTAATCCTCTAGCTAATAACACCAAGGTGATCCAAAAACGAACAATAATGTATAACTAGATGTGAAAGAAGTTCTTGAAAATCCAAGAGTGGAACTTCCTACAAGACTAACAAAAACATCATATTAGAAATATATTTACATTAGTCATTGGTTATTTTCAGATACAATAAATTTTAATTATACATCATGATTGTGCTTACTGATATGTATGTTGGGACTTATGCTATTTTCATATATTGCAACTGACCCAAGGTTTTATCCGTTTCATGTACATGGATTGCCTAAATAAATGTCATCAAGTAAAAGGCATCAAGTACACATTGATCTTCTAAGAGATGAGTATGCTAATAAAATCGTACTACGAGTTAAGTAGCAACGCATAGGCAAGAAAGTACTTTTGTCCATTATTTCAACTCACCTAAACAAGTCCAACATTTATAACACAAATGCAAGAAAGCATACATACAAAATCTATACCAATGTATCCATGTACCTCATGAGATATAGACAACTATAAGCTGAATACTCGTCATACGCACACACTTCAATTATTGAACAAAATGGCCGTTTAATCTGAGTAATTGAATAATCAGATCTCTCACATTTATCAGTTTTCCCTTGTAAGTCATAACTAATAATTAAGACATGTCCCCAATTAATGGCCAAAAGATGTTCCTATTGACAAACTTTAATTAAATCGGTAACTCTTTCGCATATAATTCGATTTTAATGAATTGATGAAACCTTAACTCGGCAAGATTATTATAACGAACTGATGAAACCTTAACTAGCTAATTGAGTGATAAAATGAATTGATAAAACCTAACTGAGTGATTCGATCGAATATAGAGAAATGTGCTTCTAGAATGATCGATTGAGGGTAAAATAACAATGACCTGATCATCATCTTATTTGTTGAAAGAACAGAGCATGAGTTTATATTTACCATGTGAAACTGGATCAGCTTCTTTCAAGGTTAGTTTTATTTATTTAGTTGAGTTTGATAATTAACCATATGTCATTATACTATATATAGCTCGAGTTGTATAATACTCGTAAGCTATTTATTTCTCAAATTGTCCTTTATAATCCTGATAATTGCCTATGTCGATGAAACTCATAATTGATACATATGTGTTGTTTTTAACTTATTAGATGATAAATATCAATTAGTTATCTCTTGATGATCCTTTTTCGCTATGACCTTAGTTATATGTTGGGGGTGATGTGGTATCACTTAGATAAGTGCACTACAAGTTTTATTATCAACCATTGTAAATTAACACCATCTTTAACGTGTGAGGTGTCGTTGCATTGCGCGGGTACCATACTAGTTTAACCAAATTGAACCCATCAAATCTCACGCTTTTAAGTGTGCATTATTGTTTATCTTTTTGACGCTTTGAAACATTGTAATTATTGTTGACACCTATAGATGTCAAAAACTTTGTAAGCAAACGTGTATAATTTTGTTACGCTCACAACCGTCAAAAATCAAAAATATTAGTCACGCTTGCATCAAACGTGGAAATATAAGCGTGAAAAAGCGAGCTTTTTTTGTAGTGGTTTATAAATAAAATAAAACGTCGTAACTAATATTATTCGATTTGTTCAAATGTAAACAAACGTAATTTTTTTGGTGATTTTACAAGAAATATAGATTTTTTTAAAACATTTTTCTATTTTCATTCTTACATATCAATGTTCACTACTTCACATGTAAACAACACGACACGTATTTAACTTTTCAATGATTCTTCTATACATCCATTTTCTTAGTGTTGATTACCATCGCAACTAGGGATGGCACTGGATCGGATATGGATCGGATGAAGCTATATCCATATCCATATCCATTTATTTCTCTTCATCCATATCCATATCCATATCCACTAAATTTATAAATCATCGGTCCACATCCATATCCGCTGGATGTAGCGGATTTATGGATATCCATTGAATATCAAAAGAATTGTTAAGCATCGTGATATTCTTTACACAAATTGTTACAATTACATATAATATTACAAAACTCAAAACACTTATTTGTTGTTTCTTGGTTTGATAGGCACACTTTGATTGTTGGTTAGTGACTTCCAATTGTATAGTGGAATCAAAAATTACATGTACGGTGTTTTATTTGGATAGGGATGTAGGAATTTCGATTTATTGAAATTATATGATGAATATGACGAGTGAAAATAAAAATTTGTTATAATTTTTGATGTATAAGAATGATCCGCTTAAATAGTTATAAATATATAGAGTTAATATGTTTATATAGTGTATGTATATGCATATGCAGATATAGATTTCGGGTGTAATGGGTGAATCCGTGGATGATAAATTGTCATCCACATCCGATCCACTAATCATCCACATCCATATTCATATCCGGTATACATCCATTTAGATAATTCATATCCATTTTAAATGGATGGATCGGATGGATGTCCACCGGGTTGGATGTCGATTGCCATCCCTAATCACAACCCTTGAGTTCCCATAAGAAACTGAAGCTAGTGCAATATATGTATAATCTAGGGGTGGCAATTCGGGTTGGGTCGGGTTACTGGGTTCGGGTTATCAGGTTGGCGGGTCAGAAATGGTTAACCCGAACCCAACCTGATTTTATAATCGGGTTGAGTATTTCAACCCAACCCAAAACCCGACAACCTGGACCCAATCCGACCAACCCGATTTTCTATCTAGTCAACAGATTTTCGCATTATTTTCGAGTTTTCAAGTCGGTTTCGGGTCACTCGGGTCAATTAAGTCACATTAATCAATCTTTTGAAAATAATATCTAATCATTTTTAAGCATAAATGATTATAAAATTTTGAAATTAATCTTAATAAATATTATATCCATTTGAATTTATCATCAAAACATCATTAATTCACTGACTTACATCAAAACGTAAAGGTATCAAAGAAAATGTTATAAATCAGTAAGTGAAAAGATCTAGCTTATGTGTCATATTGAAATTAAAATAAATTTATAATGATATTAAAAGAACTTCGGGTTGTCGGGTTCAACCCATAAAATAATATGCTGACCCAGACCCGAACCCGAAAAAATATCGAGTTGGCGGGTTTCTAGTTGACGCATCAAAAATCCCGACCCTAACCACCTTATATTATTCGAGTTGGGTTCGTGTCGAGTCAGAAATTGCCACCCCTAGTATGATCTATGAATGATGATTTTATTTTTACATTTTATTTAAAATTTTCATATTCAAGCAGGGGTTTACGTTGTGGTTATAAGGCGTTACAAGCCACTGAAATCCACCAAAATCTTAATTAACATGTGTTAACATAATCTTATTCGTGTTCAAGAAGCTAGTGTTGTTTGTGATTATATCACGAGCGACTCAAATTTACTTGTGTTCACATAATCTTTAATTAATTTATATATTTCTATTTTCATTGTTATTTAATACTTCCTCCGTACCAGTTAAAGTGTCCACCTTGACTGTCCACATAGTTTTAGATTTCTCCACTAACTACACTTTTCACCAATCAAATAACATCTCTACCTACTAAAGTTTCTTTCGATTGTTAAAACATGAAAGTGGACACTTATTTGGGACAACCTAAAATAGTAATGCAGACCAAGGGGAATATTGAATACATTGTAAAAGTTGAACTCAAAAAATCTGAAATTTACTTGCATTCACGTCATCTTTAATTAATTTATATATTTCTATTATCATTGTTATTTAATATTGAATACACTAAAATTCACCATAAAAATCAAAGGTGCATTTGCCTAGCGGTATCGAGGTGGACTTTCAATTATGAGTTTGAGGATTGGAGTCCTCAAAATTATATTGCGTGAATACTTGCCTTTAAAAAGAATAAAAAAATGACCATAAAAATATAAAGGAAATTGCTATACGTAGCCCTAAAGGTTATGAATAAAAATTCAGACACGCATTGAATGTTTGTACCTTAATAATAACCACCCACCTCCTGAATACAACTTCCCCCAACCTACCTAATATACAATCTTTTTATGCACGAATCTAACTCTTAAACATAACTCTTAGGGCTACAAATTGCAAAATCCAAATATAAAATTCGTAGTGGCCGGTACCCTGGTTGGCAAAGTCAATGGTAGTTTTAAAAGTCCGGTATTTAGCTTAATTAATTAGATGACGAACCACCTAAGAATTAAACAATATCAACTAGTATTATTAAAATTACCTTGCCAATTTTCATTTTCTGATATAAGTAGAAGCCTAGTCTCATATAAACGGCATCCCTTTTCGCCGCTACACATCCTTTGAAAGTATTTTCCTCCCATCAATCAATCTCTTTATCATTTTACATACAATTAAATGGCGTTGTTACTTACTCGCTCCGTCCCAGAATAAGTGTCCTGTTTTGACTTTTTTAGTCTTTTTTTTTCAACTTTGACCTTACATATTTTTGTTTGTGTTATATAATACTTGATGCAAAATATATGAATGGATTGAGTTTTAAATGTATTTTCATTGGTATAAATTTCATAAAGTATTATATAACCTAAACAAAGATATTTAAGGTCAAAGTTGAAAAAGTAAGACTTTAAAATCTGAAACAGGACACTTATTCCGGGACGGATGGAGTATTAAAGACTCGAAGCACCACCATAGTTTATCGTTTCAAGATATAAAAGAAGCCACCAAAAACTTCACAGACGCCATCGGAAGGGGTGGGTATGGGTCGGTTTATAAAGGACAACTCTCGATCTGTGGGGAACTTACCACTGTTGCTGTAAAGCGACTACAAAAAGATATATAATACTGCTGGTCAAGGGCTTAAAGAGTTCTTAACAGAGATCAATTTGCTCTCGGGATTGAAACATCCAAACCTCGTTTCCCTTGTTGGTTTCTGTCAGGAGGGCGATGAAAAAGTCCTTATTTATGAGTACGCAAGCAAAGGGAGCCTCGACAGGTACTTAACGATGCCTAAGACGCCATGTAAACTTACGTGGAAGGAACGGATACGTATATGTATTGACGCAGCCCAGGGATTAAATTATCTTCATAATAACGTAGCCGAAAATCGTAGAATCATTCACAGGGATATTAAGAGTTCAAATATCCTACTAGACGAAAATATGAAGGCGATGATTTCAGATCTTGGACTTTCCAAGATAGGCCTAGCAAATGAGTTGGAGAGTTATCTCATTACTAACGTTAGTGGCACATATGGTTACTGTGATCCAGCGTATCGATCCAGTGGGATTCTTACGAAAGAGTCCGATATCTACTCATTTGGTGTCGTACTGTTTGAGGTCGTATGCGGAAGGCTGTGTTTCATTAACGTAAATAATGAACAACGATTTCTAGACCAGCTGGCCTTAAAATACTTCAAAGAAAAGAAGCTAGATGATATAGTTGAACCATATTTGAAAGATCAAATTGACTCAAATTCAATGTTCACATTTTTAAAGATTGCACACGACTGCTTGCATGAGGATCGGGAAACACGACCCCGGATAGCTATGGTGGTACGCAATCTTAAAGATGCATTGAAATTCCAAGTAACTTCTAAGCTTTCTGATTAGAAATTTTCTACATATACTTGGAGATGAAACACAATACCCAAACATTTTTCAAAGTAGAATACTTACCCATGCATCTTAGCTTACATATTTATTGCTTAAAACTTCTACGAAATATAGAAACCCGATTTGGGCGTTGGGTAGAAATTGAGCTTATTAAAATAATAAGCTTTAACTCTCATAAAATTCTATAAGCTATCTTGCCAAACACATGACGTGATTGAGTCCAGAAATTATGAATTTTAGCAACTCAAATTTTGTTTCCCAAAGTTGACTTTTAATACCATCATTCTATGCCTCAATTATTTAATTTCTTGATCCAATTTGAAACTAAGTAGAAAAGAAATTATTAAATCTCTTCTTAAGTTGATCTAGAGGGGATTGAATTCCGGCCACCTCCCACGATCGAATATGTATATACACATACAGTGGCGGATCTGAAAATTTGTGTTACGGGGGGTGAATTTTTTTTAATGACTATGCGCTATAACTAAATTATTGACCTACGAATAAATAAATTTTTTGTTTTGGTGTAAAAGATGATAGACTATGCATAATTTTGTGGATGAGTTTCATATATGATTTTTTGTTGGAAAAAAAACAAAATAATATTTGTATTACACTATTACTCATAGTAAAAACATTTGTTTGTATAGAAATATCATTTCCCATAAAACAATTTATTGTATTCTATATGATTAAACACACCCTTTTATCTGATTTTATATAAATTTATTTTCCCTTTAAAACATACCTCATACTCCGTTTTTGTTAATAGTTACCTTGGGTTTTATAATTTATAATACCACATCTAATACGATTTTGTAATATTAAATCGCAATTGTTATCTTACTTTACGGAAGAAATTATGGGAGGCAAAGAAGAGTCTGGTATAGTGCAATGTAAGGAAATTTAAATTTGGCTAACATGAAGGTCCATAATGTCACTCATACATATTAAAAGGGGGCATTTTAGAGAAACTGATGTAAACTTCGAGAAACGTGTGACCTTTTTGTTATCTTCTCCCCCAACAAACCCCAATTCTAAAATCCACCATTAAAACTGATTTCTAAACTTTATATCATTCTCAATTGAATACTTATTCATAGTTATTTTTGTACGTGAGTAAAAGAGAATCAATGCACTGAGGGCAAAAATTTTTATGGACTGAGGGCCTGAACTCAAATACATGTAAATTTCCATTAAAAATTTTTGGGTTATAGGGGGCATGTGCCCCCACTCACTCCTTAACAAATCCGCCCCTGTACACATATATATATATATATATATATATATATATATATATATATATATATATATATATATATATATATCCCAGGTTCAAATGAGAAGGCTCATTTTCGTGAGAACCACTTTTAAAATCACTTTTTAACTATCCAAAACATATTTTTTTACAAAACTTTCTTCGTAGCTTATTTTTTAAATAACTTTTAGAAGTTATTTTTCAAATAAATTTTTTTTTTACGTTTTATTATTTTTTTAATTATTTTTTGTTAAATTTTTTATTTATAATAATCACATTTTATAACTTGATAATCACATGAATAATATGTGATTATCATGTCATATTTTGTGATTATCTCGAACACATGATAATCACATTATCATAAAGAATAATCACATGTGATTATCATGTTATATTTTGTGATTATCTTAAATAATCACAACAGTAACAACTGTAAAATAAGTTAAAAAAAAGTTAATATTTTTTATTTATATTTATATCATAGCTTCCAAAAGTTATTTTAATAGTAATCATTGAAAAAGTTTTAAAGGAAAATGTGTTTGGAATAGTTAAAAATTAATTTTGAAGTGTTTCTCACGTTCTCACGAAAATTAGCCTTCTCATTTTAACCCACCTCTCTCTCTATATATATATATATATATATATATATATATATGTCGAGAAAAGTTCAAAAATAATCGTAAAAAATAGGAGAATGGGGAAATCAATAAGATTGCTCCATTTCAAAAACCCATTTTCACATTTTTTTCAAAGTTAAATATCTCTCAAATCGTATATCTATAAATTATAAAAATTACATATTCGGAATCAGCGACTTTTTCTCTTCGATTCTAGATCCAACAAGATATACTTTCGAAAAAGTTTTTTTTTTTATTTTTATTAGTTCTAAAAATTTGTAATGTGAAATCACATATGATTTAACACTAAAATTAATCACACATGCTTATATCTCCGATTAAACTTTAAATTCAAATCATTGATGATTTAAAGAGATTAAAACATGAAAAACTAAGTTGTAATCACATGCGATGGAATATCAAAATATCAATCACATGTTATTAAAGAGTAATAAAATACGAATTTTTAAATCATTGACTAAAATTATATAATTAAGTAAAAATCAAGTTGAAATTATACATGAATTATCATATATCAGATAATTTCTCATCAAATATCAATTTTTAGATTAAAATCATATGTGATGATATACAAAATCATATGTGATTATATAACGAAGCACTTGTGATTAAATGTACAAATAACAATCACACGTGATTTTTAATAAAAACTAATATAATTTTTAATTATTTATTTATAACTATTAATGTGTATTAATATTAAGTTATAATCACGTGTTAAATAACATATACCATGAATAAATAATCGTGAACAAATTTTAATTTTTTATCATAAAATCACATGTGATTATATTGTAGAATCCGGTAAAAAAATGAAGAAAAAAAATTCATCAAAAGTATAGCTTATGACATCTCTAATCGAAGAAAAAAAGACGCTGATTACGAATATGTAATTTTTATAATTTATGGACTTACGGTTTGTGAGATAATTAACCATGGGGGTAAAGATATAATTGGGTTTTGTAGAGAAATTGAGCAATCCTATGGATTCTCCCATTCTCTATTTTTTGTATTCATAAAAGAACTCACCTCTATATATGTGTGTGTGTGTATATATATATATATATATATATATATATATATGGTTGGGTTCTGATAAGAACAAGGAGCTTCCGTAAGAACGATGAGAAAAAATCATAGCCATCCAGTTAATATCAAGGGTCCAAAAGGGTGGTGACGTTTTTTTAATTATTGAGAAGTCAAGAAAAGAGTGGTGGTATTTTCGTAAATAAGGTGAACTTCAGTTTTCATTCATAATGCATCTTTTTTGTGAATCATAATATATTTTTTTATTCACAACAATTTTGAAGTAATAAATTTTTTTTCCGCCACATAACTTTCTTAAATAATAAAGCTATATTTTTAACGTTCACAGTTTAATATATCGTATGTGAAGCAAGAAAAAAGAATAGATTCACAACTTACCTTTATTGTTAAGTTACCGCGACATAACTACGTCAGAATTTCAATTTTATTACGAAATTGTCACCACCATTTTTTTAATTTAGATGAAATGAAGGGTTGAGATTTGTTCTCACCGTTCTCACAGAATTAATGTGTTCTCGCAGGATCCCAAGTATATATATATATATATATATATATATATATATATATATAGACTTGGGATCTTTTGAGAACACAATGATTACGTGAGAACGGTGAGAACATATCCTAAACAACCATCCCTATTTGATCAAAATACCCCATTTTCAAGGTGACATTTTTGTAAATATTATAAAGTGTGATTTTCGCGACTTCACAAAAGGGTGCTGGTGTGAGGGTTTTTTTTTTTTTTTTTTCTCATTTTCGCGTCTTCACATAAGGGTTTTGGTGTGAAGGGTTTTATTTTTTATTTTTTTTTCATTTTCGCGGCTTCACATAAGGGTGTTGGTGTGAAGGTTTTTTTTATTTTTTTCATTTTCGTGGCTTCACATAAGGGTGTTGGTGTGAAGGTTTTTTTTTTTCTTCACACAATTTTTTATATGATGAAGATTTATTTATTTTTGGTTAACATTAAATTTAGAGTAATGAATGTTTACTTTCTATTGCTTAACACATAAAAAATAAATTGTTTCACACAGTACATATAAATTGCTTCACACAAGTTTCCTTTTGTGAATGTTAAAATTTTTAGCTTCATTGTAAAAGAAATCTTTGTGAAGCAAAAAAAAAAACAAATAAAATTTTAGCTTCATTGTAAAAATAAATTGCTTCACACAGTACATATAAATTGCTTAACACAAGTTTCCTTTTGTGAATGTTTACTTTTTAGCTTCATTGCATAAGAAATATTTGTGAAGCAAAAAAAATCTAATATTAACAAATAAAATTTTAGCTTCATTGTAAAAATAAATTGCTTCACAAAGTATATATAAATTGCTTCACACACGTTTCCTTTTGTGAATTTTAAAATTTTAGTTTCATTGTATAAGAAATCTTTGTGAAGCAAAAAAAAATCTAATATTAACAAATACAATTTTAGCTTCATTGTATAAGAAATTTTTGTGAAGAAAAAAAATCTAATATTAACAAATAATTTAGCTTCATTTTATAAGAAATGTTTTTGAAGCAAAAAAATTAATATTAACAAAAAAGATTCATTGTGAATGAAAATTGAGGTTTACCTATATTTACAAAAATGTCACCCCTTCCCCTTTTCAGATTTTCCAATAATTACAAAAATGCCATCATCCTTTTAGACCTTCGATTGTAAATAGGTGGCTAAGATTTGTTCTCACCGATCTCACGGAATACCCTTGTTCTAACCAGACCCATACATATATACATATATACATACATATATATATATATATATATATATATATATATATATATATATATATATATATATATATATATATATATATATGTATATAGAGTAAGTGTTAGCATTTCCTTTTTAGTGAGAATAATAATATCTGATGAAATATTTTTTTAAATGTTGGAGTATATATGCAAGTGTAATGTGGTGACCATTTCTATCGATTGAATTGAAATTAGATGAATATTCAAATGTTTTGTAAGTAGTAATAGATAATAGATAATAGATAGTCTTTAATGGATTTATCGTGGCGCATGCAAGCATGTAATTTTGTACAATGGTTTTGTGTATTTATGGTATGTGAATAGGGTGGTGATAAATCCACCTTTCAATTTGATAAATCCACCATTAACATGCACTAATAGTTTTGTATAGTACAATCAGTTAATTCATATTATTGGTGGATTTATAAAATTGAATGTTGGAAATATCATTGGCCATGTGAATATGATACAACATATGTGGATCCACAAATGAGTTTTGTCTATACAATGATAATAAAAACATGCAATATCATAAGGGAAAGGCTAAACATATATACAAAGTAATTATAATCTATACACTACTACAAAAATGATTAGTTAAGGCGGTGAAAAAGCTCAAATAAGGCGGTGAAGCGTCCGCCCTTTATGTGAGCGGCATTTAAAATGAGCATCTTTTAAGGCGGTCAAATGACCGCTCTATGAAATCACTTGTTAAGGTGGTTGAACATTTGCTAAGGCGGTGTATTTTTGATTCCCAACATTAATGGAGAGGCTACAAAAATCGCCATAAACAATATATTAATACAAATTTAATAATTATATTTTCAATATTATTCTTTTATATTTTACAAAAAGCAAAATATTTCTTTTGAACTTTCCAAAGAACAATTCTATGCAGAAATGTAGATTAACAACGATCTTCATACAAATGAATGCATCATTCATAAATTAGAATGCAGAGTAATCAATTTCAATACATAACCCCATAGCCTAATTTTAACAAATAGTTAAGACCACATGGGAAAGTTACATATTATAGTAATTATAGTGGGTTAAAAAGTCAGAAATCACCTACTGCTATACATAGATCCAAATCTCAAAACAAATAAATAAAAGATTAAAAATAGAAGAATTTGGGTGTTTGGAATTAAAGATCCTTTATTTAAAAAGATACTTATTCAATCTCTTTATCTTCACTTTCTCTTCATCCACAAACCACTGTCTCATCTCTTTAATCCATCGACAAAGCTTAGTTAAGTCGTCATCGCCACACTAATCTTTGATTTGTGAAATTGGGATTTTTGTATGGAAAACCTAAAGAAAAATGTGAGAACGAAAAAAAATTAGACATGAGTAAAACATAGATTTAAAATAAGATCTTTATACTTAACAATTAGATACCTGGGTATTTATGTTCATATTCGTTGGTTGTATCGCCGATTCATCCGTCTATTACGTTGTGAAATTTACTTCTGGCCAAACAAAAAATGATAGAATTGAAGGTTGTTGAGGCGTTTGGTGATGATGTAGTGGTGTTTTGAGAAGAAAGGTGAAAGAAGTGAGGGTTAAATGTTAGAGTGTTTTGGAGAGAGATAAAAAGGTTAGGTGATGCATGTTGGTCTTGAAAGAGATGGACTATATGTATTAAATATTTAGAGGACTTAATAAGTCGGTTGTTTGTCTTGGAAAAGATTCAAAGTTTTCATTTCACTTTGGCGGAGTACCATTTAAGCGCTAAAAAATTTAACTTTCAAGGCGATTAGTTATATACCCGGTCTAATTAATATGATTTTTTGAAGCGCTCCATTTCAAGCCGCCTTAAATTGTTATAAAAAGACGGTTGTGAGTGAACCGATCAATTTAATAAGATTAAACCGCCTTATATGGATATTAGACCCCACCTTTTAACCATGAGGCGGTTTCACTTTTGGACCACTTATATTCGCGTCTTAAAAACCTATTTTTGTATTAGTGATATGTCCTAAATATTATCTAAATAGTTTAGGGAAGCACGTGCGCGGGGCGTGAACCGGTTGGATCGATATAAAAACAGAGCATATGATTATCGCAAAACATAAATATTAAGATGCCATAAGTTGTTTTTATTACAAAAGTTACGACTTATCGATCAAGTCGTAAAAGTAGTAGTGTTATCAAAATAACGATCGTCTTTACAAATACGGTATTATACGGGGATTGCAAAAATATGACAAAAAAGATTTATAGTTATACAAAGGAAATCCCGTGTTTCAAAAGAAAAGTGGCATCCTAACTTCGTAGGTAGGCGGGGTCCCCAAAATGCATGCAATTCTTACTTCGTTGCTAATTCCATGAAAAACATAGTTAAAACGTCAACAAAATTGTTGAGTGAATCCCCAGGTTTAAGACTATATCATTAAACCAATTTGTAAATAATTCGTTGCAATATCGTATAAATCAGGTAGTGATCAAACCATGATCAAACAATAAGTTTCTTACAAATTTGATGGAAATACATGGACGGTGATCCCCCGAAGGCTAGCTAGGCCTTACGAGTTAAAGTGCCGACACCTAGTCCTATAACCAATCCACAACATGTTGTGTATCGCTTTGTCTGGGACCGGTTAAATATATGCTCCTCGTTGTGACATAATGTCGGTGGTTAGCATGACTAACAAATGTGGGAGGGATGTCATCCCGATAGTACTATCCGTATATTCGGTGGCTAGAGTCAATTAGTTAATGGTTATAGTTTGCAAGCAAGAGGACTTCTATGCACTACAACTGTAAACAAACGTAGGTTCGCACGAAGATTCGTTGTCATGTTTCCAAGTATAGTATGAAAGTCATTCATATGTTTTTCACCCCAGTTTTAAAAGCAGTAAAATAGGAACTGTGAACTCACCTCGTGAGTCTCGTGAGTGCTAGCGTTTAACTATGAGAGTGTTTGCCCAAGAATAGCCTCCTAGCACCCTAAATGCAAGAGCTTGTTTGTATAAGTAGACGGCTAACAGCCCATCTATGCAAGTTGTTCACTCAACTAGTGAAAATCATATGTTTTATAGTTTTAAAAAAAAAATGTACGACCCATTGGTGATGTTTTCGTAAGTAATATTTCTCAAAATATTAGTATAGTCGTTTCGTCTCATACTTTGTACTTAATATTTCTTGAGAATATGACTATTTCGTTATCAATGTACGCGTTAAATGTTTATAAGTCATCATATATATAGTTTATTCGTCATGTATGTATGTATGTGTGTGTGCATATATATATATATATATATATATATATATATATATATATATATATATATATATAGTTTATTCGTCATTTATATATAGTTCACGTTAGAGTTTCGATAATTAAATACTTAAAATTCCTTTAGATTTATAGTCCCCATCCTTAACAGATTCTGTCCAAATTTTGTCCTTCCGAGTGACGTTATTTTGACTAATCAAACCTTAGCAATTTGTCAAGAAATTTTTACCACGTGGTCACACATGTCTTAGGTTCAATAAAAAATAAATTTCATAAATTTTGGCCAAGTCTAAGGTGTCCAAAATAATACATGAAGACAGAAAGGTCCATTAACAGTTTATGTCTGGTTTTTAACCTTTCGTGTGACGTCATTTGGACTAGTCAAACATTAGTGTTTCGTTATAAAATTTTTACCACATGTTCATATATGTCTTAGGTTCAATAAAAAGTAAGTTTCATGCATTTTTACGAAGTATAAGGTGTTCAAAAATATATAATAAGACACAAAAGTTCAAGAGCTACTTTTCCGGACAGTCGTCAGAAAAGTCATTCGTTGACCAAGTTATACTCATCTTCATGAAACAAAAAAATACAAGTTTTAAAGCTAACACAAAATGTGATCTTTAAGAAAAATATTCCTGATTTTTGGACGTGTAGAATAAAAGTTATAACCACACAAAGTGAGGTCCAGATCTGTCTCCAGAAGACAGATTTGACACTCGATCTCATATAATTGATTTGGGGTATCGAAATTTGTCCAAAGTGCATAAAACAACTTGGTTTTGAAAGATAACATCTTAAGGTAATTTTTGGCTAAAGAAACACTTGTTTTGGTTGTGTAAATATCAAGTTATTAAGTCGTGATTTTTGTCTTCAGTTTCTGTTAGTTTTCAGTTGAGTCTAAAAGTTTGTGTAGTGTTTTAAAAACTTTATAGATCATGATTCTTAGCAGATTTTGAGTTAAGATTTTACATGAGGTTAGAAAGATGAAGATAAGGAAAGAGAGCTTGCTTCCACTCTTGCTCCTAGCTTGATGAAGATGAAGATTGTGTGAAGATGGTGATGATTCTTGATTAAAATGGTGTAGATGATGAGGATGATGATGTTCTTGGATGAAAGTTGAAGGTGATAATAGATGAAGGTGATTGAAGAAGATGGAGATGGTTGAAGATTGATGGAGAAGATGAAGATGATTTTAGAGAGAATGGAGTGTGAAGTCTTGCTTGAGTGTGGAAGTGAAGAAAAAAAAGTGAGGGATATGGTGGTGATGTATGGACCGGCCAAGGAAGTCAAGGGGAGGGGAGTATGGTGTGTGACATTATTTGTCCCCTCATTAAGCTTTAAACGTTAGATATTTTGGTCATTAGCAGTAATCATTATTAATTAAGAGTAATTAGGTGAATTAGGGAAAATTTAAGATAGTTTAGCGTGTTAGAAATTATAATTACCAAATTTCATAGCAATCGTCTATTAACGATAGTTTATTTCGTTAAATTGCGTTATCGAAATGTTGTCGCGTTTAATTGGAATCGCATCCGTTTCAATTCTATTTCTTCGTATCGTTATGCTATATCCTAGCATAATAATAATAGATAAATAAGTACTAAAATAGTTACGAGTTATTTATAAAAGTTTTATCACCAACGTTCGTAATTACTGGAATCGTCCGATCGTTTCGCGTAATTCTAAATAATTACATAAATGTAATGCAAATCATGCATTTAAATCAGTGTGCATTAAATATGCATCGTGGGCTTATGCTAGACTTACCTCAGTTTATATTTAGTTTAGTTTTGGTTAAGAGGGAATTAGCGTAAAATGCACGTAAATGAGGGAAGGAAAAGTACCAGTTTTTGAGGGGTGTCACACTTTAGTCCGATCTCTGTAGTGTGTACTCAACTTTGTTTTAGTCTATTGTGTGTATCAACATTTTAATTTTGGTCAATTGTGTGTATTCGACCGACATGGCACCCATTTTTGATTATGTGTCAATGACGTGGTATATTATACAGTTGCCAAGTTATCAAATTAGTCATTGGATACACACAATAGACCAAAATTGAAATGTTGATACACACAATAGACTAAAATAAAGTTTAGTAAACACTATAGAGATCAGATTAAAGTTATGTGCATTCCCCTGCACTAAAGCCATATTGATATTCTCTTTTTAATTATAGAATATCAATGGGTCATTGACCTAATGTTATCAAGATTGACAGATTGTGGGTTTAAGTGTTGTGGATCCAACCATGAGGTTGTGGTTGATATAAATTGCTAAAGGTGGCAATTTAAGACCCATGGATCTAGTTGGGTTTTTCTAATCTATATAGATGGGTCTAGTTGGGTAATTAAAAAAAAAACTTAAGTATATCTTTATTACTCATTATGACCCAATAGGTAATAATGATATACTAAAGCCTTATTTTAATTACCCAATTAGACCCATCTATAAAAATTAAAAAAACCCAACTAGACCCATGGGTCTCAAATTGCCACCTCTTGCCCTCTTATAATAGCAAGGTATATATGGATATACCAATAGGCCTTAAATGAAGACGGTTATGGTGACAATATGATATAGTTGGATGCATCCTTTTTCGAATCCAAATATAACCATAGTTCTTATCTTTTCGTATCTCAATTTGTTTCATGATCATCCTTTATTGTATGAATAGAAGGTTAACATTGGAATTTCAGGAGAATGTCGAGAAAGGCCTTTCGTCTATGAATAATGAAGCATACGCAACAAGAGATGAGCTTTACAGACAATCCTCTAAGAAAGACACTGTCAATACGGGCAACAAGGTATTTACACATGTAATTTATACTTACTCCTACATTTATTGTACATACGTATGTACATACATACATATAGGATATTTATTCAGAAGAATATAATTACTAATTTTGAAAGTAGCAGCGAGGCGATGTCTCTACTTATAGATTCATGGGCTTAGTGTCTGAGAATTCATCTAACTTGTGCCCTAGGTCTATTGTGTGTACCAAAATTACGTTTGCTATCTTTAATGCATCTAACTTTCAAAAGGGTGTTTTAGTGTATTTTGCTGATGCGTCGCTCGTTTAAGGTGCCACGTGGCATCTGGAGAGTTTGACACATCATCAAAACGTCACCAAAATATACTAAAACACACTTTTTGAAAGCTTGATACATTAAAAATAGCAACCTAAGTTGGGTATACAATAGATATTGAGTACAAGTTTTTTTTTTTTTAAATGCAAAGCTTTATATAACGCAACAAAGAAAGATACAAAACAAAAAAGAGAAAGTGGGCTCTAAGAACGAGCACCAAAAGAGAGAAAAAAGACTACGGGACAAGAAACAAAACTAAAGACATTAGCCATCCTTTATACATCTAGGATTCAACACCCAATAATTCCACATTAAAGAAGCTTTTGAACACGTGTTAGAAAGCCACAAGAGGGATCTTTGCTGCACTTCCGGGAAAATGTCCATGTCTCTAATTTTATCCGCATCTTCATCATTAGCGAATACAAGCTTATTTCTCCATTTCCAAATAGCCCAAATCAAAACATAGCAAACCCATTTGAAAGCTTTTATTTCCCACTTGCTATCATCATTAATCAACACCGAATGGAACACTTCAATTATCAAACCAAAGCCTATATTTTATCACCCATTTTCAAGTATTGAGTACAAGTTAGATGCATTCCCAGGCACTAATACCTATATTCATATACTATTAATGTTAATATTTTAAGTCAATACTACTATTATCTTGCGTTAGCTGCACCAAAATGTCTCGAACAGATGTCTGGCATTAATAGTGTGTATTGAATCAATCGGGCTTCCATTGCGTATACTGAATTTGTGATTTCTTACTGCTGCATGCTAGTTATATTGGTGTGTCTTCTATATAAGGTGTCACTTGACATCCTGCAGAAGTTATCACGTCAACAAAGATACTGTCATAGATTCAATAGCATTAAAGTGAAAGTTTATCACACACAAATGAGTAGTTTAATACATGATATCAATATCAGATTATATTTCGAAACACTTAATATATACATACCATAATCAAAAGGAAGTGGGTGGAAGCTGACAAGAATATTTAATCATATTCACTAAAAATAAATTACCCAGAGTTTTATATTTTGCCTTTAGTATTAATAAATTATACCGTATTGATTAGATATTGACTTATTTATTCATTATTTTTCCTTTGATTATGAGTATTGAATATCGGTAAAAATTGTTACTAAATCTTTTATTGGTTCCTTTTAAAATTGTATTTCCCTTTGAAATCATTTTCCTATTTAGGGTCATAATCTAATACATTCGTGTACCTTTTTTACGGCGAAGCCAATGACTATCTCTAATTGAGATATCATTGCACTCTTCTAAATCTTGTCAAATCGAGTTATCACGAAACCCATTTGATTGGATGAGCTTGTTAGTCTACATGTTGGTTTATTAATTTACTATATAAACGAAAGTGTATATCTACATAAAATAACACAATTTTATGCGACTAAGTGATGGAGGCTCAAGAACGAGCCATTATGTTTATGGAGGTCCACGAACGTGTAAATGGGCTCACAAAAAAGGCTATAACTTGGGCTACATGACTCCGTTTCAGGCCCATGATCTGTCAATTCGAAGCTTGAAATGAGGCCCACCTCTGGGTAAACAGCCGTAGAATAAGTTATGGGTCATTTTATGTTTTTTTAGTTATTATTGGGCTTTTGTGTTGGGCTTTTTGTTCGGCCCATTGAGTTTTTCCGGCCCATTAATTTCTGCTTCCCTTTTCTTTAGGTTGTAACTAACAATTCATTTTTTGTTTTTCATGAAATCAAATTTTTACTTTTTTCCATTTCATATATTAGAAGAAAAACTCATTTTATTTCTGGTTATATATGGAAAGTAATTATTGGTTTTATCTTACAGATGTTTTATGTTGGCGATAATGAGAAAAGTGGAGAGATCAAATCTGAAGGGAACTTACGTCAAGGAAATTGGGCACCGTTCTCTTTACCTGAATCTTGGTTATCTCTTTACCCTTTTGTGAACTTTTCGTAAAAAAAATATGTTTAGACATAACGACAACTATATAAGCTTGATAAATTAGTGAATTATACTTGGTGCCTTTAAATGTAACTAAACATGACAACTTAAAATCTATTTTGTGTAACCTACTTATAACGCTTCTACGCACTTAACCTTTTTTAAAATTACAAACCAGATATTACCAATTATTATACATTTTTGCTGGTTACGCAATAGCAAATTGAATCTCGTAAATTTCCCTTATCTATGGCTCCAGCGTAGTCATAAATGCCTGAAACCGTCCTGACGGTTATTTTTTTCGTTGACTTGCCTTCTCCACCGTCGGATTTCGTTGACTTCAAATCCTGGCCTTCCTTTATTCAATATTTTCCGTTATTTTGCGCCAGAATGGAGGTTACCAGGATAGAGGTTACGCACACGCCAGGATGGAGGTTACCCAGGATGCTATGTAAATCCAAAGAAAAAGGCAGGATGCTAATTAAATGCCAGGATGGTACTTAAATACAATATTTTCGGAAGGACGATCAAAGATGCTAATTAAATCCCAGGATCAAATATTTCAAAATAAAATGGCAGGCCGAATAAAAAAATGGCAGGCCCAATTTAAAATGCCATTTTCCATGTATAAAAAATTGCAGGCCCCAAAAATGCATTCCAGGCCCAAAAAATGGAATATATTATTCAGGTTAAATAAAAGGCCCAATAACAAGACACCACGATGGTAATGGAGATGAATCTCCAGGATCAATATGAAAACATGATGAAATCCGCCAGGATGAAAACATCAATATGAAAATATGATGTATGCAAAAGATGTAATAACGTGATGTTATTATATAATATATAAATATATACTCCGTATATAATATAATATATAATAGATTAGATTATATATTATTATAGGGCCTGTTATTGGGCCTGTTTTTTATTACATGAATGAAAAACATATTGGTAGGATGCCCAAAATTTCCCTTATCTATGGCTCCAGCGTAGTCATAACTGCCTGAAACCGTCCTGGCGGTTATTTTTTTCGTTGACTTGCCTTCTCCACCGTCGGATTTCGTTGACTTCAAATCCTGGCCTTCCTTTATTCAATATTTTCCGTTATTTTGCGCCAGAATGGAGGTTACCAGGATGGAGGTTACGCACACGCCAGGATGGAGGTTACCCAGGATGCTATGTAAATCCAAAGAAAAAGGCAGGATGCTAATTAAATGCCAGGATGGTACTTAAATACAATATTTTCGAAAGGACGATCAAAGATGCTAATTAAATCCAAGGATCAAATATTTCAAAATAAAATGCCAGGCCGAATAAAAAAATGGCAGGCCCAATTTAAAATGCCATTTTCCATGTATAAAAAATTGTAGGCCCCAAAAATGCATTCCAGGCCCAAAAAATGGAATATATTATTCAGGTTAAATAACAGGCCCAATAACAAGATGCCACGATGGTAATGGAGATGAATCTCCAGGATCAATATGAAAACATGATGAAATCCGCCAGGATGAAAACATCAATATGAAAATATGATGTATGCAAAAGATGTAATAACGTGATGTTATTATATAATACTCCCTCCGTCCCATATTAAGTGTCCTGTATCAGATTTGAAAGTCTTTCTGTAACATCCTCTCCAGTGGCCTGGTATTTTTCTTATTTAATTGAGTATTTAATTGCTTTAGAAATTTATTTGATATAATTGTTTAATTGTGAAAGTGGTAAAATAGGTCTCAGGACTTATTGTGGTTAGTGAAATGTTGCTTATTTTAAAATATTGAAGTTGACGGTATAATAAAATAAATTTCTCGTAATTGGTTTTTAGGTTCCAGGCAATAGATTTAGAGCGGGTATAAAATACCCACAATGTTGAGTCGGTTAAAATAGAGGCCGACCTTTATTTTTATCACTTTACCCATTTCTTTCTTATCTCTTTTCATTTCAAGAAACACATAAACCCTAAGTAAAATCAAGATAAATTCATCAAGAATCAAAAACAAGAATTGTGGATTGAAGTTGTGATTTGAGCTAGTAGTTGTCATCCTTTCTATTCATCATCTTTTTCATTTTGAAAGGTAAATGAGGTTTATTTCAAATGTTAGATTTAATGAATAATTGGTTAATTGAATTTGTTCTTGAGTTTATAGGATAACTATTTGTGATATATGATGCCATGTGATGATTATTGATTGATTATATGGATTAAATTCAAGTTCTTGAGCTATGATTGAAGTTAATCAAAAAGTTAATTGGGTTTCATGATTTTGGTGTGAATTTAGTGTAATTGAATGTTATTGTTGTTGGTTATTGTTATATAGGTGTAGTATGATTGTATTTGATGTTAAAAACATGCCTAAATCGAATTGTAACTGAAACTTGGTGATTTGGTTAAGTTGGTTCGAGCTGAAATGTAATTGCAGGTCTGTACCTGAGCTGAAACGCAGCTCAACGCGATCCCAGCATCGAGTCCGGATCGCGTTCACTAGTTATAAAACGTCCCAGTCAGGATTTGGCCTTGGAAACGCGATCCTGGCCAAATATACGGATCGCGTTTGCTAGTGTTTTTCGGTTACATAACTTTTTCTACTGAAGAACGCGATCCCACCCTGCCTAGTCCGGATCGCGTTTGTCTATTAAATTTTGATGATTATGATAGTTTGTGAACCTGAGTTATATAATACAAATAGTTATTATTGTTACTTATTGTAACTTGAATTGTGAAGTTAACTATTATTAGTTAGGAACAAGTTACTAACTTGTTTGTTGTGTGATGTTTCAGATACACCAAAGACTCAGTGATTAGAAGCTGAGTGTAGCAACTTCTGAGGTATCGGTGAGTGGATTCAAACTCACCATTTAATTTAATTGTAATCATTTGATTACAACATGTAATTGTAGATATGATTATAGAGTTGTTTAATCGTTATTGTTGATTGTATCACTATGTGCTATATGTGATCTTTGGTTATTGGTTGCCAATGAGGTCGACAAGTTGATGAACTGTTGGTTGGGTTAGTTGGTTATCGTGTGAATGATACAGGAATATGCTTCATATGTTGTGTGTATTGAACTGTATCTGAGTAGGATAACCACTAGCTATCGGTCTCGTCCGTATGGCCATACGGATATGGTTGGATAAGAGTTCTTGGGGAGCCGCCCGGGTATTATGGTTATCCCCAGAACCACCGATCCTCATTATTAAGTTGTTGTTGATTGTTGTAGTTAATGATTATGCTAAGTTGAATGTTGGGTGTTGAACTCTCTCACTTAGCTATGTGCTAATCCCTCATCTTTCTTTCCTGCAGATTTGTAGTTTAATGAGTAGCAGGATTGAGATGCTTTTGGTGCAAGAACAGTTTGACTGCAAGCTACTCTGATCTTTTGTACTAAATCAGTTTGTTTTATATAATACCCCGACATATGTTGTGTTTTGAACAGTTTCACTTTGATGTAACTTAAAGTTGTAAACTTTTGATGTAAATTAATAGTATGTATAAATATAAATATGGTTAAAATTCCTACGCTTCCGTGTGTCTAACATTATATTGATATTGTAAATGAGGGGTGTTATAAGTTGGTATCAGAGCGTGGTTTTGGGTTAATTGAGCATTGAAGAATGTTCAATCCCAAAACTTGAGCATGGTATGTCAAACTTTTCTGGTTATGGGATTTAGCATTGTTGATAATGGTTAGTAGATAGGTACTAACGATTAACAGATTTCAAGTGTTGTGTTGATTTCAGAAATGGCAGATAATGAGCAACCGACCACCAACCTCAATAATGCTTCCCGGATTGAAGCTCCGGTCTTTGAAACTAATACCGAGCAACATGGTCATGATGGTGTTTCTCCTACGGTTGGGGAAGATGCAAATAGGGATGAGTATATACACGAAATGGAGGATGAGTTGATAATTCTTAGAGAATTTAAGAAGAAATCTGAGGAAGATGCAGCTAGACTAATTGCTCAACAACGAACTTCTGTCTTTGGTGCTAGTCCATCTTCTCAAACTAGCAAGGTGTGTTCTTTTAAAACTTTCATGTCAAGTAAACCACCGGTGTTTCATGGGAGTACAAATCCCACTATGACCTTAAATTGGTTAAGAGATATGGAACACAAATTTAGTGTGACTCGTTGTGAGGAAGAATCCAAGGTTATGTTTGCTGTCCAGTGTATGAAGGATGAAGCAATGGTTTGGTGGGATTCAGTGACAGGTCATTTAACCGAACAACAAAAAGATTCTATCAAATGGAAAGATTTTCACCAAGCAGTGTGTAATCAATACTGCTCTGATTTTGACATGGCACGGATTAGGAGAGAATTTGTGAATCTTCAGTTGAAAGATAATATGACCATTGATGATTTAATAGGTCAATTTACAGAAAAGCTTCGGTTTGTTCAACATTGGGTTCCTGATGATAAAACTCGAATTGAACAATTTGTGGATACCTTACCTTATCATTACCGTACTACTGTAAGATTGGCTAATAGTTTATCACATGCTTTTAATCTTGCACGATCAGTTGACAGGGATATTAGAGGTTTTCGTGAAGCACGATCTAGAGACAATTCTGCAAAGTCTAGAGCTGATTCTTCTAATAAAGGAAAATCAAGTTCTCAGGGCAGTCGACAGAATAAGAAGTTTGTTAGCAAAAGTGGTTCTACGAGCAGTTCTAACTGGTGTGGTTCGTGTAGATCTAGGCATGATGGGCCTTGTACAATACACACCAATAAATGTTTGAAATGTGGAGAACTGGGTCATGAGATAAAGAGTTGTCGGTATCCGAATTTTGTATGTTGGTCTTGCAAAAAGGAGGGGCATCGAGTGGGTGATTGTCCGGAGGCAGGAAAGTCGGGGTCGGGTTCGGTCGGAAGCTCTGCATCTACAGGTCAGAAGCGTAAAAATCCTCCACCTGCAAATAGTAGAGCTTTTCAGATGACAGTCGATGAGGCTGTGCGCACCGACGATGTTATAACTGGTACATTTCTTATAAACTCTGTACCGGCGCGTGTGTTATTTGATTCGGGTGCTAATTGTACTTTCATATCTGTGAATTTCTGTGACAAGTTGAAATTAGTACCTACTGTGATAACCAAGCCTGTAGAAGTAGAAATTGCTAGTGGTAAGTTGGTTCCGGTTACCACATCGGTAACTGGAGCTAACATTGTGATTGATGACCAGACTTTCCTTATTTCTTTCTTGTTGATGCCAATCCCTAGTTTTGATGTGATAATTGGTATGGATTGGTTGAGTCAGAATAAAGCTAGCATTGATTGTCATCAGAAGTTGATTAGGATCCCAATCTCTGAAAAGTCATATGTTGTGGCTCGAGGAGAACGGGATAGTTTGGTCTTTCCTTTGATTTCTATGATGAAGGCTAGGAAGTCGTTGTCCAAAGGTTGTGAATCATATCTAGCCTATGTAGTTGATGCTAAACTTAAAAAGAAAACTGTTTTAGATGTTCCGGTAGTTTGTGAATATTCAGAGGTGTTCCCTGATGAATTACCTGGTCTACCACCAGTTAGGGAAGTAGAATACCGTATTGATCTTGTTCCTGGCTCGTCGCCTATCGCCAAAGCTCCCTATAGGTTAGCTCCATCTGAAATCCGTGAGATGATGAATCAGATACAGGAGTTGTTGGATAAAGGTTTTATTAGACCTAGTTCTTCGCCGTGGGGTGCACCAGTGTTATTTGTGAAAAAGAAAGACGGGTCTTTTCGTATGTGTATCGATTATAGAGAACTGAACAAGAGAACGGTAAAGAATAAATACCCTCTGCCCAGAATAGATGACTTATTTGATCAGTTGCAGGGTTCTTCAGTTTATTCTAAAATTGATCTAAGGTCGGGTTACCATCAGGTTCGTGTTCGTGATGAAGATATTTCTAAAACTGCTTTTCGGACCAGGTATGGTCACTATGAATTTCTGGTTATGCCTTTTGGTTTGACGAATGCACCTGCAGTGTTTATGGATTTAATGAACCGTGTTTGTCGACCCTTTTTGGATAAATTTGTTATTGTCTTCATAGATGATATTCTTGTATATTCGAAATCTGAAGCTGAGCATGCTATACATTTAAGACTGATTCTAGAAACGTTGAAACGAGAACAGCTGTATGCCAAGTTTTCTAAATGTGAGTTTTGGATTAGAGAAGTTCAGTTTTTGGGTCATGTAATTTGTAATGATGGTGTGAAAGTTGATCCATTGAAAGTTGAGGCCGTAATGAATTGGAAAGCCCCAAAGTCTGCTTCAGAAATTAAGAGTTTCTTGGGTTTGGCGGGTTATTATCGGAAATTCATAAAAGACTTCTCTAAACTTGCTGGTCCGTTAACTAAGTTGACCCGAAAAGATGAAAAGTTTATGTGGACTGATCAACAGGAACATGCTTTCCAGACTTTAAAACAAAGGTTGTGTCAAGCTCCTGTTTTAACCTTACCAGATGGTACAGATGATTTTGTAGTTTACTGTGATGCTTCTTATTATGGTTTAGGTTGTGTACTTATGCAAAGGGATAGAGTTATCGCCTATGCTTCTAGACAGTTGAAACCACATGAACGGAATTATCCAACACATGACTTGGAACTTGCAGCGGTTGTATTTGCCTTAAAACTTTGGAGACACTACTTATATGGTACTAGATGTGTTGTTTGTACTGATCATAAGAGTTTGCAGTATGTGTTTTCTCAAAAAGAGTTGAATATGAGACAGAGGCGGTGGTTAGAGTTAATCAAAGATTATGACTGTGAAATTAAATACCACCCAGGCAAAGCTAATGTGGTCGCTGATGCCTTAAGTCGAAAGGGTACTTCTGATCGAATTTATTACTTAAGAGTGGATGTTTCTTCTGACTTGAATTCTCAGATTAAAGTTGCTCAAATGGAAGCTCTGAAAGATGTTAATTTGAAATCCGAAGTCATGTTGAAAAGAAAAGATGAATTGGTGGAAGATTCGAGAAGATTATTAACTTATCAATCTCGAGTCTGGATTCCTTTATTTGGTAATATTCGTGATTTGATTTTGAATGAGGCACATAAGTCTAGACTATCTATTCATCCTGGAAGTACTCGGATGTATAATGATTTGAAACCATTGTACTGGTGGCCTACAATGAAAACGGACATTGCTAGATTTGTTGGTACTTGTCATATTTGTGCCCAAGTTAAAGCTGAGCATCAAAAGCCGTACGGATCATTGAAACAGTTGGAAATTCCCGAGTGGAAATGGGAACATATAACGATGGATTTCGTGACTAAACTTCCTCGCACTAGTAGAGGTAATGATATGGTTTGGGTCATAGTTGATCGGTTGACTAAAAGCGCACATTTTCTTGCTGCTAGTGAATCTGCCTCGTTGACTAAGCTTGCTCAGTTGTACATAAATGAAATTGTCACTAGACATGGTATACCTTTGTCAATTGTGTCAGATCGAGATTCTCGTTTTGTTTCTCGTTTTTGGCAAGGGTTGCAACAAGAGTTGGGTACACGTGTAAATCTTAGCACAGCTTATCATCCTCAGACAGACGGTCAGTCAGAACGTACGATTCAAACTTTAGAGGATATGCTTCGTGCTTGTATTTTGGAATATGGAGGTTCATGGGATTCACATCTTCCATTGGTCGAATTTACTTATAACAATTCGTATCATTCCAGTATCGGTATGCCTCCGTATGAAATGTTGTATGGTCGACGTTGTAGAACACCGACTTGTTGGTTGGAAGCCGGTGAGAAACAGTTTGCTGGACCCGACATTGTACAGTTGACAGCGGACAAAGTTGCAATTGCACGTGAAAGGTTGAAAGCTGCTCGTGACCGACAAAAACAGTATGCAGATCCGAAAAGACGACCAGTTATATTTGTTGAAGGTGAATTAGTTTACCTCAAAGTTTCTCCGTGGAAGGGTGTGATTCGTTTTGGAAAACGTGGAAAGTTGGCGCCTAGATACATTGGGCCATTCAAAATTCGCCAAGTTGTAAATGAGCAGTCGGTTTCATTAGATCTCCCACCTGAACTTGCTGGTATACATGACACATTTAATGTGTGTTATCTAAGAAGATGCAATGTTGAAGACCAGTCGCAAATTCTTCCTTTGCAGGAGTTAAAAGTTGATCAAACTCAGAAATTGGTTGAAGAACCTGTTGAAATCCTAGATAGGAAGATTACTAAACTTAGGAAGAAACAAATTCCTATGGTACTAGTAAAGTGGCGACATAGTTTAGGTCCTAATTTGACCTGGGAGACCGAGGAATTGATGAAATCCAGATATCCTGGATTGTTTGTTGATGTTGAGATTTCGGGGACGAAATCTCTTTAAGGAGGGGAGATTTGTAACATCCTCTCCAGTGGCCTGGTATTTTTCTTATTTAATTGAGTATTTAATTGCTTTAGAAATTTATTTGATATAATTGTTTAATTGTGAAAGTGGTAAAATAGGTCTCAGGACTTATTGTGGTTAGTGAAATGTTGCTTATTTTAAAATATTGAAGTTGACGGTATAATAAAATAAATTTCTCGTAATTGGTTTTTAGGTTCCAGGCAATAGATTTAGAGCGGGTATAAAATACCCACAATGTTGAGTCGGTTAAAATAGAGGCCGACCTTTATTTTTATCACTTTACCCATTTCTTTCTTATCTCTTTTCATTTCAAGAAACACATAAACCCTAAGTAAAATCAAGATAAATTCATCAAGAATCAAAAACAAGAATTGTGGATTGAAGTTGTGATTTGAGCTAGTAGTTGTCATCCTTTCTATTCATCATCTTTTTCATTTTGAAAGGTAAATGAGGTTTATTTCAAATGTTAGATTTAATGAATAATTGGTTAATTGAATTTGTTCTTGAGTTTATAGGATAACTATTTGTGATATATGATGCCATGTGATGATTATTGATTGATTATATGGATTAAATTCAAGTTCTTGAGCTATGATTGAAGTTAATCAAAAAGTTAATTGGGTTTCATGATTTTGGTGTGAATTTAGTGTAATTGAATGTTATTGTTGTTGGTTATTGTTATATAGGTGTAGTATGATTGTATTTGATGTTAAAAACATGCCTAAATCGAATTGTAACTGAAACTTGGTGATTTGGTTAAGTTGGTTCGAGCTGAAATGTAATTGCAGGTCTGTACCTGAGCTGAAACGCAGCTCAACGCGATCCCAGCATCGAGTCCGGATCGCGTTCACTAGTTATAAAACGTCCCAGTCAGGATTTGGCCTTGGAAACGCGATCCTGGCCAAATATACGGATCGCGTTTGCTAGTGTTTTTCGGTTACAGAACTTTTTCTACTGAAGAACGCGATCCCACCCTGCCTAGTCCGGATCGCGTTTGTCTATTAAATTTTGATGATTATGATAGTTTGTGAACCTGAGTTATATAATACAAATAGTTATTATTGTTACTTATTGTAACTTGAATTGTGAAGTTAACTATTATTAGTTAGGAACAAGTTACTAACTTGTTTGTTGTGTGATGTTTCAGATACACCAAAGACTCAGTGATTAGAAGCTGAGTGTAGCAACTTCTGAGGTATCGGTGAGTGGATTCAAACTCACCATTTAATTTAATTGTAATCATTTGATTACAACATGTAATTGTAGATATGATTATAGAGTTGTTTAATCGTTATTGTTGATTGTATCACTATGTGCTATATGTGATCTTTGGTTATTGGTTGCCAATGAGGTCGACAAGTTGATGAACTGTTGGTTGGGTTAGTTGGTTATCGTGTGAATGATACAGGAATATGCTTCATATGTTGTGTGTATCGAACTGTATCTGAGTAGGATAACCACTAGCTATCGGTCTCGTCCGTATGGCCATACGGATATGGTTGGATAAGAGTTCTTGGGGAGCCGCCCGGGTATTATGGTTATCCCCAGAACCACCGATCCTCATTATTAAGTTGTTGTTGATTGTTGTAGTTAATGATTATGCTAAGTTGAATGTTGGGTGTTGAACTCTCTCACTTAGCTATGTGCTAATCCCTCATCTTTCTTTCCTGCAGATTTGTAGTTTAATGAGTAGCAGGATTGAGATGCTTTTGGTGCAAGAACAGTTTGACTGCAAGCTACTCTGATCTTTTGTACTAAATCAGTTTGTTTTATATAATACCCCGACATATGTTGTGTTTTGAACAGTTTCACTTTGATGTAACTTAAAGTTGTAAACTTTTGATGTAAATTAATAGTATGTATAAATATAAATATGGTTAAAATTCCTACGCTTCCGTGTGTCTAACATTATATTGATATTGTAAATGAGGGGTGTTATACTTTCTTTTTCAACTTTGACCTTAAATATTTTTGTTTGTGTTATATATTACTTTATGAAAATTATACCAATGAAAATATATTAAAAATCCAATCCATACATATATTTTGCATCAAGTATTATATAACAAAAACAAAAATATTTAAGGTCAAAGTTGAAAAAAGAAGACTCAAAAAGTCAAACCAGGACATTTAATATGGGACGGAAGGAGTATATAAATATATACTCCGTATATAATATAATATATAATATAATAGATAATAGATTATATATTATTATAGGGCCTGTTATTGGGCCTTTTTTTATTACATGAATGAAAAACATATTTGCAGGATGCCCAAAATTGCAGGATCAATTTATCTTTTAATTAATATTAAACAATAACGCATCCTGGTAAAAGTATATGT